>CAWUFW010010564.1:0-683856 GCA_963921515.1 Calotriton arnoldi
CCTATATGAAAAATAACAAACCTCCAGCTGCCAAAGTAACCATGAACTGCATTTGCTGCATCTAAGGCTTGCTGATCACCAGTCGGGTGATTGACCCCTTGAACAACATCTCCAGCCCGAGAGCACCTCACAGCGACCATTGGTGTCAATGACCCTGCTGCTGTGTTGCTTTTTCCTGAAGACGGAGTCGTTGAGTGTATGGCAAAGCATCTTTGGCATGACAAGCCCCGGTGATTGACAGCTGCCAGCTACCACTGCAAAGGAAGCCGCCGCGCAAGGTAGAAGAAATCCAGCTGTTGGTCCTATGACCCCAAAGTCCTCGACTCTCAGTAGGTATAGTGGAACTCCATCTCCAATTGTGTTTTTTCAAGTGCTGAAAGTTTGACAGCTCCTGCTGATCCTGTTCAGTTCCAAGGACAGCCAGGTCACCTCTGCACCTGTACCCCCTGAGCAAGGTAACAAAGTAACAACTGTTGGAACTTGGACTAGGGACCCTCATGACCCTATCCACAAGAGGGTTTGTTTTACCTCACCCTGCAAGTGACCTAGTGTCACCGGTGTGTTCCCTCATTCATTACAATAGCACCATTTTGACATCATAGGGCCTGATTCACAGAACTAACTTAGGTCAAAAACGTAAAGTTCGTACTTTTTGGTATTCACAGAATACACTTACTCATTTTGGTATTCACAGAATGAACTTACTCATTTCGGTATTCACAGAAGTTAGTAGCCCTAACTTTAGGACTCCTAAATGCCTTCTGTGAATACCGAAAGTCTTAAAGTTAGGATTTTTCTCAGTTTAGAGTAGTAAAGTTAGGACTTTACTACTCCTAAACTGAGAAAAATCCTAACTTTAAGACTTTCGGTATTCACAGAAGGCATTTAGGAGTCCTAAAGTTAGGGCTACTAACTTCTGTGAATACCGAAATGAGTAAGTTCATTCTGTGAATACCAAATGAGTAAGTGTATTCTGTGAATACCAAAAGTACTAACTTTACGTTTTTGACCTAAGTTAGTTCTGTGAATCAGGCCCATAATGTGCATCTATTTTTGAACGCTTTAAAAATCCACAACTCTGGTTGTATGTATGATACAAAGTTCATTTTGGTGTCTATATTTCTATGAAAATAAGTTCTATTTTTATAAATTGGTGTCAGATTTCTTTCGAGTCATCTTAATTACTTATGCACCATAATGTTACTTTAAAATGCTTAACACATGTTCCTCCAATAATGCCTGACACTACCAGGACTGAGCTACGGATTATTGTTGTTGAATCCAAAGCCATTGTGAGAATATTGCATGGTAAGGCCTCCCAGCCATACCACATATTATTCTACCCTGCAATACACACCCACTCAGACACTCATGCAACTACCCACAGATCCACTCAGAACTTATGCACCCACTCACAGACCCACTCAGACACTCATGCACCCACTCACAGATCTACTCAGACATTTTCACAGCCACTCACAGACCCACTCCGAGACTCACTCACCTACTTATTAACCCACTCAGAAACTCATGCACCCACTCAAAGAACTACTCAGACACTAATACGCCCACTCAGAGACCTACTTAGAGACTCATATACCCACTCACAGTCCCATTCAGATACTCATGCACCCACTCAAAGACCTACTCAAACACTCAGGTACCCACTCAGAGATCTACTCAGAAACTCATGTACCCATTCACAAACCTACTCAGACACTCATGCACTCACTCACAGATCTACTCAGACACACCAACAGCCACTCACACACCCACTCAGAAACTCATGCACCCACTAATAGACTGACTCAGACACTCACACACCCACTCACAGACCCACTTAGACACTGACACACCCAGTCAAAGACCCATTCAGACACACATGTACCCACTCACAGACATACTCAGACATTCTCGCAGCCACTCACAGACCCACTCAGAGACTCCTGCACCCACTCACAGACCTACTCAGAGACTCATGCACCCACTCACAGACCCCCTCAGACACACACATCCATGTATAGACCTACTCAGAGACTCATGCATCCATTCACAGACCCACTCACAGACCCACTCATAGACTCATGCCCCAACTCACAGACTGACTCAGACTCTTGCACACCCACTCACAAACCCACTCAGACATTGATGCACCCATTCACAGACCCGCTCAGACACTTATGCAACCACTCACAGACCCACTCTGACATTTGCACACTCACTCACAGACCTACTCAGAGATTCATGCACCGACTCACAGACTGACTCAGACACTCACACACCCACTCACAGACTGACTCAGACACTCATATACTCACTCAGAGATCCACTGAGATACTCATGCGCCCATTCACGGAGCCACTCAGAGACTCATGCACCCACTCACAATCACACTCAGAGACTTACACATTCCCTCACAGAACCACCCAGACACTCATGCATCCACTCACAGACCCACTCAGAGACACATATAGCCACTATCAGACCCATTCAGTACTCATACACCTACTCACAGACTCTTTCAGACACTCACATAACCACTCAGAGACTCATGCACCACTCACAGACCCACTCAGACACACATGCACCCACTCTGAGACTGATTCAGACACTCATGCACCCATCCAGAGACCCATACAGCCACTCAAACACCCACTCACTGACCTATACAGCCACTCACCTACCCACTCTCAAAGGTTACAGAGACGTTATAGTTAGGAAATAGAATTTAAAAAAACCTTAGAAATTCATTGAAAAAACAAAGGGTACAGGCCCGTTATAGCTAGGCTCAGATTTCACTTGTACAAGACCAAAGAAATTTAGCAGTTATAGTTACCTGAGCTATCACTTACTCCCCCGCAATGCACTGCTTATGATCTCACATATTACATCACTCATGACACGGTCAGTGACATCACTGATGACATCTCCAATGACATCACTGATGATATCATCTACAGAACCACCCACACACCCACTCACATCTTCCACACAACCTCTCATACACCCACTAACCTACCTATACAAGTACTCATACACACTTACTCATCCACAGAGCCACATACACACACACTCACTTACCCATACAGCTACTCACATAGTTATCCACTCACCCATGCACTCTCTCAAACAGCCTCTCACTCACCTATACAGCTACTCCCACTCCCACTAACTCACCTATGCAGCCAATCACATACCCAGTCACTCACCCATACAGCCTATCAACAGAGACACTCACACACCCACACAACCACTTACATACCCATTCACACATCCATAAAAGTACTCACATGCCTACTCACTCACTTATATAGCCACTAATACAGACACTGACTATGCAATGCAGCTACTCACACCCCATTCACTTATCCACACTCCCACTCAAACAGCCACTCACTCACCCATATACCCACTTACATACCCAGTCACTCACCCGGAGAGCAACTTGTACAGCCACTGAGTCACTGAGACAGCCACTCACAAACCCACTCACAAACCCATACAGCCACTCACACAGGTACTCACTCACCCAGTCACTTATTTACCCATGTACCCATTCACCCACCCATATACCCACTCACACACCCACTCACCAATATAGCCACTCACACAGCCACTCAGTCACCCATACAGCTACTCACACACCCATTTATTGACCAATACAGCTACTCACACACCCACTCACATACCCATACAGCCAGTCACACACCCACTCACACACGGTTACAAACAGTCACACAGCCACTCACATAATATATGTTAGAAATAGTATAACTCATTAGTAGAACACAAACTATACTAATTTAACTTTTGTGGTAACTTGGTATACTTTTTTAACACTCATGAACTTTTAAAAAACACGCTCAATCTCTGGATGATGCCATTAGTGATGTCATTTGAGATGTCATCAGTGATGTCATGAGTGATGTCACTGACTATGTCATGAGTGATGTAATATGTGAGGTCATAAGCAGTGCATTGTGGGTTTATAAGTTATAGTTCCCTCAAGTAACTATAACTGCTGAATTTCTATGGTTTTGTTCGAGTTACATCTGAGCCTAACTATAACATATCTGTAATGCTCAATTCATCTGCTTTCTTGAAAGTTTCAGGGTGATCCCTCAAGCAGGGGTTGAGAAAAAAGGGGGTCCCAAAACACTTTTTCCCAATGCTAATGCTAATTTCCATAGAAAACTTTAAGCACAGCTACAGCTCGAAACTGCTGAGTGGAATTACACCAAATTTGCTTGAAAGGTAGCTGTTGGTCCTGTGACTAATTTTTAAGTTGGTGTAAATCTATTCATTTGTTTTTGAAATATTAAAGAAAATCGAATTTAGATATATGGGGACTCTGACAATCTGCAACCCCTCCAGATCTCGTGCTGAGATCTGTTTTGCTGCCAACACTTCAAACCAGGAAGCCTTGGCAGCAATCTTGGGACTCAGCTTGAGCCGAGTCCCCCAAAAACATAAAAAAGGGAGGCAGGGTAGAACCACCTGACTCCCTAGGCCTCTTGGGGGGTCCTATAGAGACCCAGCAGGGCCAAAAGCCCATGTTGCTGGGATCTGCAGATCCCGCTGAAAATGAAAAGAAAATTAGGTGAGGACTCCTGAGCTTTGTTACTAATCAGTCCCTGGGTGGGCCAGGTCCAGGGGGCATTTTAATTACAAATGGGGGTGCACAGCCCCACTCCTGGTGCTTATTGATGCCCCTGGGACCACCACCTCCCTGGGGCTTGTTTACAATTAAATGCAGGGGAGGCCTGAACAAACACCCCCTGCTCTGTAGACCACCACCACCCTGGAGCTTATTTATTTATAAATAGAGGGCCTCTTGGACCCCCCTCAGCCCCGGAGACTGCCACCTCCCCAGGGCTTTAATTACAAATAATGTGGGGGCCGTGTGGACCCCCTGCAGCCCTTGGGACTGCCACCTCCCAGGGGCTTTTGTAAAATTCAATGTGGGGGCCGTGCAGCCCCCCTGCAGCCCCGGGTACCACCACCTACCTGGGGCAAAATTGAAGAAAGGAGGGAGACTGTGAGGCCTCCCTCCTGGAGCCCTATATGGCCCTGGGGACCACCAGCCCCCAGGGCTGGCTCCTGCTATGTCTCGGGGTGCCCACCCCGGGACATAGCTGTTTGCTATGGCTTGGTAGAAGCTTTACCGCTCCTGCCAAGCCATAGCAAACTGTGCTCTGCTTCTAGCAGCTAGAGCATAAAAATACTCTTGCTTGCTAGAAGCGGAGCACAATTGCTTTTACACAGAGGGAGCTGCATTTTTAGCAGCTCCCTATGGGCAAAAGCAATGCCGGCTCCCGTAGGAGGCAGGGAGCCAGCAGGGACTGCAGGATTCTTGGGCCCCCCCACGGTATCCCTACAAAAGTAAATTGGTGCCCTGGGAGGGACCAGGGCACCCAGAAGAGAGACCGGGCCCCAGGAAATGAGGTCCGTGGGGCAGAAATCGACCTGGGAGGGGGGCAGCGAGGCCCACTAACTCAGTTAAAAAATAAATGAATAAAAAGGCTGGGCCCCGGGGGATGAGGTCTTGGAGGAACCATGGGAGGTAGGAAATTTGTGACTGTCTGCAAATTCCAGGGATTTTCCTCACAGAAATCCAAGAAAAATTGTTTTTTTGGGCAAAGTTTGAGCTTTGCACAGGATTCTGGTAAAAAAAAGCTGATTAGAGCCACATAGGTCACCCCACTCTGGACTTCCCCGGGTGTCCACTTTTCAAAAATGCACTGGTTTGGTAGGTTTCCTTAGGTGCTGGCTGAGCTGTGGACCAAAATCCACAGCTACCCACATTGCAAAAAACACTTCGTTTTTTTAGTGGAAACATTTGATGTGTCTACATTGCGTTTGGAGCCCTTACATGTCACAGGCACTTGGCTTGCCCATACAAGTGAGACACTGTTTTCTCAGGAGAGTTAGGGGGACGCTGGGTGGTAGGACATTTGTGGCTGCCTGCAGATTCCAAGACTTTTCCTCACAGAAATACAAGAAAAATATTTTTTTAGGCAAAGTTTGAGCTTTGCACAGGATTCTGGGTAAAAAAAACTGGTAAGAGCCACGCAAGTCACCCTACCCTGGATGCCCTGGGTATCTAGTTTTCTAGGTTTCCTGTTAGACCTGTCATCCTTAGTGTGGTCTTCCCCCAAACGTTTAGCCTGCTTTCCTCCTCTTTTTGCTGACTTGTTTTGTTGGCCTTAAGACTCTGAGCACTTTACCACTGCTGAGCAGTGCTAAAGTGCATTTGCTTCTCATCATAACATTGGTCTATACACAATTGGCATATTTCATTTTCTTATAAGTCCCTTATAAAGTGGTATACCATATACCCATGGCCTGTAAATTAAACGCTACCAGTGGGCCTGGAGCACTGATTGTGTCACCCATACAAGTAGCCTTTCAAACATGTCTCATGCCTACCACTGCAGAGCCTGTGTTTGCAGTTTACTGCCGCTTTGACGTGGCATTTTAAATACTTTAAATAAAAAAAGTCAAGTAAAACTTTACGTGACAAACTGTGTGCACTACAGTGTGAGTTCAACAATTTAAATCGATGTAGACTAGATCATCAAAATGTATACTAATGCTTTAAAGCGAAGTATTTGAACAGAAACACGAACACGTTTCAAATTAATTATATTCAATAATTTTTCTTATTGAAAATGTCAAATGGAAATTATATCATGTGAAGCATCAAGACATGTTAACATTACATGATCAAGTGTAACTTTTTAAATTAATACATGGTTGTGAATAGATGTGAAGTAATACCACGAAGAATAATGAAAAACGATGAATTAAACACATAACCAGTGTGCTGAGCCCCAATGAGCATGCGTGAAAACAAACACGGAGAATACGCGCATAATGATGAATAAACGAAAAGAATAGTGAACAGATGCAGATGGTATAGAAAAAAACATGCAAGAATGACAAAAGAATGATTCATATGACATCAAGCGATTAATGTGAAACAGTTAAATGAAAACAGTTACTTGTTAACATGTAGTACAAGGCGGCAGCTTTTGGCAAGTCGTCAATTTCCTCATTGGGGGCTATTACCAGGATGACTTAGTAGTAATATTCACTGGTGTCGGCAACTCCTCCTCCTTTTATTTCTTTCTTTTCATTTTTTCTCTACCTTTCAGTATGACCACCACGATATGTACTTAATTAGGCAACAGGGTGTCTCACCTTGGTAGCGATGCGGTAATTTTCTAGGCAAGTTGTTGTTTTGTCCATAAAATTGCGAATCATGTAGTTAATATTTATTTGTATATGTACTCTTTTTGCATTACAGTGGCCCCCGAAGAAGGGACTTCGTCCCGAAATGCATCGGGCTATTTTTGACTGTGTGTGTATAATCGACACTGTATAAATTTGAAATGCATTGAGTTTGAACAACCATGTATTAATTTAAAAAGTTACACTTGATCATGTAATGTTAACATGTCTTGATGCTTCACATGATATAATTTCCATTTGACATTTTCAATAAGAAAAATTATTGAATATAATTAATTTGAAACGTGTTCGTGTTTCTGTTCAAATACTTCGCTTTAAAGCATTAGTATACATTTTGATGATCTAGTCTACATCGATTTAAATTGTTGAACTCACACTGTAGTGCACACAGTTTGTCACGTAAAGTTTTACTTGACTTTTTTTATTCTTACACATGTGGGACAGGCAGCCCACAAATACTGCGTAGCACACAAAAACTTAGTCTGTCAGGTCAGACAAATGCTAACAAAAGTATTTTGTTTAAATAGTAATATATAGGAGTGCACCGCAGATACTATATCTTATTTTAAATACTTTGCCAAGCTTTCAACTCCCCTTTTATTACACATAAGTCACCCCTAAGGTAGGCCCTAGGTAGCCCAAAGGGCAGGGTGCAGTGTAAGTAAAATGTAGGACATGTACTTTCAAGTTTTGGATCTCCTGGCAGTGACAAACTGCTAAATTTATTTTTCACTACTGTGAGGCCTACTTGTCTCATAGGTTAATATTGGGAATTTCTTACTACACTTTTAAGCTGAAATTCCTGATAAGAAAGGAGTAGCTTGGTCATGTCTTATATCTTTAAAAATGGTAATGCTAAATCCTCTTTACTGGTAAAGTTGGATTTAACATTACTGTTTTAGAAATGCCACTTTTAGAAAGTGGATATTTCTCTACTCTTACAGTTCTATGTGCCTGCAGCCTGTCTCCAATACACGTCTGCAGTAGGTGACAGTTACATTTTACACATTCCCGCTATACAGCCATAAACACAGGAAGGTTAGGTTTGTCTGAATATTCATATTTATTCTGATGGCTCTTCCTGGGCAGGAAGGGAGGGGGGAGCTGACACTTACACCTGAATCTGCAGTGTCTTTTTTCTATACAAAGGGCTGATTAACACCTACTGATAGTCTGGAGACAGGGCTGGGAATAAAATACCTCTGTGCACTTCAAAAACCCTTCTTTAAAATCACCCCCACTTCAAAGGTACCACTTGGGATAAGGAATGGTTCTCGGACCCTACCAATAAAGTACACTACTGGAGCACACTACATAGAAAACTTTAAGCACAGCTACAGCTCAAAACTGCTGAGTGGAATTACACCAAATTTTCTAGAAAAGAAGCTGTTGGTCCTGAAAGTGACTGATTTTTAAATTGGTGTAAATCTATTCATTAGTTTTTGAAATATTAAAGAAAATCGAATTTAGATATATGGGGACTCTGACGATCTGCAACCCCTCCAGATCTCGTGCTGCAATCTGTTTTGCTGCCAACACTTCAAACCAGGAAGCCTTGGCAGCGATCTTGGGACTCAGCTTTAGCCGAGTACAAGTAAAAACATAAAAAAGGGGGGCCGGGTAGAAACACCCGACCCCCAGGCCTCTTGGGGGGTCCTATAGAGACCCAGCAGGGCCAAAAGTCCATTTTAAAAAACCTATTGCTGGGATCTGCGGATCCCGCCAAAAATGAAAAGAAAATGAAGTGAGGGCTCCTGTGCTTTGTTACTAAACAGTCCCTGGGTGGGCCAGGTCCAGGGGGCATTTTATTAACAAAGGAGGGGTGCACAGCCCCCCTCCTGGTGCTTATTGATGCCCATGGGACCACCACCTTCCTGGGGCTTGTTTACAATTAAATGCAGGGGAGGCCAGAACAAACTCCCCCCTGCTCTGTAGACCACCACCACCCTGGAGCTTATTTATTTATAAATGGAGGGTCTCTTGGATCCCCCTCAGTCCCGGAGACTGCCACCTCCCCAGGGCTTTAATTACAAATAATGTGGGGGCCGTGTGGACCCCCCCACAGCCCTGGGGACTGCCACCTCCCAGGGGCTTTTGTAAAATTCAATGTGGGGGCCGTGCAGCCCCCCTGCAGCCCTGGGTACCACCACCTACCTGGGGCAAAATTGAAGAAAGGAGGGAGACTGTGAGGCCTCCCTCCTGGAGCCCTAGATGGCCCTGGGGACCACCAGCCCCCAGGACTGGCTCCTGCTATGTCTCGGGGTGCCCACCCCCGGGACATAGCTGTTTGCTATGGCTTAGTAGAAGCTTTACCACACATGCCAAGCCATAGCAAACTGTGCTCTGCTTCTCGCAGCTATAGCATAAAATACTCTTGCTTCCTAGAAGCGGAGCACAATTGCTTTTACATAGAGGGAGCTGCATTTTTAGCAGCTCCCTATGTGTAAAAGCAATGCCGGCTGCCGTAGGAGGTAGGGAGCCAGCAGGGACTGCAGGATTCTTGGGGCTCCCCACGATATACCTACAAAAGTAAATTGGTGCCCTGAGGGAACCCGGAAGAGATACCGGGCCCCAGGGGATAAGGTCCGTGGGGCAGAAATTGACCCGGGAGGGGGGCCACGAGGCCCACTACCTCAATTAAAAAATAAAGAATTAAAAAGGCTGGGGGGAGCTGACACTTGCACCTGAATCTGCAGTGTGTTTTTCCTATGCAAAGGGCTGATTAACACCTACTGATAGTCTGGAGACAGGGCTGGGAAGAAAAAACCTCTGTGCAATTCAAAGACCCTTCTTTGAAGTCACCCCCACTTCAAAGGCACCACTTGGTATAAGTAATGCTTCTCTGACCCCACCAAAAGAGTACACTACTGGACCTGTGAAGAACTCTACCAGGGAGAAGACCTGCTATGATGCTACAAGGACTGCCACTTTTCTGGACTACTGCTCTGGAGTGCTGCCTGTTGCCTGCAGCCTGCTACCTTCTGCCCTGCTGAGGAAAGCACTGGGCCTATCTCATTTGTCTCCAAGGGCTTGCTGGCTTGCACCCTGTTCTGAAGTCTCAAGGACATCAAAGACTTCCTACAACATCACCTGGACTCTGCCATCTGTGAGTCCCGCCCTCCCAAAGGATGCCAATCCAGACCAAGCAAAATACATGCACAAAGACTTTGCGCCGATCAGAACCAATGCATCTCTTTCGACGTTAATGCAGTTGCTTCTAGACTTCATCACTTCTACGATGGCATGATGATGGACTGCACAGATCGAAGACGACGCACCGCCTGCATCACGAAGGGGTTAGTTGATGAAGCCTCTATACAAGGGTTCACTGATAGAATATCGATGTAACAAACATCTATGTTAAAAATATCGAGGAAAAAATATCAACTACAAAAATATCGACTTCCATAACTTAACAGTTAAGTACAACAATATTGACTTAAAAATATTGAGGTAAAAACATAGATGTAAAAAATATCGATTTAAAAATATATATATAAAATAAAATAATACATATTAAATATATTAAATACTAATATGTTCAACAAAATAAATTAAATTTAATATACATTTTAACTAAATATAACAAATAAACTTATACCATTATAATTTATACATATACATATATTTACTTAAAATTAATTTATTAACTATGATCTTTATTTAATTTTTAAACTTTAAAATTATATAAAAAAAAATATATATATATATATATATTCATCCAATGCGGGGTTGCCAATCGCGCTCTCGGGTTGTCGCAAAAACCAAGCAGAACTCCAAAGTTAGAAATGGGGGTTTATTAGTGTCATAAACCCTCCGTGACGCGTTTCGACTCCGCAGAGTCTTGATCACACAGTGAGGCAACCAAAGAGCAGTAACTTTCATACACTTCCTGTATACAGTAAACACAGAAAATGGACAATTTTGCGTTCATAGCAGTGTGCAAATTACACTTCCTGTATACAATAAACACAGAAAACTGACAATTTTGCGTTCATGGCAGTGTGCGTGAATTACATGATCGCCATTTGTAAGTGGTAAAACCATATTATAACTAGGTCGTAATTAATAATGGCAAAGTACAAAACATGATCAAACACAATGTGTACGAACTATAGAAAAAACGCATAGCAAGCCCACTGATTAGTATATGTTACGTAAATTGTCAGTCCCGAGAATGGTAATGGAGCATGCTGGTATATATAGTCCAGTAGGAAATTATGAGTTGTCCGTTAGCCTATAAATTACTGACAGTGTTACTAGATCAAGATTATGATCAGAAAATATGCCAGTAGGGGAAAAGCATAGTGCATGTGGATAATGTTCATTATACTTATTCTCAGGTCAGTGAGAAAAATGCCAGCATGACTGCTTGGTTAGAATGTCACAGTACTAGATGATATGCACAACCTGAACGATACAAACATCTCTGTGTTGATCTATTATCCCCTGATTAGTGGGAAATATACCTGCGTTACCTCAGGGCTCTAGTGTCTTGATTCTGGTAAGATGCACAGCCCGGCCGATACACGCATCACTGTGTTGTACTGTTTTCGCCAATGTCAGAAAGATAATCTGATGTGTGTATCTAAATCTACTAGGAGTGTATTAATGCCTCCTTATTCCATATGGAGAAAAAAGGGGGGGGGGAAGGCGAGAAGTGTGATCCAGAAACCGGTCGGCCAATTCAGCCAACAGCTCTAGGAACATGTTGGAGATCCTTGTGAAATACGCGTGGTCGGATAGAGAAAACATCAAGAGGGAGATCCTATGTACTTTGCCATTATTAATTACGACCTAGTTATAATATGGTTTTACCACTTACAAATGGCGATCATGTAATTCACGCACACTGCCATGAACGCAAAATTGTCCGTTTTCTGTGTTTATTGTATACAGGAAGTGTAATTTGCACACTGCTATGAACGCAAAATTGTCCGTTTTCTGTGTTTACTGTATACAGGAAGTGTATGAAAGTTACTGCTCTTTGGTTGCCTCACTGTGTGATCAAGACTCTGCGGAGTCGAAACGCGTCACGGAGGGTTTATGACACTAATAAACCCCCATTTCTAACTTTGGAGTTCTGCTTGGTTTTTGCGACAACCCGAGAGCGCGATTGGCAACCCCGCATTGGATGAATATTGATTTACCGGTTTTCTCCGCCGGTATCGCGCCACCCTTCTACGGGCCCCGGATCTCTGGAAGGAGAGTCTTTGTTCTGTATACAAGTGGAGGAGATCGAGGGCCGGCGTAACGGAGGATTTCGAAGGAAGTATCGAGAACGTCCTGCATCCCCCTGGAGCACCCGAAGCACCGATCCTCACGCTATCCCGGGCCCGGGATACACCGTAGAGGTAAGGATTGTAGGTGCGAGGGTGTGGGTGGGACAAACATACGCACATTAAGAAATTTGGGTGACAAGTAAGAGCATACTGATCTAGTGTTTATATAGATTGGCAGTGCAGCAAACGCACGAGATCATTTGAACAGCAAGACCGGTTAGCCTTTGATCACTCAGCATCGCAACCCCCTTTCTTCGATACAGTAGGATATATTTTTACGCCAAGGGGAACTCTGTACTCATTGACAGAGGGGTGACGCAACCAGCAGACTCCATTGGTATGTGGACAGGTACTACTAGATCAATGCGACAGTATGGAGGATGAGAGGGAACGAAAAGAGGCGGCACAAACACTCTTTGCAAGGGCACCGGGAGTAGGCAGCAGCCAGCCGGGAGTCACTCGCATAGAATCAACTACAATTGATTTACTTAAAAGGTACGAAAAATTGCACAAACAAGAACTGTCTAAGTGGTGGGAAGCGACGTCTTTGCAGGATTATATAGATAAAAGGATGGTGCCCCGGGGTCTCAGAATCTTCATCACCCCTTCTTACGATTCACCAGACCCGGCCATGCTAGAGGAATGGTCGGCCAATTCAGCCAACAGCTCTAGGAACATGCTGGAGATCCTTGTGAAATACGCGTGGTCGGATAGAGAAAACATCAAGAGGGAGATCCTATGTATCAAAAATGACCTGGCCACAAATATGGAACAAGATTTGATCTCCAAATTTCTTGAGGAAATGAAGAAAAGGTTGAGACTTGTTGAAGACGACATAAAGGCGAGGAAACAGCGGAAACTCCACCGAGACTGTGGAGACTACGAATCTGGGAGGATACTTACCTTTAGTCGCAAGTATGATCACCTTTATGATACCTCAAATGGAACTATGGCAACAACAGCAAGACCTAGAGCAAATGAAGACGAAGAGGCCGCAGTTGCAAGTGATACTAACACCGAGGCCTCTGAAGTTTCTGTCACATCGGAAAGCTCTCTGTCCGATGGAGATGGCGTAACACGCCCCAAAACTTTTTTAGACGAGTACCGGCTCATGAAACGGAGCCGGCAGATGACCAGATCGATGACCAAGGTGAATCAAAATGAGAACACTTCACCAGCAGGAGGGGGAAAAGGAAGAGGAAGAACAAGGGGTACCAGAGCAAGAGGCGCAAGAGGTGCCGGCAGAGGAGAGAGAAGAGGAAGCGAAACGGAGCAAGTGGGATACAAGCAGACACGCTCCAGGAAACAACAATGATGGATGATGCTACGGTAAAACAAACCATTATTAATCTCTCTCATAGACAAATAAGCATCAAAGACAAAAGAACATTATGCTTAGGTCTGTCGTTTTGCCCTGCTGTACCAATGAACTATGTTGATACTAGAATAGACATTTTCAAATTTTGCAGAAAATTAAAGTTGGAGAAGTGGCATAAACTGAAACCCACCAAATGCAAAGAACACCTTTCCATAGAACATACTACTCATGAGGAGACATTAACGATAGGAGATATTGACACTCTGGTGGCATTACACGAACTGCAAGTAGATCCAGAAGGGGCACGCACGAACGTGGAGATTCATAACATCTTAGACGAATTAGAAATTGGTCATGACAAAGCGGCATGTACCAATTTTAAACCCAAATCGACATTTCTACCGACCATGAACCACGACAATATTGATACCTTTCAAGACCTGGTCGGCAGAGACTTACTCAATTATAGACAAAAGAATTGGCCAAAGAGAATGAAGAAATTTAAACACAACCTCACATTTGAACAGAAGAAGGCCATGCAAGAATTGGCGGAGGACAATAGCATTGTCATCAGGCCTGCGGACAAAGGGGGGAACATTGTGATACTCACCCAAGACATGTACATAAAGGAAGCCTTGCGTCAACTACACGACACAAGTACATACACCATCACCACTAGGACAGAGTACAATAACAGCATTACCTGTATTTGGGAGAATCTGGGAGACTGGAGGGACAAGGGACTCCTTGAATGGGAAGAATTTTGCTTTCTCAAAAGGGACTACCCGGTCCTTCCAGTTTTGTATCTTCTGCCAAAAATCCATAAAAACAGGGAGAACCCACCGGGAAGACCAATAGTGTCATCTAGAGGCAGCGTTGCTGAAAACATATCACGCTACGTTGACCATTTCTTAAGGGAATTTGTAAACACACTGCCCTCATACTTAAGGGACACTAAGGACTTCCTCAGTAAAATCAAAAATGTCACATGGCAGGCCGATTATTTGTTGATAACCATGGATGTCAATTCACTGTATACGGTGATTGACCACGAGCAGGGTATAGAAGCCTGCGCTAGATTCCTCAAACGCAGACACATCAGATATTGGGGACACACCCAAATGTTATTGGACATGATGAGATTTTGTTTATCTAATAACTTTTTCTTGTTCAATGAGGAGATTTATAAACAGAGCCATGGAACCGCGATGGGGACTTGTTTCGCGCCCAGTTTCGCGAATCTGTTCATGGGGGCATGGGAGGAGGACATCAGACAAGACTGTAATCTCGAGGTTGAGTTCAACAAAGTCATCTTATGGCTTAGGTACATAGACGACCTGTTCGTGATATGGCAAGGCAGTGAACAGGAAGCAAGGCAGTTTGTAGATAAACTGAATCACAATACTAGGAACCTCAGACTCACCAGCACCATCAGTAGGAAGGAGGTAGAGTACCTAGACACCAAAGTGCAGGTGAAGTCTGATGAGATACAAACCATTCTCTCTAGGAAATGCACGGCAGGGAACACCCTATTACATGCCATGAGCAGCCATCCAGATCCTCTCAAATGGAGCATCCCCTACGGGGAACTGCTCAGAGCCAAAAGGAACTGTAGCTCTGAGGAAAGCTACCAGAAAGAACAAATCGTAATGTTGAAAAGATTTCAGGAAAGGGGATACCCATCCTGGGTCCTCAAGAGGGCAGTGGAAAGAATGGAGAGAGTAGAAAGGGATATCATACTCAGCAATACCACCAAGATCATAGAAGACAACATTGAGAACACAGATACACGTATCGTCCTTACATACAATGGGGACGCAAATCATATACGCAAAACCATCGTGCAGAAATGGGATATCCTCAAAGGTGACCCGGTGATAGGTAGTACCATACCTACCAGACCTATGATTACTTACAGGAGAAGCCGCAACCTCAGGGATCTCCTAGTACATAGCGATCTTAAAGATACATCAATGACAAGGGGTATTAACCTGCAGGGCTTTTTTCCATGCGGACATTGCAAAGCGTGTAGCAACAGCCGTTTTAGAAAGGAGTTCTGGAATACTAGCACCAACAGTATGATGAGCATTAAACAATTCTTGACATGCAGTACCACTTTTGTGATATATGTACTGGAATGTCCATGTGGGTTGAGATACGTAGGCAGCACCACACATATGGCTAAAAAAAGAATCCTAGAGCATATGAGGGCAATCACCAATAGAGACAAACAGTATCCAATTGCACGACATTTTGAGTCACATCATTTCTCAGACAGTGCCAAATTATCGTACTATGCAATAGAACAGGTATTGGGCAATAAGAGAGGCGGCAATCGCACTCTCAGGCTCAGACAACGAGAATCAAGGCACATTACAGGGATGGCCACACGTTACCCGAAAGGGCATAACCTTGACGAAGAAATGGCTATACACTTACAAGACAATTAGACAGCAGCATTGCCCAGGTTAATCAATGTAGATGAGACATGGTGTGACTGTTTAAACCTTTGTATTATAATACTGTCTCATGGTTAACTGCATTATGTCTACAGTTTGCATAAGTGTAAATGTGCATGACTCTCTTCTCACTCTTTTCTCTCGTTTTTTAATCTTTTACAGGAGGAAAGGAAGGGACCATGTCTCGTGCCTGTGACAGAGGGATCCCTAACCTTTCTTCGTGACACCATTCTGCAGCAACTATGTCCACAGATAAGACCCTTTTGCATTGTTAATTTTTAACATTTTATTTCACCACACATGTTATTTCATTATTTTGTAGTTCATGTACACAGAATGGGTGGCAGATGGGGCACAATAACACTATAGGCAAGCAGCGGTTTCTGGATCACACTTCTCGCCTCCCCCCCCCCCTTTTTTTCTCCATATGGAATAAGGAGGCATTAATACACTCCTAGTAGATTTAGATACACACATCAGATTATCTTTCTGACATTGGCGAAAACAATACAACACAGTGATGCGTGTATCGGCTGGGCTGTGCATCTTACCAGAATCAAGACACTAGAGCCCTGAGGTAACGCAGGTATATTTCCCACTAATCAGGGGATAATAGATCAACACAGAGACGTTTGTATCGTTCAGGTTGTGCATATCATCTAGTACTGTGACATTCTAACCAAGCAGTCATGCTGGCATTTTTCTCACTGACCTGAGAATAAGTATAATGAACATTATCCACATGCACTATGCTTTTCCCCTACTGGCATATTTTCTGATCATAATCTTGATCTAGTAACACTGCCAGTAATTTATAGGCTACCGGACAACTCATAATTTCCTACTGGACTATATATACCAGCATGCTCCATTACCATTCTCGGGACTGACAATTTACGTAACATATATTAATCAGTGGGCTTGCTATGCGTTTTTTCTATGGTTCGTACACATTGTGTTTGATCATGTTTTGTACTTTGCCATTATTAATTACGACCTAGTTATAATATGGTTTTACCACTTACAAATGGCGATCATGTAATTCACGCACACTGCCATGAACGCAAAATTGTCCGTTTTCTGTGTTTAGTGTATACAGGAAGTGTAATTTGCACACTGCTATGAACGCAAAATTGTCCGTTTTCTGTGTTTACTGTATACAGGAAGTGTATGAAAGTTACTGCTCTTTGGTTGCCTCACTGTGTGATCAAGACTCTGCGGAGTCGAAACGCGTCACAGAGGGTTTATGACACTAATAAACCCCCATTTCTAACTTTGGAGTTCTGCTTGGTTTTTGCGACAACCCGAGAGCGCGATTGGCAACCCCGCATTGGATGAATATTGATTTACCGGTTTTCTCCGCCGGTATCGCGCCACCCTTCTACGGGCCCCGGATCTCTGGAAGGAGAGTCTTTGTTCTGTATATATATATATATATAATTTAAAATAAAAAAACATTCTCTTATAAATCAAAACATTGACTATTTAAAAAGATTTAAACTAACATTTCCCAATAAAATAAGTGCAACAGTAGGGAAAGTGTTGGATAGCAAAATAATTAAATTTACTATTCCAAATCCAGTGAGTGCAACAGTAGGGAAAGTGTTGGATAGCGGAGGGGTAAAAATTACTATTACCACTCCAGTGATAGCAATAGTAGAGAAAATGTTGGATAGCGGAGGGGAAAACATTACTAGTCCCACTCCAAAGAGTGCAACAGTAGGGAAAGTGTTGGATAGCAGAGGGGTAAAAATTACTATTCCCACTCCAGTGATAGCAACAGTAGCGAAAGTGTTGGATAGCAGAGGGGAAAACATTACTATTCCCACTCCGAAGAGTGCAACAGTAGGGAAAGTGCTGGATAGTGGAGGGGTAAAAATTACTTTTCCTACTCCAGTGATAGCAACAGTAGGGAAAGTGTTGGATAGCGAAGGGGTAAAAATTACTATTCCCACTCCAAAGAGTGCAACAGTAGGGAAAGTGTTGGATAGCGGAATAATTAAATGTTCCAACTCCAGTGAGTGCAACAGTAGGGAAAGTGTTGGATAGCGGCGGGGTAAAAATTACTAATAACACTTAAACAGTTGAAAAAAAACAAAAAATATTACAAAATTTTAAAAATCATAAAAATAAAAAACAATATTTAAAAATATAAAATTAAATATATTAAACATATAAAAACAGCACATAATATAATATTAGTTACATATAAAAAAACTACAAATAATATATAAAATAAATTAATAACTACATTTATAAGCAATAATTATTTAAAAGTAGCAAATATTAACAAACAAAAACATTATTTAAAACATAAATGTATTTATTTTATTTCATACCGTATAACACCACACCAATAACAAAACACTTTAACATTTTTAATTACATGTATCTCCATTATTAACATGATTAATAATCAATTAAAAAAGTTCTTATTAATAACAAAAAATAAACATTAATTGAGTACACAAGCTTTAACACTCTAATATACACATCACACACCTAAATTAAACTATAAAATAATAAAACACAATTATATATTATTTTTAAAAGAAAAACTATTACTATTAACAACTAATAATTAAACAAAATATTATTTAATACCCACCCTTTACCCCTTTAAAAGTAAAAACAAAACACAAAAATATAAACTTTTACCCAAAATAAATATCAAATAATTAACATTAATTAACAACTATATATTCCCACCCTTTACTCCTATAAACACCACAACACATATCAAATTAATTACTCAATCCCCATAATTAATTACCAATTAATTAATTTAAATTAATTAACAACTAATTATCAATTCATCAATTAAATGTAATTTACTTCCCACCCTTCCCACCCTTTACACCTATAAAACCTACCACACACAAATATAATTATTTACACAATTACCAAAATTAATTACAAATTAATTAATTAGAATTAATTAGCAACCAAATATTAATTTCATAAATTAAAAATGTATTTCTTCCCACCATTTACACCTATAAACCCCACAACACACACCTAAAATTAATCACACAATTACCATAATTAATTACCAATTAATTAATTAAAATTAATTAACAACCAATTATTAATTAATTAATAATGAATTACTTTACACATTTATCACTATAACATCTCAATTAAACAAATATTAATAAATAACAGATAATCAATAAATTAAATATAATTAAATTACTTCCCACCCTATTCCCCTATAAACCCACAACCCGCTACGGAAATAAAAATACAAAAATAAAAGAATTTTTTTTAATCATTTTAATATAATTCAATTACTTCCCACCCTATTCCTGATGATGACCATACTATTTTAGCTCGGTCGAAACGCTCTCAACGCCTTTCTGTGGCCTCTACTGAAGAGGAAGCATTCTCTGCTACTTTTTGTGTCTGTATTATGTTGTAACAGCCTTTATATATAATTTCTCCTCAGCCACAGTTTTTGTTTACACTGTTAATTCCCTTTTCAATGTGCTTTATGTGTAACCTTGAGAGCACCACTTTTTTGTGATTGTGCATAATTATCTTATTAAATTTTGCATGCATTGTATAGGGGTATCATTATCATAATTTTCTTATGTGGTATTGTTTTTGTAGCAATAATCTCTCTTGTTTGATTAATTTAGTTTGCTTTCTGTGTAATGTTGTACTTGAGCCCCTGTTAGGACTCTAGTCTTTATTGTGCCCCAGGTTCGGCTAATAGGGCTGCCCCTGTTTGTTGTAATCACTAATAAAGTCAAGCAAGATACGAAACTTGAATATGGTTTTCCAACCTTGTCTTGAAATGTAAATGGGAAGTTGTCCATACCATCGAATCTTTAACCTCAGGGTTTCAAGTGCCTTAACAGAAAATTCGATTTTTGTTCTTTTTGTGTATTATTTCACTTGAATTTCCAGTGTTGAAGACAATACCGTTGTTGACAGCCACCCGTCTTTAAAATTGTACAGAATTATCAATATTCGTTGTTGACAGCCTCCCATCTTTAAAAGTGTGCAGAATTATCAATATTTGTTCTAGGACCATCTACTGCGCTAAAGATTCGGGGCAAAAATGGCCATGGTGGCAGATCCACCATGGAACTGGGGGGACAGCTGTGTTGCACGCAGGTCTGGAGATGTATACTGTACATGTCCAGACCCACATTCAAAATGTCCCTGTTATTTCCTCACAGGGCCATTATCGGCTCTGCCATTAAGAATGCCTCCTTCAAAATGGGCCTGCAGAATGGAAAGGAGGACGCATGGTACATTTCTCCCTCTTCTGTAGTCCTTCATCGGGCCCATGGTCTTTTAGTTATCGTGTTTTATTTTCTCGTTCATTAAAAACACTTCTGTTATATATTTCACTTTGCAGGTTTTACTTCTACTAACAAATACTTCTCTTTATTCAACATTTGCTACTTTTCTCTGCCCTTTTTTTACTCACTGCATCAGGACTGGAACTACCTGATTCGTTAGCAAAGCACTAAACACCAAGCCCAGAACCATCTGCAGACCGCTAAAGCTCCCAGTCTACAAGATTTGACATGAAGTGGAATATTGTGACTCCTTTCAGGAAATTGAACGCACAAAGGTCAAAGAGGTTTTGTTTTCCTTTCTGCTGGCGATTGATTTCTAAGTAAATACTTAGTTGCTTTACTTACTCCTGCTGGAAAATAAGTATGACAGATTCTGAAAATAATTTGAACACATTAATATGTTTTTTCCCATCAACATCCTCCTATGAATCAAAACCAGACACCCTTTTTTCTTTTTTTTTTGTTCAAATATATTATTTTTCTTTAGTTTAGACTATATGACTATACGAAAGGGCAAATGTCACATGTATTTAACTCTCTTTCCACTTTTCCTATGGTGATAGTTTGTTTTGACATTCTTTCAAGCAGTTTAGCATTCTTTTACTAAAATTCAGAGGCAGAAAGAGGTCGAAAACACATCAGCTTTGACCTTTCCTACAGTACCACTTCCTTTCTCTTCTTAGCCTGTCAGTGAACCCGGAGTAACAGACCGGTATGCCCTATACCAAGACACTGAGGGGCATATTCTCAAGGAGCCATCGTTGATTTATCGGCACTTTAGCTTCGCCAAAGTGGCGATAGACTTATCGCACTATTCACAACCTGGTGCAAACTGCTGACATCACCAGTTTTCCTGCGATAGCTGCCACAAAACACATCGCCACGGATGAGAGCGACAATTAACGCTAATGATATGCAGAGTAGGCGTACCCACACAAAAACACACGAAAACACCACTTCGCGATATTCACAACGAGCAGCCAGATCTGCGATGCGACCCGAAAACAGGCGATAAGGCGCGTTAGCAGCAGGGATTTAACACCTGCCTTTCACTGGTGTTAAGCAGGACGACAACCTGCAGTATGAAAGGGAGCCCAGCCCAGAGCCACATCTGAAGACCAACACATGTCATGGATCTAATGATCATGCAGCTCGGAGACCCAAGAGGTCCACAACACTCACCGCCACCCAGTAGCGGCCCGTGGTGGGAGTGCTGCCGGGCGGTGACGTGGGGCGGGGGAGGGGCAGGGGGGTAGTAAACTATGGAATACGGTGGCACAGAGGTAAGTAGACAAAAAAAACGAATTTCGTTGCGCGCGCTGTATCGCCAAATGCTATGCAGCGCGCGCAACGAAATTCATTTGTTTTTTTTGTCTACTTACCTCTGTGCCGCCGTATTCCGTAGTTTACTACCCCCCACCCTGCCCCACCCCCGCCCCACATCACCGCCCAGCAGCACTCCCACCACGGGCCGCTACTGCTGCCACCACCCCCAGGCCCCCCCTCCCACCCCCCAGACTACCACCGAGGCAGCGCAGAACAAGACAGCTGACCTTCCAAAAACGGCATGGCCACTCAGCCACACAATTGCAGAATGTGGGGAGAGGTGGGAACCAAGTATGTGTGAAGGAGGCAAGTCACCCATGAATAAGAATGTACACAATGCCAAGTGTGGCGGTGATGTGCTGGACAGACCCCAGTATGCAGAGCACAGACATGTCCATGTGGACATATACTGCTGGTGTGTGCAGTGTTGTGGACAGTGGACGCAACCATCTTACCTCAGGCAGTGGGGAAGACCACGCTCATGTAGCTGTGTCGTCCCCCCTGTACGCGGAAGCGGAGTGGGCTGGTCCGGCGTACGCCACACCAGCGTAGGAGTGTGAATAAATAGACCGGGGCTCTGGGCGTGGTTCATTTCCGGGATGGCCAACGCGTCTGCCAGGGCGGCACGCCTCACCCTGCCACGAGTCCGCCGCCGTGACCGCGAGCCTCCTCAGCCGATCGCTGCCTTCCGCGACACAGGCCCCCAGCGCACCTAGTGGCACAGCACCGCTGAGTAATGTGTGTGCTAACTACTGCCTTCGGCCTACACTGTGGCCAGCAGGGCGCTCAAATCAAATCCAATTCTGACCTGCGAGGACATGCCATCATCGCTGGCTGCACACCCGCTGAGAGATCAGGTGCCACCAACTCAGTGCACCACAAGTCATCGCCACGTGGCTGTGGGCCCTTGCTGACCGCTTCCTCCGGCCTACACTGCGGTCAGCAGGGCGCTCAAATCAAATCCAATCCTGACCTACGAGGACACGTCATCATCGCTGGCTGCACACCCGCCAAGCGCTTCCGGTGCCACAAACTCAGTGCAGCTCAAGTCATGGACCCTTCATGATGTAATCTTTTCTGTGTGAGTCCAGTTCTGGTGCCCCTACCTCAGTGCACTGCAAGTCATGGACCCTTTATGATTGAATATGTGTGTGTGATCCGATGATCACTGTTCTAGTTGTTGCCAGCACCAACCACTCCCTGAGGGCTGGCTTACACTCACCCCACACCCATCCAGCACAGGCGTCACTGGACATGTGACCCTGGTAATAAAAAGGGGCCGGGCGCACATGCCCGTAGCCAGTTCTACTATCTATCTAAGTGTGTCCGTGTGGTCATTATGTATGCGTGATGGCCCCTGGCCCTACCACAACACATCGTGCTGTGGACAGCGGACGCAAGCATGTCACCTCAGGCAGTGGGTAAGACCTTGGACATGTAGCTTTGTCGCCCCCCCCTGTAAGCGTAAGCGGAGTGGGCTGGGCCGGCGTACTTCAGTCCAGCGCAGGGGTGTGTAGAATTAGCCCGGGGCTCAGGACGTGGTTCAGTTCTGGCATGGACAAGGAAGTCACCAATGCGTGTGTCTGTTGTAGTGTTGGTGCCACCCGGCCCGCAATTGACAATGTTGCAATGTAGCATGCACCCGGAGGGCAGTCTCGCACGAACGGAGAAATGAAGGAGCTCAAGACCGCTCGGGGTCTTGGCTCATACATGCTAAGTGTTGTGTGTATCTGCATTGCTGCAGCATGAGCCAAATGCCTAGCCTTAATCGCAGCGCGAGTTCAGCCAGGCATGAACTCTACATCTGTGTCCGCACTATCCTTACCATAGGCCTACACTCACGTGGCCGCCCACCTTCAACGGCCAACATCACAGTGTCGTTGTCAGGCTTGTGGACATGCGCAGACAGGCATGACAATGGTGTGCCATTGGAGTGCAAGTGATGCAACCATGCAGCGTACACAAGTGAATAGGCTCGGGGGAGGGAGGAGCAGTTGTGAGGCAACGTAACACACACAGTGATGCCGCTCATTTGTCACATGCAAGTCATGTCAAACATGAATCCCAAAGTTGCACACATCCCACCCCACACCCAACAAGACACATCACAATTCCTGAATGCAAGCAGATGACAAACTGACATTAGGGATGAAAGCTCCTTTGTCTGAACTATCAGGCGGAAGCACATCTGCACAGCCGACCTCGGAATTGCATGTGCCTGGCACCCCCTGACAGATACGATAGCAGTTGAGGACGACTCCCACACTACGCACAGCCTGACGACAGACCAAAGTATACACACCGCTCACACAGACGTCCTTGCTCGGAGTAATCTTGCATGGAATGGCCTTCACACTTACTCCCACACCAACCCAGGCGTACAACCGTTGCACACTTAAACAACTCATTTATCCGAGCTGTGGCATATCATCCACAGAACTGGCACAGGTCAGATCAGTGCTGCTTCAACCAGGGCCACTAACGCAATGGCAGAACATCCCGGACACATGCACAACCCCTGTCACGTGGAACTGTACTGTGCACGTATGCTGCATTTACTGGGGGCACTGCCATTGGTAGTGCTGCGGGTCAGTTACTGGCTAAGCTTCCGCCTTGCCAACGTCACCTGCGTTCAGCCTGTGTTGCATTGTCGATCGTGCATATTCGAGTGGTCCATGGATGTCTGCCCATCCAACAGGATGGTAGATGAACTGGATTTCGACATGTGTGTGCGCTCCCTGTTGGCCCACGACCAGGAGTGTCACCGTGATACCCGTCTATGGGATGCCTGGATACTTGGCATACATGCTGGCAGCTGGACCTGGGATATTGCAGAACTCCTCATGTGCAGTGACCACATTGAGCCGCTCCACTATTGGGCTGTAGTGCTAATTGGTGACAGGGGGTGGACGCAGCACATCTGTCCGGACCTGCTAATGGATAGCCTCGCCGTCCTGTTCGATGGAGTCGACAACGACCTCATGTTGGAAATGATTGTCTACGAAGCTGCAATCGCTTTCATGGACGTGTAACTACGTACCTGCAGCCACAACTGTTTGGAACCCATTGCACATGTCCCGACACCTTGTTGCATCTTGGGGTTCTGGTCACATATCCCACGACAACAGTGGACATGGCCGCATTCGCCTGGACCCCAAATACGTGGGCGGACAACCACGCGGGGTAACACACACCTGTGAAAGGTGAGGCACTCCCGCGGAGTGGACAGCGGCGCTTGGCAACGTTCCTCATTCTGACATACTGCTGCATTGGTCCGCATGTTGTGGCACTTCTCTTGCCCGTACTGACACGCATATGCTAATAAAGTCTACGCACATTCACTTGTATTCAACTGTGATGTGAGTTGTTTTGAATGATGATGTGTGTCTCACTGCCTATCTGGGTCACTGCCATACATGCGCATTGATAGCATTACCCAGGGAGTACCATTTATGTGGAATCACTGTCCCTACATTCATCAATACTTTCATGCTTAATTGATCAGGGCCATGACACATCAGTGTGAATTTGAATGTTTTATTCGCATTCAGTCGGGTGTTTAAGCTGAACCAGTACAGGGCCATGCAAACCCCACTTTACATTGTCACCCTGTGGAGGGCCAGCCAGAGTCCTTTAGGGATTGACAGGTTCATCGGAAGAGGAAGACTTCAGTCCGCAGTGTTATTGCTGTGTCATTGGTAACCATTCCAAATATGGCAGTCCATGTCGTGGTCCAAGGTGAGTCTCTCTGAGTGTAACGGGGGACAGTGGAAGATGTTATTCCAGGGCATGATGCAGAGGGCAGAAACAAGCTGAAACAGGCCATATGGCGGTGATGTATGCTACCACTTCAATCTTACCACCAAGCCAGATTCATCATCATCTTCGTCCTCTGATGTGTCAGGTGCCTCACATGTGGGTGGTGGTGTTTGGTCTGCCGCACTGTGTGGCACTGACACTTCAGGGGGCGGAGATGTGGATGGAGTAGTAGCAGCAGCAGTCATCCGCGCCAGGCCGTGTGGCGTCAATGCCATGATGAGGATCTGCAGGGCATGGAAGATCCCAGCTACATCTCGCTGGTGTGCAGCCGTGGCAGCCAATCGTTCCGCATGCATCCGCTCCATGTTCTCCATGATCCTCCGCATGTGCCCCAACTCCCGGCTGACATCGCTGGAGCCACTCTGACTAGACACTTGTTCTTGTCTCCGAGTCATGACTCCAGCGATGTCAGCCATGGATTGTTGGAGAGCATGGAGTGGACAGTGGGTGTCCGTTAGGGACTGTAAGTGGACCCTGATGGGACTTAGACACCCACTTATGGCATCTAGTTTGCGTGCCATGAGGTCGAACCCCACCCACAGCTGATCAGCCATCTTCTCCTGGCACCCTAACACAGTGTGTTGGAATGCCATGTGTTGGTCGTTGGGGTCCTGGGAGACAGCTGTGGTGGTGGGTGCTTCCTGCTGTGTGGCCTGTGCAGGGGGTGGGGTCTCCTCAATGCAGCTGGGCTGCCCTGCTCCTGGAGGTGGGGTGCCGAAACTGTCCATGAGCTGCTGGAGGGCGTCGGTGTCGATGTTGGGGAGGTCCTCTTCGTCATCAGTGCTGTGTTGTTGTGTCTGCTCTGCAGGAGGTGTTGATTCTCCCTCTGCAATGTGAAGGGGAGATGCAGATTGACACTGTGTTCACATGTATGTTCACGCATTGTACAAGTTTACTAACGAACTGCATGACAATGTACATTGTGACTGTTTGTGAAGAGATGCCTATTTGATGCGGGACAGTTGACATTTCTACACCATCAGGGATGTGAGGTTGTACTTGTCCATTGTCATCTCACAGTTTCCTGCTATGCCAAATGCGAATGGCCATTTTCTACACACAAGCGGCAGCAGTTGTGTCCTCTGTTCTGTTGTGAGAGTGTTGCAGTTTGTACCACATTGTTGTCAATGTTGAGGTGCTCTGATTCTTATGTGTGTGTGCTGCATTGTGGGTGTGTTGCCCCTTCAGCTCTGATTTGACTGGCCCTTCTCCCTTTCAGGCGGTGTGCCTTTCACTTCTGTGCTTATACAGTGCTGAGATGATGCAGACTTGGGTAAATTGGGCTCTTGGTCGGAGTTGTGATTGTTGGGCATGGTTTGTCCGCAGATGTGCTCTACTTAATTGTGCATGTGTGCCATCGTGCCCATCTCCCCCCATCCCCCCAGTCCCTGGTCGTTACTCACCCTGTTGGATCAGGTCATGTTGTGCAGTGTCCGGTCCACCAACTCCTGCCACTGTCTCCCCAATGATGACTCGGGTCACCATTTCCTCCATCTCATCCAGCTCCTGGTGTGTCGCTGGGCTCCCACCTCCAGTCTGCATTGCTGCTCTCAGGTTGGCAGCGATTTTCTGCTTGGTTTTGCGCTTCACATCAGTCCAGCGCTTCTTGCAGTCATCCACTTCCCTTCTCTTCACTCCGACTGCATTCACCTTGGCCAAGATGGAATGCCATATTGTATTTTTAGTTGGCAATGTCACAGTGGAGGTGATGAACAGTTGGTGGTGGTGTTCTGCCACCTCCGTAATGAGGATCTGGTTTTCTGCGTACTGAAACGCGGGTTCCTCTTATTCTTCTCCTTGCCCTTCCCTGTCCCCGAGGCCCCAGGCTGGTCCTCCGTGGGGCTTGTGGGGTTCTGGTTGTCCTCTTTACTTGGCTCCCTCCATGGTGCTTCGCAGTTGTTTGTGTTTTGTAGGTGGTTTTTTTTGCCGCTTTTATAGTGAATGTTCCCGCCTTACTTGTGGGACTTGCGGGCCTGGCGCTGCTTTTCGCTGGATTTTTATCGCAGTTAGGCCCATCGCAACTTTTTTCACATTCGGGTTTCCTTTTTTATCGCCATCGCGGTAGTTGTATCGTAGACATTTGAGGCATTCTCGGGAAACTATTGCATGTTACCGCCGTGTTGGGAATACGACGTTGACACAGAGTTATTTTCCCGCGATAGACGGCGATATGGAAAATTGCGTTAGCCTATTTTGGCGATGTTTATCGTACGTTCTTGTGAATATCCCCCTGAGGAGGTTAAGTCCTGCATGACCCGTGAAACATAATTATATCTATTTTTGTGAACCACATCGATTCTTGATTCCATGTCATCCTGTTCGATCGGATCCCTCAGCTGCATCGTGAGTGCAGAGCACTTTCTTGGTCATTATTTAACCAGTCTGATTCTAGGGAAAATCTGCCGATGTTTTTCACTTGTTTTGACATCTCTAAAAATAATCTGCCTCACATTTGCCGCTAGAGGAGGAACCGTATTCGCCGTCCATGAGTTGCCACTGTGTTGATACATCCATTTAAGGGTGTGTTGCTAAGTGTTTCCAGGTTCCGATTTAAAACTTTTAATGTATTTATTACAACACAGTGCACTACATTCACCCACATTGAAACATAAATAGATTAAACTAAAGTTCAAACTCATCTTGCCCCTTTACATACATTTTTCTGTGAGTAGGTATGGCTTTATTTTGTTGTACTCTTGCTTACTCTTGAATAACATCAAGTAACCCAGGAGTATGCTTGACTTTCTCCTCGAATGTAGTAGTAAGCGAAGAGGACTGCACGAGTAAGTCACAGCAAAATCTTTGTGAATCATGGTCATCTTATTAGTTTGTGCCCAATAAATGCCATCTGTGCCATCTCATCGCAACGGAGCTTAGCAAATGTTGTCTGACAAATGATTCATATTATTGTCTGGCTGAAAAAAGTAATAACTCTATGACGCAAATTTCTGTCTTAAATATATGACTATATTTGCAGTCTTGAATGAGAACCAAAAGCATCCAAATGCGGCTCAGGAAATGTCGCAATGCTAACCCACGCTCCACCAAGAAAGCACAAGTTCGACCTTCTGGAGGGTGAGGATTGTGGCTCCTCCCAGAAGCGCTTATGAAATAAATTGGGCTGTGCGCTTTATTTATTACATTAGGATCTTCTACTTTACCCCTTTGCATTGTTGCAGCCCACCAGGATTTCTCCTACCTTCCCAGTGCCCGAGTCACACTTTAATAATCCTTCCACTCTACAGCGGTATACTATGTAACTGTTTCCTATGAGTCACTTTTATCTTCACAGTTTATGCTGCCCATTATTATACAGGGTCCTTCTGTGCTCAACAGGGGCCTCATAGTATTGCATCCTTTTTGATAAGCACGGAATCTCAAACACATATGTTCTCAAGCCATAGCTTCAAATATTCCTTCATTTGCAGTGTGAGGTTATTCTTTGGGCATCCTATGCTCTTAATGTGTTTTAACATAGTAATCAGATGTCATTTAACAGTCCCGACTGTGGTAAAATAAATGAGGCCCTTTCACGGCTTTTATCAGCTTGATTTTATCATTAATAAGCTTTTGGGGCATTAGTATGTAAGTAGAAATGTTGCTCTAACTGGTGGCAGGTCTTTCTGTTACCAATCACGATGCACTTTCTGGTTGTTACAGGCCATGCTCACTTTGGCTGGAAAGTCACACCAGTGAACACCTTTTTCAGTCAGTTCCAGAGGACAGACAGCAGACAGGGCTAGGGTTAAATGGGGGCCTTCCCATCCCAAAGAGGTCCACTGCACGTTCAGAAGCTCCGAATGCAAAATCACCATTAAGGATATGGTGGTAGAAGGTATCCACTGATTTAAAGTGCTAGCACACTATGGGGTATATTCACAAGAACGTGTGCTAAACATCTCCCAAAAATGTTAACGCAACTTTACACATCGCAGCCGATCGCGGGAAAATAACCCCGTGTTAACCTGGAATTCACAACACGGCTGTACCATGCGATAGTTCCCCAAAAACGCGGCCAATGTCCGCGATACAACAACCGCGACCGTGATAAAAACACAAACCTCAACCCGAAAAACCATGCGATGGGCCAAAGCGCGATGAGGAAATCAGCGATAAGCAGCGCCAGGCCTGCAATACACACATGGCAGGTGGGAGAAACCACTATAAAAGTAGAAAAAACACACAAACACAAAATGACCAACACCCATGCACTACGGAGGCAGCCGGAGCAGGTGCAGAGGACGAGTGCAACCCCACAAGCACCCCGGACGACCAGCCTGGGACCTCGGGGACAGGGAAGGGTAAGGTCAAGAAGAAGAGGAAGACGAAGTTCAGTCCGCAGGAAAACAGGATCCTGGTCACGGAGGTGATGGAACACCATCAACAACTGTTCGTCACCTCCAACGTGTCATTGGGCACCAAAAATGGAATATGGCGGGACATCGTGGACAAGGTCAATGGACGAGGTCAAGAGGCGATGGTTTGACATCAAGCGCAAGACCAAGGAGAAACTTGCAGGCAACCAGAAGGCAGCAATGCAGACTGGAGGTGGGAGCCCAGCGCCAGAGCTGGAGCTGGATGACATGGAGGAGCTGGTGTCGACAGTCATCAGTGTGGAGACCGTGGCAGGAGTCGGGGGACCGGACACTGCTCGACAGGACACAACACAACCGCAACAGGGTGAGTGACCACCAGGTACTGGGGGACGGGTGGAGATGGCCACAATGGCACACATGCACAATCAAGCAGCGCACAGTGCACACCCACAATGACTCTGGATCATGGGCCTGATCCACAGACTGTCACAATGTACAATGCCATGCTGTCTGAATGTGAACCTGTACCATGCGGCTACATACATGCAGACACATTGTAATACACCATCTCCCCTTCACATTGCAGGGGCACCGTCAACACCTCCTGCAGAGCAGTCCCAGCCACTCTTCACTGATGACGAGGAGGACACCCCCAGCATCGACACCCAAGCCCTCCAAGACATCATTGACATCATCCGCAACTCACCTCCTCGATCAGGGCAGCCCAGCTGCATCGAAGAGACCCCACCCACTACCCAAACCACCCAGCAGGAGGCACCCACAGCCCGGCAGTTTCCCAAGACCCACAGGAACAACACATGGCCTTCCAACGCCGTGTGCTGGAGGGCAAGAGGGAGACGGCTGAGCAGGTGCGGGTGGGGTTCGACCTCATGGCTATCAAACTGGACACCATCCATGGGTGTCTAGGTCCCATCAGGGACCAGCTCCAGTCCCTAACGGACACCCACGGCCTGCTCCATGGTCTCCAACGAGCCCTGACTGACATCGCTGGAGTCATGACTCGGAGACAAGAACACCTGTCCGCTCAGAGTGGCTCCAGCGATCCCAGCCGTGAGATGGCACACATGCGGAGGCTCATGAAGGACATGGTGCAGATGCAGGCGGAAAGGATGGCAGCCACCACTGCACATCAGCGAAATTATAGCTGGGATGTACCAGGCCCTGCAGATCCTCATCATGGCATTGCTGCCACAAGGCGTGGCGATGATGAATGCTGCTGCCCCCACACCATCCACATCTCTGCCCCCTGGTGTGTCAGTGCATCCCAGTGCGGCAGGCGTATCCACTCCGGCACCTGATGTGTCACTGCCACACAGTGCGGCCGACAATCCTACTCCGGCCCCTGATGTGTCAGTGGCACACAGTGCCGCAGCCGGTACTGCAACACCCACAGGTGGGGCAGAGCACACATCCGAGGACGAGGACATCGATGGGATTGAGCTCAGAAGGAGGCATTAGCATTCATTTCTGCCACCTTGCCTGTTTCTGCTTGGTGCGCACATGGCCCCATGACCTGCCACTGACACCTGATACACTCCGCTGCACTCACCTTGGACCGCGACATGGACTGCCATATCTTGTTTGATGACCAATTACACGGCGACCAGACTGCGGACTGTACCCTTCCTCTTCGCAGTACTTGTCATCCCCGGATGGACTCTGGCTGGCCCTCCACGGGCCCATATTGTGTGGTGTGCTTGGCATGGCCCTGTACCGCTCCAGCTGCAAAACTCCACTGGATGTGCAATAAACATCCAGAAACGCACTGCTGTGTCATGGCTTTCATCATACATGTATGAATGTGTGGATGAATGTAGGGACAGTGATTTCCCTCACGTCAATGATGCTCTTCTAGTGGGATGCCAGTCACAGTGTGCTACATTGCCTATTGTGTTCCACTTGCCGTGGACACTACAACAGGGACACACGCATTAGTCACTCCCTTGTCCGGACATGGACTGAACCACGCCCAGAGCCCCCGAGTCATTGTTGCAAGCCATGCGCTGGTCCGGCGTACGCCAGGCCAGACCACTCCGCTTACGCTCAGAGGGGGGCCCACATAGCTACATGTCGCAGGCGTAAATGCTGGTGGTATGCAGGTCACTGGTCTAGTTGTCAGCATGTCATGGCCACTCCCTGAGGGCAGGTCTGCACACACACCACACCCATCCGGCACAGGCGTCACAGGCCATGTGACCCACCAATATAAGGGGCCGACAACGTCACATTCCCCACTGCCCGTGGTGACTGGATGACGGATGCTCCACGGTTCTCAATCATAAAGGGCCCATGAGTTGTGGCGCACAGGGTTGGTCGCCTACCACCATGTGGCGCTGACTGGGGTTGCACAGGGTTGGTGGCACCCGAAGCCTTGCGCCCATCATGGGCCTACCACCACGTGGCGCTGACTGCGGTTGCACAGGGTTGGTGGCACCCAAAGCCTTGCGCCCGTCACGGGCCTACCACCACGTGGCGATGACTGGGGTTGCACAGGGTTAGTGGCACCCGAAGCCTTGTGCCCGTCACGGGCCTACCACCACGTGGCGCTGACTGGGGTTGCACAGGGTTAGTGGCACCGTAATAGCTGAGCGGGTGTGCAGCCTGCAATAATGACGTGTGCACTGATGTGGTCTCTGCCATTGATGCCTCAGGACTCAGCGTCATGTGTGGGACCTGCTGGGCCGCGAGGCGGGTCTGCATGATGTGGACCATGCCATGGTGGCGGGACCGGGGCCTGGAGCTTGCACGGGCACGTGGTGTGCCCACTGGTGGACACACCATTGGCGGCAGGTGAGCAGTGGGCCCGGGGTGCGCAAGTGCGGACAACCAGCACTGGCCGGCGGGAGGGGGTAGGGTGCGGCTTCATGCGTGCGCAGGGACATACGTGTCTTTTCCCTACAATTATCAGTTGAGCAGTGTCAAGTTAAACTTAGACTGAACTTTGCTAGTGGCCTCTCTCTGGCACCCAGAGAGTCTCCAGATGTCTTCCTGAGTTCACCAATGCTCAGAAGTTTACTCCTGTGGTTGCTTGGGCACCAGGCAAAAGTTTGGAAACTTTCAACAACTTTTGCACCAGGACGGCAGAGCCAAGAGGACCTACCACAAAAAGTACTTGACCAGCAGTTCCATGGTGTCGGATTGAGTTTCAGATTTGTCTCCTTGAAAGACTACAGCATCTCTGAACAAAAAAACAAACTTTCCTTCTGTTTTGGGACTTTTCAAACAAAACCTCAATACCTCCAGAGCCTTAGTGGGACCAAAATGTTTATCCAACTGGCATTTCAGACATTTCTGTTACAACTTTGACACTTTTTCAAAATTTTGACTTCTACACTTTTATCGAGACCAATCTACTTGGTGTAGCCTCAAATTGCGCCTAGGTCCTGGTATACTGCATCCCTTGACTGCAGTTTGGGTGCTATTTTCATTTAAATGTTTACAAATTCATACCACCAGTGCTCCTTACTGGATTTTTATTGCTTTGGCATCGTTCTGTTCAAGAAATCATTCTCTTCTTTTCTAATTTGATTTGAGATTTTTATTTCTTGATGATGTGAGTTTATTATTGTTTTGGTACTGCTTAACTATTTTACACATTTAACTAAATAGACCTATCTGTTCAGTGCCATAGCTATCAGAGAGTTAAGCTCAGGTTAAGTTAGTGAATTTAAGGGTCACCGTGACAAAGGTTGTGATTATTCCTTGAGGTGGGCAGTCACCAACCCTGAATATTAATCCAATTTCATACAAAGGGACTGTGAGAAAATATTTAGGTCTGGGTGGCAGATTTTGTCCAATCACTGGCTAGTGCACAGGATAAACAGGGCACCTCAATTGCTGCCTCCTCCGAACATTCCTCAAACTGGGAGGGCTCCTTATGAAGAAGAAGGCCCTGCTAGAAGAAGACTCCTGAGTTCTGACACCTGCTGGAAGAACAAAACTCACACAAGGACTCAATGGCCATATCATGATGGGCTTTGTTGGTGCTGAGCCAAACGTAGCACACTTTTTCTGTGCTTGCTTAAAGAGAACTCTTTTAACCTGATAACCCAAGTGTGTGCTTTATTTTCAGACAGCACAGCTCAGAAACAGAAAGAGCCAAACCTTTCCCACTATTTCTGTGCTGTATTAGCACTAACTCAGATAAATATTGTATACATTATTTCACTTTGCATAAATCAGGTGCCCAGCTCCGCGCTGTACCAGAAAAGGTCATCATGATATTAGGCCTGGGCATAAAACTCCGCTCTGCTTGTGAAGTTTGCGAAATTCAGGCACTCTGTGCTCTATGGAGGAGCACGGAAGTCCTGAATTCCACCTTTCGGACGCGAAGCAGAGGTTTTTTTTCCTTTCACGCGCTTGAAATTTGTTTTGGCTGCTTGTGAGCGCGAAAGACTTTATGCTTCCTTGCACCGCTAGCGAGCTCCTGTGAAACTTCGCACTCACTCGCAAGGCTTCCAGCCACGACGGTGACAATGTATTGCCGATCACAAATGGAGCGCTCGAGCAGCTTTTGTTCTCAAAAGCAGCTGAGAGGCTTTTCAAGTGGATTTTCTTCTCCAGCTGGCTGTTGGAGATGTTTTTTTTTTGTGCGAGAAGCCTTTTTTTAACCTTTATTTCCAACAGGAAGGAAGTGTCCCAGAGACTCCAACTTTCTGTTCCTGTCTGAAAGGCTCCTCCCAGTGCTTTGCCCATCTCCTGATTACTTTTCATAGGGATTTGGAGCTGGAAGGATCACTCTCCTTGTCTGCTGCATTTATACAATTGGACTTAAGGACTTTGTATTTTAGATTTCACAAGTTGAAAAACTGGTGCATAAGGGTGTTTGTTTGATTGGGGGCATGCACCAGGATTTATTTGTACTTTTATTCAATTTTTAAAATGTATTGTGGTGGGGGCCTGCAGTTTAAGTAGGGGCCTTGTTATTTTTTGCATGTAATGTTTTTTCTTTTATAAAAGAAAAATTATGCACAGTTCACTACACTGTCTCCATGTTTTTGAATGCATTTGCAATATTCATTTAATTAAATATGTGGCATAGTCTGCCAATGGGCCTTCCAGCCAATAAGCTTATTATTAGTCATGGGTGCATGGAACAACTGTTTCTGTGGGTGCTTTTTAATTGAAACATCATTTAGGCGATTTATGGCATTGGATTAGATATGTTTTTTTTGGGGTATTTCACGTTTATTTTCTACAAACAATGAATAGGTGGGGTAATTATATTTGATGCCTTTGGAGGATGTGTGTTGTTGAAAAATTTCTTAGCCCAGTTAATTTTAGTTTTTGGCATTGCTGAATTGACGTTATTTTTTCTGTGTTACCATGCCTTCTTTTTCTGGCCAGTGTGTCAGTGTATTTCCCGTAGGCCACCATTTGTATTTGTTCACCATGCCATGCCATGTGGCCAGAGACCAATTTTAGTCAGTGTCTATAAGCTTGTCTGTGTTCTCTGTTTTCCATGCCTCCTGCTCGTTGTTGTTTAACCATGTGGCTGGTGACCATTTTGTGTAGGCAGCCAGTGTGCTTTTTCCATAGGCCTGCATGTGTTTTTTGTTGTGGCCATGCCTCCTTACTGGTTGTTGTTGTGACCATGTGGGTGGCAGCCATTTTGTGTAGCCAGTGTGCTTTTGCCATAGGCATGCATTTGTTCTTTGTTCCCCATGCTTTCTTGCTCAATATTGACCATGTGGCACTGGCTGGCTGGCAGCACTTTTGTGCATCCAGCCAGTGTGCCTTTGCCATAGGCTTGCATGAAGGGTGAGATGTCAGTTTAATAAGATGCTTGAAGGTGATTTCACTTCTTGTTACATTTTTTATTTAATTTTTTTCTTTTAATTTTTTTGAATCTCTGTTTTCGAATGTTAATATTTTCCATTTACATTTTTAATTTAAATTTTTTTAATTTTATTTGCTATTTTTTTAATTTTAATGTTTTGTCATTTTCATTTTTTTGTTGTAATTTTTGTTATTGTAAAAGTTTTTTTCCCGTATTGCCTTGGTCGATCCAGCATCCATCCATCGATCCACCATAGGCACACAGACGCGCAACAGCCTTCAGTTTTTTAGGTATATAATTCAATTTCCTCCTGGTGGATACCCTGGCTGAGGTGCACTTTCGACTCTAGCATCATTCATTTTTAAAAAAATTAGTATTCCATTTACCCATTTAGTTTCGTGAGTGCCACAGGTGTCTCCTTTAGAATATATTGAACTTAAAGGAAACCTCTATCATTCTGTATATTGTGTGCTATATTCTGATGGGGAATTGTTTGACTTTAAAGTGGTTACCAAGGTAAACAAAACAACCACACTAATATTGCCTTTGTTTGTACTAATTCAAACTGCAAACAATGCCACGTTTCACACTAAATGTTTTTCTTGCTTGTTTGCTTTTAGGTGCTAAAGAGAAAAGACATCACCCATAGTATTGCCAAACAGAAGGTCTATGCAGTCATACGTCAGTCCTCCAATCACTTCTGCTTGTGCAGCTTGGTGCAACTGCCAACTGAGAGCTTTAAGAAGCTGGTCGCAAAGAAAGATGCTGTCAAGAAAATGGCCAGTGAGAAGAAGCCGGCCAGAACCTTTTATCAGGAAAACTTGTGCGTGCTGCACCGGCCTCCGTGGAGCAAGCAGGGAGCAGCACTTCAGCATCAACAGTACCACCCCAACCTAAGATCAGGACCATGTCTGTCAGTGAGGCAGCCACAGCAATCATCTCGATGCCGACAAGTATGATGTGGAATTGGATTTGTCCCTTTCACAAAGTAGTACAAAGTTGTTTCAGGAAACAGAGCAAAGTGGACAGCAGCCGCAGCCAGCAATAGTACATTTTCCTGATGTTGTAGCACAACAGGAGGTTGAGCTTCTTTCCGAGCAAGAACCTCCTCTTTCAGAATCATTGGCTCCCAGATCTCCAGTAATGAAAAGGAAGGGTACTACTCCACCATCTTCTCCAAGCACAACTTCAGATGATGATTATAGGGACATGGAATGGACCCCGACAGAGTCCAGGAGACAACAGTAGAGGCGAGGGAAAAGAAAAGTTCCTGAAAGACTTAGACTTATGGATGGCGATGATGAGGAGGAGGATGATGATGAGGCAGTCATTGTGGAAGGTGACACAGAGGAGTTTGACATTGCTATACAACCTGCTATGAGGAATGTGGCATAGGTAGCACTGCCAACACAAGGAGTTGATGGACGGAGCGCTGAAACTTTTCAGACACTCACCCCCAGTCACAGATCTGCGTTGAATCCATCATCATTCTTTAGCTCACTTTGCCACCTCAGTTCAGACCCAGCTATATTCAAATCAGTCTTGACCCTGTGCCTCATGAGAACAGTCCAGCCCGAACTGCCAAGCCAGGTCTTCCCAGAACCGGAAACAAGCATCCTGCGACCGGTTTCTGGGTAACAGCCTTCATCAGCCAGGCTAGCTTGAATCCAGTGGCAAAGAGAGCAAGGGACCCACGTCTGGGCATACTGGACTGTTCCCATTGGGTGCAGGGTCAAGACTGATTTGCATATGGCTGGGTCCAAACTGGAAGGGCATGGTGAGCAAAAAAATGATGGATTTAGGCCCAGATCTCTGTACTGGGGTGAATGTATGACATTGTTCTGCATTCTGTCCATCAATTGTTCTTTTTACATTTGACACCCCGAGTGGGACAGGTATGCCCAGACGTGGGTCCCACGCTCTCCATGCCACTGGAGTCAAGCTATCCTGGCTGATGAGGGCTGAAAGCCCGAAACCGGTCCTAGGATGCTTGTTTCCAGTCCAGGGAGGACCTGGCCTGGCAGTTCGGGCTGGACTGTTCCCATTGGGTGCAGGGTCAAGACTGATTTGCATATGGCTGGGTCCAAACTGGAATGGCAAGGTGAGCAAAAAAACGATGGATTTAGGCCCAGATCTCTGTACTGGGGTGAATGTATGACATTGTTCTGCATTCTGTCCATCATTTGTTCTTTTTGCATTTGACACCCCGAGTGGGACGGGTATGCCCAGACATGGGTCCCGTGCTCTCCATGCCACTGGAGTCAAGCTATCCTGGCTGATGAGGGCTAAAAGCCCGAAACTGGTCCTAGGATGCTTGTTTCCAGTCCAGGGAGGACCTGGCCTGGCAGTTCGGGCTGTACTGTTCCCATTGGGCGCAGGGTCAAGAATGAATGAATGAGGTAGCATTTCTAAAGCGCGAGGTTACCCGGAGGCATCCCTGCGCTGGCGGGCACTAAATTGAGCTGCAACAGGGTTAGATGGGAAAAAGCCAGGTCTTCAGACCCTTCCTAAAAATATTATGACTGGGTTCCCTACGAAGCTGCAATGGGAGGGCGTTCCAGAGTTTAGCCGCATTATATGAAAACAGTCGGCCACCACTTCTGGCCCTCCGGATTCTAAGAACTGAGACTAAATGGAGGTCATCTGAACGAAGCCGCCTGTTAGCTCGGTAAGGATGGACCCGGGAAGAAATAATGGCTGGTCCCCTCCCTCTCAGCACCTTGTGGGAAATGCACAGGGCTTTGAAGTGGACCCTTTCCCTGATCGGGAGCCAATGGAGGGCCTTTAAGGCGGGTCTGGCCGATTGACGTCCTGAGAGCCCTACAAGGATCCTGGCGGCACAATTCTGTACGACTTGGAGTTTTGCCAGAACCGAGCTAGGAGCGGCCAGGTATAGGGCATTTCCATAGTCCAGTCGAGACAGTATAAGGGCCTGAACCATCAATTTGTTTGCTTGAAAAGGGAGTAACGGTAGCACCTTGAGAAGTAATCTTAACATGCCAAAGCAGGTGGCAACAACTGTTCTGGCTTGTGTTTTAAAACTGATTTGCATATGGCTGGCTCCAAACTGGAATGGCATGGTGAGCAAAAAAACGATGGATTTAGGCCCAGATCTCTGAACTGGGGTGAATGTATGACATTGTTCTGCATTCTGTCCATCAATTGTTCTTTTTGCATTTGACACCCCGAGTGGGACGGGTATGCCCAGACGTGGGTCCCGTGCTCTCCATGCCACTGGAGTCAAGCTATCCTGGCTGATGAGGGCTGAAAGCCCGAAACCGGTCCTAGGTTGCTTGTTTCCAGTCCAGGGAGGACCTGGCCTGGCAGTTCGGGCTGGACTGTTCCCATTGGGCGCTGGGTCAAGACTGATTTGCATATGGCTGGGTCCAAACTGGAATGGCATGGTGAGCAAAAAAACGATGGATTTAGGCCCAGATCTCTGTACTAGGGTGAATGTATGACATTGTTCTACATTCTGTCCATCATTTTTTCTTTTTGCATTTGACACCCCGAGTGGGACAGGTATGCCCAGACTTGGGTCCCGTGCTCTCCATGCCACTGGAGTCAAGCTAACCTGGCTGATGAGGGCTGAAAGCCCGAAATCGGTCCTAGGATGCCTGTTTCCAGTCCAGGGAGGACCTGGCCTGGCAGTTCGGGCTGGATTGTTCCCATTGGGCGCAGGGTCACGACTGATTTGCATATGGCTGGGTCCAAACTGGAATGCCATGGTGAGCAAAAAAATGATGGATTTAGGCCCAGATCTCTGTACTGGGGTGAATGTATGACATTGTTCTGCATTCTGTCCATCAATTGTTCTTTTTGCATAGGTAGCACTGCCACCAGCTCCCATTTTTGCAAAGCCCCAGCTGAGACCTGCACCAACCCCTACCTCAGGAGAAGCAGAGAGGCAATCAATGACATGCCCACCTGCCCTCACCTGTTATTTTTCAGGCATTGAACGCGGCACAGTAAAAGAGTATTTCTCCTCAGTTTGGGACTTTTTTACAGTTAGCAAAGAGGAGAAGCACATTGCAGTATGCACCATTTGCATGGTGGGTGGGATATATCTGGCTCACTTAACAAATACAGCGAGTCAAGGGAGTGGAACAAAAGATAAAAAATACCCTCCCTTTGAACCATAGCTTTGATAGCCCTACATGAACAAAGTAAGTGAAGTAGGTGAGCAGCATGCTCCTCATGAGAAGAGATGCCTTGCTTATTCATCCAAACAATACAAATATTCATTTATCCTTTCATTCTAATTCACCCAAAGCCACCATGATTAAACATTACTTTCTCTCATCCAGTCATTCACTAACATTTCCAAACCATTATCCATCCATTCACTATCCTACCCTTTCTTCCAACCATCCTTTTGCCCATGCATCCCTTTACCCACCCACCCACGCATGCTTTCTCCACCACCCTTTCACTCGTATACCATTTTCCTTAAATGTTTTCACATTTTCCTCAAGCCATCAACCCTCATTATGTGAGCTTTTGTGAGTTACAAATAGAAGAGGCCTTAATAACTGCTGCAGATGGTAAAGCGGGGGGTGGGGGTTCATGGTCATGTGTTGACGACGTCCTGGTACTAGGTAGTGAGTATAATAGTAAGTGCAAGAAATTATGTGACTTACCAGTGCCCATCCCTGCTGCCACTTCTCCCCTCTAACTGACTCTCCTCCTCCTGCAGTGGCACTAGAGCTGGCATCACTGGCATTCTATGTGGCTAGAATAAAACATTTTATATATTTTAGATGTCAGATATGCCACCCCGTAATTACAACTGCAATACATTGCTACAGCTCGGTTAGCACTGCAGTATCTTCTAACAAAAATATCACTCTGGATATTTGATTGGTTCACAAAGTTAGACAAGCCAGGGGTGGAATAATGGTAAAAGAAAGACATATGGTGTTGGTTGGCAAATGCAATGGTAGTAGGACCTCATACTTTTTGTCCAGCCATGCTGCACTGCCATGGATAACTGGTGGTACACTGTATAAATGAATGAGACAGCAGCACACCACATTTGGGTGGGGGTCCATGATGACCATGGCCACTCTCTTGTGAACTCAACTGTTAGAGCATGAACAGGAAAAATAAAGCCCTCTCAACAAACATAGATGGTGAATAATATTTATAATACTAGCTTACTTGGGCCTGCAGTCTTTACAGTAGACAGTAGAGTACCAGAATGTGTTAATCTTAGTCTTGCTCTTACAATACCACAAGATATATAGGAGAGAGGGAAAGATTACCAACAAAGCAAAAGATAAGTGAACTAGAGACTAGAGTAGAGACCGTAAAAAGTCAGCTACCAAAACAGAAAACCATGAAATAAAAAATGATAATGCAGCGATAACAGGATTCAAACAAAAATTGAATCCACTGTGCTTGCTTTGCACAAGTGGGTTCGTATCCCATCATCGTCGCCACGTGGAAGAAAGATGGCAGGTCTGAGAAACTTTATTTCTCACCAGCAGCACCAGCCTCCAGGCAGCAACTCCCATCCTGGAACCCAGCACCAACATTCCAATACCCCAAGATTCTACTTAAGCCAAAAAGAATCATAAAACCCAACATTAGGGCAATAATAATAATAAATAATAATAGGACCTACTAGGCTGAGCAGAGCCTCAACAGCGGCTTTGGTGGTCGGCGCCTCCAGATGACCAGCTTCTCCTGGACACTCAATTTCCCTCTTCTTGCCCTTGGGTGCTGATGTAAGAAAAAAGAAAATAACAAAAACATATTAGTGATTCATTTAATAATCCCCACAAAATTATTATGACAGGCAAATGCACTCACATAATTGTACTTCACTAAAACAGGTCACCTAATGTACTAGTTTCGAGTCCATCGACTACCGTTGAGTTTCCCATGCTAATCCGAAAATCCCTATTCCAAATTTCAGCCAAAGCGAACACCAATGATGAGTACGATTAGGTAGTGCTGAGCACCTGCCTAGCAGAAACTAGAAACTGAATCACATAATAATATTCCAACTTAAACTAAATGTAACTTACCTCTCAGTGTGAGCAGCATGCTATTCGGAAAAAAAATGCTAGCATATTAGAACACAAACACAACAAATAATTAATACTCACCGAGTCCCGAAATCTTGACGCCTAGCAGGTCGAACAGGTTCTGTTCCCTGTCCCAGTGGTGCGTCAGCTGCTGGACAGTGCGCCAAACCTGGCTGGTGCACCGCACGCACCGGCACACCCTCCCCTAGAGCGGCCGATGCTCACGCAGGGGGCATCCCCTGCCTGGCCTGCCACCTGCTATCATCAGGGCACTGCACACAAAAAATGAACGCTGCGATTTGCAACGTGAGGGTGCAAACTGCATTGCACATGGCAATGCGTGTGGGCTCCTGGCAAACTCTGCCCACACACGGAACACCGAGTAGCACAGTCGAGTCTTTTAGTTACTTCGCACAGCATGATATGGCCATGAAACTCAAAAGCTTCTAGAACTGATCTCCAAGGATCAAACATTTGTCCTCCTGTTGTCTTGCTTCAAGGACACAAATAGTAGATCGACTCCTGACACCCAGAGAGCTCAGCTGACTGAATAGAACTGGACCCTGTAGGAGACCTTGTGACCAGAACACTGCCTGAGGAGTTTGGGGCCACAGTACTGACCAGAAGACATGCAGCAGTTAGAAGCTGAGGGCCTTATTACGATAACAGTCGGACCGCCACCCACAGGCAGTTGGTGGCGATCCAACAGCCCTTCGGACTGACTACCCGATTACAATCCCTCTGGTCAGACCCACAGCCATCGGGGGAAGACCGCCGCATCCACCAGAATCAGTGAACCTGACGGGGTGGTGGTCGGAATCGTATTACCGAATGGTAGCAGAGCCGAAGCAGGTACTGCCATCGGGATTATGATATCCCTTTCCGACAGCCTTTTCATGTCAGGAAGACCGCCATGAAAAGGCGGTTAGAAATGGAATTTGGGGGCCCCAAAGAGAGCCCCGTCCATCGTGGCACACTGTAAAGTGGCCCTGGGAGCACATGTAGTGTCCCCAATCACCTCCATGCACCGTGTGCCATGCAAGAAATGGTGCATTGGCACATGGTGCATGGAGGTGCTTCTTATCATGGCTGCTTCTGTTGCAGCTCTTTTCCTTGGCCTCAGCACAAGCCTGACTGCTAGCACGGCACTCGCATCATAATGCGGCAGTCGGATTGCCGCCTGCTTGTCGGGCGGTCTACTGACCACTGACCACTGCAATAGCGTGCAGCAGTCCTACTAACTGCCATCGTAATCGGCCCCTCAGTTTGAAGATAAAACCTTTGAATAGGATGACCTGCCTGTGTATAAGACCTCTCCTTCATTGAGGTCCACCTGAAATTCCACCTAGGTCTCATTCTACTGCACACACTTGTTTTTCCATGGTGCTTTACTTTTTATCCAGGCACTTTTTCCATAAAACATAAAAAATAATATCTCTAGTTCTCCTTAACCTATTTTAATGACCTTGGTGTCTTTTTGCTCATTCATTTGCCTCTATTTTTCTAAACTGGTTTGGGGTTAACATTTTTGTTACTGCTTGAATTTACCACAAATTTCTCTGGGGACTGCCTGCTGCTTGTGGCATAGCAATCAGTGGTTGAGCAGCTGTTCTCTCAGAACTGTATTTTGACCTACCCAGAGTGGAGTTATTAATTTGGGAGAGTTACCTCGCCTAGGCTTCAGGCTGTGCTCACTTTTCTTTCAAGTTAAGAACCTGATTTCTGACAAATGCCATGCTTAATATCCAGTTTACCAGCTAATGCAGCATTTTATCACAGTTTGCAAGTATTATAGTGTGTCTTGGCAGTAAGTAAATGTCAAACCTATGATTCTATTTAAAATGGTTCTCTAATTTGTTAACATTTTTTTCAATACATAGTCCTGAAAATGACATCATGGTTCAAATTGATTCCACTTGGAGCCATCTTACTGTGATTGCCCATCATAGCTTTTGATATAACTAACGTTTTGTCTCCATCTCTAATAACAGGAAGGTAGACTCACAACAATTTTTGATTTGTTCCTAACAAACACTTCTTTAATATCTTTAATTAGCATTAACTTTAATTAGTACCAAGCCCTTTTAGTTTTTTAAATTAATTTTACTCTTGATTTATTTTCAAAAATGACCTATGGTTTTACACAATTTCTGTAGCATATATTTGGCTAAATTGTCTGCCTGTTGTAATTTTGGAATTACAAGGGATGCATCCTACTTTCCTATTCTTCATTGCGAGGCAGGCATAGTGACCTGCTAACTAGTGAATGATAATGATTGGGTCTATTATTCACTCTGACCTTCCCTTATGGTCTCACAAGAGTCTTTATTCTTCTTTATAGTGTTGTCTGCTGAAGCACTGGGTGGACCCTTTGGGCATTTTCTACATGTTCAAATTAAATATTAACTTCATTAATGCGATGCAAGAACCAGAACGATTTTCTTTTAAAAAAGGAAGTTGGGATGCAAGGACAATGACATCACATATTTGGAAATGAAAGCACTCTGTGCCTTTATTTAAATTTGATTGGTGTGTAGAGGCATAACATGGCCCCAAGTACCGTTCAGTGGGAAGAGATGGCAGTGGAAAAGGACAATGTCTCACTAGAGCATCATTGCTATCTTTTTATTTAGAAAAAGAAGAGTTGAGAGCAGCTCACGATGGCCTTGGACCATGCTCCCACACCAAAAGGGACAAAATAGTCTTTCTGCCACCCATGGGAGGACAGATAGTCCGCTAGAACAACAATAATGAGGTTTTAAAAAAAGGAAGGGTTGGGGCCACCTACCCTAGTTTTGGGTCATGTTCCAACCCCAACAGGGGCAAAAAAGTATTTTTACCCCCTTGGGCAGTACGTCAACATGACACCAGGTCAAATAATTTTTAAAAAGGAGAGGGGGTAGCCAGCATATGCATCAAGCCATGCCCCAACCTCATTAAACTGAGACCATATGCTGTCAATGTAGTCAACAAACAGTCCCTGGTTTGGTCCCAGATATTCAATCTAGCCACACAAGTAGGGTTCCATTTTTATTGGGATTTGTGTGGGAACGCTGGGTGGAAGGAAATCACTGGATCTTTGTAGATTCTGTGACTTTCCCTCATGGAAATGGTAGGAGAATGCATTATTTTAGCCAATGTTTGAGGTTGCGTGGCATTCAGGGTAAGAAAACTGAATGAGAATTTATGCAAGTCATACTACACAAGTTTAGTAGGTATGATATGGGTGGCGGTCAAGCCTGGGCCCAAATACTGCAGCTACCCAAATCTACAAATGGGTCACTTTTCATGACAGAAACTTGATGTCTTCACATTGTATTTTGAGGCCTAATCTGTTGTGAGTGATAGACCTTCCCAAACAAGTGCGGGTATACAGATGATTAAAACATTTGTTATTATAAATTGAATTTCTCCCCATTTCTTCCCCAGTGTGAATAACCTCAAAAGCAGAGTTGTAAAAGTAGCCACTATTCCTAAACTAAGTGTCTTGGGTGCATTTTAAAAATGTATGGGTTTCCTTTATACCCATTGTTAATTCATTCGATGTTAACATATGAATCAATCCAAACATATTGAAAAAATATTATGGACTGGTGTCATGTGCCCGAGTTCGGCCCCTTAGAGATTTGTAGCATTCTTGCATGTACACGAATCCTTTTTCCTAAAGTTGCCTTCTCTTTGAAACATTAACGTTTGACACACATTTTGCCTTTGCGACGCTCAGACTGGTTTAGCAGAAACACACCCATTGCTGACATAGAGCAGTTTGTGTGATTACTATAATACAGCATTGACAGTAGTGCAAGGCCTCTTACGTGTGTAATATAAATGTGTTTATTATTACATCCATATGGGGACACAGCTATCTGTTGAACACAAACAATGGTTGCCCGATCACAATCTCGGCGCAAGGCAAAGATGCCATTTTCTATATATATAGCCTTTTGTTTCCTAACATAATCAGAGGAGACACTTCTGCTGGCCTCGAGGGGTCCCTGCATGCTCAATCTTTCACCTAGCAGCTGACTGACATCTTCGTTAGGGGTGGGTCCAGTTCGTGACCGAGATGGGGTCATACACTCTCACCCACCAGGTAAAGGGGTTAGATCATCCTTATGGGGGTTTCTTGGCAGACCATACATTCACACCCTAGACACGTAGGTTAGGGTTAGCATTGTACGGGTATGGTTGATTGTTATAATCGTTTATATGTATGCTTATGCAACCTGTCTCAACAAGATAGTGGAACTTTTTATTTTATTCTCTGTGTTGACACTTATTATAACTTTTATCTGCTTCTGTCTATTAACCATTGGAGCCCATATATTCTATAAAAAAATCACACCAGTTCAATAAATATAAAAAAATGCCCCTCAGTGTATTCTTTGTATATGTCTCTGGGCGAAAGAAAGCACTAGTGACTGAGCAAAAGTTTAAAGTCTGTCACCACGGTTCCTGAGGGAACAGAGTTGTCATGTTCAGTGGTTGCCAGAACTGTTCACTCCCTGTTCAGGTTTAGGGGGCTAACAGTGGCACTGCATGCTAGCTGGTCTAAGGGACAACATATCCTATGGGGGTGCATGGAATCAGTCTGGCACCATCCTATGTTTATGTCATCAGCAAACGTGCAGTTCCAACTGATTGGTAAAAACTACATGACATGGCCCCGCCAACGTTGGTTCGTTTCTTACTTTGTATAGATCAACTGAGTAACTCAATCGTGCTTCATCAGAGATCGCTACACACCTTTTAAACCGGAGACGTCCATGCTGGTAGGGAACATCCTCCTCGGCTGAGTAGGTATATCCTATGTATTGGCCATAGGTAAAAACAAGCTTGAAAGGATATTGTTCCCACTGCGTTAGCTGAACTCTGTAAATATATTTCTTACAAAACATGGCACAGAATATTGCCGACATGCACTCACTCAAAAAATACTTCAACATGGCCTCATACTAGCTAGTGGGGATGTTACCTTTATGATAGAGGCACAAGAAGCATTCAGGATGGAGGTATTTTATTTATGGGTTAAATACCCTGCTGTAGATGGTGCTACTTTGCGAATATGAAGTAGGTGAAATACGGGATTAATACACTCCTTATGAGGAGTTAGAAATTCTTCTAATTTACCAAGATCATACCAATTGTTTTAAAGGCGCCCTTCCCCATAGTATACAAAATGTGAGAATGGGCCCACTCAGCAATGAAGGGGTGACATAGCCAGTGCTAGCCGGATATACACCGCATCCCAATGTTGATCGTCTGACCACAGGCCAGATACTGGGATTATATAATAATCTGGTAACAATATACAGAAGTCTTACACAATTTGCAATGCGAGCATTAACACTTGCTCGTGCACAGACCGTTCAAGCTATAGCACCACAGTTAGCTACGCCAGGCATTAGCCCACAAACATTGAATGCAGTAATGGGAAAAATACTCCCTAAATGGAAGAAATTCTGTTTTGGGTCGCACAAAAAACAAAACAGCTTGAAGCAGTATTTCACAATATGGGCCCGCAGGAAAAGCATAGGATATTCACAATTTGATTGCCAACGGGAATGGCTTCCCCGGTAGAAGATCGTGTCACTTGGGGTACAGTCTTTGCTGCAGTATATACCAGAACACATGGTACCCCTTCACTGGCAGTGCTACCTGAAGTGTTAAAACAGGTACCGAATGAGCACTGGCAGCACTTGCCCTGGATTTAGGGATTAAACTGATGGGTAATTTTGCCGCAGTATGCGCCATAATGTTGAGTAACATAAAAGGGGAAGCAGCAGCGTAAGCTATACGCCAATGCCTGTGGGATTTGCCTCCTGCACAACAGGATCACGAATTGCCTAGAATTATTGAAGTAACCTATGCTACGCTGGGTAAAGATAATTTGGCAGCCAGACCAGGGAAACCACAGGTAAAGAGTGATTCTGAAAAGGATAACTCTCTGCAAGCACCAGACTCTTCCACAAAGAAGAAGTTGGATAACAAGAACAATAAAGAAAAAACTAAATCATGGGGTGGGTCTCCTACTCAGGACCGCTGTGGTGAATCCAACACCGACACGACGGCAGAGGTGGGACCGCCAAACTCGTAATCAGGCCCATAATGTTAGAGGGACACTATGAGAAGTTAGTGTTAGCAAACATATATTGATAACAAAGGGAGTTTATTGGTAACATTTTAGCTTTAGAGAAATTAAGTTTATAGCCAGAAATGCTAGAGTACAATGAAATCTCCTGTAAAAAGGGATCCAGGGAGGTTAGAGGATTGGACATATAGATGGAACATCATCTGCATAGTCAGATAGTTTAACCTCCAGGGAACCTCACCTAAAACCAGAGACATGATTATTGCATGCGTACAAGGAATGGTTCTGAACAAAGGGCTAATAAGAGAAATGAAAGGGAGCATCCCTGCCAAGTAACCCTATGTAGAGTGAAGTACGGGGTAGAGCAACCATTAACAAAAACAATGGCACAGGGATCAGAGTATAATAGTTTTATAAACTATTCGGTTCGGTGGGAGCTCTTTTGGCTTCCTTGCGGCTAAGGCCTGGAATGACCTCCCGGTTGAGTTAAGGACGTGCCCGTCTGAGTCTCTGTTCCAGAAAAAACTTAAGACATGGCTCTTCCAGCACCCCCTGGGTGGCCGGAAGTAGGCCCTGGCAGCGGTTCCTTGGGGGTCTTTGGCCATAGGGCGGGTGGGTGTTCTGGCCAGTTTTTCAGGCATTACTGGTGTTTTAGCGCTGGGACACTTGCTTTGGAGTAACCAAGCGCTCTATAAGCTGTATAATAATAATAATAAATGAGATCATTTTTGGGCCAAACCAGGACCAGTGTGAGGTGGTACATAAAAATTGTCAGTGTATGCGGTCAAAAGCTTTTTCCACATCTAGAGCTAGATTCGCTAGGGGGATATTACTCTTACCAGTCATACCAATAATATTAGAGAACATCCTGGCATTGTCTGCAGCAAGTCTCCCCTTAATGAAACCGGATTGATCAGGTTTAACAAGAAGAGGCACTACAGCTTCTAGACGGGAGGCTAGGATATTAGCAAAGATATTAAATCATGTGATATTTGTTTGTCTTCTCCTACATTCTTTGCAAAGTCAATTGTTAAGACCATTGTTCATAGAGTACAATATAACTTTGGCAGCAGAGGCTCGTCAATGTCTCTTTGCCCCTCTATCAGAAATAGATTGTACAAAAATGTTTTAAATTCTTTAAACATTTTTAAATATCTTTTAAATATGTTTTTATATTGTAAGTTTAATATTAACTGTATTCGGCTTTGCACCTGTGGAATAGGGCATCATAGGTTTCTTTAAAGATTATGTATTACATAAAATAGGTATTGTATTAGTGTTGCTTTGTAAAGTTGATTGAATTCTTTTTTTTTGTTGTTTAGTCTTTTCTCTGCCATTTCGCACAATTTATCTTCTGTACTGTAATAAGAATGTATAGTTTCCTGTATTGTTCAAGAATTGCACTATAATGCTTAACTGATTCAATTGCGCATTTGCACTTTATCTGACCTTGGGGTTTTTTATTTAAAAGTACAGCATGGTAGTATGCCAAATGGCTTCCTCTTTTATTTTATAATTTTGTATATTATATATTGTACGTATTGCTCCTTGCATAATTTTTGCTTGTATTTATGTGGACCTCTTTGAGTTCCAAATCTTAATAAAACACGTGAACTTGTGAAGGAAAATTTCCAGAGCTGAGAAGAGATGTATTGGGAAATTGTTTGAGACGTGCCAACATCATAACATGAACAACAGCAGAGAAGAGATAAAGTAAGTTATGAACAGAAAGCCATTATTCAAAAGATTGGAAGCAATAGAAAAAACAAGTGCTTGCAACAGTTTTAGGGTTTCTAAGCATTAGTGTCCATAGCATGAGATGTAATCGACTTAAGAAACAATTTTAATTTTACAGGATCCTCAAAAGATCTTGAATTGCCCTCATAGGTAATCTTGCATAAGCAGGGATGGAGAACGTCATATCATATGTTCAATTGTCTCATCTGAGGTCGCAGGGCAAGAAATTATTTCCGTCTAGCATTTGTTGCATTAGAGACGTCTTGAGAGAGGAATATATTATGGCCAGACCAGACCAGGTGTCATTTGTCCTTGGCTGCTTTTAGGACTTGATGAAGGTCTGGGAATTTTTAAAAAAAAGCATTATAATTCCTAGAGGTTTAGATGAGTGAGGATTAAGTCTGCCCAATCGATGTGCATGTTCTAAATTAAGAGGAGGAGTAGTAGGGATGCCCAGCAGGTCAGGAAGAAATTTCTTTAAGAAGTCAAGCATATTGGACTCTGGAAGACCATACAGGCGAGGTTGTTGCAGTGATTCCTGTTCTCCAAATCTTCTGTATGAAGTTTGAGTTTCATAATCTACTGTTCAAGCACAGGGATAGTAGCAGCCATATCCTGAAGAGAATCAATGTGTTGCTACATATTCACCATCTCACCCGCCGTTATAGTCCATCGACCCGCAATCGGTTGAAGTTTCTCATTGTTGACACACATAAACGGATGAAGTCCCCTCACTTCGTCAAGGATGGTGTCTAGAACTGGATTAGTAGGAGACATGATAGGTGAAGGAGAATCATTTACCCCCTTTTAGACTTCATAACAGCTGAGGTGGCCTTTACACCATCAGGTAAATCACTGCCAACATTGAAGTAATGAGTAGTAGTGTGAGGAGTTTTCTGGAAGGGGTTGATTCTGCTCATAAAGTAAGGGTAAGCAGGAAACAACAAGAATAGAGCAAACAGCTGGGTGGAACACCTCTGTTGTAGGTTGTAGAAGAACTTGCATAGTAGACAAGAAAATTATAACGGTGGCCACAAATAAGACAATGGCACTGAGAGCTGGGGATATACAGGAGGTGAGGCAACTTGTACCATCAGCTTATATAGGCATTGCCAATTGGTAAGGAAAAAATCAGTTTGCAAAAACATCTGATAATGTAACAGTCAAATATGTGGAGAAGGGCTCGATCTGTATGTGAGTAAAATGGCAGCTGCTGCCAGATTACATCATGAAGTTTCTGAAATGAGGAGGAAAAATAAACGTACAGTTTCAGTAGTAGAGAGGTAGAGCATGCCATGTTATGCGCTTATGATTGCCAGTAGAGGAACCATATTTATTTGGGCAAGAAAAAGAAAAAAATAAAGATGATGGAAAAATATCCTGTGAGCGTCACACTAAGAAAATGGTGTCGGCTCGTGCTCTGAAAGGATTCTACTGCTAAGGCCGATATTTGAGGCTGAAGAAAGGCAACGTTGGGCGTGCCGTGACGAGAACGTCAAGTGCCACATGCAGATATGAAGTTGAGCGGCTGCTGTGGGCTGCTAAAGCTTTTAATGAAAAAATAGCTCAGCTGGATGCCGGACATCTTGTTTGGTGCAGAAGCCACGCCCCCCAAATGTTTAACTTCCAATTCGCCAATATTCTTCCGTACATTTCCACAGCCAAGATGGCCAACCACGATACTCCACAGGACTAGACTTATTTTATTTTTCCTGAGCAAACATCCAATACAAATATTTTGACCACGGCGTCCATTAGTACATTACACTGAAAAAATATCTGTATCTTTTATCACTATGACTTGCGTTTTCATGAACTGATTGAAAGTCATGAACATGTTTAAGTAAATCACTATTTTCATGAATTTGTGGACATTTTTTAAATAAATGTCTCTAAACTCATTGACTTTTTATCGACGTAGATTATTTGGATTTATATAGGGCCATATTATCAAGAACGGCGCAAACATTATCGCCGCTTTAGCGGCAGGAAACTGCCGCTAAAGCGGCGATAAGGGGCTTGATAATACGCCCTATAGAATTCCAATAGAAGCCCAGGTTTGATGTCCTTGACACCAGAACCTGGGCTTCTATTGGAATTCTCTAGGGCATATCATCAAGCCCCTTATCGCCGCTTTAGCAGCAGTTTCCTGCCGCTAAAGCGGCGATAATGTTTGCGCCCTTCTTGATAATTTGGCACATAATGTTTTAGGACGTGCATATGTGGAACGTGGCAAAGGCATTCCAAGGACGTTATCTATCAACTCTGCGTTCTGTGTTATTTAAAAAGTTTATGCTGTAAATAGGGCCTCAGGAGATTTACAGCAAGTGAAAATGTGCATTACTGAAACTGCCACTTGATAATAAATGAATAGCTTAAATATTGACAGTAATGAGTTCTTTATTCCACTAAAATAGCGCATGTAACATGACTGTGAATGACTTTGGAGCAATGAAAACGAGAGTGTACTTCTAATTACTATGACACCCTCAGCATGTAGCTGTCAGTGTTCTTCAGTTAAATAGAATGTATCTTAACTCTTCTTTGTCACACAAATGAGGATAACAAAAGCGACCAAAACAGTCATCCGTGGCATAAATCTAATTTATCAAATAAATGAATACTGATTTAGTGCGCTTATCATCTGTACTCCCGTTGTTGAACATGCTATTTTGCTGATGGGTATTTCATCCTCCAGTTTCGGCCCTGTCTGCATCTGCTAATAGGCAGAAAAGTGCAGGGACCTATTCACAACGTGCTATTAATGCCGAGGCATATAAAATGTGTTTTGGGGTAGATTTATGACTGACCTCCTCATTAAAAAAAATCTGTAAGTTTTACACCTGACTATGCAGTTCGGAAATTGTGCAGCGACATTTATATCGTTCACAACATTTCTGACATCTACGAGGTATTTTTTCCACTAGTACTTCAAGTGAAGAAATTGTGTTGTGGAGCGCAAGCAAAAATGGTGCTGCATGAAATATTTTCTTAATTTTCACAGCTTGCGAATACGGGGGATTTGTGCGTACTTTCTCACAATTATTTGCAGCTTTACTCCAGATCTATTTAGGTGTTGGATGAATGCATATATGCATTCATATATGAAGAAAGGACACTATTTTTGAATACCCACAAAGTTTCCATGCTTCTTTTGTGACTGATACTTCTAACCACTTGTTTGAGGTTCACTTGGGAATGCCCACTTTGGTCATTTGAAGGTCAATGATGACTAAGGAAACTGAATATTGTGGGCAAATGGCCCACTTGTGAATGAAACCTCTGCCTGATTATCAAAGATACTTTGTAATTTGTTGAAGCAATACTAACAGCATGATTTAGAGAAAGACATTAACAGATAATTCACCATAAACCCATTGATTTAGGATTTACACACCCATAGGAACTGCCTAATATATTCACTTTATTGGATACAGGATTTGCACCATAGAAGCGTCTTTGGTTCAGCCATCTGCCATGCCAAGTCCCGGATGCAATTCCATCAACAGTGGTAGAAGATAAGCTAGATGAATGTCTGCTTGATCCACCGCCATGTCTTGGAGAGACACCTCTCTGAAAGCCTGCCATGAAAATTCTGACAGATTTTCACAAACCGTTGAGTTAGTGCACTGTACATGCTTGAAAACACTATCCGTATGCCATAAAAAGTCTTGCTATATGGCACTGACAAGGTTCCAACACTTTGGGAATACGCTTCCTGTGTACATGCTTGCAGAAATTCAGCCAACCGAAAGATGGAGTGAACCTCAGTTACACAGACCATCCGGCCTATACACAATACCATAACCTTCTCATTTACATTGGCTGCTGTATCCCCTAATGGCGAGGGTGCGTTATAAGGGAGCGAGAGAACCCACAGACACATCACAAACACAAACAGATTTCAAACTAAACTCACTCATGGGAGATGCAATCAAAGAAATTTAATGAAAAGGCTTAGGAGATTGCCCACACCCAATGCGTCTTAGCAAAGCACCTTTCTCATTGAGGAGGTGCTCAGAAATACATGTCCACTTTTCTTTTCTGATTTCCATGTGTTCAAAACAATACATTAATGTCATAGGGAAGGAAATAATTACTGCATTGCCAATAAATGAATCATTAGACGAAATAGTCATGTTTCACCAAAGCTCATGAACACCCCATATGTATTACACATGCCATTTCATTTTGTACCAGAAGTATGCCAGTCTCCACACATTCTATTTCCATTCTTAGTTATTTCACAGACAAGGAAACAACATTGCTCTTTTCAAATAATAACACACTTTTAAGACATATGAATCAAAGTTTTGGGGCATCATTATTTTTATCCTCCTTCATCAAGACAAACATCAGGACAAATAATTATTCACAACTGAGCATTCTAAATATGTAAAATATGCTGTTTTCAGCAATTTCAATTAAGAAAATCAATAATAAAATTGAACAATTACTAGTGGTAGCCAAAAATATTATCAACACATCTGGCTCAAAACAAACACCAATTATAACAAACTTCCTCTATAGAAATGTAACACATTATACAAGTGAGCAATCAAAAAAGCTAAGAAAAGATACTATTCAGACAGAATTCAAAATGATAAATGTTCAAATAAAGAATTCTATAAAATTCTCACAAAATTTCGAAAACCAATATTGCCTAAAAGGAGCTCATTCCATTACTCAAGAATTCACAGATAAACTGGCAAATGATTACACAACCAAGGCAGACACGTTGGACTCCAATTTAAAACAAAGAAAAACCACCAGCACCGACCCTTTTCCAAAAAACCCTCCAAGTGTAGGCCAACCCAGTCTCTGCATTCCTTCCAACAACTATCACACAATGAATTTATGGACCTGGTCAAAGCAAGCAGGCCTGCCGTCAGCCCTTCTGACCCATGTCCACCACAAACCTTAAAGAAAATTCTTCTAACTACCTCTGCAGTAAGAAGAATCATCATCAATTCCTTAACTACAGGAATATTTCCAGAAGAACTAAAAAAGTAATACATATGCACATTACTAAAGAAAACAAACCTGGACCTGCTTAACCCCGACAACTACAGACCAATTACAAATGGACGTTTCCTGAGCAAACTGAAAGAAAGAGCACCATTCGCCCAGATGTCACAATTCATTGAAGATAATTCTATACTTTCAGACTTCCAAACAGGATTTTGTCCAGGAAGAGGCACATAATCTGCCCTCATTGCCATTTGGGATGACCTTAAGTACACAGTTGACCGGCACAGGGTTGCTGCACTCTTTCTCTTGAGACTCGCAGCTGCCTTTGACACAGTTGACCATGGCACTCTAATGCAAGCGCTAGAGCTTGGAGGGGATTGCTCTCAACTGGATCACATCCTACCTTCAAAACAGAACTAATGTCATCCATATCCCCCTTTGTCATCAAAAAATATACTTTGCAAAACCAGGGGTCCCTCAAGGCTCAAGGCTCTATCATCTCACCCATGCTTTTCAACATCTACATGAAGTCATTACCAGCACTGATCAATGAATTTCATCTCACATGCTATACCTATGAAGATGTCACACAAATACTTCTTAAACTGGAAAGCTCAAAATACATTGGAAAATCAGACATTTTCAGTAGCCTCAGAGCTGTTGATCAATGGATGACATGGAGCCAGCTCAAATTGAATGCTTCCAAAATGGAAATATTCACATGTGGAGATTGGAAAAATTATGACCCACTCACTGCCTGGCCTGTTGATCTGCGAACACTGCCTAAAGTATCTAAGGAAGTAAGAAACCTCAGAATGACCATGGACTCCAAGCTATCACTGAATGCCCAAGTGGAAAAACTAGCAAGATCCAGCTTCATTACTATAAAAACTCTACTACGCATCTTCCCCCACCTGAGATTTCCACACAAGTCTAGGCTACTATCTCTCTTGTTCTATCTAAACTTGATTAAGCCAATAGCCTCAACCACTGATAATCTTGAACAACTATGAAAAGACTAGCAGAGACTTCTCTCCAAAGCGCAGAGATCTGCTAGGATGGTAGAGGACGAGTTTTTCTGCCAGATATCTGGGCCCCCTATCATTGTTTGTTTTATGGACCAAGCAGCAGATTTTAAACTTGATTCTGTCACAGATGAGGAGCCAGTAAAGGCACTTCAATAACGGCAAGTATGCTGACCTGGGAGGCATATTAAGAGCCAGCCATGCTGCCGTGTTCTGGACTACTTGCAACCTGTTTAACACAGCATCATTTGCAGCTCCCAAAAGGGCATTGCAGCAGTCAAGTCGACTGACTACCAGAGCTTGGATCAGGGTCTTAGGGACAGATAAAGGGAGAAGGTACTACACTCTCCGAAGGAGCTTCAGCATGTGAAAACAGGTGCCTGAAACGGCAGCCACTAGTTCTTTCATAGATAAAGAGAGGTCCAGATACACTTCCAGATTTTTTTCCTTAGTTGTAGTGGTGGGGGCAGGGCTTAATTCTGACAGCCACCAATCGGGGGACCACAGAATTTGTGCTTTGCCGAACAGAAGAACTTCCGTTTTATCGGCATTCAACTGGAGAAAATTCTTCATCATCCAGTCAGAGATAGCTCGCATACCGTCTGCAAAGAGTTGTTTTGTTGCCACCGTATTATTATCGAACGAAAGAAGAAGTTGCTTGTCGTCCGCATATGAAAAGGGAACAAAGCCATGTTCTCTGATGATATTTGGAAGGGGGGCCGCATATATATTAAAAAGAGTATGACTGAGGCATGAGCCCTGAGGAACCCCCCTTCGTAGGGGATTTAGCACCAGATCGAAAGGGACCCAGATTAACGGTTCGCGTGAGCTGCTCTAAATAGCTGGAAAGCCATTAAAGAGCTGGCCCTACCATACCAATTTCCGTCAGTCTTTTCAGTAGCCTATGATGAGCTACAGTATCAAAAGCTGCGGACAGGTCCAGCAGCACTAATGATACTGCCTTATTATTATCTAGAGAAAGTTTAATAATGTCCGTCACACCTATAAGGGTGGATTCGGTAGAGTGTCTTGGTCTAAAACCAGACTGGGAGGGGTCAAGAGATATTTGGGCTTCAATATATTCCATAAGCTGCTAGTTGATATATCCCTCCAAAAGTTTGCTCTTGAGCGGAAGGAGAGAAATAGGGTGGTAGTTAGATAGCTCTGCAGGAGGCACATTAATCTTTTTACAAATTGGAAGGATTTGAGCAGATTTCCAAGCCAGAGGCACTTTCCCCTCACACAGAGAGTAGTTTAATAAAGTGCATATTGGAGGGGCAAGATGCTGTGCCAGCAGGGCGAATAGTCTAGCTGGCATGATGTCCGTAGGGGAACCTGATTTAACTGTTTTTAGCATCTCTTCCACTTTAGAATCCTGCAGGGGGGAAGCCAGCTAAAACAACATCTTTCTTTCTGGAGGCTGTAGAAGGAGGAATGAGAGTGTCAGAGATACTGGCATCCCTGGGAAATTTGTCATAGATTTTGTTAATTTTTTCATTAAAAGAACTGGAGATATTATCAGATAAAATCTGAGAAACAGGGATAGGATTAGCGCAGGCAGTTGGAGACGTAAATGATTTAAGGATCGTGTAAAGTTACTTTGTGGAATTCCCTGCTTCGCTTAATTGCGCATAACTCAATATTTTTATGGTAGGTGGATACCGCCGATTTAAACATTTCTTTCTCTGCCTGTGATTGGATTTTACGTCAGATTTTTTCCAGCTTTTTACACTTAGATTCCTCCCTACGTAGTTCTGGGGTAAACCAGGCTGCATGCTTTCTTTGAGATTTGGGCTAAAACACTGCTTTAATGTGAAGCCTTCTGAAAGCATGGAAACATTATCTCTTGTTACAGTTTTTTTACTCCCCATTAGCACAAACTGAATTCTGTCTCTGCAGTAATAAAACAGCTGATCATGTTCGGTTCGGTTTAAATACTTTATTTTGGTCAAAGACCTTAAAAGCATCGAAGAAATACAAAACATTACATCAATCATTTATCAGTACACAACAGCAGTTTCAAAGAGCATAAAAAAAAAAATCCCCCACCACATTAGAGATTTGGCCCTCAGACGTGGTCGAGGTCAGCAGACCTCAATTATGTCATCCAAAACATTGCCGCTTGGATCACCGACAAGGCCAACAGATTCACCCCACTGAAACCTCCAAAATTCAACAAGACATCTAAGCATTCCATCTGGTACACGTCAGAACTCGGGACCACCAAGCGCAACTGCCACCAACTGGAGAAACGATGGCGTGCCACTAAGAACCCTGCCGACAGAGCAGCTCACAAAACAGCGCTCAGCATCTATCACTGGCACATCAAGGAGGCCAAGAAAGCAGCCATCACCTCCCTTATCAATTATGCAGACAACCACATAAAGAATTCTCCAACCCGACAGCCATAGAGAACACCATCCACCCAACCCAAGAACTCTGCAACACCCTCTCAGACTACTTCCACAGCAATATTACCAACATCTACAATAACTCCAACCTCAAACCCACCACCCTCAACCCCAAACAACTAGCTAAAATCAGCCAAACCATTACCGCAGGTCTCCGCTCACCATGCTGGCCACCTCAGCCAGCATGTCTTCCATTCACTCCGGGGTGCCCGCCGACCATTGTCCCTACTACCTTTACAACCTCGCAATGAACTCAATCAGCACGCAACTCACCAGTATCCTCAACACCTGCATCTCCACAGCAACCTCCCCAGACAAATGCAGACACACAGGCATCAGACCCCTCCAAAAGAAAGCCTCTGCCGACCCCAGCGATCTCAAAAATGATCGTCCAATCTCCCTGTTCCCCTACCCAGCCAAACTATTGAGAAAGCCATCAACCAGCAGCTCACTGAATTCCTGTAACAAAACCACCTACTGGACGCTTCACAATCAGGATTCTGGGCCAACCACAGCACTGGTACAGCGCTGATTACAGCCACAGACGACATTTGAATACACCTTGACCGCAGAGAAACTGTGGACGTGATCCTCCTCGACCTCTCCGCAGTGTTCGACACAGTCTCCCACAACACCATCATCATCAGACTCTACAACATAAGCATACAGCAAGACACCCTGAAGTGGATTGCTTCCTTTCTCACAGGATGCACACAGAGCATCCGACTGCCTCGCTTCAACTCCACACCCAAAGACATCATATGCGGCGTTCCACAGCATCATCCCTCAGCCCCACCCTATTCAACATTTACATCACCCCCCTCGCAGCAGTCATTAGATCCCACAGATTCAACATAATCTCATACACAGATGCCACTCAACGTATTCCCTCACTCACCGAAGACTCCTCAAATGCAAAAAACAATTTCTGCAATGCCATGACCAGCGTAGCACTCAACTCTGACAAAACTGAAGTACTGATCTCCAGAAAGAACACCTCCGCATGGGACCACTGCTGGTGGCCTGAAGAACTTGGGCCCACACTATCCGACCATGCACCTTGACATCATCCTCTTCAGCCAACTGACCATGAAACAACAAGTCAACACAGTCGCCTACTCATGCTTCCACACACTTCGCATGCTCCGCAGAATCTTCATAGGGATCCCAACCAACACCCATTCATCACCTTCTCACCAGCCGCCTTGACTACCGCAATGCCCTCTACACCGGCATCTCCACCCAGCTCCTCAGAAGACTTCACACCGAACAGTATACTTCAGCCAAATTCATCATGGACCTCCCCAAATGAACCCACTTCTCTCCCCAACTGAGAGACCTCCACTAGCTCCCCACCCAGAATAGATGCCACTTCAAGATCCTCAAAGCCTTCCACAACCTCAGCCCAGCCTACATCAACCATCAGTGAACTTCCACCAACTCTCTAGACACCTGTGCTCCGCTTCATTTGCTCTTGCACACACGCCCCATTTCTGCCTCAGCCGCAGCGGTGGCCACTCCTTCTCCTACATCGCTACAAAGACCTGGAACGACCTGCCCATCCAGCTCCGTATAGCCTCCTCGCTGCCAGATTTCAGAAACTCAAGACCTGTCTCTTTGATGGAGACACAGCACCCAGATACCCCTTGGGGTGACAGTGTTGTGCATTCCAAATACTGTTTGGTTGATTGTAATGTTTTAAAGAAGAGAATTTAGAATGAAATACAGTCATGTCTAAAAATGTTAAGTTCATAGAAGAAAAAGTGCATGTAAATAAACTCTAGAATTTGGTGTGCTTAAAATAACTGAGTTCTTTAAAGATTGTGACAGTGTTAGTTCTCCCTTAATAATCAATTAATAAAAGTGCACATATACATTATTAGATAATACTATTGCACAAGCTACCCAACACAGCAGAGCTTTCATTCGTTTTTACCCAAAAAGTTGGTTAGTTTTTGGGTGCTGTATTAGTGTATACCTCTTGATTTACGCTCTTGATGTGGATGGGCCAGACTGATTCAAGGAATTTGGAAATAGAAAAAGCAATGCATGGCCCAGTATCTGATCTGCAGCCTCTGTCAGCAAGTTTGTGGTGCCATATTCTCAGGTGTGTACACATAGGCAGCACCTACAATGCCTCTCATACATAGGGCAAAAAAAAGGAGATGGTCATCCGTTTCATCAGTTTCCCAGGAAGCTGCGCAGAGTGCACTACCCTCTGGGGAACACCTCCATTTGCTAGTGAAAGATGCAAGCCGTAGGGTTCCCAGCCTGAATCTTACATATAGTGATCTGGTGACAGGTGGCTCAGTCTCAACAAGAAATGATTAACATTTTAGTTCACACTTTTGATTTAAAAGGTACTCAGCCACTCTGCCATGGCTTGTTGATTGGAGTAATTTCAACATTTTATTGTCCAAAAAATCAAGTTTTACCCTTTTAGTAGAGAAGGAGTTAATGGACTCAGGGTGTTGCCAAAGGTCAGACAATTCCAAAGTGTAGAGAGTCTGTTTAACATACTTCAACCATGGGTGTATGATAACATTTCTTGAGAGACTAAATATATCCTTCAGTCGGTTCCTATAGGGTTCCAGCTAGGTAGTCAGCCCTAGTCTTAGCTAATACATAACAGGTTTCAATCTGACTATGGCAGTAAGCGGTTGGATGTCCAAATCCAATTTAAAAAGACCAGGGGTGTACTTTGAGAGTAGTTTTAGTGCAGTCCTAAAAAATGTATTTTAAACTACCCCCAGGACCTCTACATTGCTACGGCCCCAGAGTTCTGAGCCCTAGATGGCAGAAGCCACGGCTTGAGCTCTCCAAATTTCCCGTAAAGGAGACATCAGGTGAAAAGTAGTATTTTTTGAAAAAATCAGCGTGGCTGCTGCTCTATGGTTAAGGAGAAGCTCACTCTTGGTAATCTGACTTTTCCATGAACTGGTACCAGATAATCGAATACCCAAATAATCGATACCTGCAACCCTCTCCAGGTTTACACCTTCCAGTTTCATCATCCCATGACATTGTCAATAGACCACACTGTGAGAGATGAGCTAGCTCCACTGGACCATAGAGCCAGAAAGCGGCCACTCTGTTTTTTAATAAGGTGGATAACCACCTTAACAATAAATAATAAATTTCCTTTGGATTATCCAACCTTTTTTAAATCACCCACCCACATCACATCTACACCATATATTTTTCTAGGGCCCTCACACCCATGCACCATACGGCTGGAACAAAAGATCTCCGTGAAAGAGCCCCTTTACGGGTGCCCGTTGGGTATTGCAGCGCCGACCCGACGAGGAGCAAGTCCAGATGATGAAGCATGACACCTAGCTTGCTGGGTGTGTGAGGACTTTAGTTCCTATAAGGGGAATTCCCCCCTCATAACGTTGTCCGCCCTGGGGAACAGCATACCCCTTTTTGTAATATTGTGACTGGGCATGTATGCTGGACCCCGCTAACAAGCCCTACAGTCCCCCTTATTTGTTAGAGAATAGGGATGTATTGCCATAAATTTTGTTTTGTTGGCATTTATAGCTAAACCATTATTAGAACAAAAAAGGCTAAATAAATCAAGCAGAGTTTCCAGACCCTTTGGGGTTTTTGACACCAAAAGGGCGTCATCCTTAAACAACAGGGCAGGGATCTTAGTGCCACCCAGAACTGAGGAGTTATTTTCACAGCCCATTGGGAACTCAATACAGTTACTTATAAATAACAAAAATAGAGTTGGGGCAAGTACACACCCCTGCCTAATGCCCTTGTTGACCTATATAAGGTCCGTTGTCTCTCCATTAGGGCCCCATCTGACTTGGGGATAATTCTTTACATGGAGTTGCACTATAGTTTTTAGTAGGGTATAAGGAAGGCCCATGTCTCTTAGAAATGTCCAAAATCTATCTCTTTAGACCACATCAAATGCTGCCTTGAGGTCTACAAATACTACAAAGAGGCTTCCTCTGTTTACATCCACTATTTTCCATCTCAGCATCTGAAATCTAAAACCTTGGTTGACAGTGCTCATTTTTGGACGGAAACCTGCTTGAAATTGTAATAGTACGTTGTTATCTTCTATTCAAGAGTTCAATTGGTCCAAAACCTGTTGCTGAATATCTTCTGGGCGGTGTCAATGAAGCCTATAGGTCGGTAATTGGCTGGATAAAATGTCAAACACTTCTTGTGAATGGGAACTATTTCTGCTTCCCTCCATGTATGGGGAAATGGTGCACCAGTCAGAATTGCATTAGAAATTCTATTTAAGAAGGGTGCCCAGACGTCTGGCTCCAATTTATACAGGTCCCCAGGGATCTTATCCGGGCCTGGAGCCTTGGCGGCTTTCAACTCACAGATAGCTTGCCTTGTCTCATTGAGAGTGACAGGTGTTTTTGCATCGACCATCTCTTGAGGGGGCCCTGAGGGGTTATCTAGTGACATATTTAGGTCAGAAATCTGCATTTCCCGATCAGCTGTGTCAGGATCTGCATTAATGGTACTTGCTGTCCCTTTATGGAGATGCAGATAGGCAAAGGCTCATTTTGGACTAGGCATCACTTTTTTGTTGGTGCAATCCCAGATGTGCTGCACATTCGACATGGGGTATAACATATGCTCATGTTTATACTCTCCTTTAAAGTGGATGTTCTGGTGTCAAGTTTTTGTCCCCATTGCTCATCTAGCAACAGCCTAGCAATATAGTCAGTAATATAGCGGGTATGACTTACTGACTAGGACTCTGGGTTCTTGATTTGTGATGGAAAGTTGCTTTACTGAGCCTCATTTTCTCTAGCTCAACAAATGTCGCAAAAGATATAAAGCTGCAATTCAAGCCACCTGTATACTGTGTGTGTTCCTTAATTGATTTCAATTTATAAAGGAGACATGGAGGATTTCAATCATCTTCCTGTTGAGTAGTCAAATAATCTAGAATCATAAAATCAGTTTTCTTAGAGTTTGCATTTAGGGTGAGGGTTCACTGGTATATTGAAACTTGGATAGATGTGGTCCTGAATGTGCTAGCTACACCAGGATATTTGCTGTACAATCTGGAGAGGGCACATATTAGTATGTATGTGGCAGACAAGGTGCAGACCAACTGGGTTGATCAGGGTACAGGTTCGCAAACAGAGAGGGCACAGCAAAGGATCACTCAGGATCTCTTTGAGTTTCTGGATCTGACCAGTTCACAAGCCAGCTGGGTTCTGGGCCTTTACTCAGAAAGTCATGGTCAGGACTCCCTAAGTGCAGCTTGGGGATACTTCCAAACATCATGCCCCAAAGGGTGGTGATGGGCCTTTGCTTGCACCAGATTGGATGGAGGATAATGGGTACCTAATAAGGGCAAATGGGGAGTTCCAACAAAGATGAACAAATCAAAGATTTTAAATGGTGAGAGTATGCTCACTAGGAAAAGTCAGCCTTCAGCTCACTTGTACATGTAGCTGGATGGTTCTTGGGCAGTCTTCCTCCAGTGTTAGTGAGGGTTATAGAGAGGGCGTCTTTGTTTTTGTGTTTGTAACTCTGCACTGCTTGACCTGGCTGGGTCTTCCAAGCAAGGTCAGACGTAAAGCAAGTAGTAGTACTTAGGAGGGCATCAGGCCTATTCCTAGATTACATGAAACAGGCTACATACAGCCCATGCTCAAGAACATTGAAGTTGAGCCTGCAAAGAACTGTGTCAATGGAGATCTTCCCTATACTCAGCTCTTAGCAGTTGGGGAGTTGCCTATGGCTAGTCAATGCTAGTGAACTCTCAATGTTACAAAATCTATAATGTCAGGAAGGAGCAAAATGGCCCTCATCAGAGAGGATGCCGGAAGCATGCACTGTGGTGGACGATGCCTATATGATATCTGTAGGAAATCTTGAGTATTCCACCAGTATTGCCTTAATACAAAGAGCCATAATTATGATAAATTAGTAGAAGGTGGGCGTTCACAGTTGTTTCTCTGTGAGCAACATCTAACTTGCATCTCAAATTCAGTTTCATATAAAAACTTTTTGTGATCATGAAGATGCAACCCTAACAACTATTGCTCCAACAGTTAACACAATAGGTTTTACCTTCAACTCCTAAAGGGCGGTTAAGTGTCTGTGCATTTGCCACCTCAGATGGAGGCTAGTGTAGCAGGAAAGGGAATTGTGGGTCATCACAAAGTTAAGCAAAACAAACATTGTTATATCGAGGAGTGCGCTCCACATTAAGAAGTCTAATTCTGATGTTTGTAATCATTATTGGAAAAGAAAATTATATATTGTGTGTGAATATTACCCTCAGGTGCCCATGAGTGCACATTTGTGTTAAAGTTGCAATGCATATACGAAATCCAGTACTGTACTTCATCATTCAGAATATATAATGGTAATGAGGTATGCACCACACTTAGGACCATCCAGATGGAGAGCATTCCATGCATAGGCTGCTGCCTTGCTAAACACCATATGAAGGACATACAGGTACCTCTTTCTCATGAATGGTGATTCTCGAGTGCCTGGTCTGTTTTATTAACTGGAAGGAGGGTTTGTGACAGGATGTGACAAATATTCCACTTGTTTGCAAATATAAGACATCAGAAAACACAAATATTTGTATGCCCTACGTAATAGAGATATATATATTCAGTGGCACTATGCACAAAAATACTCCATACACCACTGTATAAACCACAGAAATATGTATGCGCTCAGTCCTTTCTGCCCTCAGATAACCTTCGTGAATTGGGTGCAATGCTGTGCGTTCAGTGCAAGATGTAATCTCATCTTCAACATTGTTATATGTAATGCTTTCAACGGCCATGGCAATCACCATAACCTAGTTTGCAGTCCAGCAGAGTGTTTTCATGGATTGCAGATATGATGTATGTTGTGTATATTTATAATGTATGTGTGTGTGTGTGTGTGTGTGTGTGTAGCTATAATAATGACACAGCCATTCTACTCGCAAGACTCAAGGAGTTAAAGGCTTGCTGTTAATATCTGTAGTGATATCTAAAGTAATCTGAAGGTAATGACTTCAATCCCAACATGGCTTGCCAGTCTTCCATCCTTTTGAGATAAAAGAACAAAACTGAGTACAAATAAATTGGGTAATAGTAACTTCTACTAGTGCAACACTTAAGTTGCAGCAGTGAAGCATCGAGCAATGCATAAAAGCACATATTATATTTATTATTGCCTGTCATCTAGCAGTGATTATACTGCAAACCTTATGGCTCATCCACTTCTTTCCTCCAGGAATAATAGCATAATGAAGTAAAATTCTGGTGGAAGGATAGGGACAACAGTCAGAAACATAATGATTCACAAAACTTTTTAAGCCTTAGTAAACATAAATTTTTAGTCGCAAATAGCTAAGGGGCTTATTACGACTCTGGCGGTCCATGGATCGCCAGACTGGCAGGGGTGAGTGGCGACGGCGATCTTCCGACCCCCCTATTAGGACCTGGGCAGTTGGGCCTTTCTGGGACCACTGCAACCGCCAGAGATTACAAATCCCTAGCAGTGGCATGGCGGTCTTGAGGCCGCAATATGCTTAGCGGAGCCGCTGTGGCCACACCAAGCATATTACGAGTTTTCTCATGCCACACTTTTCATGGCGGTGCGACTGCCATGAAAAATGTGGCAGTGAGGAAACAAAGGTGGTGCCTCATGCCATGTGGATGCACACGGGGGGCATAACATGTGTCCCCCTGTGTGCATGCACACCAGTACCTGGAAGACATGGACTGCATCAGTCCATGCCTTGCAGGTACTGCTTTTAACGTTCCCATTGTGGTGACTATTTCGTAAGCACCACCCTGTGAATGCCAAAGAACAGCCTGACAGTGACTAAAAAAGTTATAATCTGGTGGGCAGTTCCTACAGGTGTTCGGCGTGCGGGAGCGGGCGGTCCCGCTCCTCCACCGCCAAACTCATAATAAGGCCCTAAATTTACACCTGCCAGCTATCCATGAAAAGAGAACTACCCGTTGTAAATAGTTTAACTATTATGTAATTTTCCACTGTGCAGTGCAGAGAACTATGCAGTAATAAACACAAAGGGTCAGATACACTTACATTGTGCGTCTGGGATGCAGACACAATGCAAAATGTCATTTGTGATTTACCAAGGCATGCAAATCAGGTTTGTGTGAGTTTAAGTGGAATTTTTCTCAAAAAGTAATGCAAGGCTGCGCAAAGCGCGGCCTTGCATTACTTTGTGTCAGGGAAGAGTTCCATGGGTGGAGCATGGCTGCTCCCATGCACCCACCCATGGATGTTGACGCAGTCCCAGATTTACTAAGGCGAGTAAACCTGGGATTGCGCAGAAATGCTACGCCTCCCTAACCCAGGCATAGAAAGGAGAAATAACTTTAATTTTTCCTTGTTACTTCATCTTTCTATGCATGCATGCTGCCTTTTGCAGCATACATTGAATGAGGAAAATGCTTTTAAGAATAGTTTTTGTGCAGAAAGGTATCCCTTCTTGCACAATATAATCCTGGCTGTAACGTTGGCAGCCTTGCACCATGGTGAAAGGCGCCTGCGTTCGTGATATGCCACGCACAGTACACAAGCGCTAGGAGGCAGCAGAAACTTAGTAGATATGGTGCATTTCTGCTGTCTCCCTTTTACACAACGCAGCGTAGCAACTATGCTTGCTGCCCTGCGTTTCATGAACAATTTGTAAAAATCTTCGAAAATGTTTTCCCCATACAGAAAGAAGAATAGGCAAAGCAAATAGATCTGGCATTGGCCACCAGCATTCTGGCAATTCTTGTTTGGTTTTGTCATTCTTTTTGAAAAACTTTATTGCTTGGGACTATGCAGGCCCTAGTCAATTAATCATTAATAATTTGCTACAGGCAAATGAGTTTTTTAGGTCTCAAAAACACACGAATTATCATAGTACTCTCTAGCACTGAAGAGAACTTCTTAAAAAGACAATCAGTCTGGCATTGGCTGCTAGAAGAATGAAAGAAACAAACAAAGTAAAGAGAGATGGATAGAAACAAGGAAAGAAAGAGAAAGAAAGAAAGAAGGAAGAAAGAAAGAAGGAAAGAAAGAAAGAAAGAAAGAAAGAAAAAGAAATAAAGAAAGAACATCAGCACACAACGATCCTGCCATGTAATGCCACTCAAAGCCCCTCTAGTAAGCATATCTTAAAAGTGATGCACAACCTCTCAAATAGAAGACAACGCCCCCAGAGACGCTTACAGATTCAGAGCTGACGAAAAAGAAACTCTGAAAACAAGAGACAAATCCAGCTTCCATTTAAATCATGACAATATGTACTCTTACGTTCATCAACCTACGACTTAAAGACTGATAATCAATACAAAACTCATCTCCTCCTATAACATATGGCAATTAGGATTGACACTACCTTTTTATCTTTGATGGGCCACAAATAGAAAAGATTACCACGCCAGTCTAAAGTACACAGCAATATGTTACACCTACCAATAGAGAGATATTCAAACTACCCCTCCCACCCCGAGCACCTGAAATTGATCTAATTCCCGCGTCCATTCCCAGCAGAATGCAAATCCCCCTCCAGAACATTCTCCTTACAGACCTGGATCACTGCCACAATTTCTAGCCTAGATTCTGACCTCAACTAACATTAAAACCCACCAAGGCCAACATGTCCATCCAACACACGACTGCCATCGCTGGGCACCTGAAAATATGGGATCACCAATGTCAATGACTTGTTACCTATCGTCAAAAACAAAAAAGTGCTAACATTGCACTCATGGAAAATCTAAGATTCTTCTCCTAAAGGAGCCACATCTCACCCATCAAGAATCAGGCAAACTTAAATGAGATTGGGTAGGGAAAGGTAGATTCTCAGCAGGTTCCCTCACGACTGACCGGGATGCCTGCTCGACACACGTTAATAATAAAAAAGGAGGAGTGGCCGAGGAGAGTGGAACATAACAATTGACCTAATGCTTGAACGTTCTGGGAAACAGGACCTGAAAAACAACCGTGACAGAAACATGCTCAAAGACTTGACAGGTGACGATGTCCTGCACAACCTTTGGAGTTTACACTATCCCGCAAACAGAGATTACACCTATTTTTCATGCCCCCATAAAATTGAGACAAGAATAGACTTTTGTAAACAAACACTGAGCTGCTTCCTGGGGTCTGCGCCTTTGCACCTGTAATATTAAGGCAGCTGGCCTCTCTGACCATGCATGCCTAACACTATCCTTTGAGCTCATGAACACCTTCCTTTACAGACAACAGGCAGATGAAGGAAAGCTTTAAGCGTAGGTTAAAGATTTCTTAAACCTGAATGAGCACTCAGTGATTTTGGCACAGCTCTATGGGCAGCAAAAAAGCCAAAATATGAGGCATAATGGTCAGCAATATGAAAGCGTAAATTAAACTACTGGATGACCAACAAACCTCCTAGAGAGAGAAGATCTTGCTTTACAATGCCGATACCGACTCTGACCCAAAACTATACTCTTAGACTGTTTACCAAAAAGAAGTATGATCTGTGACTATTCTATTCCTCTGTGGCAGGGAAAGCACTACAATGCAAACAACACAATCACACTAATCATAGAGTATAAAGAAATTCCGGGAGACTTCTGGCAATGCAATAAAACAAGATCAAAGCTCCCTCCATATCAAAACCCTGTTCAAAGAGCTACAGGGCAAGCAGGGGATGACCAACAAACCTCCTAGAGAGTGATGGTTTGGCCTTCTAGGGTCACCGTGGTGGCCTCTCTCCTCTGATAATGTTCTCCACTTGGCCGCACTCCCTGCTTGGTCCAAGAGGCCCCTTCTCGCATACAGTTTCGCAGTCTCTCCACTGCACATGGGCTCTGACCCGATTAGCAAAGCCGTTCTCTTCACAGTGGCCCCACCTGGCATACAGGGTCACCAACTTCACACTGCACATGGGCACTGATCTGTTCACTACAGCAACGATCATGGCTCAATTCACAGAGGACCCTCTCTGGCATACAAGGGTTGCAGACTTCTCCTGCACATGGGCAACTGCCCGCTAGGTACAGCAGCCATTTTTTCACACCACGCTATAGGGATCCACTCACCAGGACTCCATACTACCTCGCTCCATCCAATGCTCTCCTCTTCCTTACAGTGCACACTGCTCTTGGCAAGCCAATAGGTGCTGGTGCTCCAGGCTCCAGAGCAGATGGTCTTGGGTTCCCTGAGTGAAGTCCCCTCACCCAGATGGGAGACTAGCATGACTTGGTCCCCAGTCCTGGTCACAGTCAGAAGTCTTGCAGAGCTTCTCCTCCTCGCACAGCCTGACTAAGTGCTTAACAGATGACATATTTTTTAATCTCCAACTCCCCTTCTTTCAATTCATTTCCGGACACCAAATGTGATTTAGTGTCTGAGTCTTTATGAGTTTATGTTGTTGCAGGAGCGATTCAAAATCTGATAGCCCCACAACACTGGCCATGGGAGTGACTAGAGGTTCATACCTGGATGTCACCCATAGTGATACATGTATCAAAAGGTTACCTCAGGGCCTCTGTTCAACTATTTTCAGCTCTGCTGGAGCCCGGTAACAGATACTTTAAATATAACTAAGGGATTCACCTTTTATTACACCCAGCTGCATGCCTAAGAAGCCCTTAGAGATTTTAGAACCAAGAAGGACTTTTAAGCAAGCTGCCACTACCTAAACTAACTACAGACCTGAGTGCAGAATTAGACAAAGAAGTATCAGATGAGGAGGATGTGGAAGCAACCAAAGTGATGGACACGGGAAAGGCTCCCTCTGGGGATGACCTCCCTATTGACTTTTACAAAACCATGGGCAATCTAACTTTATCATACTGACACATGTTCAGAGAGGAAACCCAAAAAGGAAAGTTCAACCCTGACTTTAATAAAGTCTACATTTCATTAATCCAGAAGCCAGGAAAAGAGCAATTGCCAGACGTATCTCACTTCTAACTTGTGAAATAAAAATTCTAGCTTAAATTCTAGTAAACAGATTGAAAACAGTGAAACCTCTCCTGATCTATAGAATTTAGGTGAGCGAATGTTGCTTTTGGAATGTTCTGGTGGCCATTTTGTCTTTTTCACCATGACACACTTGCTTGTGCTTTGCTTTACAAACCCTATCAAAATGGTTCTCTTTCCCATAGCCTTTACATACCTGTCCAGTGGCGGGACATTTACCTTCAAGTGGAAACAAAAGTCCACATCTAAAGCATAACTTCTTTTTACTTGTAGACAGCACTTTGTGTCCTTCAGTGTTTTGCTTTGGCTTACTTTTTATAATCATGACTGATTAACTTTGGGCACCTCCAGCCTCCATGTCAGCGAGTTGTCGTTCAGCATGCTCCTAAGCTCGGACAGCCATCAACACTTGCTCCAGATCGAGAGTTGCGCTTAGCATTTGTCATCTAAATGAATCCGACAAGCATCCATAAATAACCCTAAGTTTCTTCCTTCCTCATCATTAAAGTCATTGAACGGATAGTGTTTGATGAGCATATCAAGTCTCTCCACAGATGCATCAATGGTTTCACCAAGGTTTTGCATTCTTGACTGAAAATATATCTTTCGTAATCAACATTTGGTGCTGCATTGAACTTTAGATTCAGTGTTTCTTTAATCTGGCAATATGTAAATTCTTCTTCAGTTCGCAGCATTTTCTTAATGACTTCTTTCACACCATCACCAGTAAGATTTTTGAAATACTTGATGATATTTTTATCAGTCTCTTCAAGTGCATCAATGAAGTCATCAAATGTCTCTATCCACGCAGAGCACCAATTGCCAATATTTTGCTTTATGGTGGTATCGAAATGGGGTGGAGGTTTCAAGAAGGCAGAAGCATTGTAACTAATTATGGGAGTGGTTGGCCTTGAGGGTGCAGCTCTTTCTGTTCCTGTTGGCTGTCCACTTGAGCGTGCATCATTCATTCTATTTCTGAGGCCTTCTGATGGACCAACGCCAGAGTCGTCATGGTGAGTCGGGGAAGCGATTACTTTCTCCTCGATCTCCATCGGAGCCCTGCACTTGTTGGAGACCTCTGGGGTGGTTCTGTCCCATCAAATGGTAGCTTTGGTGGTGGGCCATTTCAGGTATTGGATAGCTCTGTAAGCAAAACCCTCCTGCTTCTTCTTGGGTGTCCTCGTCTGTTGTCTTCACAGCTCGGATACCCTCCAATGACCACACCACACACGGAGCTTAGTACTAAATGTCTTTATTCTGCTGCGTGTTCCTGCAAACTCAACATTCTAAAACAAGCTTTCATGGCATTGTGCTCTGACACCTACGTCACAGCTCTACGGAATCCGTTAGGCAGTGGCGGCTCCTCCGCTATGGTGGAGGTTCGACGCCCCACTGCTTTTAAGCAGTGCAAATAAAGGAAACATAAAAATGATAATAGCTTTGCAGGTGGACGGGGCTGCTCTGCACTCGAAGCAGGGCAGGGGAAGAGTGGTTTGCCCACTCCTAAGTGCACATGACTGTTTGGCCGGCCCTCTGGGACCGGCCAAACAGTCATGCACACTTTCCCTGTTCTCCATGAAGGCTGCATTACAGCCTGCGTGGAAAGCATGCCGAGGCCTCCATTCCCTGGCTGAGCATTGAACCACGACGCTCAGACCAATCACAACGCTGCATTGCAGCATTGTGATTGGTCAGGGGAGCCTAGGTGCTTACCAAACACAGCCCTGCATTGCAGTGTTGTGATTGGTCAGGGGAGCCTGGTTGTGCTTCCTGTTCCTGGAGTCCGACGGAGGAGAACAGGAGCAGAGACGCGGGACCCGGCGGCAAGGTAAGTGTTTATTTTAAAAAAAATGTTTTAGATTGCGGCCCCCCCGCACACCCTTTTTTCCCCGCGATCGCCCCCACACCCGTGAGCCATGCCGACCACCACTGCTTCTACCCCAGAAACGTGACTGGCGAGTTGTAGATATAAGACTAGAGAGCAAATGCGCCTCTTGCTTTCTAATTCAATTCACTTGCTGCCATGCTGTATTGGACTGTCTCTTTGAGCCCTACGTAAGTGCTTGTTTTGATTTGCACTTTTGGCCCATGGCATTTCTGGAATACAAATTTGAAATTCCAAAACTTTACAACAGTTAATTATACTGCACTTTATATGTTAATATAATCTAGTGTGTATAAAGAGATAGAGAAATAAAACTAGATACATAAAAAGTCAGAACATGGATCTAGGGTAGTAGTGGTGAGTAGAGTGAAGGATTTCATGGCCCAAGAGATCAATATTGATGGATGAACTTTAAGGCAACAGATGAAGGAGGAGTAATTTTGAGGCCTTTTTTATTGGAAAGGCAGTGTTGTGTGCAGTTTGGATTGGAAAAGTGTGCGTGTGCTAATTAACTGTGATCCTGGGACAGCTTAGATGGAACTTACTTATTTTAGTTTTGTCCTATGTAAGTACCACGCCTCTTATAGAAAATGTACTGCACATAGGATTACTTTGTCTGCATTCACTGCCAGGAGGTGGGTTAACATCAGTTTAGTTATTTTGATGCATACTTCCTCACTATTGACCAAATTGTCATTATACAGTCTCTGTGGTATGATCTGTGTAAAAGAAGAAAGTGAATTGTGAGTTCCCTCTGGTAGCCATAGTATGAGGAAACTGGGGACTTACGGAGGATGTGCATTCAAGGGCAGTGTGTTGCTGCCGGCCATAATAAGCAGTCTTTTTTGTATTATAGGTATGACCTTAGATAGATAGGTGCCCTTTGTTGTGGTTGAAAACATATCTGACCTTGGAATGATTTTCTTTGACTCAAGCTCCAGTTGGGTTTTGGATTCTCCTTTCGTGCAAGATATTTTGAGTAAAAGTTTGACCTTGTTCTTGCTAATCAAATACTTGATTTAGGATCTAGTAATTTTTCATGTTAATATCAACCAGCCGTTTTCTTAGTAGATTTATTGATGTTGCTTTTGCAGCTCTGCCCTCACATACCGTCAGTCTCTTTATAGAGTGGTGGTAGCTGTTCATTGAGGAAGTCGGCATATCTTTTTCCAGAGGCTACTCTCCAAGAGGCCTATTCGTCTGCACTGGATCTGCGACATTACGGGGTATTTCTAACCTTCGTACAATACTTTTTACCCTCTTTCAGGCTAAATAATCGTCTTTGTAATCACAATCACTGCAGAATACACTATTTTCTGTTAACGTAGGTCTTGGTTCCTTTGACTAAGCTCCACGCTAAATTGGGTTCTCTTATTTTGCACATTCACTAACTGGATAAGATTATCACTTCTTCTTTTCTGACTAGACTTATCATTTTTACTGTAGGTGGCACTCAGGACTTGGTCTTTAATGAGTGGTATTCTTCTCTTTAGGAATTTTCCCCTATGCATTGGGTTTCTCAAACATGTGAAGAAGTCCCTATAAACGTAATGTGAACTGGAACATTACTCATCTTGAATTTACAAAATGGAATAAAAGAACATTTGAAACTTGATTACATTTGGATGAACAATTGACTTTCATAAAACATTTGTGGGAGTGCCAAGTGGGGTTGTGTGTCCTACCTGGAAAAAGCTTTTCCTATTATCTTGTAGCTAACACACGTCAGGATCAGGAGGTGATTCCCTCAGGCACCCAAAAAACTGAACTATGCTAATTAGCACAAGTTTAATTATTATTCAAACGAGGAGTGTGCCTGTAATTTCATTTTCTCTAAACTAAATATCGACTGATCACAATACAGCACATCTAACAAAAACATGTTTTACAACGATATTTCAAATTTAATGGAGAATAGAGCTGAAACGTTCGGCTTTACATCAGAGGAAACACAATGAATCTACTCCTTAATCCAAGAGACTGACATGACCTCCTCCAGTACAGGTTTGATCCAATCCAACATCAAGCAACTACTTTATGTCACGAAAAGAGAAATCTATCCACGACTCCATGCTAGCACGCTTATCAAGTATCATAAAGTGCAACGAATTCTGAGAGGGCTTCGGATATCACTCAAGTCTACGCTATCCAAAAATAAAACAAGATTCACTGAACGTTGGCATGCAATTTTAAATAAGTGTTCCCTTGATCTAACGTTGCTTATAACTGAAGAATTATCAAAATTGTTGGAACAAGTAAACAAAGACGCAATTCAACAGAAAGAAGAACTTTCTCAAAAGTTGACTAAAGAAGAATGGGATAAAACATTAGAGGACATAAATGTCCAACTTGATCAACATGCCAAAGAAATCAATGAAAGAAAAATCCGTAAATTTAAAAGAGACACTATCGATTACAAGTTGGGAGAGGTCTATAGTTTGACCCATTACGGCAGCAAAAACCTTTTTCTTCAAAATCCACTGATGGGAAAACACCTTCATCCGACGAGTCACAAAACAGAGTCTAGCCTTCATTAAACAAAGATTCCCAACGCGAAATGGAAAGTAGTCCATGTCCATCCACATCCAACATTTCTACTGCAAAGACCTCTTTTTTAGGAAGGGGCCAGGATATTTACGTCGAACCAGGAGGGGGAGGAACAAAGCAGAAGGATCAACCGATAGCGAAATCAACCAGGAGTCAGAAACCATAGTTATCTACATTTCTAAATGTGAACTATCCGCCTTCCAAATCAAAACTCTGCCAAAAGGCATGTCATTTGTCCTGACGTACCATTCCAACGAATTAGAGATTCAAATTTGTTTCTTTAGATTTATGAGAAATTTACATTTAAGACATTTCCTTGACAACATCGTGACCCTCAACCTAACCAAGAAGAAGGCACCTTACTAGGACAAAGAAACAAAAGTTCATACATTGCACCTATCAGTCACAAGGTGTTGGATTCATTTGAAACAGTGGTACAACAAGAACTACATGAAATATTCAAAGACAAGAATCAAAAAAGGTCGTATCTATCACAAAAAGAATGAGGAGCGATTGCACAAATAGCCTCTAACAAAAAGATTACCTGCTGCAAAGCAGATAAAGGTGGAGCATTGGTAATCGTAGATACAGACTTTTATCAACAAAGCGTCGAGGCACATGTAAAAGACACCACTATCTTCATGAAACTAAATTCTAATCCAACGAGAGAATTTAGCCGAATACTGAGTGTCATCTTTGGGAAAGCCCAAACAATGGGTATTATCACGGAACAGGATAGAAGATATCTTACTAAAGAACATCCAAGTATTCCTTATCTATACATGATACCCAATATTGACAAATGTCTAAATGAACCACCTTTTAGACCGATTGTTTCCACTCGCAATTCTATCCATGAACCCATTGGAAAGTACCTAGACCGTCATTTGCAAAGTCTCGTCTGAGGTATGTCCACATATCTCAAGGATACGACTGACTTTCTGGTCAAAATAAGCAATATTCAGATCGAGGAACACGTCCAACCCACATTCTGCACCATAGATGTAAAATCTTTATATACCTCTACCCCACATGATTTGAGATTACAGGCCAGAGAATCTTTTTTGACCCACGCTAACATGGATGAAGGTTTGAAAGTTTTTTTACTGGAATTATTATACTTCTCACTCTACCACAGTTACTTCAAATGGAACGAGGAATATTACATTCAACTATCTGGAACTTCTATGGGCAATTACGCCACCCCATCTTATGCTAACCTCTTCATGCACCGTTTTGAACTAGGTCACATTTTATCTGGAGAAAGTTGGCGTGAAAATCTCATCACCTTCTACAGATACATTTATGACATTTTTTAAATTTAGAAGGGCACACAATCCAGTTTAATTGCAGCCATCACTCAGATCAATTCCATTGATGAAAGAATTGAATTTACTCATCACATGAGTAATGAGAGGATCACGTTCTTGGATGTAGAGATCACCATACAGGACAAACAACTAGCAACTTCTGTTTTTACCAAACCTATAGATCGTAACAACTTTTTACATTTCACAAGTTTTCATCAATTGGCTTTAAAAAACATCTACCCTACTCCCAATTACTTAGGTTAAAAAGGATATCGTCCAGTGAAGAGCTGTACAAAAAAAGCCAAAACAAGGGGCCCGATTCACAGAACTAACTTAAGACAAAATCCTAAACTTACTACCATTTTGGTATTCACAGAAGGCACTTACTCATTTTGGTATTCACAGAAGGCACTTACTCATCAATGAGTAAGTGCCTTCTGTGAATACCAAAATGAGTAAGTTACTCAAAATGAGTAAGTTACTCATTTTGATATTCACAGAAGGTTCTTACTCATTAATGAGTAAGTGCCTTCTGTGAATACCAAAATGAGTAAGTGCTTCTGTGAATACCAAAATGAGTAAGTGCCTTCTGTGAATACCAAAATGAGTAAGTGCCTTCTGTGATTACCAAAATGGTAGTAAGTTTAGGATTTTGTCTTAAGTTAGTTCTGTGAATCGGGCCCAAGATGATTAGTAGGTTCAAGCAAAGATGGTATCCCCCACAGATCATACAGGCAGCTGTTGACAGAGTCCAGATTAAGGATCGCTCAGTTATTGAAACCGAGTGATACAACAAACAAACAAGAAAATAGATCTCTGTTCGTATCTAAATTCTCTACCAAGAGTCAAAAAGTTAAAGCTATTATTCGAAAATACTGGACAATGTTACAAACAGAGATTGAATTCAAGGGCGCATTTCAGCATCGACCGATTTTCGCATTTCAAAGGACCGACAACCTTAAACAACTACTTGACAAAACTAGCAAACAAAGCGATTGCACTTACAGAGGTATACTACCATGCTTAAATTGCGGGAACTGTAACAATATATTAAGAGGTACCACCATTATGCATCCTACTCAGGGAGCACCTATCAAATTGAGGACTACGGCAACCTGTGATACGAGAAATATCATTTACTTATTAAAGTGTCCCTGCGGATTACCGTATGCGGGAAAAAACTGAACGCAAAGTCAAAACACGATTAACAGAGCACAAAAGCAATATACAGACACAAAATCTAAAATCGACTGTGTCAGTGCACTTTAATACGTTCAACCATAACATCAGTCAACTCAGATTTTTGGTACTTGAACATATGCCTTTAAAAGAATGAAGAGACAATAACAAATGTCTTCTCCAACGAAAAATTTACTGGATGAAACGATTAAATACGATTAGCCCTAAGGGACTTAATGAACGTATGGACTTTAGCTGCTTCTTATGAATCTGGCATATTATGCAGTTGCTTTGGACTGTTTTCACTTACATTACGCCATATCTACTTTTGTCTGAGTGGCGAGCAGCAGTATTATCACCTGTTTCTTCTTTACTTTCAGTTATGTTATTTCCTTTATATAGTACGCTGACAAACATGAGTAATTTGACAGTATTTACTTTTCCTTTGGATTGTTTGGCTTGTTTCTATGTCGACTGTTGTTGATGTGGGTTTACTTTTGGTCTTTATTGGTCTTCTATTTCTACTTAGGAATGCACAAGCAACCGTTTTCCACTTTGGATCTCTGGCTTGTTTCTATGTTTATGTTTTTGGTGGCGGTTTACTTCCGGAAATATCGGTTCTCTATTTCTACTACTCGGAAATTGACACTGAATACTTTCAAACTTATTTGAATCTACATGCGTTCGCGCCCAGCATGATTTCCATTTCACGGCGACAGTTAGGTAGGCGCTTTTAAATATGGTTCTTCTAAGCTATCATTCTGCCTATTATTTCTCTCCCTGCACGGGTGAATTCTCTGCTACTATGGTAATGGGTGTCACCTTGCACTAAAAACATTTTCGTCTGCACTGGATCTGCGACATTACGGGGTATTTCTAACCTTCATACAATACTTTTTACCCTCTTTCAGGCTAAATAATCATCTTTATAATCACGATCACTGCAGAATACACGATTTATGTTTATGTAGGTCTTGGTTCCTTTGACTAAGCTCCACGCTAAGTTGGGTTCTCTTATTTTGCACATTCACTAACTGGATAAGATTATCGCTTCTTCTTTTCTGATTAGACTTATCATATTTACTATAGGTGGCACTCAGGACTAGGTCTTTAATGAGGGGTATTCTTCTCCTTAGCAATTTTCCCCTGATGAAGGGCTTCAGCTCGAAATGCATTGGGTTTCTCAAACATGTGAAGAAGTCCCTATAAACTTAATGTGAACTGGAACATTACTCATCTTGAATTTACAAAATGGAATAAAAGAAAATTTGAAAATTGATTACATTTGGATGAACAATTTACTTTCATAAAACATTTGTGGAAGTGCCAAGTGGGGTCGTTTGTCCTACCTGGAAAACGCTTTTCATATTCTCTTGTAGCTAACACACATCAGGATCAGCAGGTGATACCCACAGGCACCCAAAAAATTGAACTATGCTAATTAGCACAAGTTTAATTATTATTCAAATGAGGAGTGTGCCTGTAATTTCATTTTTACTAAACCACTATCCTGCAGAAACAGATGAAGAGTTCAGGTAGCATCATTTTCAGTCCATTAGCTATGTTTTTTTCAATCACCTCCAAAATGTGTTCATTTGTTAACCAGGTGACTTGCTCTACATGGTAGGCTTCTGTATGTTTCTGCTCTTCTGCTGTTGGCCTCCCAGTGACACTGTCTATGTAATATATTGCTTTGAAGTGGCAATCCATTCCCATTCCTCTACTGGGATACTGTCATTGTTGTTCATTTGGAAGTTGCCTTTGCCTTGAGCTACTATAGAAAAAATGCCTCTGTGTTCACTGACAGTTGAGGTTTCCTTGAAGAACAGCCTTTTTTGCCAGACATATTCCTTTTTGAGTTTGATTGTTTTTACACGCTGAGGTTCCAACATTTCAATCCTTCCAATTCCAGTGCATTTCACCCTAGGATAATGGATGATACACTGAAGACATAGAGTGGAACATCACCCAGATAGGGACCTGATAGGGAATGCTCAGCTGGGAGTTGGTCTCCAGTGTCACATTGCACCAGTCTTGCATACTCTATATGTGTGCTTACCTTGTGTGTCCCTACCAGAAGTTGCCCATTCTTAATTATGCCATTCCAAAATCTTCAGACACAATATTTCCCTTGTCTGAGGAAATGGCTTTTTCTTGGTTCACCCCCACATTTTGGCCCGCTATTTGACTATTAGGCGCGGTTATTTTGACTCTGAAGGAGCACTGACATCTGTCTAGGCTTAAAGGGTCAAGGAATCGCTGACCCCCAGGCTTTCAACCTAAGATTAAAGCATCCCAAACCTGGAACGTTTGTTCTACAGCCTGGGAGTGCAGCGACCTCTAGTGGTTGGTCTAGTGCTATATGTTTTGTGGCCTAAAGTGGTTAAGGAAAGACACAGACACATTGTTGCAGGGATTTTGCACAAATACAGAACTATGCGCAGGAAATGGGACCTTGGTGTGTAGCTGAGTCTTCCCACCACCTTAGTACCCACAAACCCAGGACCAAATAGCTATAGTGTCACACATGCTCTCCTACTTCCTCACAGAAAAACAAATGATTAGACACCCCAGAACACAGCACTCCCAGATCTCTCAGGAATCGCGGTAACACAACACTCCTTTTCGCTCACTCTCATGTACTTGTCCACAATAAGATCTGACGGAGATACGAAACAGTTTAAAATATTTATTTTAACTAACGTGCCCTAACATGCAGTATACATGCCACAACAAGCAGGAAAATGCATAGTACAAATATTGTCAGCATAGCAGTCAGTCCATAAATCATGACGGTAGATGTCATCATAAAAAGACAATGGAGAAAGGACTATAGTGCATAACCTCCCTCCCCTTGCTAAGAAGAAGTATTATTATATAATAGAAGATCTCTGGGCGTTGTCAGCAGACCCCATACCTTAGCCTATAGATGGTAGATCTACATCATGGGTGCACTTCTCCCTGGAAAGGTCCTTCTCCAAGTGTATCTCACCTATTCGTGCACCCCACTAAAAACCCAAGTACGCTGTCCAAACAGCTGCATCGGTATGTTTTGTCTAAGGGCTAAGGACTGGCCAGAACAAAATAACAAGGGGCATTGTTGTTCGACCTTGCACATAATGTTCAGTCAAAATCCCAGGAACATGCAGAGAGTGAACACAGCGATGAGTTCTCATGTGAAAGCAGTCTTTGCAATTATTGCAAAAAAAAAAAAAGACTTGTAGTGACATGTGCAAAGCAGCAGGCAAGCTGCAACGTGCTCATGCTAAGTTAGTGACAAACGACAATGTTCCAATGGGCCCTACGTGACAACATCGAACGCTGTTTCATAGTATTTTCTTTAAAAAATGCACTGCTGGCAGTATTTTTCATAAATGTATAATGCTTTATTGATCACAATGACGGCAGATGAAATATGGTTACATTGTCAGTGAAGGAAAGATGGTTTACGTAACAAGTGATTCTGTTCTTTGAATGGGGTAACCTTGATAAAGTTGTTAGAGATTATTAAATGTTCAAATTTTGGGTGACAAATTATTCTGAGTATGAATCATTTTTATGATGGATCCTAGTGGTAACTTATGAATTAATAATACTGCACTTGAAATGATTTTGCTTAATTATATAGAAGTGTGTTTATTGAAGTGTTTTAGTTGTGTCACATTTTTATGAAGCATCATTTTTATTAAAATAGATGTCGATTTCTGATATTATGTTCAAACTGCCCGGCTCCTTTCCCCTCCCAATCAATGTTTCCCTGCATGTCATCTCTCCATTTCCCTGTCTACCTACTGTTTCTGCAGTCTTTGCGGAGCACAGAATACTGTGACATAACTAGTTATCTTCCTTCGAGTGCAATGTATTGTGAATTAAACTTTTCTTCCTGTGCTGACTGTGACAGTTCCAAGATCCTTCCGCTATAGCATCCTGATGATGGGCCTGGTAGAAAGACACTGTTGTATAGGCTGTCTGTTTAACTCATGTAACATAATGTTGGGTATCCCCAGACAGCAACAGTGTAGATAGAAGCTGCTAGAGACTTCAGTAAAGGTGGGCTACACCTTTGTGCATTATAATTACGTGGCTTTCTGATTTGATAAATTGTGTTATCATTAGTCATACCACTGTGAATTTGCAGTTTTGCTCATTATTAATGCTAGAAATGTGCATAAAAACACCTGGATTTGAGGGTGAGTCGGAAACCTTTCCTGTTCCTCCAGAGACTCTGTGCATTTGTTCAGAGACCTTCACCTTACTACTAGAGATGCAGTTGTTTCCTTTGTGATTCTGACTATTATACCTTAGAGATGTTTCCTGTTCTACTGGGGTCTCTATCCATTTCTCTATTGATTTTGCTGTTGATTTGGGTACTTAGAATTTTTTTAAGTTATTTTATTATGTACTAATTATATATTCAATGTATTATTTATTATGAACTTTATTATTATGTACTCTGCATTTATGTCTTCATGGCATTTCATTACTATTCTGAGAGATTTTAATAAAACATTTTTAACTTTTCCTCTGACCTAGAACTCAGTTATTGAGTAATCCCAGTTACTATGGACCCTGCTAATATCGCTGGGTTTGACATTGAGGAGTGTGGTTACGCTTATTGCAAGATCAAGGTTACTGGAGCGTAACCGCCTGAGGTAATTCTGGGGTGATCTAAATATTGAAGTGCATTAGACTATTGGGGTTCGGCTGCCACAGAGACAATAGGCATGCCTTATTTAAAGTGACACCCTTCTATCTAATAATGTGCTATATGGAATGGGAGGGAGTACTGTGATCATGAGGGGTCAGGACCCTTTAGGGATCAAATGTTATGTCATCAAGGTATTTCCACCTACCGTATGTATATATTTGTAAATTGCTGAATAATATTAAGTTGTGTGTGTGTGGGGCGGGTGTGTGTGAGGGGGTGTGTGTGTGTGTGTGTGTAATAAATGTACTTTTCCTTTTCTAAAGAAAAAGCACATACTGGACAATCATTTATTGAGTGTTATTATTGCGTGCCCACGAATGGTGAATACTAGCCCATACCACCTCCCATGAGTAGGCCTTGGACTGCCCTGCTTCGCTACCATCAGAGAGTCAAGCGCTACAATGAGGTGCTCGGTTCCTAGTGAGAGGGTAATTGCAGACCTATTACTTGTGCAGGCCTCACATCCTGCACAACTAAGAGCCCAGTTTCATTACACCTTTCTAACATGTTGCCCAATGCATGCAGTGCTTTTCACAGTCAGAATTACCCATGACTTTGCAGTGGCTAGAAGTACTATCCTTGGCTATTCATTATGCATGCGGTACTTTTCTCAGTCAGAATTACCCATGATTATGCAGTGACTAGGAGTACTATCCTTGGCTATTCATTATTAAACTTCAAATGTTTTGATTGAATTATGAATTTCAAAATTAGTGCATTGTATGCTCTGATCATTTTCCTCATTAGATAAAGCTAAATAATACCAAAAAAACAACAATCAACTTGGGCAGTCGGTGGGATAGTTGAAAGGGATAATATGATTATATAATCTAGCAAAAATGAAGATTGAATTAAATTTGATTACGCAAACACTAAGGGGCCGATTCCGATGTCGGACGGACTCAGGTCCGTCCGACATCGGTCAGGAGCCGTAACCGACCGACCTGCTGTCGTCGGTTACGGCCCTGCAAGTACGATGCGACCGAACCCTGTTCGGTCGCACTCGTATACTACACATTGGGAGCATGCATTCCAAGCAGAATGCATGCTTTCATTGTGGAAAGCAGGGGTGCAGTTCATCCCTGCACCCTGTGGCCGGCACCCCAAGGTGCCTGCCACCGGGTGCAGGGATCAACAGAGGGGCACCATAGGTGCCCCCAGGCCGCCATTCGGCGGCCTCGCACTCATGGGGGCCCTACTGGGGGCCCCCAAAGACAGTTACCGACTGCCTTTTCGTGCCGGAAAGACCGGCACGAAAAGGCAGTGAAATACTGCCAATGTACTCCCTCGGTCGTGAAGAGGCGGCCGGGGGAGTACTGAAGGATTTCCGGACGGCGGACGGGCTCTCCGAGCCCGTCGTAAGCCATCCGGAAATCCGAGTAGGAAAGGAATCCGGCCGGCACGTTCCGATTCGGTCGGAAGGGCTCCGACCATCGTTCGGTGCCCTTCCGGCCGAAATCGGAATCGGCCCCTAAATATCCCTTTCCATCTTGAAATGTGACACAGTATTTTTTAAATTTGGCTTCAAAATGGTCCACAAAGACTTGGCTGTCATCGTCCCTCAGACAGAAACATTCCTGGTAAAAAGCATAATGTAAACTCTAATGTAGGGCATTTTGCTCATGTGTTTAGTTGGTAATTAAATCTCCCACAAAAAATGATTTACAATTGTAACTGTGTAAAGTACTTGTTTGTTGTGAAAAGAAAAAACTCTAGACAGTTTTGGACTCTGGTTGCTAAATCAGATGATAAAATCATTACTGCAGCTGAAATAAACACTCCAGAGCTGACTGAGTTATATGAAATGGCCCCTACTGTTCTCTATGGTAGGGGAAACAGTAGATCAAATTGGAAAGCAAGATCAGTCCTGTTACCTGCAGTAACAAATGAACGGTTGACAAAAAATTGAGCTATCCAAGACCACCAGACCAAAAGGCATCCTTTGGGTAGTGTTGAAATCAACCCTGTAATTTGAGCCCAAGATATTCTTTTTGACTTTGTTCTCTCTACTGGCATAATATTGGAGTCACGGCAAGATAGCACTTGGTGCCTGTATTCGAAAAAGGGGATAGAAAAAACGCATGCACTTAGAGGATGACAGCTCTTCTAGATACAAAAGGTGAGTTATTTGTCAAAAATATGCTACAAGTGCTCCTGAATGGATGTCAGAATTAAATACAGTACTTTGGTTTCCGACGTGGCTTGGGTCAACTTATAACATCTTTATGTAAACATTGGTTTAGCCTAACGTGTTAACTAAACTTGGTTCAAGACTTGACTGTGATTATATAGAACACAGATATGCGTTTTGCAGACTAGATCACATAACTCTATGGTCCAAATTGCAGAATCCTGCTATTGGTTGTAATTTAATATGGCTGATTAAATGATTCCATAGCAGAACGTGTGTGCGCCTACAATTAACTAATAATGGTATAGCGTCTAGAAAGAACAATACAAATATTGACCTTCATCAAGGCTGTATTTTAATTTCCAAATTAATTTATGCATAACTGATATGGCTAATCTGTAAGTGTATTGTTTTCTCCCTAGTTGGATGTGAATTATTTTAACATGGTAGAATATGATGATGTCCCAGTTTTGTTTTTAAGACCACAATTGTTTTACAAAGTTATTAAATGAACTAGATATTTTTCCCCCCGGGGGGGGGGGGCAGATTGGGCGCTAAAGGCTGTGACAATTTTTTTTGGGGGGTGCCCATTTTTGGCAGCCCCCACCACTATGTATGAAAAAAAACAATGCCTGGTGCCTAGTGGGCTTTCTGCCCCCCCTCGGGGGCAAGCCAGGGGCTTTTGCCCTCATCTGCCTCCTGTGGGGTCAGAAAGATTGTGGAATTTGTTGGGGGGTGTGGGGGCATCGGCATACTCATTTTGGACAGCCCCACCCATATATACATAAAAGAATTCATCCTTGGCATCTAGTGGGCTTTCTGCCCCCGGTGGGCAGATCAGGGTCTACTGCCCCCACCTGTCTCCCGGGGGGGCAGAACGACTGTGGAATTTTGTGGGGTTGTTGGAGCATTGGTATGCCCATCTCTGGCAGCCCACACCCCTAAAAATAATAATAAAAATAATCCCTGGCATCTAGTGGGTTTTCTTCCCCCCCAGGGGGGGCAGATCGGGGGCTACTGCCCCCATCTGCCTCCCAGGTGGGCCAGATCGGGGGCTACTGCCCCCATCTGCCTCCCAGGTGGGCCTAAAGACTGTGGAATTTTGCGGGTGGGGACATTAGCATGCCCATCTCAGGCATCCCCCTAAACCCAATTAAAAAAAATCCCTGCCATCTAGTGGGCTTTCTGCCCCCCCAGGGGGGGCAGATTGGGGGTTACTGTCCCCATCTGTCCCCCAGGGATGGGGCAGAAAGACTGAATACCCCCAAAAACAATTGGGGGGAGCAAAGGCCCTTGCCCAAGGGGCCGCTCCCTCCTTCCTGGTGTCCAGTGAGTGGATCCCTGCTTGGGGATCGCCCCCCTGGGGTAATCCCCAAGCAGGGATCCACTTGAGAGGGGCACCATTGGAAAGGAGCGATTCTCCCCTTTCCAATGATACCTCTCCTGGCTTTCTACGTGCTCAGGGGGCTGAAATAGCACCCTGAGGATGTAGAAAGAGAAACTGAATTGAGCCTATCGGCTCATTTGAGTTTCGGTTCTAGAAAAATGACATCAGCCCGACGAGCGCGCGATCGTCATTTCCCTGAAACCAGCAGAACAGCCTTGGGAGCTGGGGAAGTCTTTCCCCAGCTCCTGAGGCTGTGCAGGGCTCAAACAAATCCCTCTGGTGCCCGCAACAGAGGGATTTCTAGTGCCATGTGCGAGGACGGCCGGGAGCCGTCCGACGCACATGAGCACTGGTGTGTCAGACAGCTCCAGGCCGTCCGATGCACCGAAGGGGTTAAATAAATCATCATTGAGAAAAAACAGCCATTTTCTCATCTCAACATCTGCCCATCCATCTTCTACCAATGATATGTGTTTTTGTAATGTCTTTGTGTTATATTTTATGCATAATGATATGGAATTACACATTGCAAATAAACGGATAGATTGGAAGTATATGTTGAGCTGTTTCACTCTACTGTGCATAATATATAGCCAATATGGTCCCATGTTTTTGTAGGGCTGTTGTATTTTGCCTGAACTGTAAAGGAGACTAACATATGGGTGTCAAAATTTGGGAATCTCTATTCCTCACAGATGGCTCTTGGGTGTCTACCTAATGGGGAAAAGCATCTTGCATTCCCATCTTGTTGAGATTATGACACTGACAGCACTGATTTCCATTGTCCGTTTTGTGCCTGGGATGGTTTGCTTGCATGGTTGTTGGGAGATATGGCAAGAGATGTTGGGATGCCGTGCTCAAACACTTAATACTCTTCTCTTCTTCCTAATAGTTCAACATTTTTTGTGGTTTTCCTCATTTACATATAACTACCTGATATTGTTTCCTGTCCACTTTTATGAGCTTATCTTAGGTGTCATGTATGTTTATTCTTATAACTGTATTGGATAATAAGGTCCGTTATAGATTCACTACAATACAAACAGAAATTAAAAGAATATGGAATGGCCAAATAACATGTAGACAGCCATAATATGAATATGAACATATTGGTGTTTATTGCTTTAAATTAAGTTTTTACCAACAGGAACATCGAAATAATTGTAGGATGTAAAATAAACGGATCTACCCATGGAAGGAGACATGTAAGAAGAGAGGATACCTGTAATCCAGATCCCCAATGAACCCACAAAACTAGGGGTATATTTACAAGGCCCCTGCGCCACTGTAGCATCACTTTTTTTTGCTCCAGTGACAAGATTGCATATTGTTGCTCTGAAATTTATGCTTGATCTGAATGACAGCGGGGTCTGTTTTAACGTTGCACTGTTTATTCTAAAAGCAATTGATGTACGAAAAAGTATTATTCTCTAAATGAAGAAATCTGAAGCTTCATTAACAGATTCCTGGTTTCCTGGCAGCCAAGGCTTGGAATGAGCTCCCTGTGGATCTGAGGACATCTGAGTCGGAGTCCCTGTTCCGCAAGAAACTGAAAACTTGGCTCTTCCGTCACCCTCCGGGAGGTCTAAAGTAATTGTGTAGAGGTCTGCGTAGGAAGTTGGTTGGCATGGGAGGGCTGCTGGGTTTTTATCTTTGTCCTTGCGCGGGGACACTCTGTTCGGAGTAACCATAGCGCTTTACAAGCTTCATAATAATAATAATAATAATAATAATAATAATAATAACAGATATGATGCTTATTAACTGCTTCTTTGTAATATGGTGGAAGTTATCTATTTATTCTCAAGTACGGTTTTCTTCGGACCATTTTTATAGGTTTTAATTGTTTGTAACTGTTTTCACCACTGTATCTACTTTTATGGTTGTTTATACTTACCGAATAAAGGGGCATATGTACAAGGAGTTAACGCCGTCTTAGTGGCACTTTTCCAAAGGTTTTGTGGTGAGATTTTTATCACTGTATGTACAAGCTGCCGCTAACCTCTGTTAGCGGCAGTTTTCCGGCAAAAACGTCCATTCTAAAGATCGCCACTTCTGTTAGCGATAATGACATGCAAGATAGGCGTTCCTGTGCAAAAACAGCCACTAACCCGACTTTGCAATATTTACAAGGGGATTCCTGAACTTTGGAGGACCAAAAAAACTGCCTCTAATAGCTGGTCTTAAAAATGGCGATAACACTTGGGGCCTCTTTTCAGCAGGTTTTGGTGCTGGACAGTGCTGCAAGCAATGTTGCTGCGCTGCCGTGCAACAAAACTACAGGGCAGGAATGCGAACTATCAATAAGATAGTGCGCATTCTTGGACCTCAGTCATGAAAAGTGGATCACTGACAGAATATCGAAGAGCAGAGTATCGAGATGCCAGAATATCGATGAAAAAATATAGAATGACAGAATATCGACTTCCTATCTACAAACAGGTAAGTACAAAAATATTGAATCCTAAATATCGTTGTCAATAATATAGTTTGCTAAAATATCGATTTTTTAAATGTCTTAAAAGTAATATAAAATTAATTAAATAATCAATATAATTAAGTAAAACATACTTAAAAATAATTAAAAAACGTTAAAATTAATAAACAATAAATATAATGTAAAAAAATAAATAAAGATTCATTTTTATTTTTTATTATATATAATAACTTAATATTGAAAATAATTAATATTTTTAATTATAAAATGTTAAAAACATAATTTAAAATATAATTACATATATATAAATAAACCTATATTATAAATATAAAAATAAATTATATATAATAAGTTAAAACATTAAAATAAATATTTTTTTAACAAAATAATATTTTACACTACATTAAATATAACATTACTAGAAAAGTTGCATAGCGTAGGGGATAAAATAACTATTTCCACTCCAACAAGTGGTACAGTAGGGAAAGTGTTGGATAGCGGGAGGGTAAAAATTACTATTCCCACTCCAGTGAGTGCAATAGTAGGGAAAGTGTTGGATAGCGGGAGGGTAAAAATTACTATTCCCACTCCAGTGAGTGCAACAGTAGGGAAAGTGTTGGATAGCGGGTGGGTAAAAATTACTATTCCCACTCCAGTGAGTGCAACAGTAGGGAAAGTTTTGGATAGCGGGTGGGAATAATGTACTATTCCCACTCCACCAAGTGTAACAGTAGGGAAAGTGTTGGATAGCGGGTGGATAAAAATTACTATTCCAACGCCAGTGAGTGCAAAAGTAGGGAAAGTGTTGGATAGCGGATGGATAAAAATTACTATTCCCACTCCACCGAGTGCAACAGTAGGGAAAGTGTTGGATAGCGGGAGAGTAAAAATTACTATTAGCACTCCAGTGAGTGCAACAGTAGGGAAAGTGTTGGATAGCAGGTGGGTAAAAATTACTATTCCCACTACAGTGAGTGCAACAGTAGTGAAAGTGTTGGATAGCGGGAGGGTAAAAATTACTATTCCCACTCCAGTGAGTGCAACAGTAGGGAAAGTGTTGGATAGCGGGTGGATAAAAATTACTATTCCCACTCCAGTGAGTGCAACAGTAGGGAAAGTGTTGGATAGCGGGTGGGTAAAAATTACTATTCCCACTCCAGTGAGTGCACCAGTAGGGAAAGTGTTCGATAGCGGGAGGGTAAAAATTACTATTCCCACTCCTGTGAGTGCAACAGTAGGGAAAGTGTTGGATAGCGGGAGGGTAAAAATTACTATTCTCACTCCAGCAAATGCAACAGTAGGGAAAGTGTTGGATAGCGGGTGGGAATAATTTAATATTTCCACTCCACCAAGTGCAACAGTAGGGAAAGTGTTGGATAGCGTAGGGGAAAAATTTAGTATACCCACTCCTGTAATATAATTAACATTAATTAATTAATTAACAATTAATTTTTCAAAATTAATTTACCTCTCACCATTTTCCCGTATAAACGTCACCTACAATATTGTAAAATATTAATAAATTAACATAATTAATTAAAAATTAATTAATTAACTAATTACAATTAACAATAAAATTAATAACCATCAAATCTAAATTAATTCACAAAATTAACACTATAAAATAACTTTTAATAAATATAATATAAAAAATAATAAAAATTACATTAAAACTAAAGTACTTCCTACCCTACCAACCCTCACCCCACTCCTAAAAAAGTACACAAATAACATTTACAAATTAATTATTAATAATTAATATCTAATTAATTACTAACTAATAAAAAAATTAACACAATTAACATAATTACCAAGTAATTATTAATTGGTCTTAATCAATTTATAATTAATTAATAATAAATTAATTAACTTAATTAACAATATAAATTATTAAATACTAAATTATTAATTAATAAAATAATTAATTAATTTCAATTAAATTACTTCCCACCCTATTCCCCTATAAACCCACAACCCGCTACAGAATTAAATTGCGCAAAAAATATTTAACATATAATTAATTATTTCTAAATAATTCTAATAAAATATATTATAATTAAATTACTTCCCACCCTATTCCCCTATAAACCCACAACCTTCTACGGAATTAAATTACGCAAAAATGAATTTATTTAAAATTCATTACTTTTAAAAAATTCAAACATACATTACAAAAATAATACATACTTTTAACACATATACTAACACTTAAAACACTATAAAAAAAATCGATATTTTTAACAACTATATTATGACTGTCGATATTACTAACTTCGATATTATGAAAAACGATATTTCTTACCTGTATTTCGATATTCTGCACCACTATATTTTTGTAAGTCGATATTATGTCCATTCTATATTTTAAACTCGATATTTTGCCATATCGATATTTAAAATTCGATATTGTGACTGGTTACCATGAAAAGTGTTGCAGCGCTGCGACAAGACAGCGTTGCAACACTTTTCACTACCCCTTCTTGCGACACCATGGATGCGCTGTGTTAATTGGACAGCGCTCCATGACGCAAGTAATGACAGATACGTCTGGAATCTTGACGTATCTGTCTGCGCTAAAGTCACGCATTGCTGCAGTCGTGTCACAACCATGACGCAACTCCAGCAATGCATGGGGCCAGCCTATCCCTGTGGCACTGCGTCACCCTTACGCCTGCCATCAGGCGTTGGGATTGTTCTAGTATTCAGGACTGTGGTTGCTATTCACAATGCATCTAATATCTGGTCGTTGAGCTCTGTATGTACCTGATAATTGTCCAGAGAAGATGCTTACATGGTGTGTATACCAGCACTAAGTTTTGATGGCCAGGACTGACTTTTCATCATCAAACTTTAACCCAGAGCAAGAAAGGCAAAAGCCAGAGAAAGGAAGAACAGAAAGCTAAGAAAACAGTGAGCAAGTGCAGATGAAAAAGGAACAGAAGCAAAAGGTGTAATCAAAATGAGCCTGCCTTAGTATTTGACAACCCCGATATTGAGCAGCATACAGGGGAGGAGCGTTGTCCCACTGCCTTTCAGCACGCGAAAAGGGAAAAATAAAATGATAAGTACGCAATGTTATTATTATTTTATTTTTCCATGCTGAGGCAGTTTTGTGGGGTGGGGCTATGCTGCGCAGCAGAGGGGAGGAGTGGTAGCAACCTACTAAGTGTGCATGAATGTTTGGCCAACCAAACATTTATGTGCACTTTGCGTGCATTACAGCCTGGGTGGAAAACATGCCCAGGCTCCCATTCCCTATCTGAGCGCTGAAAGATGGTGCTTAGACCAACCACAGCCCAGCATTGCAGCATTGTGATTGGCTTAGGGATGCCTGGGTACTTCCTGCTCCAACAGAAGCCAGGAAGAGGATGAGCGGATGGAAAAGAGGCAACGGCCCGCCAGCCAGCCGACTGGCAGGTAAGTTCACGTCAGCAGCCGTGACTGGCAGCATAGAGTGGAGTTTTAACAAAAACTTTGTGTCCCTTCACTTATTTTTATAAAGTAAGCACTGGAACTTTCAATGTCCCTGTTTTTGCTCAGTATTTGAAGGCTTTTAATATCCTTCCTTTAGATATCCTTTTGTGTGCATGTGTGATACTGTTTCAGGTGTTCTGAATGTTATCAATACCTTTGCTCCCAGAATTGTATGTGGGATGTGTACCGTTACTGCTCCAGCTGCAGGAGTAAATTTGTTGTTATGCAAGCATGCCCATTATGTGTGTGTTGACTTGCTGTGATGCAAGAATCCTGCAGTTGGTTCTTTCTTTGGAACGATTTGTACATAGTGCCATACTGCTTACTTTTCTAAAAGGCAGTGCTAGCATAATTAGGTATATGCAATGAATTTTGTTTCTCCGTGGTAATTTTTGCACGGTCTGATGTTGTTATATAAAAACACAAATATTTGATATGTGTAAAGCATCAGCAATTTTTGAAGTAGTACAGAAGTTTGTGAAGCTCAGAAATGAAGGTAGCACTGAGACAACGCTAGTTTAGGAAAGTGGCCGCTGGCATCTATGGGGAGGTGGGCGGACTGGCATGCACAAAATAAATAAAAATTTAATAAAAACTTACCTGAACGCAACGTCCTCCACTTCAGTCCTCTTCTCACCACTGGAACAGGATGCAGCAACTTTCTCGACCAATCAGAGTGCTGCTGTCATGCAGCATGAGAGCAGTGCCCTGATTGGAGGGAGTGGCCTCACTCGGTGCTCCACAGCTCTCTGGAGGCTTGCATTTGCTCTAACCCAGCTGTCTTAAGACAGCTGGGTTAGAGATGTTTAAATTGCGATGTGTGGTTGGCCGTCACAAGACAGCCAGCCAATAAGACATGCGCACTTTAAACAAGTGCATTAGACAGCCCACCCTCCTCCCCGCTGCTGTCACTTAGCAGCTGCCCTGTCCCCGTCCTGACGCTCAGCTCGTGACGGAGAGTCAGCTCGGGACGGGCACGAAAAATAAAATGGAAATAAATTACCATTTTATTTTTCAGTGTTTTGGGGGATTTTAAGTGGGGCGACGCTCTTCCACTCCAATGGAGAATCCGCCCCTGCATGGACACATTGCAAAACAGTGCCAGCTCAGGCAGCTCGAGGAGAGCCAACTGTCACTTGGTTTTAAAAAATGTACACTTCACGTCCTTGAACAAAGGAAAGATTGCTAAAGCATTGTTAACAATGTTTTGGAGACAGTAAGGGGCGTTACTTGATTGGCTTTTATGATTCTGATACTCTAGTTCAATATACTAAAAATTCACTTGGAAGGTCAGCAGTGCTTGATTTCAGTTTTGTGTCTTTCTCCATTTTTGTCTGATTCTGTGATTTTTGTACTGCTGCTCAATGGAAAGCAATCACTTTTTACAAGATTTGTCTATTACATTAAAAGTGAATGTTTGGGAGATGAGACGAGAACTGGGGCAGTTGATTAGACAAACTCTAGGAAATTCACAAACTGAAGAGAAAAACTAAAGCCTCTGTTGAGAAGCTGGGTAAACCCCATCCCAAAAAATCAGGGGCATATTTACAAGCCCATATCGCCACAGGAACGTCACTTTTAGTGACGTTCCTGTGGCAATATGTGCTTTACCTTATTTACAAGGCAGCGTTAAGCCACTTAACGTAGCTTAACGCTGCCTTGTAAGTAAGGCACCTTTTCACACTGTACTTAGCTTGAAAGGGGAGGGCAATGGGTGTTGCGGTGGGCGTTCCACCACAACACCCATTGATTTTGACGCTGCCCCCTATTTACAAGGGCAGCGTAAATAGGAGGCAGCACCCAAATTAAGACCAGGGAAATCCTGGTCTTAAACAGGCGAAACGAGGAGAAATGCTTTATTTCTTCTCGTTTTTGCTGTTTCCATGTGTGCTGCGTTGTGGAGCACACATAGAAACAGCAAAAGGCCATTGATTGTTTATGTGCAGGAAAAAAAATGACACACATAGAAGTGACAAAACGCCATTTAAAGACTGTTTATGTGAAGGAAGGGACACCTTCATGCACATAAACAATCTTCCCCTCAACGCAGTCACCCTTGCACTATGGTGCAAGGGTGCCTGCGTTGGCGCTAGGCTGCTAAATTTAGCACCAGCGCAGGGGGATACGCAGGGCTGCACCATATTGTTGTAAATATGGTGCAGCCCTGCGTTTCAGAAGTGGGGGAGCGTAGCGTTAAGCCAAGGGAGCTAGCGCCATGCTCCGCCACTTCGTCGTAAATATGCCCTTCAATTGCTTGATTTAATGATTAACTCCAAGAGGACAGTTAATAGCGGTAAACCTCGTTAAGATGAAATGTGGAACATAGTCAATCATTTGCATATAAAACAGGCACTAATACATTGTTCACCTGTTCATTTTGACAACCAAATACGATATGGTTTTCAAATTCCTTACGTTTGAAAAAATATTCAACTGAATGCAGGGAAGTTAAGTAGACACCCAAATACAGAAGTTGTTAGAATAACTATAGTTACAATTAAATAAGCACCATATAAAACATTTGAATAGTGGTAAAGCTGTAAGAGGTGAGCATCCATATTTAAGCAGCTACTGAAGCCACATTAACTGAAAGGAGCATTGCAAAAACAATTTATCAGCAAAAGTGACGCACTCACCCGGTCCTAGCAGTCTGTCAGTCAATATTTTGTGAAGTGACAATTTTTCTGCACCACCTTTCGGTACCACTTTATACTAATGATGTGCATTCTACAAAAACGTCGTATTTATTTTCAGTGAGGATCAATATTAGAACCATTTGTTTATAAAAAGGAGGACTTGCTCATCCAACTAATTGTAAACTCGACACATTATTGGTTGCCATTACTACAATTTTTGATAAACTACTTTTGCAATATCTTTGTTTATGAAGTGCAGAAAAACATGTGTACCACTTCAGCAAACCGATTTTAGGCAATCAATAAAATAATTGATTAAATAATAGATATTATCTTACCGTTTTCCTTTTTGGCCCATAATCAAACATTTAGTAAAAAAATATTTCAGTATGTGTATTATTGAAAATTAATCTATCATTTACAACGTACATAAAGCTAAAGTTTGGTACAAATTTAAAGCTCCTCTCTCATACTAGGATGACTAATCCACCGACACGGAAACTGCCATCAACTAACTAGGATACAGATTTAAGCACACTAGCCTAATGTTTCAGCCAGCTATTTTTACCATTTTATTTGCCCTAAAAAGTTACATAACCTCCCAGAGAAATCGTTATCATTTTTCAGTTTGGCATGCATTCCATAAAATATTTCTGTTGACCTGTTTTGAGTAGAATATGCACATGCTTTCTTATTTGCATTTAAATGTTATTTTTAATATTTTAACTTTATTCATTTTTTACATTAACTGTTTTGTCAGTCTGAAAAGTTAATATTTGTTTCTTGACTTTCATTTACTTTGTTCATATAACCTGCTTCATGACATTTTTGATTGTCAGCATTGCGTTTGTTTGTCGAACACGAGGGTATGCATGGTGGCTAAACATTGATGATTCTCTCCTTTCTGACACGTCACAAATTGCACAAGTGAAAAAATATTTCAATCTGTTGACATTATGTATGAATGTATATCTTTGTTTTCCTAGTGCCTCATACACCTTACCAAGTTTATCTAAAATGTATATTGCACTCTTAAATCGAATTAGGCATAAAATCAAGAGCCAAACAAGAGGTCCAGCTTTCCCAATCCTACGTTTTCTCTGTTAATCCTTTTGCTCTGTTATATTGTTTTAGAGTAAAAAAAATCATACTTTCATTTCCTATAAAGCTTGTACCTTTGAAGATGTTGAAAGCTCCATTCTTCATTTGCATGCTTCTTCAATACATTACTAGCAAAGTATTATATGTTCTTCATGTTAACCCTTCCCTAAATGTATGGTGATTTGGGAATTCATGTTTATCCCTCAAATCCCAAACATACTGACTTCTGTTTAAAGGTTGGGAAAGGGCGGCATTAGCTCCACCGACCAAGGTTCTATCTCCCAAATCTCACCTGCCAGTCTCAAGGGGGATACCATTATTTAGGCTATGCCACCCAATCTTAACGTGGCCTGGCGGAGGGGAAGGGCAAAGTTGAGGTGACAGTGGGAGCCAACCAGCTTTGATGGCAGATGGGGAAGATAGTGGCATCCATCTTCCCCCACTTGTGCTAAAGAAACCTATCCCAACATAGCACTTTTAAGATGTCACATACTCCATTTGCACGCTTCTTCAATGCTTTACTAGCACAGTATTATATGTTCTTCGTTTTAACCCTCCTCCAACTGAAGGGAAGGGTACAGTTGGCAGGAGCCAAGCCCTGGCGATTCCCAAGCCCACTGGAAGGAGGGGATGCCCCCTGTCACCCCTTCACCACGAGGCAAAATTGTAGCCCTTAGGATTACCTTTCCTAAAATGTACATGCACCAGCCTGACCTACGGGTAATCTGCCGGATTTCTTCACCAGTACTGTACATGCTCACAGTACTGTGAACTGGATAGAAAATCTCAGAATGTCCCGTCTGACACATGGTGCTTACACCCATCAAGGAAAGTAATTCGATCAGTCATCATAGAGTCTTGACTTTCCCATGCTCTGGGGACGACATTGACCCCCTTGTTACCTTGAGGCTACCGCTGGGGTCAGTTGTCCTTGTTTCACCTGGGGAGACATCACCATGACAGAGCTTGCACAATCATTTCCTCACTTTTGCCTAACCTCCCCTATATTTGAGGGCAATTACCACTGCTGTTTGTGGTGGTAAAAAAGGTGGGTGGTCCTAGGAATTTGACTATAGCAAGAGGTGGAGGCCAAGACTCCGTCCAAGTTTAAATAAGGGCTTTATCACTTGTTAGTGCTCACATTTACAGATTGTTGATGATGTGTTTAAAGTTTGAAACACGAATAAAAATAGGAAGATGGACTTTCACCTCTGGTAATAAGAATACGATGAATAGTTTCACTACGTTTATACACTGTGGATCAGATTCACAAATATTAGTATGAGATTGTGTTCTTACTTTAGGCTTAGGGGTGAAGTAAAGCTGGATATGTTTCGCAAACCATTTTCTAGGACTAAATATGAATGGCTCCAATTCCTCCAAGCTGAGCTGTGACGTATGCCTGATATTTCAGAAAAACGCTATGGGAGTCATGGCTTTATATCAGCTATAAATCGTATATAAGACAGTAAGAAGATACAGCTGCTCATAAAAAGCTTTGTCAATTCTGTCTGTGTCTGCAGAAATATTTACTACATTATCCAGTAGTTATTATTTCATTAATTTGAGTGTCACAGAAACCACGTAATAGTGTTTCAAATCACCCATCACACCAAAACACAGAGCAGCATGCTTAATGTTTGGAAAAATGTGAACTAAATTTCTCTTATGTGGTCTGTTTAGAATGGCGGACATAGCGATTGCTCCTTTAATGTGAGGCAATGGATTGAAGAAAAGTGATCGGTTTACCCCTGATAACTCTTTTTGTTTCCCCTCTTTGTTAGAGTGGCAATCGGGCTCGAGCTCCAGCAGTAAAGTATTTTAGTATTTGTCTTCTGGTTAAAGGGCTTGTTTTGAGCCTATCATCGAGTATTCTTTTCTAAAACCATACAAAGCATACATTTGTGAGTGATTTGTGTTTATTCTATATTTCTCAGACCTGTGCCCCCATTCTCTGATGCTTAACTCTTTTTATAGTATTTTTCTTTCAAGGGTTTGATACAGGATACATATGTTGCCGTTGCAGAGTACTTTGTAACAGTTGTGAGCTGTTAGAAATGGGATTTCTGATTGGCTAGGGCTTGCGCCTAAGCCAGGCAGAAACCACCACTCTAGTCAGGGCAAGGGAGTTACACGCTGAAGATAACCCCTGCTCACCCCCTTGGTAGCTTGGCACGAGCAGTCAGGCTTATCCCAGAGGCAATGTGTAAAGCGTTTGCGCAACACACACACACAGCAACAACATACTATGCACACCACAAAAGGAACTCCACACAAGGTTATATATAAAAAATAGCCTTTGTATTATCATAAACACATTAGAATAGTAATCACACAATATACACTGTGCCAACTGGCACTAGGCAATATTTACAGGGGATTATATACATATGACAGGGCCAATTGGGCCACTTTCAGAACCATCACAAAGTAAAAATAGTAACTGTAGAACACAACCAGTAATTACTGGCAAACACTGTACTCAGCATTATCCTGCAACATAAATCATATTATGCAATCAGTATCACATCAGGCGTAAAATACATTGTGCGCCAACCTCATAAGACTAAACATATTAGACCATAGCCTCCTAACCATAAATCACATTAGGGGCATAAATCACAGTAGAGAACAACCTCACAAGCATAAACCACAGTATGCAAATAACCTCATAAACCACATTAGAGGCATAAATCATGGTGCATAAATCACAGTACATGAATCACATTTCCTGCGCACCACATAAATCACATTCGGGCATGGCGCCCTATCAACCTCACAGTCCCCCTGGTCAACAGGCCTTCTCAGAGGGCTCAAATGCCCTATGTCCATAATGTCAGGGCTGCCAATGCAGTAGAAACCAAAAGTGCGCAATTGCGCTGGGGCAGCGGAGTGTATCTCACTCCTGTCTCATCTAAAATGCCCCCCAAAGAAATGATAGCCTAAACGTTGCAGCTGCCGCTAATTGCCGTGCAGCTGTGAAGGAAATTAGGCACTGGCACCGACTGTGCCCTGAGAGCCCGACTGGGACTCTATAAACCACTATGCCAAAACGTTGCAGCTGCCCTCTATCAGGCGGGGCAGCTGTAAACAAAGTAAAGGGGCCCGGGCACGACTGTGCTCTCGGGGCCCCCACTGGGGCTCTCTAACTCAAATTGCCCCCATTGGTGCAGTTGCCCGCTATGCGGCGCAACTGAGAAAATAACTGTAGGCACTAACTTGGCCGTCTGAGCCCAACTCGGGGACTCCTGGAACAGATGAGCCCAACGTTCCAGCTGCCCACTGTCAGGCGGGGCAGCTGGAAATAAAACAAAGAGGCCCTGGCAGCGCCTCTGGAGCCCCATTCACCGGGCTCCCCTCTGTGCCTCTGGCGACATGCATAAAAGAGCCCCCACTCACCGGGGCTCTGTCGGGGACTCCGCTCCTCCGCTGAGGCCGCTCCGGTCCCCTTCCTGGACTGAAGTCAAGGCACCGTCCTCCGCCCATTGCCGTCCCGCGGGGCTCCCAATAGCACATGGGGCCCCGCTCTTCAGTAGACCCGGTCGGCCGGATGGCCGGTCGTCAGCTTCCAGGTTGCCTTCCCCCTTTCTTCAGCTATGGGGGAAGGTGGAAATGGAGCCCGCGAGGCTCCTGAAGCTCCACCCAACGTCAGGCAGCTTCGCCTGACTTCCGGTTCGGCGCATGATCGCGGCGGCCGGCGCCTCCTTTTCTTTGGCGGCACAATGCGGGGTGGGCACCTGCTTTGGAATAAAGGCATGAAGCGGGGTGGGCACCCGCCGTTTAGAATCCAAAAAGCGGGGTAGGCTCCCGCTAAGAACCAAACTGCGGGGTGGGCTCCCGCCGAAAATAAACATAAAGCGGGGTGGGCACCCACTCCCAAGGCATCACGGGGGAATCCCTACGATGGGGATTCCATCTAAGAAGACTGGAAGCTGAGTGCTGCGCAGCCCATGCTCTCCTCCTTCTGGGGAAAATAAAGAAATAAAGCACAGCGCTCACGAGGCACTAGAAGTCCCAAAAAGTCTCCAAAGTCCTGGAAAGTCATAGGAAAAGCGCTCCCAGGGCGCAAGGGCCCTCCAGGGTCCATGGGGCATAGCTGGGCCCAGGGAGGCCAGCACACAGGGCCCTCCAGCAGGGAGGTAAGCCCTCATGGCAGTTCCTCCTGGGCCCCAGCAGCAGCAAGCCCCAGCAAGTCAGGATCAGCACCAGCACAAATTCATGGGGTCACAGCCCCTATACTTATACCCAGATTCTCTTTGTCTGCAGCACAGGGCTTGGGGGGAACCAGATGCAACTGGTTCAGGGGGGAATTGGAGCACTTTGTTTACCAAGCTCCTCTTCCCCTTTGTCAGGTGGGGGCTAGGTGATCAGACACACCACAGGGGGCGGAGCCAGCATTGTACAGGGCAGGCACAATCCTATTCAGGGACAGGGGACTACTCCTCCCACCACTCCAAATGTAGAGGTCCTATTCAGCCTAGCGCTGACTCACCCTGCCCCTCCTGGAGCCACACACACCTCCCAGCCCCTGTCACTCAAAAGCCAGACATGCAATTCACATCAGGCAGGCAGACACATAGCACACAGAAATGCCAACTTCTAAAAGTGGCATTTCTCAAATAGTCATAATAAATCTGCGCACACCATTGCGCAGCATTTATTATTACAATTCCATGCATACTAAACTCGACCACGCTGCTCCTCTCATCCCAGGAATTACCACTGACACACTTATCAGGGAATCCCCAATGGATTCCTATGGGAGGGCAGGCCAATCCTACCAAATGTACACAGAGAGCGCACGCACTTTACACTGGACAGCAGTGCTAAAGTGCCCAGAGGCATAAAACCACCAACACCATGTCAGAGAAAAGGAGAAAGGCAAAAAGTTTAGGGATGACCCTGCAAAAAGGGCCAAGTCCAACAAGAGCTTTCCTCGCATTAATTGATACACAATGCAGCATCCTGTATGGATTTCATGCAACCACAAGTGGAAGCAAATGCGAATGCACCTACTGGTAAAGAAGCAATGTAAGGGTAGATGTTCAAGGGAAAACCCAATAACGGAGGTGGGGAAAACATTCACGGAAAGGAGTGATGGAAGCTTAGCATGATGACAGTCAGGGCCTTATTTACAAGACAGTAACGCAGCACGGTGTCAAATCCCCTTTGGCTGCGCTGTGCTGCGTTACATTCAAAGCACAGGGATGCATCATATTTACAACAATATGACGGATCCCTGTGCGCTCCCCAGCGCAGATTCACAATTGGCTGCCATGCGCCAACGTAGGCACCCTTCTACCATGGTGCCTGTGTTGTGGGGATGATTGTTTTTGTGCAGGAAGGGCTACCTTCCTTCACAAAAAACAATCATGAGAGGTATTTTCCTCTTTCCATGTGTGCTGCAGAATGCAGCACGCATAGAAAGAGGAAAAAATAAGGAGAAATAAAAGTATTTCTCCTTGTTGCGCCTCCTTACACCTCCCCTGGGGAAGCGTAGGATTCTGACTCATTCCCAGGTTTATGAAAAGTTGCACATCTGGGAATGTGGCAGAATCCATGGGTGTTGCATGGGAACACCCACAGCAACACCCATGGCATGCCCCTTTCTCGCAAAGTGCTGCCTGAAACAGGGCTGTATTTACAAGGTGGCATTACGTGGCCTTGTAAATATGGAGCACCAAACTGCGCCACCGGTGCGTCAAAACAAAGTGATGCAACGGCGGCGTAAGGGGCTTGTAAATATGCCCCACTGAGTACAGCTATGATACGAATAACGTCCCCTATCGATCAGTTGACATTTGGATCCAGATTTATTACTTTACATGCAAAGCAGAATAGCATGCCATTCATTTTCATTTGGCGAAATGAACACATTTTCCCTTGTTTGTGCCTGCTTCAAGTAGCTTTTGACTGGACTGGCTATATTAGTAGATTGGGCATTGTGTCAAATCTAATGGTATTTGTGCTGATCTGCACCAGTAACACGTCTGTGATGAAAAAAGGAGCAAAGCATTGATTGCGCTGTGAAAAGGGCACCTTTTCAGTTTAAAACACCTCCTGCTCAGGATAGAAAATAGCATGCCTTGGTTAGTATTGGTTTGCATCATGCTAGCACCACCGCAAAGCCTCAGTAATGTTAAGCTGTGCCTTTTTGTGATAGGTGGTACAGTGCCGTAGTTCCAGACCCCATGTTCTGGCCATTTAAACTTTAGTATCTGGGTTGTTTGCATGTTGACCAGTGAAATGAGTCTTGATTGGGAGCTCTAATTCACAAAACTGTTCAAAATAGTGGATGTGGCTTGGTTTCTAATAGCACTTCTGGCTCACTCTTGGAGCTAAGGTGTATGCCAGGAGTTCTTTATGAGTAAGTACAAGCAAAATATTTGTGAGTTGGGTCCAATGAGTAGAAGGAGAAATATGTCTGCAAATATTTTCTCTAATTCTAAATCAATAATAACATATAAACATACAGAGAATACAGCTCTGGCTTCATGGGCCTGGGCTTATCCTTGGTAAGACAAGGTTGGACTGCCTAATGTTGCTATTGTTGGTGCTTAGCAATGTGTTTTAGAAGAAGACAGTCAGATAAAATCACAGTACTATAGAGGACTAATGTTGAGATTCTATTAAACACCACTTCCTGGTTGGATTATAGAAATGTTATTGTAGCTCTTAAGTGGCCATAACCTGAAGGGACAAAAAGACATTTACACCTGTGTTTTTGAACAGAAAGGATATTTCATGACCAAACAATTGATCAGGTACAATGGGGCTTATTTACAAGCCCCTTGCGCCACTCTTGCGTAATTTTTCCCATGTTAAAAGTGACGCAAAAGTGGCGCAAGGGGCTTGTAAATAAGCCCCAATGTATTTTCATCAAAAATTCAAGTTGTACCAGCAGTTAAATATCAGAGTACCTTCGTTCCAACTTTGAATGAACAACAGCCTTATGGTAGGGTCATTTGCAGCTTTGATCATTGGAAGTTTGCAAACTTGACCACTTTTATGCAGACCACTGACATAATATTGGAATCAACAATATCATGTAACAGAAATATTGTGCCAAAAATATTGTTCACAAAAATATGGATCTCCTGTCCTTAAAATGATAAGTACAAAAATATTTGTAAAACAATATAGTTTCACACTAATATCATTAAAAAACATACAAAAATATAGGGCCATATGTATGAAGCTGTTTTGCGATCGCAAACACTGCGATTCGCAAAAAAACGGTGTTTGCGATCGCAAAACACAGCTTCGCTATGTACGAGACACATTCCGTTCGCTAGTCTGAGATTCTCAAAAATAGCGATTTGCAAAATAGCGATTCATACTCATTTGCGAAATATCTGCGAATTCGCAAATTGTGACACACAAATAGCGAAACTCGCAATTGCAGAGCTCGCAATTAGCGAATTCGCTAAACGGAATGCATGATCAATTCGCAAATAGCGAATACATGAAATTCGCAAATTAGAGAATCGCAATTAGCATCAAGTATGAACAGGTGGTAACCAGGTGCAAGCTAAATAAAGAGGCCCACAATGCAACTGATGTTTGCCACAATGTCTGGGCTGTACGTGATAGCCAGGAGGCTGCGACTCAGAGCTGCTGCACAGAGAAGGCGACGCCAGGAAAGGATCTTTAGAGCGCGCATAACCCTGTTCCAGCAGACTGAGGAGGAGATCCATACAAACTACAGGCTGGACGAAGAGAGCATCCTAGAATTAATAGCAGAGCTCAGACCTATACTTGAACACCCCACACGCAGGACACACACCATCCCCACCCATATACAGGTCCTGTGCTCACTGCACCTCTTGGCGTCAGGGAGCTTTCAGGGGTGATAGCCACAGCAGGAGGGGTCTCACAGAGTGCATTGTCGCGCTTCTTCCACGCGTTCCTTGATGCCATGGTACAGAGGCTGCACAACCACATCCACTTCCCCAGCACACCACAGGCACTAGCCCAGACCAAGCAGGACTTTTATCAAATTGCACAATTTCCCCACGTCATTGGATGCATTGATGGGACACATGTCTCCATATCCCCCGCTCCCAGAATGAGTATGTGTTCAGGAATCGCAAGTCCTACCATTCCCTGAACATACAGGTGGTGTGTGATGCCAAGCACATCATCACCGACATCGTCGCTAAGTACCCAGGCAGCACCCACGACTCATTCATCTTCCGCCACAGTGGGATACACCGTCGACTCACAAGTGGGGAGTTTGGTGAGGGATACCTACTAGGTAATTGCATGTGAAAGTAGGACACACTAGTAATGCACAGCAGTGGCAGGGCAGTGTTCAACCATATTCCTCTCGCCCCACAGGTGACAGTGCGTATGCGGTCCGGGACTACATCCTTACTCCCTACCTGAATCCTGCCAACGCTGGGGAGCGGAGGTACAACCGTGCCCACATAGCAACCAGATGTACCATTGAGCGGACCTTCGGAATACTCAAGAGCCGCTTCCGCTGCCTACATAAGAGTGGAGGGGCACTTCAGTACAGCCCCCAGACCTGTTGCAAGATAGTGGTAGTGTGTGCCATGCTGCACAACATCGCCACCAGGAAAGGCACACCAGTGGAGCTCACCGAATCGGAATCATCTGATGAGGAGGGGCCAGCTCCAGCACGCATGCCAGCCGGTGTAATTGGTGCAGCTGCTGGGCGCCAGAGGCGAGATGAGATCACACACAACTATTTCTAGGTAAGAAAAGATGACACAATGCTATATATCTATTACGAGACTGTGTTTAATTTCCTTTAGTACAGGATATATATCAGCACACAGCCTGTGTGGCACACAATGTATTGTCCAATGTCCCGCACAATAACTATCTTGACCAAGTGTCTGTGTGCACTGGGTTGATGCACCCATATCCATTCCTCAGTCTGACCACCTCAACAGCGGCGCTGATGGCCTGTAGCCCCTCGCCGTGGGTGCACAGTGCCCTCTTCACCTGCCTCAGCAGCCCTGCCGTGACGCACACTATGGCGCCTGTCCGGTGGGGGCGGTGGTGTAATGCTGCTCCTGCTAGATTGGGCGATCTCGTCTGTTGGAGTGAGGACTCCTGGGCCAGCAGTTGCAGCTGCCCGCAGCTGATCCACAGCACATGTCACCTGTACCAGACCCCTGGCCACGTCCTGGCTGCAGTGTGCCACCTCATGCTGCATACTGATGCTGCGCCTTGACAGCACAGAGGTCGCTGAGGAAAGGCGGTTGACCGCCCTGGTGTAGAGGTCCAGGCGGGTGTGTAGGCGCTGCCTCTCCCTGCGCCTAGCAGCACGGTCCGCCCTTAGTTCAGCACAGAGTGCCTCCAGGGCACTCGTCAGGCCCATGAAGCCAACCCTGATTTGCCTCTGAATTGAACGTATGTTTCTTGCCTGCAGGCGCTGGACTTCTAACATCTGGCCCTCCAGCCCTTGGAAGACTGTGTCTGCTGCACTGGTGGATGCACATGGTGCCCTGCGCCTGGATGGGACTGGTGGTATTGGATCGGCACGTGCTCGAGCACGGGGTTGTGGCTCCGACTGTCCCTGGACTGGTTGGACATCGTCATCGGTGTCCTGGCCTTCCTCCTCCAGCGGGGGCAATGGTGGCACTGCAATCCGCCTGCGGCATTTTGGAAGGATAACTGGCTGCCCTCGTCTTCCTCTTCCTCCTCCTCCTCTTGCCCTGTTGCCTCTGGGCTGGGGGATTCATCCTCCCCTCCACTGATTGTTCCCTGTGTTTCTGCTGGTGCTGTGGACATAAATGCACACATTGATTTACTGTCCTGCCTTGCATTTGTGAAGCATTAAATTACACTGTTTGGAGTGACATGAGTCCTGTCTGTCTGTATTTTGCCTTCCATGATGCACACATACTGTTTGAGCCTGGCTGGGTGTCACTGCTCCACTGTTAGGTGCATGTAACTACAACTCCCATAATGCATTGCTGTGTGTGTTTGTGTACCTGCACTGGACTTATAGTTTTGTTGTGCCCCTGGGTCTCTCCTGGGTGTGTGTGGGTAGTAGGGAGGTATCAGGGGTGTGATGGCATGCTTCTTACCTTGTCCTGGTTGTGGGTGGTCGGAGCTGTCCAGGTCTGCCACGCCCATTACACTCTCCGGAAGCAGGGTCCCCTCAACCATTTCCTCAAGTGGTGTTGAAGCGGTGGCAGTGGAGGTCCCACCACCGGTCTTGTTAGCCTCCTCCAACCTGGCAGCAACCTTCTCCTTTGAGCGCGCGCGCATATCATACCAGCGCTTCTGCAGGTTTTTGACGCTTCGATGTGTGACGCCAATTGCGTTGACTTTGCGCTGGATGTCTGCCCATATCCTTCTCTTGCGTGTCTCTGGCACACGCAGGGACTTCTTCCCAAAGAGGAGCTCATGGCTCACAACCATCTCCTGTATCAGGACCTCCTGCTCACTTTCTGCTCACTTTTGTTTTCTTTTTCTGCTGGTCTCCCCCTGCTGCTGGTCCTTGCTGGCCATGTCTCCAATCTCTGAAATCAGTGGAGCACTGCAGTGATGCCTCACCTCAACTCCTAGTCTCTCACTCTGATTCTGAGGCTCAGGTGCAGCATGGGTAGTCACACTTCCTGGTTGTGATGTCATCAGGCTGCACCAAGGTCCCCGATTTGCTATTAGCGAATTCGCAATTTTGCGAGTCGCTATTTAGCGATTTCGCAATTTTGCGGATTCGCTGATGGGGAATCGCTATTTGGCTAATCGCTATTGAATTAGCGATTTTTACCGAATCGCAAATATTTTGCGACTTTTTATTTACATACCGTTTTGCGAATCTCTAATTGTGATTCGCTACGAATCGCAATTTGCGATTCGCAAAAGGGGAGTTTGATACATATGGCCCATAGTTTCTTATTGTATAGCTTAAAGTAGTAAATCTTAAATATTTAATGTATACTATTAATATATTGTAAACTAAACAATTCTCTCCAAGTTGCCTGTTCCTGACCAAGAGGACCTTAAGACACACGATGCCCGGCTGATCTGTGCACTCTGCGCCCAGCCTCACCACTGACCAACCAGCCCTGGTCCTGTGGTCCCCAGTCCCTTGCGACCTCCTGCCTCCGAGGAGACCCACTGGACTTACCAGTAAGTATCTCTATGCAGTGCTTTTTCAAGTGGCCCCCTTCATCTTTGCGCACCAGCTTCCAAGACCTCAGCACCTCTCCTTACAGGATATGCAGGACGTAAAACGAGAAGGTGAACTTCGTGAAAGCATCACCTGAATTTCTATGCATTTTTCTGCTTTTTTCCCATTACTTTCTATAGTGCATAATTGCACATACAAGTGATCTATTTATCAAACTTTTCAAAATCGTATCTCTGAAAGTACTTACCCTAGAACTGTGTTTATGGCCCGAAAAATTATATAAAATTTACATTATTTTTACAAATTGGTCTCAGATTTATTCTTTTTTTTTAAATTTCTTTTTATTGGCATTTCATGTAAGAAACAAACGGTGAACATAGTACTGCAGTTGCATTATAAGACTAATGATACAACTGTTTACCTAGGGAGACACAACATTCACAGGTCGACATTCTTGAGTTTATCAACATTGCGAGAGAAAGAATACATTACAGTGGTGCGCCGGCTACCAGTTGAACATGCAGGACATATGATTATCACATTGCTGCCCCAGCGGTCTAATCAGCAGGCATCCGCTCGGTGCAGGACATGAGAACTATCTCTTTGTACAGGCAGGATCAGGGATCGTCTGCAGCAGCAGAACCGAGCCAATTTGTGAATGGGGACCATATATCTTTAGGACGGGATTGTGTCGGTAGTAGCTCCCAATAGCAGGTTAATTGGCTCTGCAGTATGTGATGTCTTTTACCCACTCTTTTGTGGTTGGGGGGAAGTGGCACCCCAATGCAGGGCCACCTGTCTTTTCGCCAGCAGCAGTAGCATTGCTGTGAGACACCTCGCCGATGGTGGAACATCGTGAACAAGCCCCAGCAGCGCCACCAGTGGTGTGCTAGCCAGATCCTGCCCAGTGATATTCTTAATATGATACAGTGTTTTCGACCAGAAGTTGGCTATTGGCCTACACTGCCATGCTAGGTGGATGAAGGTGGCTTGGGGGGTCCTGCACCACTAGCAGTTAGTGTCCGATGTCAGCCCCATGCGATGTAGCTGTGTCGGGGTGCGGTAAAGGCGATGTATTTATTTGAAGTGGATGAGCCGTAGGCGATAGTTGGGAGACAATTGTTCCAACTGCGTACAGCAGAAGCCCCACTGCTCGTCTTTGATATCCTCCCCTATGTCCTCCTCCCATGCTCTGCGTGATTGTGGTGCAACTATTGGAAAATCCCTCTGTGTGATGGTGTAGATTCGAGTCACTAGTTTACGACCTGATTCCACTGTGATTATGTTTTCTAGCGCCGGTAGTGACGGAGGCGAATTTGGAAATGTGCTGAATCTGCTCCGGCACGAGGCACGTAGCTGGCAGTATAATAGCATATCTAGCGGTGATTGGGGTGTAGAGCTGCACATTTGTTGGAGCGTTAAGAAAGTTTCCCCTGGGTACAAATCCTTACCAGTAAGGATGTTGTTTGATTGTGCGCGCGCCTGCGCTTTTCCATCCATGAGTGGTGGGAACAGCGGGTTATTCGCTAACGGCATTGATGGAGCATATAATGTGTCTCTTTTTGCCCATTTGCAGAGCCCTTCCCAGGCCCAACGTAAGGTTTCAGTGGTGTCGATTTCGTGTCTTGGGCGTTTGTATTTTTGGTATAGTGCTGTGCTTAAGGGAAGTGGTGCCACCCTGTCCACTTCGACTGCCACATGTGGCTGGAATGGAATGGGGTGTAGCCAAAAGTGTAAAAATTGTGCGTGGGCATTGTAAGCATAGAGTGCAAAATCCAGAGCGCCAAGCCCCCCCTGTGCCAGCAGCAATGTGAGTGTCTCCCAAGATATCCTAGGCTGTCCCCCTGCCCACACCAGTTCAATCATGAAGGATCTGAGCCGTTTAAAAAATTTGCCGTGATTGGTATTGGAATATTCACAAATAAATACAATAGTTTTGGCAGAATAATCATTTTTGTTATGGCGATGCGGCCCGCTAGCGAAAGAGGCAATGTCTTCCATCTCTTTACCCGGTCTTCTATCCAGTCCACTGCCCTGCCGTAGTTGCCCGTACAGATCTCCTGTTGGTTACTGCTGATCCAGACGCCCAAATACCGTGTTGGGCCATCCGCCCAGGCTATCGGGTATTCAGTGTCAAAGGCCTGTGTTCTTGAAGTTAATGGAATAATTATGGATTTACTCCAATTGACCACAATCCCGAGATGCCCCCATTGCGCACTAACTCTCTTGTCATGGGTGCAAAATTGTCCCTTGGGTCTGACATATAAAGAGTAATATCATCTGCATACATTGACACAGATAGCCCTCGGGTCGTAAACCCAATTCCCCGGTTTGCATGGTGTTGCCTTAGCCTGGCCGCTAATGGTTCTGTCGCTATCGCAAATAATAAGGGTGACAAAGGACACCCTTGCCGGGTTCCTCTGGTGATGTTTATGGGCTCAGAGATTAATCCATTTAACTTAATTCTTGCAGTGGGCAAGGTGTATAGAAGCCTAATCTGCTGAATGAACAGGGGGCTTAATCCCAACCTGTGGAGAAGAGAGAACAAGAACCCCCACTCCAGAGAATCGAAGGCCTTCGTGGTGTCTAATAGTGCTGCTATCGCCGAGACGTGAGGGGCAAGATAATGCAATAAAGCAAATATTGTCCTAAGATTATGTGAGGTGGACCTGCCCGGCACGAATCCAGATTGATCCGGCCTAACAATTAGTGGGATTAACGGTTGTAATTTATTGGCCAGTAATTTGGAAAAGATCTTAGCATCTAAGTTGATTACTGAGAGCGGTCGATACGAGTTGCATCTCGAGGGATCTTTGTCAGGCTTTAGCAGTGTTATAATAATGGCCTCACGCATTGATTTAGGTAGGACCCCATTTTGTGCGGCTTCTTGATAGACTGCTAACAGGTGAGGGGCAAGCAGCTCTGAGTATTCCTTATAAAATTTGGACTTGAGCCGTCTGCCCCTGGGGCCTTATCAACCAGTAAGCTATTTATAACCCTCCGTACATCCTCCACAGTGAACGGGACATCTAAATATTCACAATGTGCCCTGCTTAGCCACAAGAGTTCTATTGAATCGAAATACTCTAGAAAAACAGATTCCGACGGGTCTGACTGAGAAGTGCATAGCTGTAAATAGAAGTTTCTCATTGTGTCTAAAATTGCTGGTGGTGTACGTGCCGGCTGGTCATCAGGTGTGGAAAGCGCTGTGATGTATGTGGAGCTTCTAGGTGGTTTTAGGAGGTTAGCTAACGTCCTCCCGGGCCTGTCCCCTTCCCCATATCGGCGTGCTGTTGCACGTTTATGTAAAAAGTTCATCTCTCTTTCCGCCTCTTCCTGAAAGGCTGTGAGTATACTACGTATTTGCCCTAATATCAAAGGCGATGGGGAGTGAAAGTATTGAACTTCTAGAGTACAAATCTCCGTTTCCAGCCTGCCCAGGCAGCCCCGGATATCCCTGAGCACTCCTGATTGCAGGGCTATACAAGACCCCCTAATCACCACTTTAAAGGCTTCCCATATCGTCCCTATAGAGTCTACCGAACCCACATTGTGTTCAAAGTAATCTGTTATATGTTTCCTGATCTCTTCTCTGAATACGGCGTCCAACAACGCATTGGGGGGGAGGTGCCAAGCAAATGGCTGAATATAGGGCTTCGGTACTGAGAATCTTATCATGACAGGGGCATGATCCGATAGCGTGCGAGTGTGTTGTGTGACATCAATAGCCCAGGAGTGTAGGTCCTTGGAGGTTAGCCAGAAATCTAGCCTGGACCAAGCGTGGTGTTGTTGCGTTATGCATGTACCTTCGCTGGTGATGGGGTTGAATATGCGCCAAGTGTCCAGCAGTTGGTGATCTAACATTAGTCCTTTTAGGGAGGCAGCTGCCTTGTCAGGAGTCACGGGAGGTTTCCACCTCAGAACCCTGTTGTGGCTCTCACTTGCGTTCCCCCAACCCACTATTCTACCTGGAAACTCACCATGCCTTTAGTTGGCGAGTATGCTGGCAGCGCTGGACATCCAAGATGTCTGCCAGCATGCCCGCGGGCTCAGCAGTCTAGTTTCCTTAATAATCAGAACTCAGGTGAAGCACGCGCCAACGTTCTATAGCGCACTTCACCAAGAGTTTTCCCCTGAGAGGCTGTTACCTGCAAGGCGTCGTGTTGGAGTTAGGCAGGGGGCGCCGTGAGAGCGTCGGGTTCTTCGACGTCGGTTCCCCAGCCATTCTGAGTTTCAGGTTAGTGTTTTAGGAATGCGCATGTCGTGAGGAAACGTAACGAGTGTGCGCATAATCGAAGAGTAGCGTTTCCCTTCAGTGACGCTCATTCTGAAATTTCTGGCAGTTTAGTTCCTGTTTTGAGGGGAGTAGTGTTTCTCCCGTTTGTGTTATTTTGGGCGGTGTTCACTAACGCTTACTGAAAGAATTAAGGAGTAGAACTCTGATATATAAATGATCCTAAGTTGTTGACCCGATATTCATCTCTCCTATTTGGTTTGCGAGTGAGTTCATTAGAAGACTAGGTTTATCTCCTATGAGCTGAAGTTGTTGTAGCAGATCCTGAGCAGCGAGAGGGAGTATTGGTCTATCGTTGAGAACCAGTAACACTTCAAAAGACTAACACTAGTGAACATAATTAAGACCCCAAGAAGATTGTTTCTAGGCGTGCCCGCACATGATAACTGTAAGTTAGAACGGGGGGCGTGGCCATGCAAGCGTCCAAGATGGCCACTTGCCGTTGAAGCTCCGCCGGCTGGGACGATGTATCCGGCATTATCCCCATGACACCCAGATGAAAACGCTCCGAAAACTGCGGCGCTGTGTTCCGGAACCGACCCGGATCCCAACGAGCCGCGTCTGAAGTCCGTGGGCGCTACCGTTCCTGCATTCCGGCGATGACGCTCGCACACGCGAGATGAAACGGGGCACGGCGAGAAGGAGCTAGCGGAGGCCGCTGAGAGACGAAGACCTGTCCGGGCTGGAGGTGAGCGGGGGCTGGGGGCAGTGGCGGTAGGGCCGGTTACGCACTAGAAGAGGAGGCTCCCCCCCTGATACACCATACGCGGGCACTGCAGTGCACCCGCCATCACCAGAAGGCCGCATTGGGGATAGGGCCCTTTGTGCGCCTTTCGCAATTAAAACCCAGGTGCGCTGGCGTAGGAGACGGTGGGGGGGTAGCCCTCCTGTTACGGACCCTGCCACCTGGCTGCGAGGCCCCTTCTCGCCCCACCCCTCTGTGCAGAGGCCTGCGGGTCACCATGTGACTCTGATGGTGTAGATGGCCGGCACCGGTTAGATCCCGCTCCCGGCTCAGCAGCGACGATTTGATTTAGATCACGAACCCTTATTGCATTGAGGGCACAGCACAGCCACGGAGGTCCGCTTACATCATCGGCCACCTTTCCCTCCCTACCGTGGACAGAGGCTTCGCGACTTCCACACCGCTCCTGATGCACACTCTCAACTGGTGGATCCCCATCTATTTGCGTTTTGGACTCCGCTCTCCCCGAAACCAGGGCTCCCACATCGGGAGTGTGAACAACACAGCTACAGCAGGGAAAACATACTTGCCAACAATCCAGGCCGAGGGCCCCCCGGTGGCACCCCAGCTGCTACGCACTAAACGTTGTGCTACTCCCCATCTGTTGTACCAGCTGTAAACTGCTGCTTTAGCGCCTCTCTACCTTTCATACACCACTGTGCATGACGGGCTTGCCTCCCTGTGGAATTCTGGACTCTCTGACTACGCTCAGTGCCTCTATTTCATTCCGCAGATCCCTTAGACCTGTGCGCTGCGGCATGGGCCGCAAAGACCCTAAACAGAGAATGTTACCCTTCGAAAGACTTGCGGACGGCACGACGGAGGAAACCTTCACCATGGCGGAGAGTGCGCAAGGGGCAGACCGTGTAGACGACCTCCCTTCGTTGTCTGCATCTATACTACAGGAAATGAGGGCGGGTTTCAAAGCCCTGGATAGTCACATTGATACGCTAGACAAAAGCTTGGCAGACATGGGTGCCAAGGTCCAGGACTTCGCAGATGTGTTCGATGAGGTTCAGGCAGAGAGGTTGCCCCCTCACAGGTCTTATGATTGTAAGATCGACCTAGCACCAGGGGCATATTTGCCATGTAGCAGAGTCTATGCCTTAACCAAAAAGGAAAACGTACATCTAAAAGAGTATTTGAAGAAAAATCTTGAGACTGGCTTCATCAGACCGTCGCAATCTCCTGTATCCTCCCCGCTCTTCTTTGTGCCATAGAAAGGAGGGGATCTCAGGACGTGTATTGATTACAGGGGAATCAACAAAATAACAGTAAAAAATCATTATCCATTGCCCCTTATTTCTGTGCTCATAGACCAGGTGAAGGAAGCAAAGATCTACATGTGACTAGACCTGCGAGAAGCTTACCACCTGATTCGACTTCGAGAAGGCTACGAATGGAAGATGGCATTTAGAACTAAATACGGTCTCTACGAATATCTGGTAATGCCGTATGGCCTGTGTAATGCGCCCGCCGCCTTCCAATACTTTATCAATGACGTATTGAGTGACTTCATCGACCAATGTGCCATAGTGTAAATAGATGATATTTTGATCTATTCTAGCTCAGAGGAGGAACACCGCACAAAGGTCCGAGACATCTTGCAACGTCTGAGAGAGAACTCTCTCTATGTAAAACTGGAAAAATGTTTCTTCAATACCGACACAGTAGAGTTCCTTGGATTCGTATTGTCACCTGAGGGAATCTCAATGGATCAACAAAAGGTGAAGGCTGTGATGGAATGGAAATCTCCCACGACGGTAAAGGAGGTGCAGAGCTTCATTGGATTCTCCAACTTCTAGCGACGATTTATCCACGAATTCTCGCAGAGGATCCTTCCACTCACGCGCCTCTTAAAGAAAGGAGTACCATTCAAATGGTCAGAAGAAGCCGAAGCAGCATTTAATTTGTTAAAGAAAAGTTTTACCACAGCGCAGGTTTTGTTGCATGCGGACCCCTCTGAACCATTCTACTTGGAAAAAGATGCTTCGGATTTGGCTATTGGGGGTATATTATCGCAATGACACAAGGACACCGGTCAGCTGCATCCTGTAGCATACCACTCCCGAAAACTGAACCCAGCTGAATGTAACTATACGATCACGAGAAAGAACTTTTGGCCATCAAGGATGCCTTTAAAGATTGGAGACACTATTTAATGGGCGCCAAACATACCGTAACAGTGTTCACGGACCACCGAAATCTGAAATTTTTACGCTCTGCCCGTACGCTTACTCCGCGTCAACTTCGCTGGTCGCTCTACTTTGCAGACTTTGATTTTGTTATCACCTTTCGGCCAGGTTTGAAGAATGGAAAGGCGGACGCTCTCTCCAGACTGGATACGGAAGACCATAAGACAGCCATTGCCAACCAGCAGATAATCCCTGACAATAAAATCATCAGAGCTATTTCCCAAACACCTTTTGAGGATCAAGTTTGAGACGTAATGACTAACTCAGACATGGAAAATTGGGTCGCCGAAGATTCACAGCGTTTCTTTCGGAATGGCCTACCTTATCAAGGAACCACCTTATTTTTGCCTACCCAAGCCCTCCAACTACAAGCTATGAAAGAATGTCATGACCATCCCTTAGCAGGCCACAAGGGTATACTGAAAACTGAAGATTTACTCAAGCGTAGATTCTAGTGGCCACAAATGTCTCAGGACATTCGCCAGTATGTTTTGGGATGCGGGATTTGTGCACGGGGAAAATCAGACAGGCAAGCCCCTAAGGGTATCTTGCAACCTTTGCCCACTCCTCCGTGTCCCTGGCACATGGTTTCCTTAGACTTAATTGTGGATCTACCCTCCTCTCATGGGTTCGACACTATCCTTGTATGCGTAGACACTTTTACCAAGATGGCACATTTTGTACCCCATAAAGGCACACCCACTGCTAAACAACTTTCCAAACTTTTTAACTAGAATATAATTCGTCTTCATGGCATTCCTAAGGTTTTGATCACTGATAGAGGTTCTCAGTTTCTTTCGCACTTTTGGAAGGCTTACACTAAGGGCCTCGGGGTTGACCATCGATATTCCACTAGTTTCCACCCGGAAACCGATGGCCAAACCGAGAGAACTAATCAAGAGTTGGAACAATATCTCTGACTCTATTTATTGGATGAGGAAGGTGGCTGGCCTGATTACCTATGGACAGCAGAATATGCCCATAATAATGCCAGAAATGTGTCCACTGGTTATTCACCCTTCTTCATGAATTCAGGCAGACACCCTAATTCCCAGTTAGAGTTTGAATCTGTGCATGTTCCCGCAGTTCAAGAACTTGCCCAACACAAAGCTAAAATTAATCAAACAGCAACACAGAGTCTAGTCTTAGCTAAAGACCGTTACAAAAGCTTTGCTGATCGAAAGAGAAAGAAACAACCTGATCTCCAAGTCGGAGACCAAGTTTGGCTCTGCACAAAAAAAACCTAAGGTTGAGAGGGACCCGTAAGTTTCAACCACGCTTTATTGGTCCCTATCCTGTGGAGAAGGTTATTAATCCAGTGACTTATCGGTTAACTCTCCCTACCACTGCCAAATTCCACCCAGTCTTTCACATTTCATTACTTAAAAAAGTGCACCCATGTTTAAGACACATTACTCCCCCTAACTCCTTTGGTTCTTGACGGTGAGATTGAATACGAAGTGAAGAGAATTCTAGACTCCAAAAAGGTGCACAACGATCTCTTTTACCTCATTGATTGGAAGGGTTATGGACCTGATGAACGTTCTTGGGAACACATCGCTAATGTTCATGCTCCCTGATTGATCAAGGCCTTTCATGCCAAGTTCCCGTCCAAGCCACGGCCGGAGGAAACCCCATTGGGGGGGTACTGTCAGGAGTCACCGGACGTTTCCTCCTCAGAACCCTGTTGTGGCTCTCACTTGCATTCCCCCATCCCTCTATTCTACCTGGAAAACTCACCATGCCTTTAGTTGGTGAGTATGCTGGCAGCGCTGGACATCCAAGATGTCTGCCAGCATACCCGCGGGCTCCGCAGTCTAGTTTCCTTAATAATCAGAACTCAGGTGAAGCGCGCACCAACGTTCTATAGCGTACTTCACCGAGAGTTTTCCCCTGAGAAGCTGTTACCTGCAAGGCGTCGTGTTGGAGTTAGTCAGGGGGCGCCGTGAGAGCGTTGGGTTCTTCGACGTCGGTTCCCCAGCCATTCTGAGTTTCAGGTTAGTGTTTTAGGAATGCGCATGTCATGAGGAAATGTAACGAGTGTGCGCATAATCGAAGAGTAGCGTTTCTCTTCAGTCACGCTCATTCTGAAATTTCTGGCAGTTTAGTTCCTGTTTTGAGGGGAGTAGTGTTTCTCCTGTTTGTGTTATTTTGGGCGGTGTTCACTAACGCTTACTGAAAGAATTAAGGAGTAGAACTCTGATATATAATTTGATCCTAAGTTGTTGACCCGATATTCATCTCTCCTATTTGGTTTGCGAGTGAGTTCATTAGAAGACTAGGTTTATCTCCTACGAGCTGAAGTTGTTGTAGCAGATCCTGAGCAGCGAGAGGGAGTATTGGTCTATCGTTGAGAACCAGTAACACTTCAAAAGACTAACACTATTGAACATAATTAAGACCCCAAGAAGATTGTTTCTAGGCGTGCCCGCACATGATAACTGTAAGTTAGAACACTAAAGAGTCGATTGTTAGGAACTTGAATTATAAGATAAAGACTCACCTGTTTCTCTCTCAGCCTTAAGAACCAGCACTGGTGTTATCCTTGTGTGACCTGTAAGGAAAAGAAATATATAAAAATAAAAACTTCTCATCAAACAACTGGTATTTAGTACAAGAGAAGCTAGAAGAGAAGCAAGCCCTAAGCATTCTCTGGTAAGATTAATTATCTATTTTAATGCATAAGTGTACTACACATGCAAATAGAAGTGTAAATTGGAAATGTACTTGTTAACAGCCTTTTGAGAAGAAAGAAGAAGACGAGGCAAGAATAGCAGAAGAAACTACTGGGCTGTCTCTTCTCTGTCCCAATTCCCCTTTCCCCCCTTGGTACTTACCTGTGAAGGGCTCTCTCAACCTAGCAGGGACGTATTAGGAGGGGAGTTGGAAACTAGCGTCATTCAGCTCCTGTGCTATCCAGAAAACCTGTTACAGGCCCTGACATGCCTGCAGGTGGTGCGTGCGGGAGGAGCCTGTTCTTTCGGCAGTAAGTGACAGTACTACATTAAAGTCGCCACCCCACAATATTGCGGCATCTCCCATCGACTGCACCTTGTGCCAGACGTGATGAAAAAATTCAGGATTGTCAGTATTGGGGCCATATGTGTTAATAGATGATGATCTGTTGGTCATAGAGTGTGCCTCGTATGACTAGAAAGCGACCTTCAGGGTCCGTGACCACGTGCTGCATCTTCCAAGGAATACCCCTCCTAATCAGGATTGCCACCCCCGCGTGTACCTTGAATAATTGGACATATACACCTCACTCCATCTGTTTGAGGTCAATTTGGAGTGGGCCTCATCTTTCAAGTGAGTTTCCTGCAAAAGACATATATCTGCTTCGTGTCTGATAAGATAAGACTGTACCAGTCTGGCTTTCTTATGGTCATTCAGACCTTGTACGTTCCAGGTGATGCATTTCAATGATAACATCTAATCGTGCTGGATGTCAGCATATGTACCTGAGTGGGTGTGTCGGTCGCGCTGCACCATTTTGTTTAGAGCGAGTCGTGCCCCAGTGGCTGGAGTCCCTACGTATCCCTTGATGAAGACATGTGAATTGTATAGACATCTCCCCAGGTCTAAAAGTGACGTGCCCATAAGAAGTGCAATCTGCACTAAACAACAGTAAACATTAACATTCCCTGCCACCCTCCTCCCACACCAATGCCCCAACCAGGTTGTGTTTTCCCATTAACCGACCCAGTCTGCAGTACGCCCTTTGTGCATTAGGGCTATTGGGAATTATCCCAGGGGGAGCGTAGGGTCACTGGCATACTACCCTGTCGCAAATCAACAGGGTGGGCGAGCACATTTGTAACCTAACAGTTACACTAAGCAAGCTACAATGATAGACACAGGAGTGAGCGTGGACATTGCATTAACAGTTCTATGCTGGCAATATGATTTACTAGCATACCAGGGTGAGGTGTCGGCCGTGCTCTCCCGCAAAACATTTGGACCCACCTATGGGCTGGTATCCTCTAAGGAAGATGGGAACACTTACCACTAAAGTCTTTATACCTTGCATAATTAGTCATTGTCACTCAAATGACCACACGGTGCTGTGTCTTTCTCACCACTCGGGCTCTGATGTTTTCTTGCAGCCTGTTTAGCGTACTTAAGCGCTGCACTTGCGTCTGTAAATATTAAATGGGCTGCTTCCAGTCTGCACCCAAAGCTTGGCAGGATAGAGCAATGCGTATTTAGTGCCTGATTTCTAGAGCAGTTTTTTGGCCGGAATGAACTCCCTGCGCACCACCTGGACCGCCTGGGTGAAGTCCGGAAACAAGGCGATGGTGTTACCTTGATATTGAATTGATCCCTGCTCACGGGCCATCCTTAGAACAGTGTCTCTGTTTCTATAGTTTAGGAGGCGAGCAAATATCGGACGGGGCTGGGCGCCAGGAGGCGGTCTGGGGCCCAGCGTGCGGTGGGCACACTCAACCAGAAACATTGCAGATAAATCTGTTCCAAATAGCTCTTTTAGCAAAGCTTCTACATATTTCTCCATGTTCGTAATGTTTGTGGCCTCCGGAATCCCTGTGATGCAAACATTGTTTCTCTCCATCTAGCTTCCAGGTCTTCGTTCTTTGCCTTGATGATAGTAAGAACTTTGTCCATGCGGAGAAGTTGTTCCTGCGTTTTGGTTTGGCGGTCATCGGAATATGAGACTCTAGTTTCAAGTGCGTCAATTCTGGCTTCATGCTTCTCCACCTTTTGCGTTACATGGTCCATCCGTGCTGCCAGGGAGTCCAGTTTTGAATCTATTGCACGCAAACTGACCTTGACATCACGCAGCATGGCCCTAATATCATTTTCCTGGTCTGAATCCATTTGCGTTTCTGGCACCAGGGTTGGAGGCGCAATATCTGCCTCCTGCTGTCTTGTTGAACGTTTTTCAAAACTCAACTTTGGCTGCTTATTGTCAGTCTTCCACATGGTATCTTTAAGATTTGCCCCCTTCTGGTACTGCGCCACGACAGCAAGCATTTGGCGAGCCTCCCTTACAACCAGCACACTCGGTCTTTACGTGCAAGCAATTACTGTGCAGGCCCTGTATTACACAAGTCTCTGGTGGAGCGGCTTTGTTCCTCACGGTTGCTTCTATGAAGCTGCCGCAGTAATGCTCTCTGGGGATCTCCGACCCTGCCCCCTCATACCTTAGAACAGACAGCACGATCCTCTGACTGGCAAGCAGGGCGCCCCGTCTTCAGAGGCCCTGTGTTTACAAAGGGAAATGGCGCCTACGCCTGTGTTTATGGGCTTGTGCACTCCACGTGCAGCGCTTTGCTTAACTCCATTGCACAGCACCCGGGGCACCCCCCGGTCCTCCTGCAGTCCTCTGCAGGCACAACACGGGACCTCTGCACCCTCCGTGCACCACAGCAGTTAGTACGGTCACTCCTGACAGCAAGCGGGACCGCGCTGCAAGGCTTCCGGTGCTCCCACGGGGCCCCCAGCAGATGAATGCAAGGCTGCGCCAGGGGCCGCAGTTAGGGCTGCGCTCCTCCCACATGATTCGGCTGGCTCGTCCGATAGCAGCCGCACGATCCTCCACATACCGCCCAGTGAGCAGCAGCGGGCACGGCAACAGGCTCGCCAGCCGCTAGTCCGCTTACCGGCAGGACTCACCGGTCAGTTGCGGCCCCTCTCGGTTACCTCCAGGCATCTCCGGTTCTCAGCCACGCAGTCTCTCGCGGCCCTCCCCAGCCACATCGCTCGCCCCAGACAGCCCCGCGGCTACCCCCAGAGAGAATCACCAAGGACTCCAGGTGAGCCGCGACTTCAGGCGCGCCATTAGATCGAAGTAGGGGCTCGCCTCCCGGGTCGCGAACAGGCCGCAGGACCACGAGGCAGGTCGCTTAGTCCGTCTCCGCGATGACCAAATTACATAAATATGTGCTCCCTGCTGAGCCGCACTCACTCGTTCCCGTTTCGGGCCTGGATTGTTAGTATATGTCGGATAAATGATGGATATTTTTGCTCGGCCGGCAGAGCCCCATTACCAAGCGGCCATCTTGCAGCTCGGCTCGGCCACGCCCCCCTCAGATTTATTCTTGAGTGCGTGTCTCATTTATTGCCTCTGTGAGTACAACACATGCTTAACACAATCCTCTGATAAGCCTAACTGCTCGCCCATACTACCACAAAAAGAGAGTTAGTGTTATCTTCTTTTACCTCTACCTATCTTTTGGGGATTTCTCACAATCTCTACATAGTGTACTTCATTTTAGTACACTATACAGAGAGGCGGTTTCCTACACATTGACTGTGCCCTCACCAGGAGAGGCCAAGAAAGAACCAACTCATCATAGTCACTACAGATTGCGCTCCTATAGATCAACAATGCATTCACCTTCACGATAGATCTCAGATCATTATTCAATGTGGAATTGCCCAGAAAACACACTTGATTTGCCTTCGCAAAGTCACGGAAGTTAGGATCATTTGTCCTTTACAGAAATGGAGCTTTAACTGGGGCACATGCTGTGTTTATATTTGTAAATGCTTTCTGTTGAGGTTCAATTTCTGTGAAATGAGCAACAGAACCAGAAAGGAACCTCACATGCACATTTATCCAACAAGAGTCCACAGTTTTGTACAAAATGTTTATCCAACTGGTGTAGTTTGTATTGGTTAATTAGTAAGTGCTACCTAGTTGGGTAAACGTTTAGTGCGTATTCCACACTACAGCTGCATAATGGAACACAAGGAAATATTACAATTGAAAAGGTTGCCAAAGGCAAGGCGGTAAAAAAGAGCTACTATGGACAAAGAAACCAAGGGTAGACAGAATACTAATAACATACAATCAACAATGACATTCAAAGGTTGGATGTTCAATCATTTAATTTTTAGAAATTGGTCATAAATATTTTATATAACATTTACCTGTATATATTTAAAATACATTTGTTGACAAGTGCAGTATCTAAACTGAGTTGATCTAAGCGTAGTTAACAATGAAGTTTGTTTAATAATCCATAATAAATGACGCACAAAAACATTTGAATGTACTGGCGGTAAATTATACACACATGCACAAGAACATTTAGATGTACTGGCGGTCAATTATACACACTACGCGCGTTTCGGCTTTGCCTTCCTCAGGGATCCGTCTCAGTAAAATCTATAGTAAAAAGCACAACAACAAAGGAAAAGAGAATCGGTTTCTTTGTCCATAAAAAAGCTTCAAGGAAATAACATAACACTATTTAATTGCAAAAAAGATGAGAAAACAGATAAACTAACACTACGGAGACCAAGAGAGCTGAGACGTAACTAAAAACAGCATATTAAACCTGTTAAATGCAAAAAGTAATAGAATAAATAAAAATATGAAGAATGACACCCAAGAGTGTGACAGTAAAAGTGCACAATTATATATACAGTGAATTTAGTGAAGCACAAGCAGACTAGTTTGATTTAAAAGGTAGTGCAATATGTCTCATGACTATACCTTGTTGGTAATGTACCTATGGGGTTGCTGAAAGTTATATAACCAAAGGTATAGACTGCCAATATTCAGCACGATCGAGTATCCTAAATAAAGATACAAAGATTGATATATCCAATTTGTCTATATAATTCAGAATACCGAACTTAACTGTTAAATAGCACGAAAATGGTAATATTACCTTTATCAAGACAGACGTTGTGTATATATCATTTACTCTTTACTATACACAAGAGAACTTATAATAAGTGGATGGAACTGATATTAAAATTAGGCAACTGGCGGTGAGCTCTGTAAAATAAAGAAAAAGGGAAAATGGCTATATCAGAAAAATGAAAAAGCCATAGATAATATGCTAAATGCCCATGAATGAATGAAATAGATATATTGCTATCCTTACCCTAATGTAACTAGCCCGCTTATGACAGCATGCAGCTGATTTAGAGGGCCTCTGCTTCAGATGTATCAGACATTTTTCTCCCCCTTGTCACTCAAGATAGGAACAATTTTCAAATGTAATGATGAAAAGAAACTCTGCATGTGAACGAACAAAATATAACAAATATCGGTCAACTAAATAATATTTACATATAATAGCTCACAAGAAGGTGTAAGGGATCCTAAACAAAATAATGAAGAAAGAAACCTGGTGCAATCGGTAATAGCATAGCTAACCTCTTGAGAATAACAGAATATAAGAGGGAATACATGTAACACCCAATGTATACAACATAACACTGGGTAGAGCCACATTTAATAGTGTATGAATAAACGGACATATAGATCAAAAGTAACGATGACAAAGATTTCTACAAAACATATGTCCTCGATTTAATATCATCGCAGGCAAAACAGAAAGGTTCCTATGTATAGTAAAACACAAACCTCAACGTGCCGATAATAAAGGGAACAGAGCAGAATGAACATTAATCTGAAAAATCAGATACTAGCAACGTGAGCCGGACGGGGAATAGAAAAGTAAACTGAGGTTTTAACAATCTGTGGGACCTCGCTACTATCATGCTATACGATCCCTTAAAAGATTACAAACAGTACCGCTATAAGCAAAGCGGCAAATACGCTGTCTCACCTCCTTATCCAGCTTCACAAGTTGATACGGTGTCCACAAAATGGTCCTGGAATTTCGCTATAGGGAAAGGAAGCTGCTCCCGAAGATTTAAATCTGTGCTTACCGGAAGTGACGCTAGAAACGGAAGGGCTGTGTAAACTAATGCTGAACGGTACTAATGCCGTGACTGACTTCTGTGGCAGCCATATTGGAACAGAATCAGTAGATAAGCTCAGTGAACAGTCTAAATAGCAATCATGGTACTAGGTGCAAGTGAAATTAAAATATACATGCAGGACCAAGCTGCTAAATATGTTAAAACCGGAATAAAAAAAGATATATTAAACAATGGCCTCATGTGGGCCACAAATACAGACGTTAGAAGAGAAGAGTTAGTTATTGAACTTGATTGCTTGGTGCCAAGGGATCTCCAAATTGAGTCCCCAAGTGGCTGTACCAAGCAGAAAAATCCAGTACACCTCTCTACGTTTCCTGGTAGCTTCAGTGTTGATGCCTGGCCTGGATTGTATTTTCTCCAGGATAAACCAACGTATATCTTCAGGTGTATGTTGCTTATCTATAAAATGCTGGACGATAGGTGCCATTATTTTCTTTGTCTTCACCGCTGATCTATGTTCTGTAAGGCGGGCATTAAGAGATCTCGCGGTTTCCCCAACGTAACCAAGGTTACAGGGGCAAAGCAGAAGATAAATTATGTCCTTCGTTTTGCAATTATACATACCATCAGATTTAATGACTTGCTTGTTGAAATTTAGCTCTGACGTTTCTATCGTCTGTGGACATGATTTACATGTATTACAGCGAAAATTTCCTCTGACCGGATTGGGTCCATCTATAGATCTCTGTGTGGATTGAGTGGTTGTTTTCATCCTAGAATGTACCACATGATCTTTTAAGTTACTGTTTCTCCGATACGCAAACAAGGGTTTTGGTAATCTTTCAGATTTTGGGCGATTGACGTTAAGGATATGCCAACTAGAACATATCGCTTGTCTGATTCTTTCATTGGCCATTGAGTGTCTTGTAACAAACACAGTCGATGTATTAGTTTTGGTGGCATTAGTAGTTAATAGATGTTGTCGGTCATAAAATCGAGCTCTTTTCATCGAGTCTCTGATTAATTTTTTGGATAGCCACGCGCAAAAAACTTTTCCTTCATATCAACTGCCCTCGCATCAAAATCCTTGATGCTTGTGCAGTTGCGACGAAGGCGAAGAAATTGCCCAAATGGGATACTGTTTTTTTGTGCCGGTGGATGGAAGCTAGTATAGTGAAGCAAGGTGTTACGTGCTGTAGGCTTGGTATACAAATCAACAATCAAGCTTCCATCCACATGTTTGATTACAATGTCCAAGAATTCAACCTGAGTTCTGCTCATATTAGATGTGAAACGTATGTTATGATCACACAAGTTGAGCCATACTAAAAACTCAGTGAGGATTTCAGAAGTGTCTACCCAAATGAAAAAGATATCGTCAATATAGCGTGACCATTTGGTCACGGACTCAAAAAATGGCGCTATTTCATTCTGAATGAATCTTTTTTCAAATTTGGCCATGTATATATTTGCTATTGTTGGGGCGCAAGATGCCCCCATACTTACTCCTTTAATCTGAATGTAAAGATTACCATTGAATTCAAAGACATTGTCCTCTAAAACTATACGTAAACATTCCAAGATGAAAATCTTCGAACAGGGAATATGATAATCCATCATAAACCAGTTGACAGCCTCAAGGGCTCCCTCAATTGGAATGTTGCTATATAGTGTCTCTATGTCCAAGGTCACCATTATGTGTGCATTGGTGTAGAAGCTGGTATTTTCTATCAAATTTATGATATGTCTAGTATCCTGAACGTAGGACGGTATTTTAGATACATATGGACGAAGGATAACATCAATGTATTTAGACAGTGGTTCTGTCACCGAACCAATGGTGGTGACTATCGGTCTGTATGGTGGATCCGTTTCGTGTTTATGTATCTTAGGGATACCATAAATGCTAGCCATTTTCGGATTTTGAGCATTAAGATACAGGTGTTCTTTCTCACATATTTGATTGTCTTGGAAAGCCTGATTAGTGAGCCTTCTGATCTTTTTGATCGTATTGCTGGTAGGGTCACGATGAATAGGTCGATAGAAATTAATATCACTCAACATGATCTCCATGTTGCTGATATAAGTGGTGGTATCCAAAACCACTATACCACCTCCCTTATCACAGTTTTTAATAGTGATAGATGGGGTATGTTTAAGATCGGTCATAGCTTGATATTCATCCTTACTGAGGTTGTAAGGTGTTTTGGGTATATATTTAGTGATTGTAACAAATTTCTCATATATCACCCTTTCAAATACCGCTATTTCCGGTGGAAGTTGATCTAACTGGGGGGTAAAAGTGGATTTGGGTGCCAACCCTGAACTGTTATTGTCAGTGGCTCTGTCTTCTTCTAGCCCGAAGAAAACTTTAAGGCGGACTTTACGAAGAAAGGCCATCAAGTCTGACATAAGTTCAAATTTGTTTAGGCCTGAATGTGGGACATAAGATAGGCCCTTGGTTAAGAGTGTATGAGTCGCTGTGGAAAGTGTCATACTGCTGAGATTGAAAATGGGAATCATATTCCTTCCCTCCAGTACTGTGCGTTTCGTGTAACTAAGTACTGGTTGTGGTCCATCTGTGGATTTGCCCTGAATCTCGGCTGATATTGTGTCCGCCAGTTGGTTCTCTTGGTAAAGCGTCTCCCTAAAAAAGGTTGTGCTGATTGTTGGTATCTGGTATTGGATTGATTCCCTCTATGATTGTATTGATTACATTGATTGTTCGAATTCTCGTTGTCTGAATCGGACGTATCCTAAAAGGTGGTAATTTTCCGATTGTAAGATCTGGAATTATATTGCTCATCTGAAGATTGCTCTAATTGGGTATAATAGTTCTCCTTGAGATATGGGTAAGTGTTTTCTTTGCTAAAAAGCGTATATCTTTTTCAGCTTATACAATTTTCTTTTGGTTAAATACTCGGTGTAGGAATAAAGATCTCTATCTATATCCTCTAATTTCTTTTTGACGTCCTCTACTGCTAGAGAACTTTTGATTTTATTTTCAAGTTCAGCAATCTCCATGGCTAATTGTTGCATAACCTCTTTAGCTGTCTCAACGATTAGCATCATAAGATCGCGAGAACAGCGGTTAGCAATCAATGACCACTTATCCAGGAATGATTTAATCTGGACAAATAAACCTGGTATGTTTCTGACCTTAAGTCCTTGGGGGATAACTCCTGCCCTAAGGTACTCCAACATATATTGGCCATGCAGTTCAATGCGTTTAATTTTCTTTTTAAGTGCTAATAACTGTATTAAGTCTTCGTTTTTATCAATATTAGTGGTCTGTTGGCCAAATCCAGTTGTGGTTCCTACCATAGATGCAAAATCCTCATCTGTAAACCCAAATATTTGGAGATTGGCCATGATGGATATCAATAGAAAAGGAAAGAAATACAGCAAAAGAAGATAAAAATAAAAAATAAAGAGGTGAAAACAGGAAAGAACAATAAACTAAATTATTGTGTGTAAAATAGTGACAACTCAAGGTCTCAGTGTGTTTGATACATGGCTCCAACCGGATGCCTGAGCGGATTTGATAACTGAAAACTACCCCTAGCAGACAGGCTGCAGGTATGTAAATTTGGAAAAGAACGGGCCCCCTACATAAAGGATGGGATTGCCTAACTGCAGGGAAAATTACAATTGAAAAGGTTGCCAAAGGCAAGGCGGTAAAAAAGAGCTACTATGGACAAAGAAACCAAGGGTAGACAGAATACTAATAACATACAATCAACAATGACATTCAAAGGTTGGATGTTCAATCATTTAATTTTTAGAAATTGGTCATAAATATTTTATATAACATTTACCTGTATATATTTAAAATACATTTGTTGACAAGTGCAGTATCTAAACTGAGTTGATCTAAGCGTAGTTAACAATGAAGTTTGTTTAATAATCCATAATAAATGACGCACAAAAACATTTGAATGTACTGGCGGTAAATTATACACACATGCACAAGAACATTTAGATGTACTGGCGGTCAATTATACACACTACGCGCGTTTCGGCTTTGCCTTCCTCAGGGATCCGTCTCAGTAAAATCTATAGTAAAAAAGCACAACAACAAAGGAAAAGAGAATCGGTTTCTTTGTCCATAAAAAAGCTTCAAGGAAATAACATAACACTATTTAATTGCAAAAAAGATGAGAAAACAGATAAACTAACACTACGGAGACCAAGAGAGCTGAGACGTAACTAAAAACAGCATATTAAACCTGTTAAATGCCAAAAGTAATAGAATAAATAAAAATATGAAGAATGACACCCAAGAGTGTGACAGTAAAAGTGCACAATTATATATACAGTGAATTTAGTGAAGCCCAAGCAGACTAGTTTGATTTAAAAGGTAGTGCAATATGTCTCATGACTATACCTTGTTGGTAATGTACCTATGGGGTTGCTGAAAGTTATATAACCAAAGGTATAGACTGCCAATATTCAGCACGATCGAGTATCCTAAATAAAGATACAAAGATTGATATATCCAATTTGTCTATATAATTCAGAATACCGAACTTAACTGTTAAATAGCACGAAAATGGTAATATTACCTTTATCAAGACAGACGTTGTGTATATATCATTTACTCTTTACTATACACAAGAGAACTTATAATAAGTGGATGGAACTGATGTTAAAATTAGGCAACTGGCGGTGAGCTCTGTAAAATAAAGAAAAAGGGAAAATGGCTATATCAGAAAAATGAAAAAGCCATAGATAATATGCTAAATGCCCATGAATGAATGAAATAGATATATTGCTATCCTTACCCTAATGTAACTAGCCCGCTTATGACAGCATGCAGCTGATTTAGAGGGCCTCTGCTTCAGATGTATCAGACATTTTTCTCCCCCTTGTCACTCAAGATAGGAACAATTTTCAAATGTAATGATGAAAAGAAACTCTGCATGTGAACGAACAAAATATAACAAATATCGGTCAACTAAATAATATTTACATATAATAGCTCACAAGAAGGTGTAAGGGATCCTAAACAAAATAATGAAGAAAGAAACCTGGTGCAATCGGTAATAGCATAGCTAACCTCTTGAGAATAACAGAATATAAGAGGGAATACATGTAACACCCAATGTATACAACATAACACTGGGTAGAGCCACATTTAATAGTGTATGAATAAAGGGACATATAGATCAAAAGTAACGATGACAAAGATTTCTACAAAACATATGTCCTCGATTTAATATCATCGCAGGCAAAACAGAAAGGTTCCTATGTATAGTAAAACACAAACCTCAACGTGCCGATAATAAAGGGAACAGAGCAGAATGAACATTAATCTGAAAAATCAGATACTAGCAACGTGAGCCGGACGGGGAATAGAAAAGTAAACTGAGGTTTTAACAATCTGTGGGACCTCGCTACTATCATGCTATACGATCCCTTAAAAGATTACAAACAGTACCGCTATAAGCAAAGCGGCAAATACACTGTCTCACCTCCTTATCCAGCTTCACAAGTTGATACGGTGTCCACAAAATGGTCCTGGAATTTCGCTATAGGGAAAGGAAGCTGCTCCCGAAGATTTAAATCTGTGCTTACCGGAAGTGACGCTAGAAACGGAAGGGCTGTGTAATCTAATGCTGAACGGTACTAATGCCGTGACTGACTTCTGTGGCAGCCATATTGGAACAGAATCAGTAGATAAGCTCAGTGAACAGTCTAAATAGCAATCATGGTACTAGGTGCAAGTGAAATTAAAATATACATGCAGGACCAAGCTGCTAAATATGTTAAAACCGGAATAAAAAGATATATTAAACAATGGCCTCATGTGGGCCACAAATACAGACGTTAGAAGAGAAGAGTTAGTTATTGAACTTGATTGCTTGGTGCCAAGGGATCTCCGAATTGAGTCCCCAAGTGGCTGTACCAAGCAGAAAAATCCAGTACACCTCTCTACGTTTCCTGGTAGCTTCAGTGTTGATGCCTGGCCTGGATTGTATTTTCTCCAGGATAAACCAACGTATATCTTCAGGTGTATGTTGCTTATCTATAAAATGCTGGACGATAGGTGCCATTATTTTCTTTGTCTTCACCGCTGATCTATGTTCTGTAAGGCGGGCATTAAGAGATCTCGCAGTTTCCCCAACGTAACCAAGGTTACAGGGGCAAAGCAGAAGATAAATTATGTCCTTCGTTTTGCAATTATACATACCATCAGATTTAATGACTTGCTTGTTGAAATTTAGCTCTGACGTTTCTATCGTCTGTGGACATGATTTACATGTATTACAGCGAAAATTTCCTCTGACCGGATTGGGTCCATCTATAGATCTCTGTGTGGATTGAGTGGTTGTTTTCATCCTAGAATGTACCACATGATCTTTTAAGTTACTGTTTCTCCGATACGCAAACAAGGGTTTTGGTAATCTTTCAGATTTTGGGCGATTGACGTTAAGGATATGCCAACTAGAACATATCGCTTGTCTGATTCTTTCATTGGCCATTGAGTGTCTTGTAACAAACACAGTCGATGTATTTGTTTTGGTGGCATTAGTAGTTAATAGATGTTGTCGGTCATAAAATCGAGCTCTTTTCATCGAGTCTCTGATTAATTTTTTGGATAGCCACGCGCAAAAAACTTTTCCTTCATATCAACTGCCCTCGCATCAAAATCCTTGATGCTTGTGCAGTTGCGACAAAAGCGAAGAAATTGCCCAAATGGGATACTGTTTTTTGTGCCGGTGGATGGAAGCTAGTATAGTGAAGCAAGGTGTTACGTGCTGTAGGCTTGGTATACAAATCAACAATCAAGCTTCCATCCACATGTTTGATTACAATGTCCAAGAATTCAACCTGAGTTCTGCTCATATTAGATGTGAAACGTATGTTATGATCACACAAGTTGAGCCATACTAAAAACTCAGTGAGGATTTCAGAAGTGTCTACCCAAATGAAAAGATATCGTCAATATAGCGCGACCATTTGGTCACGGACTCAAAAAATGGCGCTATTTCATTCTGAATGAATCTTTTTCAAATTTGGCCATGTATATATTTGCTATTGTTGGGGCGCAAGATGCCCCCATACTTACTCCTTTAATCTGAATGTAAAGATTACCATTGAATTCAAAGACATTGTCCTCTAAAACTATACGTAAACATTCCAAGATGAAAATCTTCGAACAGGGAATATGATAATCCATCATAAACCAGTTGACAGCCTCAAGGGCTCCCTCAATTGGAATGTTGCTATATAGTGTCTCTATGTCCAAGGTCACCATTATGTGTGCATTGGTGTAGAAGCTGGTATTTTCTATCAAATTTATGATATGTCTAGTATCCTGAACGTAGGACGGTATTTTAGATACATATGGACGAAGGATAACATCAATGTATTTAGACAGTGGTTCTGTCACCGAACCAATGGTGGTGACTATCGGTCTGTATGGTGGATCCGTTTCGTGTTTATGTATCTTAGGGATACCGTAAATGCTAGCCATTTTCGGATTTTGAGCATTAAGATACAGTTGTTCTTTCTCACATATTTGATTGTCTTGGAAAGCCTGATTAGTGAGCCTTCTGATCTTTTTGATTGTATTGCTGGTAGGGTCACGATGAATAGGTCGATAGAAATTAATATCACTCAACATGATCTCCATGTTGCTGATATAAGTGGTGGTATCCAAAACCACTATACCACCTCCTTATCACAGTTTTTAATAGTGATAGATGGGGTATGTTTAAGATCGGTCATAGCTTGATATTCATCCTTACTGAGGTTGTAAGGTGTTTTGGGTATATATTTAGTGATTGTAACAAATTTCTCATATATCACCCTTTCAAATACCGCTATTTCCGGTGGAAGTTGATCTAACTGGGGGTAAAAGTGGATTTGGGTGCCAACCCTGAACTGTTATTGTCAGTGGCTCTGTCTTCTTCTAGCCCGAAGAAAACTTTAAGGCGGACTTTACGAAGAAAGGCCATCAAGTCTGACATAAGTTCAAATTTGTTTAGGCCTGAATGTGGGACATAAGATAGGCCCTTGGTTAAGAGTGTATGAGTCGCTGTGGAAAGTGTCATACTGCTGTGATTGAAAATGGGAATCATATTCCTTCCCTCCAGTACTGTGCGTTTCGTGTAACTAAGTACTGGTTGTGGTCCATCTGTGGATTTGCCCTGAATCTCGGCTGATATTGTGTCCGCCAGTTGGTTCTCTTGGTAAAGCGTCTCCCTAAAAAGGTTGTGCTGATTGTTGGTATCTGGTATTGGATTGATTCCCTCTATGATTGTATTGATTACATTGATTGTTCGAATTCTCGTTGTCTGAATCGGACGTATCCGAAAAGGTGGTAATTTTCCGATTGTAAGATCTGGAATTATATTGCTCATCTGAAGATTGCTCTAATTGGGTATAATAGTTCTCCTTGAGATATGGGTAAGTGTTTTCTTTGCTAAAAAAGCGTATATCTTTTTTCAGCTTATACAATTTTCTTTTGGTTAAATACTCGGTGTAGGAATAAAGATCTCTATCTATATCCTCTAATTTCTTTTTGACGTCCTCTACTGCTAGAGAACTTTTGATTTTATTTTCAAGTTCAGCAATCTCCATGGCTAATTGTTGCATAACCTCTTTAGCTGTCTCAACGATTAGCATCATAAGATCGCGAGAACAGCGGTTAGCAATCAATGACCACTTATCCAGGAATGATTTAATCTGGACAAATAAACCTGGTATGTTTCTGACCTTAAGTCCTTGGGGATAACTCCTGCCCTAAGGTACTCCAACATATATTGGCCATGCAGTTCAATGCGTTTAATTTTCTTTTTAAGTGCTAATAACTGTATTAAGTCTTCGTTTTTATCAATATTAGTGGTCTGTTGGCCAAATCCAGTTGTGGTTCCTACCATAGATGCAAAATCCTCATCTGTAAACCCAAATGTTTGGAGATTGGCCATGATGGATATCAATAGAAAAGGAAAGAAATACAGCAAAAGAAGATAAAAATAAAAAATAAAGAGGTGAAAACAGGAAAGAACAATAAACTAAATTATTGTGTGTAAAATAGTGACAACTCAAGGTCTCAGTGTGTTTGATACATGGCTCCAACCGGATGCCTGAACGGATTTGATAACTGAAAACTACCCCTAGCAGACAGGCTGCAGGTATGTAAATTTGGAAAAGAACGGGGCCCCCTACATAAAGGATGGGATTGCCTAACTGCAGGAAAAATTACAATTGAAAAGGTTGCCAAAGGCAAGGCGGTAAAAAAGAGCTACTATGGACAAAGAAACCAAGGGTAGACAGAATACTAATAACATACAATCAACAATGACATTCAAAGGTTGGATGTTCAATCATTTAATTTTTAGAAATTGGTCATAAATATTTTATATAACATTTACCTGTATATATTTAAAATACATTTGTTGACAAGTGCAGTATCTAAACTGAGTTGATCTAAGCGTAGTTAACAATGAAGTTTGTTTAATAATCCATAATAAATGACGCACAAAAACATTTGAATGTACTGGCGGTAAATTATACACACATGCACAAGAACATTTAGATGTACTGGCGGTCAATTATACACACTACGCACGTTTCGGCTTTGCCTTCCTCAGGGATCCGTCTCAGTAAAATCTATAGTAAAAAGCACAACAACAAAGGAAAAGAGAATCGGTTTCTTTGTCCATAAAAAAGCTTCAAGGAAATAACATAACACTATTTAATTGCAAAAAAAGATGAGAAAACAGATAAACTAACACTACGGAGACCAAGAGAGCTGAGACGTAACTAAAAACAGCATATTAAACCTGTTAAATGCAAAAAGTAATAGAATAAATAAAAATATGAAGAATGACACCCAAGAGTGTGACAGTAAAAGTGCACAATTATATATACAGTGAATTTAGTGAAGCCCAAGCAGACTAGTTTGATTTAAAAGGTAGTGCAATATGTCTCATGACTATACCTTGTTGGTAATGTACCTATGGGGTTGCTGAAAGTTATATAACCAAAGGTATAGACTGCCAATATTCAGCACGATCGAGTATCCTAAATAAAGATACAAAGATTGATATATCCAATTTGTCTATATAATTCAGAATACCGAACTTAACTGTTAAATAGCACGAAAATGGTAATATTACCTTTATCAAGACAGACGTTGTGTATATATCATTTACTCTTTACTATACACAAGAGAACTTATAATAAGTGGATGGAACTGATGTTAAAATTAGGCAACTGGCGGTGAGCTCTGTAAAATAAAGAAAAAGGGAAAATGGCTATATCAGAAAAATGAAAAAGCCATAGATAATATGCTAAATGCCCATGAATGAATGAAATAGATATATTGCTATCCTTACCCTAATGTAACTAGCCCGCTTATGACAGCATGCAGCTGATTTAGAGGGCCTCTGCTTCAGATGTATCAGACATTTTTCTCCCCCTTGTCACTCAAGATAGGAACAATTTTCAAATGTAATGATGAAAAGAAACTCTGCATGTGAACGAACAAAATATAACAAATATCGGTCAACTAAATAATATTTACATATAATAGCTCACAAGAAGGTGTAAGGGATCCTAAACAAAATAATGAAGAAAGAAACCTGGTGCAATCGGTAATAGCATAGCTAACCTCTTGAGAATAACAGAATAGTAGCTCTTTTTTACCGCCTTGCCTTTGGCAACCTTTTCAATTGTAATTTTCCCTGCAGTTAGGCAATCCCATCCTTTATGTAGGGGGCCCCGTTCTTTTCCAAATTTACACAAGGAAATATTTCCAGTGACCTTGTGTATATTACAGCAATGGGACTCTTCATCCTGTCGCCCCAGAGTGATTCACAGCAGCGCGCCGACCAGACTGGTGTTTGATTCCCGATGGAAGCCTGAAATAGTTGGAGCTCCATTTAAAGAGGCGCCTCATACTAGGCTGGGCGTTTTTAACATTGATGGCCCATTGACGGCTCATCGCAGTGCCCTTCCAGATAAGGGCTATCATGCCAACAGATGAACCGCGCCTCCTCAACTGATTAATCTACCATTAAGGCTAGGAGCCCTGTCTGTGGTGGCTCACCCACACGGCCCACCTTTAAATAGAGGATTTCACTGCAGGCGCCTTAATCCTGGGCATCACTGCGCCCCGCCGGATGACCCGGTGTCAATGGGATTTTCACTACCCCGCCCCCACATTTTAGTTTGTCCCCGACCTTCATGAGAGCAGACGTGACCAGATTGCCCTCACGCACTACTTCCGGCTGGAAGTAGGTCCCGCACGAATAATAGGAAAACGCACTTCGAGGCAAGAAGTACAACCCTGTACTAATCACAGACCGCTTCTACGACCACCCCCCTCCCCTAGGGAAGTGGCCCTTGTAGAAATTTCAGGTTGCTCACTTATTGTCCTGATGATGATCTTAAGTCCCTAAAAGATCGAAACGCCGTCGACCCCACAACAGGAACTTCCTCAATTGTACTAACCTATGCAAAGTTCCTATTCTGTTGTCAATGTGATGTAATGTTTTTAAGTTCACCGCACCTTGTCACATTACGCACCTGTCACTTTATGTGAGCACCTGTTTACTCTGACTGTCGCTAACCATGTTTGTGTAAAATAAAATGTTTATTTTACACCACATATGCTCCCCTACTATTTTCGTGCTCCCTCAATGATTAATTGTCTAGCCAAATATTTTACCTTGTGTCCTTCTCGAGGAATCCACTTGGTTGCACAGGACCCGATTGGGCCAAACTGAACCCCTGTTTTCCCTAAAACATATGTTAACCCCAGGTTCTCCTAACGGGGTACCCTTGTTTTACCATACTACCTTGTGTATATTACAGCAATGTGACTCTTCATCCAGAAACCTCTGATAACATGAATCCTCTTATAGAAGAGACAACAATACTACAAAAAAGTGGATCTCCAACAAACAAGAGTACCTCCTCTTAGCTATATGAAGCAAGTGCCTCTTTGGTGGAGATGTCCTCATATTCTTTGGAATCAAGAAGGCATCCCCAAAATCATCAGGAATCATGCTGGAGGGCCTTTTGGTAAGGTTTCCATCATCCTGGTACTAGGTGGGTAGACCTTCACATACTACTAAGATCTTTGGGGCTGGGCCAATCAGGTGAAGCTTCATTTGATTTTGCACCTTTGAATACTTGTAGTCATTTAAAGGGTGAACCATGGACTCTGCTTGCACCAGGAGAGGCCAAGATAGAACCACTTGTCACAGTCACTACAGATTGTACTCTGATAGATCAAATATGCACTCACCTTCACCAAGGATTTCAGATTGTTTTTCAATGTGGAACTTTCGAGAAAACATACTTGCTTTGCCTTTACCTAGCCCAGGAAGTTAGGATCATTTGTCCTTTACAGATGTGGAGCTTCAACTGGGGCACCTGCTATGTTTTTGTTTGTAAGTACCTCCGTTGAGGTTTAATTTCTGTGAAATGAACATCAGGGCCAGAACAGCCTGGCTAAAACTTGATGAGGGAGCGGGGCTGCATAGCCCCACTCCCCTGGATGATTTCGACCCTGTGGACATCATCCCTCAGGGCACAGTCTCTTTATGCCGGGTGCCCAGGAGCCCACCCAGGGCTCCCAGTATGCAATTCTGGGGGCTATGGGGGTAGCCTCCATGCACCTGTGGTCCATGTCTCCTCCCTGCCTTCAGCAGGACCAACATTGCTCCCACCTGTAGGGAGCAGCAGAAAATGCTGCTCGCTGCATGTGGGAGGAATCCTTTTATCTGTTTTCCTGCCCGCTTGACAGTGGGCAAGAAAACAGATGAAAAGTCTGTTTCCCAGCTGGTGGGAGCAGTTTTCCTGCTCCCGCCTGCTGGGAGCGGACTTACTGTTTGCTCTCACTTGGCGGGAGCTGTCAATACTCCGGGTAAGCGAAAGCAGGGTGGCCACCCATGCTATCTTCTGAGGGTGGGTACCTTGGGAGATAGCATGAGCCAGCCCTGGGGGGTGGTGGTCCCCAGGCCCATTAGTGGCTCAAGGATTGGGGCCGCGCTGCCCCTCTCCTTTCATTTTAAAGGGCCTGCCCCAGGGAGGTGGTGGTCCATGGGGCTGAGAATGGCCTGGAAGGCTGGTGCGCAACCCTCCTCCTTCTAAAAAAATAAGACAGCCCCAGGGAGGTGATGGTCCCTGGGGCCATAAATAGCAATGGAGGTGAGTCTGCATTGCCCCACTCAAATATATTTATAAAGCCCCAGGCAGGTAGTGGACCCTGGAGCTCTTAAGAGCTGCAGAAGGGAGGCCCTGTGCACCCCCCTATTTTTTAAGCATGCAATCGGGATCTGGTCCACCCAGGGGCTAAAGTGTAAACAAGCGTGTTAGACCGCACTTGCTTTTTATTAAGAATGTTGCCGCAAATGCGTGAATCCTCAAGATTTCATAAAAACATCTTTTAAAGTGCTTTTTTGCCCTGGCGGAGTCCCTGAGGGACCCCAGCTACAAGGCTAGGGGGTCAGGGTATTCATGTGCTGTCCCCTTTTCTTTATATTTTTTTGGGGGGACTCAGCTAAGGCAAGATGGCTACCAACACTTCCTAGTTAAAGTGTTGGCAGCCAATCGGATCTCTGTATGAGATTGTTAATATCTCTTTGCATAGCTCGAAAACTACTGGAAGAATATACACCAAATAATATAAAGGACTCTTTCTGGACCAAGAGCTACCTTTCTGCCAAATTTGGTGTAATTCCGTCCAGCGGTTTGGAGCTGCAGTCGTGCCTTTGGGAATTAAAATGGGGAAAAAATCATCTTTTTTCTTGGCCCCTGCTTGACGGATCACCCTGAAACTTTTGACACGGCAGCCAAACTGGACTTCATACTAATTATATATATATATATATATATAATATATATATATATATATAATATATATATATATATAATATATATATATATATATATATAAATAAAAATAAAAAAATAAAAATATATATATATATATATATATAGATATGTATATATATATATATATTCACTGAAAAAACCATAGGTTTCAGGGACGTTATAGTTAGAAATTAGCATTTAAAAAACCTTTGAAATTCACTGAAAAAACTATAGCTTTCAGGGACTTTATAGTTAGAAATTAGCATTTAAAAACCTTAGAAATTCACTGAAAAAACCATAGGTTTCAGGAACGTTATAGTTAGTTGGACATTTCACTCGTACAAAACCAGAGAAATTCGGCCGTTATAGTTAGTTGAGCTAACTATAACTCGCGCCCGGAATGCTCTGCTGATGACGTCACATATTACATCATTCATGACATGGTCAGTGACATCCCTGATGACATCACTGATGACATCTCGAATGACACCACTGATGACATCATCCAGTGACTGTGTGTTTCTGTAAAGTTTAAATATGTTTTATATATATATATATATATATATATATATATATATATATATATATGCCAAGGTGTATTGAAGAATGAGTGGGTGTATAAGTGTCTGAATGGATGATTTAGTAGGTGCGTGACTGACTGTATAAGTGAGCGATTAAATGTGTCTTACTGAATGCATGGGTTAGTGACTAAACTGTGTGAATGTCTGTATCAGTCTGTCAGTTGGTGTGTAAGCGGCTGCATGGGTTGGTGAGTAGCTACATGAGTGTCTATATGGGTTATTGATTGGTTGTCTGAGTATCTGTATGGGTGCCTGAGTGTCTGTGTGGGTGGGTGGGGGTGTGTGACTCTGTGCATAGATGTGTGAGTGGGTGATTCACTGGGTGTATGGGTTCAAGAGTGCATCTGTGAAGGGCTGTATGGGTGGGTGAGTGTGTGTATGGGTGTGTTGGTGAGTGAATAGATATCTCAGTGGTACATGTGTGAGTAACTAAATATGTGAAAGGCAGTATATGTGAGTGTTGGAGTATATAAATGACTATATGTGAGAGTGAGTGATTGTGAGAGTGGCTGTATGGATGAATGTGTGCTTGTATCAGTGAATGTATAATAGAGTAAGTATGTGTTAGTATCTGTATAAATAAGTGAGGTGGTGTGTGTATAACTGTATAGGTGAGTAAATGGGAGTGTGATTGATTCTTTGCATGACTGACTAGGTGTTTGAGTAACTCTATGGATGAGTGGCGGTGTGTGAGTGTCTGTATAGGTATATGCGTGCATATGATAGTGCGATATTGATGAGTGATTGTATGGGTGAATGAGTGGATGTGTGTGTAGACCTACGAATCAGTGAGTGGGTATGTAGTAACTGGTATTGGTGTGTCTATGGTTTTGAAAATGGTAGTCTGAATTTTAGAGTGGGTGTATCAAAGGTTATATTAGGGTGTGAGGAGGTGCATCAGATTATCACGTGGATGATGTCATCAGTGATGTCATCAGTGATGTAATTTGAGATGTCATCAGTGATTTCACTGACAATGTCATGAATTATGTAATATGTGACGTCATCAGCTTTGCATTGCGGGGGTGCGAGTAATAGTTATAATGTCCCTGAAACCTGTGGTTTTTTCAGTGAATTTCGAAGGTTTTTTAAATGCGAATTTCTAACTATAACGTCCCTGAAACCTATGATTTTTTCAGTGAATTTCAAAGGTTTTTAAATACTAATTTCTAACTATAACGTCCCTGAAACCTATGGTTTTTTCAGTGAATTTCAAAGGTTTTTTATATGCTAATTTCTAACTATGCCTACGGAGGTAGGACATGTGCAGAAAGAGGAAGAAAGGTACAGAAAGAAGCAAGAGAAATGTAGAAAAAGGCAACAGAAGTCCAGAAAGAGGAAGAAAGGTGCCAAAAGAAGCAAGAGATATGCAGAAAGAATCAACAGAGGTGAAGAAAGAGGCCTTGTTGCAAAGTCATCCTGTGCCCTCAACATTTTGCTGACTGGTACTGGTGGTAACTGACTTCGACTAACCAGGCCCGGAGCCAGTGCTATGCTTAAAGACACTTAGAATACAGTGAAAACACCTACATACACTAGGGTACACTATGGATTGGGATATCCCTGTGATTGACATGACCTCCCCTGTAAGGCCCTAGTACATATTAGGGCAGGGGGATTAAAACTACCTCTAAGTCAGAGGTGCAGAAAGAGGCAAGAGAAGTGCAGAAAGAAGCAACAGAGGTGCCGAAAGAGGCAAGAGAGGTGCAGAAAGAAGCAAGTGAAGAGCAGAAAGAGGCAAGAGAGGTGCAGAAAGATGCAAGAGAGGTGCAGAAAGAAGCAAGAGAAGTGCAGAAAGAGGCAACTGAGGTGCAGAAAGATGCAAGAGCAAAGCAGAATGAACCAACAGGGGCAAAAAGAGGCAAGAGTGGTTCAGAAAGAGGTAGGAGAGGTGTACAAAGAGGCAAGAGGGGTACAGAAAGAGGCAGGAGGGGTGCAGAAAGAAGGAAGAGAAGTGCAGAAAGAAGCAACAGAGGTGCTGAAAGAGGCACAAAGGGTGCAGAAAGAGGCAAGAGAAGTGCAGAAAGAAACAACAGAGGTACAGAAAGAGGCAAGAGGTGCAGAAACAGGCAGGAAAGGTGCAGAAAGAGGGAACAATGGTGCAGAAAGAGGAGAGAGGGGTGCAGAAAGAGGCGAGAGGGGTGCAGAAAGTAGAAAGTGAGGTGCAGAAAGAGGCAACAGAGGTGCAGAAAGATGCAAGAGAGGTGCAGAAACAAGCAAGAGAAGTGCAGAAAGAGGCAAGTGAATTGCTGAAAGAAGCAACAGAGGTGTAGAAAGAAGCAAGAGAAGTGCAGAAAGAGGCAGGTGAGGTGCAGAAAGAAGCAAGAGAAGTGCAGAAAGAACCAACAGAGGTGCAAAAAGAGGCAAGAGGGGTGCAGAAAAAGGTAGGAGAGGTGTACAAAGAGGCAAGAGAGGTACAGAAAGAGGCAGGAGGGGTGCAGAAAGAAGGAAGATAAGTGCAGAAAGAAGCAACAGAGGTGCTGAAAGAGGCACGAAGGGTGCAGGAAGAGCAAGGGAAGTACAGAAAGAAGCAACAGAGGTACAGAAAGAAGCAAGAGAGGTGCAGAAACAGGCAGGAAAGGTACAGAAAGAGGGAACAGGGGTGCAGAAAGAGGCAAGAGAGGTGCAGAAAGAGAAAAGAGGGGTGCAGAAAGAGGGAAGAGGGGTGCAGAAAGAAGCAAGTGACGTGCAGAAAGACGCACCAGAGGTGCAGAAAGATGCAAGAGAGGTGCAGAGACAAGCAAGAGAAGTGCAGAAAGGGGCAAGAGAATTGCTGAAAGAAGCAACAGAGGTGTGGAAAGAAGCAACAGAAGTGCAGAAAGAGGCAAGTGAGGTACAGAAAGAGGCAAGAGAGTGCAAAAAATGGCAAGAGAACAGCAGATAGAGGCAAGTGGGATGCAAAAAAAGGGAAAAAGGGTACAGAAAGAAGCAAGAGAGGTGCAGAAAAAAGCAAGGGAAGTGCAGAAAGGAGCAAGAGAGGTGCGGAAAGAGGGAAGACGAGTGCAGAAAGAGACAACAGGGGTGCAGAAAGAGACAACAGGGGTGCAGAAAGAGGCAAGAGGGGTGCTGAAAGAGGATAGAGAAGTGCAGAAAGAAGCAAAAGAGGTGCACAAAGAGGCAAAAGGGGTACAGAAAGAGGCAAGAGCAGTGCAGAAAGAACCAAAAGATATGCAGAATGAGGCAAGAGAGGTGCAGAAAGAGACAAGAGATGTGCAGAAAAAGGAAGAAAGGTGCAGAAAGAAGCAAGAGAAGTGCAGAAAGAGGCAAGTGAGGTGCAGAAGGAGGCAAGAGAACTGCAGAAAGAGGAAAGAGAGTTGCAGAAACAGGCAAAAGGGGTACAGAAAGAGGGAACAGGTGTGCAGACAGAGGCAAGAGAGTTGAAGAAAGAGGGAAGAGGGGTACAGAAAGAGGCAAGAGGGATGCAGAAATTTGCAACAGAGGTGCAAAAAGAAGCAAGAGCGGTGCAGACAGAACCAACAGAGGTGCAGAAAGAGGCAAGAGAGGTACAGAAAGAGGCAAGAAAAGTGCAGAAAGAAGCAAAAGAAGTGCAGAAAGAAGCAAGAGAACTGCAGATAAAGGGAAGAGAGGAGCAGAAAGAGTCAGGAGAGGTGCACAAAGAGGCAAAAGGGGTACAGAAAGAGGAAAGAGGGGTGCAGAAAGAAGCAAGAAAAGTGCAGAAAGAAGTAAGAGGGGTGCTTAAAGAGGCAAGAGGGGTGCAGAAAGAGGCAAGAGAAGTGCAGAAAGAAGCAACAGATGTGCCGAAAGAGGCCAGAGAGGTGCAGAAACAGGAAATAAAGGTACAGAAAGAGGGAACAGGTGTGCAGAAAGAGGCAAGAGGGATGCAGAAATTTGCAACAGAGGTGCAAAAGGAAGCAAGAGCAGTGCAGAAAGAACCCACAGAGGTGCAGAAATAGGCAAGAGGGGTACAGAAATAAGCAAGAAAAGTACAGAAAGAAGCAAAAGAAGTGCAGAAAGAGGTAAGAGAGGTGCTTAAAGAGGCAAGAGAATTGCTGAAAGAAGCAACCGAGGTGTAGAAAGAAGCAAGAGAAGTGCAGAAAGAGGCAAGTGAGGTGCAGGAAGAAGCAAGAGAAGTGCAGAAAGAACCAATAGAGGTGCACAAAGAGGCCAGAGGGGTGCAGAAAAAGGTAGGATGGGTGCACAAAGAGGCAAGAGAGGTGCAGACAGAGGCAGGAGGGGTGCAGAAAGAAGGAAGATAAGTGCAGAAAGAAGCAACAGAGGTGCTGAAAGAGGCTCGAAGGGTGCAGAAAGAGCAAGAGAAGTACAGAAAGAGGCAAGAGAGTTGCAGAAACAGGCAGGAAAGGTACAGAAAGAGGGAACAGGGGTGAAGAAAGAGGCAAGAGAGGTGCAGAAAGAGAAAAGAGAGGTGCAGAAAGAGGCAAGTGGGGTTCAGAAAGAAGCAAGTGACGTGCAGAAAGAGGCACCAGAGGTACAGAAAGACGCAAGAGAGGTGCAGAAACAAGCAAGAGAAGTGCAGAAAGAGGCAAGAGAATTGCTGAAAGAAGCAACAGAGGTGTGAAAAGAAGCAGGAGAAGTGCAGAAAGAGGCAAGTGAGGTGCAGAAAGAGGCAAGAGAGGTGCAAAAAATGGCAAGAGAACAGCAGAAAGAGGCAAGAGGGATGGAAAAAAGGGAAAAAAGGGTACAGAAAGAAGCAAGAGAGGTGCAGAAAGAAGCAAGGGAAGTGCAGAAAGAAGCAAGAGAGGTACAGAAATAGGGAAGCCAAGTGCAGAAAAAGACAACAGGGGTGCAGAAAGAGACAACAGGGGTGCAGCAAGAAGCAAGAGAGGTGCAGAAAGAGGCAGTAGAAGTGCAGAAAGAAGCAACAGAGGTGCAGAAAGAGGCAAGAGGGGTGCTGAAAGAGGAGAGAGGAGTGCAGAAAGAAGCAAAAGAGGTGCAGAAAGAGGCAAGAGGGGTGCCGAAAGAGGCAAGAGCAGTCCAGAAAGAACCAAAAGATATGCAGAATGAGGCAAGAGAGGTGCAGAAAGAGGCAAGAGATGTGCAGAAAAAGGAAGAAGGGTGCACAAAGAAGCAAGAGAAATGCAGAAAGAGGCAAGTGAGGTGCAGAAGGAGGCAAGAGAACTGCAGAAAGAGGCAAGAGAACTGCAGAAAGAGGCAAAAGGGGTGCAGAAAGAGGGAACTGGTGTGGAGACAGTGGCAAGAGAGTTGCAGAAAGAGGGAAGAGGGGTTCAGAAAGAGGCAAGAGGAATGTAGAAATTTGCAACAGAGGTGCGATAAGAAGCAAGAGCAGTGCAGAAAGAACCAACAGAGGTGCAGAAAAAGGCAAGAGAGGTGCAGAAAGAGTCAGGAGAGGTGCACAAAGAGGCAAAAGGGGTACAGAAAGAGGAAAGAGGGGTGCAGAAAGAAGCAAGAGAAGTGCAGAAAGAAGTAAGAGAGGTGCTTAAAGAGGCAAGAGAATTGCTGAAAGAAGCAACAGAGGTATAGAAAGAAGCAAGAGAAGTGCAGTAAGAGGCAAGTGAGGTGCAGGAAGAAGCAAGAGAAGTGCAGAAAGAACCAACAGAGGTGCAAAAAGAGGCAAGTGAGGTGCAGAAAGAAGCAAGTGACGTGCAGAAAGAGGCACCAGAGGTGCAGAAAGTTGCAAGAGAGGTGCAGAAACAAGCAAGAGAAGTGCAGAAAGAGGCAAGAGAATTGCTGAAAGAAGCAACAGAGGTGTGGAAAGAAGCAAGAGCAGTGCAGAAAGAGGCAAGTGAGGTGCAGAAAGAGGCAAGAGAGGTGCAGGAAGAAGCAAGAGAAGTGCAGAAAGAACCAACAGAGGTGCAAAAAGAGGCACGAGGGGTGCAGAAAAAGGTAGGATAGGTGCACAAAGAGGCAAGAGAGGTGCAGACAGAGGCAGGAGGGGTGCAGAAAGAAGGAAGATAAGTGCAGAAAGAAGCAACAGAGGTGCTGAAAGAGGCGCGAAGGGTGCAGAAAGAGCAAAAACAGAAAAACAGAGAGAAGTGCAGAAAGAAGCAACAGAGGTGCTGAAAGAGGCAAAAGAGGTGCAGAAATAGGTAGGAGAGGTGCACAAAGAGGCAAGAGGGGTACAGAAAGAGGCAAAAGAAGAGCAGAAACAGGCAGGAAAGGTACAGAAAGAGGGAACAGGGCTGCAGATAGAAGTAAGAGAGGTGCTTAAAGAGGCAAGAGGGGTGCAGAAAGAGGCAAGAGAAGTGCAGAAAGAAGCAACAGATGTGCCGAAAGAGGCCAGAGAGGTGCAGAAACAGGCAAGAAAGGTACAGAAAGAGGGAACAGGGGTGCAGAAAGAAGCAAGAGAAGTGCAGATAGAAGTAAGAGAGGTGCTTAAAGAGGCAAGAGGGGTGCAGAAAGAGGCAAGAGAAGTGCAGAAAGAAGCAACAGATGTGCCGAAAGAGGCCAGAGAGGTGCAGAAACAGGCAAGAAAGGGACAGAAAGAGGGAACAGGGGTGCAGAAAGAGGCAAGAGGGATGCAGAAATTTCCAATAGAGGTGCAAAATGAAGCAAGAGCAGTGCAGAAAGAACCAACAGAGGTGCAGAAAGAGGCAAGAGGGGTACAGAAATAGGCAAGAAAAGTGCAGAAAGAAGCAAGAGAACTGCAGAAGAAGGCAAGATAGGTGCAGAAAGAGTCAGGAGAGGTGCACAAAGAGGCAAAAGGGGTACAGAAAGAGGAAAGAGGGGTGCAGAAAGAAGCAAGAGAAGTGCAGAAAGAAGCAACAGAGGTGTAGAAAGAAGCAAGAGAATTGCAGAAAGAGGCAAGTGAGGTGCAGGAAGAAGCAAGAGAAGTGCACAAAGAACCAACAGAGGTGCAAAAAGAGGCCAGAGGGGTGCAGAAAAAGGTAGGATAGGTGCACAAAGAGGCAAGAGAAGTGCAGACAAAGGCAGGAGGGGTGCAGAAAGAAGGAAGATAAGTGCAGAAAGAAGCAACAGAGGTGCTGAAAGAGGCGTGAAGGGTGCAGAAAGAGCAAGAGAAGTACAGAAAGAAGCAACAGAGGTACAGAAAGAGGCAAGAGAGGTGCAGAAACAGTCAGGAAAGGTACACAAAGAGGGAACAGGGGTGCAGAAAGAGGCAAGAGAGGTGCAGAAAGAGAAAAGAGAGGTGCAGAAAGAGGCAAGTGGGGTGCAGAAAGAAGAAAGAGGGGTGCAGAAAAAAGCAAGAGAAGTGCAGATAGAAGTAAGAGAAGTGCAGATAGAAGTAAGAGAGGTGCTTAAAGAGGCAAGAGGGGTGCAGAAAGAGGCAAGAGAAGTGCAGAAAGAAGCAACAGATGTGCCGAAAGAGGCCAGAGAGGTGCAGAAACAGGCAAGAAAGGGACAGAAAGAGGGAACAGGGGTGCAGAAAGAGGCAAGAGGGATGCAGAAATTTGCAATAGAGGTGCAAAATGAAGCAAGAGCAGTGCAGAAAGAACCAACAGAGGTGCAGAAAGAGGCAAGAGGGGTGCAGAAAGAGGTAAGAGAAGTGCAGAAAGAAGCAACAGATGTGCTGAAAGAGGCAAGAGAGGTGCAGACAGGCAAGAAAGGTACAGAAAGAGGGGACAGCGGTGCAGAAAGAGGTAAGAGGGATACAGAAATTTGCAACAGAGTTGCAGAAAAAGGCAAAAGGGGTGCAGAAAGAGGGAACAGGTGTGCAGACAGTGGCAAGAGAGTTGCAGAAAGAGGGAAGAGGGGTGCAGAAAGAGGCATGAGGGATGCAGAAATTTGCAAAAGAGGTGCAGAAAGAACCAACAGAGGTGCAAAAAGAGGCAAGAGAGGTACAGAAAGAGACAGGAGGGGTTCAGAAAAACAGAGAGAAGTGCAGAAAGAAGCAACAGAGGTGCTGAAAGAGGCAAGAGAGGTGCAGAAATAGGTAGGAGAGGTGCACAAAGAGGCAAGAGGGGTACAGAAAGAGGCAAGAGAGGTGCATAAACAGGCAGGAAAGGTGCAGAAAGAGGGAACAGGGCTGCAGAAAGAGGCAAAAGAGGTGCAGAAAAAGGGGGGAGGGGTGCAGAAAGAGGCAAGTGAGGTGCAGAGAGACGCAAGAGAGGTGCATAAAATGGCAAGAGAACTGCAGAAAGAGGCAAGAGGGATGCAAATAAGTGAAGATGGGTGAATAGAGAAGCAAGAGAGGCGCAGAAAGATGCAAGAGAAGTGCAGAAAGAAGCAAGAGAGGTGCAGAAAGAAGCAACAGAGGTACAGAAAGAAGCAACAGGGGTGCAGAAAGAGGCTAGAAGGGTGCAGAAAGAAGCAAGAGAACTGCAGAAAGAGGCAAGTGAGGTGCAGAAGGAGGCAAGAGAAGTGCAGGAGGCAAGAGAAGTGCAGAAAGAGGCAAGAGAGTTGCAGAAACAGGCAAAACGGTTGCAGAAAGAGGAAGAGGTATGCAGACAAATGCAAGAGAGGTGCAGACAGACTGAAGATGGGTGCTGAAAGAGGCAAGAGGAATGCATACATTTGCAAAAGAGGTGCAGAAAGAAGCAAGAGAAGGGCAGAAAGAAGCAAAAGAGGTGCAAAAATAGGCAAGAGAGGTGCAGAAAGACAAAGGAGAGGTACACAAAGAGGCAAGAGGGGTACAGAAAGAGGCAAGAGGTGTGAAGAAAGAAGCAAGAGAAGTGCAGAAAGAAGCAACAGAGGTTCAGAAGTAGGCAAGAGAACTGCAGAAAGAGGCATGAGAGTTGCAGAAACAGGAAAAAGGGGTACAGAAAGAGGCAAGAGGGATGCAGAAATTTGCAACATAGGTACAAAAAGAAGCAAGAGCAGTTCAGAAAGAACCAACAGAGGTGCAGAAAGAGGCAAGAGGGGTACAGAAAGAGGCAAGAAAAGTGCAGAAAGAAGCAAAAGAAGTGCAGAAAGAGGCAAGAAAACTGCAGAAAAAATGAAGAGAGGTGCAGAAATTTGCAACAGAGTTGCAGAAAAAGGCAAAAGGGGTGCAGAAAGAGGGAACAGGTGTGCAGACAGTGGCAAGAGAGTTGCAGAAAGAGGGAAGAGGGGTGCAGAAAGAGGCATGAGGGATGCAGAAATTTGCAAAAGAGGTGCAGAAAGAACCAACAGAGGTGCAAAAAGAGGCAAGAGAGGTACAGAAAGAGACAGGAGGGGTTCAGAAAAACAGAGAGAAGTGCAGAAAGAAGCAACAGAGGTGCTGAAAGAGGCAAGAGAGGTGCAGAAATAGGTAGGAGAGGTGCACAAAGAGGCAAGAGGGGTACAGAAAGAGGCAAGAGAGGTGCAGAAACAGGCAGGAAAGGTGCAGAAAGAGGGAACAGGGCTGCAGAAAGAGGCAAAAGAGGTGCAGAAAAAGGGGGGAGGGGTGCAGAAAGAGGCAAGTGAGGTGCAGAGAGACGCAAGAGAGGTGCATAAAATGGCAAGAGAACTGCAGAAAGAGGCAAGAGGGATGCAAATAAGTGAAGATGGGTGAATAGAGAAGCAAGAGAGGCGCAGAAAGATGCAAGAGAAGTGCAGAAAGAAGCAAGAGAGGTGCAGAAAGAAGCAACAGAGGTACAGAAAGAAGCAACAGGGGTGCAGAAAGAGGCTAGAAGGGTGCAGAAAGAAGCAAGAGAACTGCAGAAAGAGGCAAGTGAGGTGCAGAAGGAGGCAAGAGAAGTGCAGGAGGCAAGAGAAGTGCAGAAAGAGGCAAGAGAGTTGCAGAAACAGGCAAAACGGTTGCAGAAAGAGGGAAGAGGTATGCAGACAAATGCAAGAGAGGTGCAGACAGACTGAAGATGGGTGCTGAAAGAGGCAAGAGGAATGCATACATTTGCAACAGAGGTGCAGAAAGAAGCAAGAGAAGGGCAGAAAGAAGCAAAAGAGGTGCAAAAATAGGCAAGAGAGGTGCAGAAAGACAAAGGAGAGGTACACAAAGAGGCAAGAGGGGTACAGAAAGAGGCAAGAGGCGTGAAGAAAGAAGCAAGAGAAGTGCAGAAAGAAGCAACAGAGGTGCTGAAAGTGGCAAGAAGGGTGCAGAAAGAGGCAAGAGAAGTACAGAAAGAAGCAACAGAGGTTCAGAAGTAGGCAAGAGAACTGCAGAAAGAGGCATGAGAGTTGCAGAAACAGGAAAAAGGGGTACAGAAAGAGGCAAGAGGGATGCAGAAATTTGCAACATAGGTACAAAAAGAAGCAAGAGCAGTTCAGAAAGAACCAACAGAGGTGCAGAAAGAGGCAAGAGGGGTACAGAAAGAGGCAAGAAAAGTGCAGAAAGAAGCAAAAGAAGTGCAGAAAGAGGCAAGAAAACTGCAGAAAAAATGAAGAGAGGTGCAGAAAGAGTCAGGAGAGATGCACAAAGAGGCAAAAGGGGTACTGAAAGAGGAAAGAGGGGTGCAGAAAGAAGCAAGAGAAGTGCAGAAAGGAGTAAGAGAGGTGCTTAAAGAGGCAAGAGAATTGCTGAAAGAAGCAACAGAGGTATAGAAAGAAGCAAGAGAAGTGAAGAAAGAGGCAAGTGAGGTGCAGGAAGAAGCAAGAGAAGTGCAGAAAGAACCAACAGAGGTGCAAAAAGAGGCAAGAGGGGTGCAGAAAAAGGTAGGATAGGTGCACAAAGAGGCAAGAGAGGTGCAGACAGAGGCAGGAGGGGTGCTGAAAGAAGGAAGATAAGTGCAGAAAGAAGCAACAGAGGTGCTGAAAGAGGCATGAAGGGTGCAGAAAGAGCAAGAGAAGTACAGAACGAAGCAACAGAGGTACAGAAAGAGACAAGAGAGGTGCAGAAACAGGCAGGAAAGGAACAGAAACAGGGAACAGGGGTGCAGGAAGAGGCAAGAGAGGTGCAGAAAGAGAAAAGAGAGGTGCAGAAAGAGGCAACTGGGGTGCAGAAAGAAGCAAGTGACGTGCAGAAAGAGGCACCAGAGGTGCAGAAAGTTGCAAGAGAGGTGCAGAAACAAGCAAGAGAAGTGCAGAAAGAGGCAAGAGAATTGCTGAAAGAAGCAACAGAGGTGTGGAAAGAAGCAAGAAAAGTGCAGAAAGAGGCAAGTGAGGTGCAGAAAGAGGCAAGAGAGGTGCAAAAAATGGCAAGAGAACAGCAGAAAGAGGCAAGAAGGATGTAAAAAAGGGGAAAAGGGTACAGAAAGAAGCAAGAGAGGTGCAGAAAGAGGCAATAGAAGTGCAGAAAGAAGCAACAGAGGTGCAGAAAGAGGCAAGAGGGGTGCTGAGAGAGGAGAGAGGAGTGCAGAAAGAAGCAAAAGAGGTGCACAAAGAGGAAAGAGGGGTGCAGAAAGAGGCAAGAGCAGTGCAGAAAGAACCAAAAGATATGCAGAATGAGGCAAGAGAGGTGCAGAAAAAGGCAAGAGATGTGCAGAAAAAGGAAGAAGGGTGCACAAAGAAGCAAGAGAAATGCAGAAAGAGGCAAGTGAGGTGCAGAAGGAGGCAAGAGAACTGAAGAAAGAGGCAAGAGAGTTGCAGAAACAAGCAAAAGAGGTGCAGAAAGAGGGAACAGGTGTGAGACAGTGGCAGGAGAGTTGCAGAAAGAGGGAAGAGGGGTTCAGAAAGAGGCAAGAGGGATGCAGAAATTTGCAACAGAGGTGCGAAAAGAAGCAAGAGCAGTGCAGAAAGAACCAACAAAGATGCAGAAAAAGGCAAGAGAGGTGCAGAAAGAGTCAGGAGAGGTGCACAAAGAGGCAAAAGGGGTACAGAAAGAAGAAAGAGGGGTGCAGAAAGAAGCAAGAGAAGTGCAGAAAGAAGTAAGAGAGGTGCTTAAAGAGGCAAGAAGGGTGCAGAAAGAGGTAAGAGAAGAGCAGAAAGAAGTAACAGATGTGCTGAAAGAGGCAAGAGAGGTGCAGAAACAGGCAAGAAAGGTACAGAAAGAGGGAACAGGGGTGCAGAAAGAGGCAAGAGAGGTGCAGAAAGAAGCAAGAGCAGTGCAGAAAGAAGCAAGAGAAGTGCAGAAAGAAGCAAGAGAGGTGTATAAATAGGGAAGAGGGGTGCAGAAAGAGGCATGAGGGATGTAGAAATTTGCAAAAGAGGTGCAGAAAGAAACAACAGAGGTGCAAAAATAGGCAAGAGAGGGGCAGAAATAGGTAGGAGAGGTGAACAAAGAAGCAAGAGGGGTACAGAAAGAGACAGGCGGGGTTCAGAAAAACAGAGAGAAGTGCAGAAAGAAGCAACAGAGGTGCTGAAAGAGGCAAAAGAGGTGCAGAAATAGGTAGGAGAGGTGCACAAAGAGGCAAGAGGGGTACAGAAAGAGGCAAAAGAAGAGCAGAAACAGGCAGGAAAGGTACAGAAAGAGGGAACAGGGCTGCAGAAAGAGGCAAGAGAGGTGCAGAAAGAGGGCGAGGGGTGCAGAAAGAGGCAAGTGAGGTGCAGAGATGCAAGAGAGGTGCAGAAAATGGCAAGAGAACTACAGAAAGAGGTAAGAGGGATGCAAATAAGTGAATAAGGGTGAATAGAGAAGCAAGAGAAGTTCAGAAAGATGCAAGAGAAGTGCAGAAAGAAGCAAGAGAGGTGCAGAAAGAAGCAAGAGAGGTGCAGAAAGAAGCAAGAGAGGTACATAAATAGGGAAGAGGGGTACAGAAAGAAGCAACAGAGGTACAGAAAGAGGCAAGAGAGGTGCAGAAAGAAGCAAAAGAGGTACAGAAAGAGGCAAGAAGTGCAGAAAGAAGCAAAAGAGGTGCAGAAATAGGCAAGAGAGGTGCAGAAAGAGGAAGGAGAGGTACACAAAGAGGCAAGAGGGGTACAGAAAGAGGCAAGAGGGGTGAAGAAAGAAGCAAGAGAAGTGCAGAAAGAAGCAACAGAGGTGCTGAAAGGGGCAAGAAGCTTGCAGAAAGAGGCAAGAGAAGTGCAGAAAGAAGCAACAGAGGTGCAGAAGTAGGCAAGAGAACTGCAGAAAGAGGCAAGAGAGATGCAGAAACAGGCAACAGGGGTACAGAAAGAGGGAACAGGTGTGCAGACAGGCAAGAGAGTTGCAGAAAGAAGCAACAGAGGTACAGAAAGAGGCAAGAGAGGTGCAGAAAGAGGGCGGAGGGGTGCAAAAAGAGGCAAGATGGGTACAAAAAGAAGCAAGAGAGGTACAGAAAGAAGCAAGAGAAGTGCAGAACGAAGCAACAGGGGTGCAGAAACAGGCTAGAAGGGTGCAGAAAGAAGCAATAGAAGTGCAGAAAGAGGCAAGTGAGGTGCAGAAGGAGGCAAGAGAAGTGTAGAAAGATGCAAGAGAGTTGCAGAAACAGGCAAAAGGGGTGCAGAAAGAGGGAACAAGTGTGCAGACAAAGGCAAGAGAGGTGCAGAAAGACTGAAGAGGGGTGCTGAAAGAGGCAAGAGGAATGCATACATTTGCAATAGAGGTGCAGAAAGAAGCAAGAGCAGTGCAGAATGAACCAACAGAGGTGCAGAAAGAAGCAAGAGAGGTACAGAAAGAGGCAAGAGAAGTGCAGAAAGAAGCAAAAGAGGTGCAGAAATAGGTAAGAGAGGTGCAGAAAGAGGAAGGAGAGGTGCACAAAGAGACAAGAGGGGTACAGAAAGAGGCAAGAGGGGTGAAGAAAGAAGCAAGAGAAGTACAGAAATAAGCAACAGAGGTGCTGAAAGGGGCAAGAAGGGTGTAGAAATAGGCAAGAGAAGTGCAGAAAGAAGCAACAGAGGTGCAGAAGTAGGCAAGAGAACTGCAGAAAGAGGCAAGAGAGTTGCAGAAACAGGCAAAAGGGGTACAGAAAGAGGGAACAGGTGTGCAGACAGGCAAGAGAGTTGCAGAAAGAGGGAAGAGGGGTACAGAAAGAGGCAAGAGGGATGCAGAAATTTGCAACAGAGGTGCAAAAAGAAGCAAGAGCAGTGCAGAAAGAACCAACAGAGGTGCAGAAAGAGGCAAGAGGGGAACAGAAAGAGGCAATAAAAGTGAAGAAAGAAGCAAAAGAAGTGCGGAAAGAGGCAAGAGAACTGCAGAAAAAGGGAAGAGAGGTGCAGAAAGAGTCAGGAGAGGTGCACAAAGAGGCAAAAGGGGTACAGAAAGAAGAAAGAGGGGTGCAGAAAGAAGCAAGAGAAGTGCAGATAGAAGTAAGAGAGGTGCTTAAAGAGGCAAGAGGGGTGCAGAAAGAGGCAAGAGAAGTGCAGAAAGAAGCAACAGATGTGCCGAAAGAGGCCAGAGAGGTGCAGAAACAGGCAAGAAAGGGACAGAAAGAGGGAACAGGGGTGCAGAAAGAGGCAAGAGGGATGCAGAAATTTCCAATAGAGGTGCAAAATGAAGCAAGAGCAGTGCAGAAAGAACCAACAGAGGTGCAGAAAGAGGCAAGAGGGGTACAGAAATAGGCAAGAAAAGTGAGGAAAGAAGCAAGAGAACTGCAGAAGAAGACAAGATAGGTGCAGAAAGAGTCAGGAGAGGTGCACAAAGAGGCAAAAGGGGTACAGAAAGAGGAAAGAGGGGTGCAGAAAGAAGCAAGAGAAGTGCAGAAAGAAGCAACAGAGGAGTAGAAAGAAGCAAGAGAAGTGCAGAAAGAGGCAAGTGAGGTGCAGGAAGAAGCAAGAGAAGTGCACAAAGAACCAACAGAGGTGCAAAAAGAGGCCAGAGGTGTGCAGAAAAAGGTAGGATATGTGCACAAAGAGGCAAGAGAGGTGCAGACAGAGGCAGGAGGGGTGCAGAAAGAAGGAAGATAAGTGCAGAAAGAAGCAACAGAGGTGCTGAAAGAGGCGTGAAGGGTGCAGAAAGAGCAAGAGAAGTACAGAAAGAAGCAACAGAGGTACAGAAAGAGGCAAGAGAGGTGCAGAAACAGTCAGGAAAGGTACAGAAAGAGGGAACAGGGGTGCAGAAAGAGGCAAGAGAGGTGCAGAAAGAGAAAAGAGAGGTGCAGAAAGAGGCAAGTGGGGTGCAGAAAGAAGAAAGAGGGGTGCAGAAAGAAGCAAGAGAAGTGCAGATAGAAGTAAGAGAAGTGCAGATAGAAGTAAGAGAGGTGCTTAAAGAGGCAAGAGTGGTGCAGAAAGAGGCAAGAGAAGTGCAGAACGAAGCAACAGATGTGCCGAAAGAGGCCAGAGAGGTGCAGAAACAGGCAAGAAAGGGACAGAAAGAGGGAACAGGGGTGCAGAAAGAGGCAAGAGGGATGCAGAAATTTGCAATAGAGGTGCAAAATGAAGCAAGAGCAGTGCAGAAAGAACCAACAGAGGTGCAGAAAGAGGCAAGAGGGGTACAGAAATAGGCAAGAAAAGTGCAGAAAGAAGCAAGAGAACTGCAGAAGAAGACAAGATAGGTGCAGAAAGAGTCAGGAAAGGTGCACAAAGAGGCAAAAGGGGTACAGAAAGAGGAAAGAGGGGTGCAGAAAGAAGCAAGAGAAGTGCAGAAAGAAGCAACAGAGGTGTAGAAAGAAGCAAGAGAAGTGCAGAAAGAGGCAAGTGAGGTGTAGGAAGAAGCAAGAGAAGTGCACAAAGAACCAACAGAGGTGCAAAAAGAGGCCAGAGGGGTGCAGAAAAAGGTAGGATAGGTGCACAAAGAGGCAAGAGAGGTGCAGACAGAGGCAGGAGGGGTGCAGAAAGAAGGAAGATAAGTGCAGAAAGAAGCAACAGAGGTGCTGAAAGAGGCGCAAAGCTTGCAGAAAGAGCAAGAGAAGTACAGAAAGAAGCAACAGAGGTACAGAAAGAGACAAGAGAGGTGCAGAAACAGGCAGGAAAGGTACAGAAAGAGGGAACAGGGGTGCAGGAAGAGGCAAGAGAGGTGAAGAAAGAGAAAAGAGAGGTGCAGAAAGAGGCAACTGGGGTGCAGAAAGAAGCAAGTGACGTGCAGAAAGAGGCACCAGAGGTGTAGAAAGACGCAAGAGAGGTGCAGAAACAAGCAAGAAAAGTGCAGAAAGAGGCAAGAGAATTGCTGAAAGAAGCAACAGAGGTGTGGAAAGAAGCAAGAGAAGTGCAGAAAGAGGCAAGTGAGGTGCAGAAAGGGGCAAGAGAGGTACAAAAAATGGCAAAAGAACAGCAGAAAGAGGCAAGAGGGATGTAAAAAAAGGAAAAAGGGTACAGAAAGAAGCAAGTGAGGTGCAGAAAGAAGCAAGGGAAGTGCAGAAAGAAGCAAGAGAGGTGCAGAAAGAGGGAAGACAAGTGCAGAAAAAGACAACAGGGATTCAGAAAGAGACAACAGGGGTGCAGAAAGAAGCAAGAGAGGTGCAGAAATAGGCAATAGAAGTGCAGAAAGAAGCAACTGAGGTGCAGAAAGAGGCAAGATGGGTGCTGAAAGAGGAGAGAGGAGTGCAGAAAGAAGCAAAAGAGGTGCACAAAGAGGGAAGAGGGGTGCAGAAAGAGGCAAGAGCAGTGCAGAAAGAACCAAAAGATATGCAGAATGAGGCAAGAGAGGTGCAGAAAGAGGCAAGAGATGTGCAGAAAAAGGAAGAAGGGCGCACAAAGAAGCAAGAGAAATGCAGAAAGAGGCAAGTGAGGTGCAGAAGGAGGCCAGAGAACTGCAGAAAGAGGCCAGAGAGTTGCAGAAACAGTCAAAAGGGGTGCAGAAAGAGGGAACAGGTGTGCAGACAGTGGCAAGAGAGTTATAGAAAGAGGGAAGAGGGGTTCAGAAAGAGGCAAGAGGGATGCAGAAATTTGTAACAGAGGTGCGAAAAGAAGCAAGAACTGTGCAGAAAGAACCAACAAAGGTGCAGAAAAAGGCAAGAGAGGTGCAGAAAGAGTCTGGGGAGGTGCACAAAGAGGCAAAAGGGGTACAGAAAGAGGAAAGAGGGGTGCAGAAAGAAGCAAGAGAAGTGGAGAAAGAAGCAACAGATGTGCTGAAAGAGGCAAGAGAGGTGCAGAAACAGGCAAGAAAGGTACAGAAAGAGGGAACAGGGGTGCAGAAAGAGGTAAGAGGGATACAGAAATTTGCAAGAGAGGTGCAGAAAGAAGCAAGAGCAGTGTAGAAAGAAGCAAGTGAAGTGCAGAAAGAAGCAAGAGAGGTGGAAAAATAGGGAAGAGGGGTGCAGAAAGAGGCATGAGGGATGCAGAAATTTGCAAAAGAGGTGCAGAAAGAACAAACAGAGGTGCAAAAAGAGGCAAGAGAGGTGCAGAAATAGGTAGGAGAGGTGAACAAAGAGGCAAGAGGGGTACAGAAAGAGACAGGAGGGGTTCAGAAAAACAGAGAGAAGTGCAGAAAGAAGCAACAGAGGTGCTGAAAGAGGCAAGAGAGGTGCAGAAATAGGTAGGAGAGTTACACAAAGAGGCAAGAGGGGTACAGAAAGACGCAAGAGAGGTGCAGAAACAGGCAGGAAAGGTGCAAAAAGAGGGAACAAGGCTTCAGAAAGAGGCAAGAGAGTTGCAGAAAGAGGGGTGCAGAAAGAGGCAAGAGAGGTGCAGAGAGACGCAAGAGAGGTGCAGAAAATGGCAAGAGAACTGCAGAAAGAGGCAAGAGGGATGCAAATATGTGAAGAAGGGTGAATAGAGAAGCAAGAGAGGTGCAGAAAGATGCAAGAGAAGTGCAGAAAGAAGCAAGAGAGGTGCAGAAAGAAGCAAGAGATGTGGATAAATAGGGAAGAGGGGTGGAGAAAGAAGCAACAGAGGTACAGAAAGAGGCAAGAGAGGTGCAGAAAGAGGGCGGAGGGGTGCAAAAAGAGGCAAGATGGGTGCAGAAAAAAGTAAGAGAGGTACAGAAAGAAGCAAGAGAAGTGCAGAACGAAGCAACAGGGGTGCAGAAAGAGGCTAGAAGGGTGCTGAAAGAAGCAAGAGAAGTGCTGAAAGAAGCAACAGAGGTGTAGAAAGAAGCACGAGAAGTGCAGAAAGAACCAACAGAGGTGCAAAAAGAGGCCAGAGGGGTGCAGAAAAAGGTAGGATAGGTGCACAAAGAGGCAAGATAGGTGCAGACAGAGGCAGGAGGGGTGCAGAAAGAAGGAAGATAAGTACAGAAAGAAGCAACAGAGGTGCTGAAAGAGGCGCAAAGGGTGCAGAAAGAGCAAGAGAAGTACAGAAAGAAGCAACAGAGGTACAGAAAGAGGCAAGAGAGGTGCAGAAACAGGCAGGAAAGGTACAGAAAGAGGGAACAGGGGTGCAGAAAGAGGCAAGAGAGGTGGAGAAAGAGAAAAGAGAGGTGCAGAAAGAGGCAAGTGACGTGCAGAAAGAGGCACCAGAGGTGCAGAAAGACACAAGAGAGGTGCGGAAACAGGCAAGAGAAGTGCAGAAAGAGGCAAGAGAATTGCTGAAAAAAGCAACAGAGGAGTGGAAAGAAGCAAGAGAAGTGCAGAAAGAGGCAAGTGAGGTGCAGAAAGAGGCAAGAGAGGTGCAAAAAATGGCAAGAGAACAGCAGAAAGAGGCAAGAGGGATGTAAAAAAGGGAAAAAGGGTACAGAAAGAAGGAAGAGAGGTGCTGAAAGAGGCGCGAAGGGTGCAGAAAGAGCAAGAGAAGTACAGAAAGAAGCAACAAAGGTACGGAAAGAGGCAAGAGAGGTGCAGAAACAGGCAGGAAAGGTACAGAAAGAGGGAACAGGGGTGCAGAAAGAGGCAAGAGAGGTGCAGAAAGAGAAAAGAGAGGTGCAGAAAGAGGCAAGTGGGGTGCAGAAAGAAGCAAGTGACGTGCAGAAAGAGGCACCAGAGGTGCAGAAAGATGCAAGAGAGCTGCAGAAACAAGCAAGAGAAGTGCAGAAAGAGGCAAGAGAATTGCTGAAAGAAGCAACAGAGGTTTGTAAAGAAGCAAGAGAAGTGCAGAAAGAGGCAAGTGAGGTGCAGAAAGAGGCAAGAGAGGTGCAAAAAATGGCAAGAGAACAGCAGAAAGAGGCAAGAGGGGTGTAAAAAAGGGGAAAAGGGTACAGAAAGAAGCAAGAGAGGTGCAGAAAGAAGCAAGGGAAGTGCAGAAAGAAGCAAGAGAGGGGCAGAAAGAGGGAAGACAAGTGCAGAAAAAGACAACAGGGGTGCAGAAAGAGACAACAGGGGTGCAGAAAGAAGTAAGAGAGGTTCAGAAAGAAGCAACAGAGGTGCAGAAAGAGGCAAGAGGGGTGCTGAAAGAGGAGAGAGGAGTGCAAAAAGAAGCAAAAGAGGTGCACAAAGAGGAAAGAGGGGTGCAGAAAGAGATAAGAGCAGTGCAGAAAGAACCATAAGAGAAGCAGAATGAGGCAAGAGAGGTGCAGAAAAAGGAAGAAGGGTGCACAAAGAAGCAAGAGAAATGCAGAAAGAGGCAAGTGAGGTGCAGAAGGAAGCAAGAGAACTGCAGAAAGAGGCAAGAGAGTTGCAGAAACAGGCAAAAGGGGTGCAGAAAGAGGGAACAGGTGTGCAGACAGTGGCAAGAGAGTTGCAGAAAGAGGGAAGAGGGGTTCAGAAAGAGGTAAGAGGAATACAGAAATTTGCAAGAGAGGTGCAGAAAGAAGCAAGAGCAGTGCAGAAAGAAGCAAGAGAAGTGCAGAAAGAAGCACGAGAGCTGGATAAATAGGGAAGAGGGGTGCGGAAAGAGGCATGAGGGATGCATAAATTTGCAAAAGAGGTGCAGAAAGAACCAACAGAGGTGCAAAAAGAGGCAAGAGAGGTGCAGAAATAGGTAGGAGAAGTGCACAAATAGGCAAGAGGGGTACAAAAAGACAGGAGGGGTTCAGAAAAATGGAGAGAAGGGCAGAAAGAAGCAACAGAGGTGCTGAAAGAGGCAAGAGAGGTGCAGAAATAGGTAGGAGAGGTGCAGAAACAGGCAGGAAAGGTACAGAAAGAGGGAACAGGGCTGCAGAAAGAGGCAAGAGAGGTGCAGAAAGAGGGGGGAGGGTGTAGGAGAGTAGGATCTGCTTCACATGGGTACCCCCACTTTTTGCTGATGCTTCACTGTTTTTTGACCTTAGTCTGGCTGGGGCCCTGCTAATCAGAACCCCAGCCTAGCTGCTTCCTCTCTAAAATGGTTCCATGTGCCTCAGGCACATCTCTGATTGGAATCTGGAGTGCCCTTATAAGTCCCTAGTATATGGTATACTATGTACCCAGGGCATAGGTACCTCAGAGGCCTACCAGGGGCTGCAGCATGTATTGTGCCACCCTGGAAGGCCATCCAAACTGACACCACAGGTCTGCTACTGCAGCCTGGGTAAGGTGGTGCATGCACCCCTTACTGTGATATAGGCTACCTATATCACTATATACATACACACATATAAACCTATAAGTCACTCCTATGGCAGGCCTTATCAATCCTGAAGGCAGAGTGCGTGGTTCCTATGTGAGAGGGTGCCCCTGCATGAGCAGGGCCCTCTGCAGCGTTCGGAGACCCTTCTCTGATGCTGTTTGTAGTGCAGCCTGACCATATTCTCTTAAGCGCATTATAACCTCGCGTTAAATGCTAACTTTGGGATGGCTGCACGGAAACATGTCGTGTTTGGTGTCAAACATCTTGGAATACTACCCCCCGCCAGTTCTGGTGGCGGGGGTAGCATTCCACCCTTCTAGAGGGAAAGACATGTACACACTGGTATGCCCGGTACTGACTTTCCAAGCCCTGGCATCACAAAATGGATGCCGCTGCCACAGACACGAGTCTGGCCTCCTGCTGCTGACCGAAACTCCGGCAGGGGAGGCCTGGACAATAGGTTTCCTGTCCCAGACAGGATAGTGTGTATTGGGGCTGGGCGGGAGCACTCTCTGGTGCTTTGAAGTCCTGCACTGGGGGCACACTTGGTGTCCCTGTGCATACCCCAGTTCAAACCGGCTCAGGGGCTTCCAGCCCCTGCTCTGGCGCGAAACTGGACAAAGGGAAAGGGGTGTAACCACCCCTCTGCCCTGACCCTCCCATAGGTGGGGTCACAGAGTATGTCCAACCCCCTACCTTAGTATAAGTAAGGGAACCCAGTCCTTAGGACTTTAGATTTACCTGGATGAAACTCTGATACAGAATCCTGGACCTTTGACGCTCTACTTTAAGATTAGAGGACTGAAGAATCTCCCTTAGGGTCAAGGAGTGACTCCCCTGCTTGGCAGGCACCAAAGAAGCAATTGTCCGGTCTGCATCCCTGAAGCTCCCGTCGGACGCCGAAGACTTTGCATCACCAGAGGTAGATTGCCAGACTTCCCCGAGGCTGCCCTGAGTTCCCAGCAAAGCTGAGGCCCGTAGCTGTCGTGGGTAACGTGGAACCATGACCCCTGGACACCGAATGCATTTGCAAGTGCATCCTCTTCTGGGTCTCCCACGAAGTCGTGCTTTGGGCTCCGAGTAGCCCCCGCCTCCAGCACCAACTGCACCGAAGATCACTGGCCTCCACTCCACGAGTGTCCTGTGAGCCAGCTCCACGTGCACCGTCTCGAGGCTTGTTAGACTTGGCATCTTTTGGCGTGTTTCCCCTGACTTTTTGCTTTCTGACCTCCCGGTTTTTACTCTGTTTTTGCTGGTGTAATGATTCTGCGCACTTTCCTCACTGCTGTCCAGTGGGAAAGTGCAAGTGCTCCTGTATAAAATGCGTTATGGATTGGTGTTTCCATGATTGGCCTATTTGGTTTATGTGTCAGTCCCTTGTAAAGTGTACTGCGAGTGCCAGGGCCTATAGACCAAATGCTGTTGGTGGGCTGCAGCACTGGATTGTGCCACCCACGCAAACAGCCCGTAAAGTGTAACTCGGGCCTGCCACCGCAGTGCCTGTGCGCAGCCTGGGGCTGCCATGTCGACTTGGCAAGTGCACACACTTGCAAGTCCCCAAACCTTCCCTTTGCTACATGTTAGTCACCCCTAAGGTAGGCCCAAGGTACCCCTGTGGGCAGGGTGCGGTGTATGCGAAAGGTAGGACATGCCCGGGTGTGTGCGGCATGTCCTGATAGTGAATTACAGCCTAGTTCGTTTTTCACTATTGCAAGGCTACCTGTTCCCCCTAGGCCAGAACGGGCAGTTTTGATTATTACAGCTTATAATCCTAACTGACCCCGGGAACATGGTAGAAATTCGAGTTTAGTATGCCTGGGCTCAGAATGATAAAATGCAGCTTTTAGTGAAGTTGGTTTTAACATTCTGTGTTTGAAAATACCACTTTTAGAAAGTGGGTATTTTCTTGTCTAACCATCCAAGCCAGGATGCCAGGAGACAGGGTGAGTCAGCACAGGGCTGAATAGCAAGATCTACATGTAGATGGGTGGGAGGGGTCGCACCTGGGCCCTGAATAGGACAGTGCCTTCCCTCCACAATGCTGGCTCCACCTCCTGTGGTGCGTCTGATGTCCCTGGCCTACTCACTGAAAGAAGGGATGGAGACTTGTCAACAAAGTGCTCCAGAACTGGTTTGGACTAGGCAAAGGCCTCTCTGCCTTCAGAGAACAAAGGAATTTGGGATATAAATATTGGGGCCCTGACCCCATGAATTTAGATCTCGCTGGAATCAAGGAACCTGCCAAGACGAAGAGCTGGAAGAGCTGCCAGGAGGAGTACTGCCCCTTTGCTGTGTTGTTGCTTTGTTGGGTTGGCCTGCAGCTGCTGCTTCTGCCTTGGGCAGTGAAAGGACTGGACTGAACTTTCTACAAACTTGTGCTGAGTATATCCAAGGGCCTGGAACCGAGCTGGCCTCCTGTTAAGAAGTCTCAGGGACTACAAAGACTTCACAAGCCTCTGGGTACCGCTTCTGGAACGCTGTTTCAGTTGCCACAGAGGAAGGGAACCGCAACCGACTCCGTCAACCGAGTCCATCCCTGGCCGGTGACCTGTTTGCACCGCAGACCGCATCGCCCCGCTTCGCATCGCAACCCTGGTCTCACCGTGGGCGACGTCCGACGCCGCCAACATCGAGCCGCTGCTTGCACCGTGACCTGTGGGCACCGCAGTTCGCATCGCATCGCTTCACTGAACCAACCGGACCCGACCGATGCGGTCGCTGCAACTGGCTCAAGAGTCGAGACCGCACAGCATTTGGGGCACCGCTAGCACGTCTGCGACGCACCGCTCCGACTCGCACCGCTGTCCGACGCCAGCTCCCGCACTCCGGCTTGGTCGCCTGCATCGCAACCTGTCAGCACCGCATCGAGCATCGTCTCACCCTGCATCGCACGCCTTGGACTCACCGACTCCGTCTGCACGACGCTCATCGAGCCGCTGCCTGCACCGCATCGAGGGACACCGCACCTTGCATCGCTCCGTCTTGCACCGCAACCGCGACGAACGCCGACCGGCTCGTACACTCCGTACCAGCCACAACGAGAAAGGTACTGTAACCGAGTCTGTTCATGACTCTGCTGGCCCGTATCGACGCGGTCGGCTGGAACTGTTAGACTCTGGGGTTTTCAGCATCACGGTAGGCTCGGACGGAGCTACCGACTGCGTACAAACTTTGCTTTTGTGCTATTCCTGCAAAGAAGAAGTTACCGTATCAAGCATTCGTTTTTAAAGTACAGTATTGTGGATTTTTGTCGTAATTGGTCTTGTCTTGAGTATATAAAATATTGGTTATTTTTCTAAACTGGTGTGGTGTCCGCTTGTAGTGCTTACACTGTATTACTGTTGGTTATGTGCAAATGCTTTACACACTGCCTCTGAATTAAGCCTGACTGCTCATGCCAAGCTACCACGAGGGTGAGCAGGGGTTACTTCACGAGTGTAACAACCCTTACCCTGACTAGGAAGAAGGGTCCCTACTTGGACAAAGGTGCAAGTCCTTGCCAACTAGAGATCCCATTTCTAACATTGGTTGTCAGCGGTGAGGATAGGACTTGTGTTTGCACTTGACTTACAGTGATTGGTGTGCACTACTACCATATCGCAGACCATTACGTACCACATACTGGTTCTTTTTCTTTTGGCCTATTTTTGATCTTGCCAGTTTTCAACTCACTACTTTTGTCATGCCTGAATCAATTGCATCATCCGTTGCATCTCTGGAAGTTATCTTTGAGGAGGACAGGTTGGAATCCTACGCCGTAAAGGAGTTACGAGCGATTTGTAAAAACTTGAAAGTCCAAATTAAAGGCCTCACAAGGAAGGAGGAGCTACAGAAGGCGCTGAGGGCCTGGGTAGCAGCCAGACATGCCAATGGGCAGCCTGGTGATCTCAGTGAGGAGGCGGAGGAGCCTATTTCCAGGGTGGATGTGCTTTTGGGTAGGGTGGAACCCGCCAGGTCAGGCAGCAGCAGTCTGTCCCCAGAGGAGCTGGAGGACAGGAGGGAGGCAAGGCAGTTTGAGCTGCAGAAGCTCAGGCTGGAGAGTGCGTGGGAGGAGAAGAGATTGGCCATAGAGGAGAGGAAGATGCTCTTAGAGCATGAGAGAGAACTGAAGGAGCTAGAACTTAGGAGTAAGTCAGGCTCAGATGGTGGCAGCAATTCGTCCAGAAAGGCAGACAGGATTGTGCACATTCCCAAGAACGTAGGCAAGGAGTTCAAGAAGGGGATGACATACAAAGGTGGTTTCAGGGTTATGAGGCAGCCATACACATGAATGGGGTCCCTGAGGAGAATTGGGGAGCAGGATTGTGGCCACTTTTCCCTGAAGAAGCAAGGGATGCTCTGATAGCTTTGGGTAAGGGGTATCACCTCACCTATGCTGACATGAAGGATGCCCTCCTCACGAAGTATGGTCTTACTCCTGAAAAGTACAGGGATCAGTTCAGATCCAGTAAGAAGTCTGATGCCAACACTTGGTTGGAATGTGTGGATGTGTTCTGCAGGTCTCTGGATGGTTGGGTGAAGGGCAGTAGCGTAACAGATTTTCAGGGGCTCTACAACTTGATTGCATGGGAGCACTTGTCTAGTCTATGTTTTGCAGATCTGCGCCAGCACCTAGTGGATAGTAAGCTAACTGACCCCAGGAAGCTTGCTATAGAAGCGGACCGCTGGGTGAGTACCAGGGTCCACAAGAAAGCGTTTGGGGAGACTCAGCCAAAGGTGTGCAGGGTCCCCAGCAGAAAGGTGGGGGGACAAGGGTAAAGCACAGGAGTTCTCTAAAGGGCCCCAAACTAGTACCCAGGGTAAAGGTTCCCAGCCCCCGGTGATAAGAAGAAAGGGGTCTCTACAGGAAGCCTGTTGAGACCGGCCCCCGCAAGTGTTATGCATGTGACCAGGTAGGTCACTTTAAAGGGGACCCCAAGTGCCCGAAGGGGACACAGCCACCCACCGGTGGGCAGTCCAAAGTGTTGGCTAGTGTAGCGCTTGGGGAGGAGGGGTGCCCACAGGAGGGTGGGGATTCCGCAGAAATGACCCTTGTCTCAGTCGGGGACAGTGAGATGGTCCCAGGAAACCAGGTGCCCCCTAACACAAAGAAATATAGCACCTGGGTGACCATCAATGGGAACAGGGTAGAGGCTCTCAGAGATACTGGAGCCAGTGTGACCTCAGTCCGGTGTCACCTGGTGTCTGAGAAGCAAGTAGTCCCAGGAGCATTCCACCAAGTAGTTGCTGTCGACAACTCTGAGCGCCAGTGTATGGTGGCGCAGGTTCCTTTGAATGGGGGGTCTCAGGTCCCTTGAGGGTGGTTGTGAGCCCTACCATGCCTGTAGATTGTCTGCTAGGAAACGACCTGGAGCAGTCCTCATGGAAGGAGGTTGAGCTCAGGTCTCACTTGGAGATGCTTGGGTTGCCAGAGTGGGCATGCGTGTCTACTCGGTCAATGGCAGCCAGAAAGGGTGATCAAGAGGACTTGGAGCCTGAAACAGTGGCCCAAGTCCCTGCCAAGAGAAAGGGCAGGGGCGCGGGAAACCGGCCCCCGAAGTTCCCACGGACTGGGAGGAGGTGGACCTCGAGGGGGACGCCCCGGTGCCTACAGGGGAGCAAGTAGCCGAACTGGGAGACATCTCTGAGCTGACCCATTGGCAGCAAGAAGGGGGTCCCACCAGGGAGGAGTTCTGCAGGGAGCAGAACCAGTGCCCTACTCTGGAGGGTCTACGGCGGCAGGCTGCAGACCAGGCAGCTGGTAATCAGTCCGGGTCACATCTGATCTACTGGGAGAGTGGTCTCCTCTACAGTGAGCCTAAGGTTGCTGAGCCTGGGTCAGCCCGTGTGCTGGTGGTACCCCAGCGCTTCAGGACCTTCCTACTGGGTCTGGCTCATGACGTGCCTTTGGCAGGACATTTGGGGCAGGACAAGACCTTTGACAGGCTTGTCACCCACTTCTTTGGCCTCAAATGAGAAGGCAGTCAGATGCACACTGTAGGTCTTGCCAAACTTGCCAGGCAAGTGGTAAGAGTGGGAGGAAGGTCAAAGCTCCTCTCCAACCTTTTCCTGTTGTTGGAACACCCTTTGAAAGGGTAGGGATGGATATTGTGGGGCCACTGGACCCCAAGACAGCCATGGGCAACAGGTACATCCTGGTCTTGGTGGACCATGCCACCCGGTACCCGGAGGCAATCCCTCTCAGGACAACGACGGCGCCAGTGGTGGGCCGGGCGTTAATGGGGATCTTTTCCCGTGTGGGATTCCCCAGAGAGGTGGTTTCCGATAGGGGGACCAATTTCATATCGAAGTATATGACATTCCTGTGGAAGGAGTGTGGTGTAACCTACAAGTTCACCACTCCTTACCACCCACAAGGAAACGGTCTGGTGGAGAGATTCAACCAGACCTTGAAAGGCATGATCAAGGGTCTAACAGAACCCATGAGGCATAAGTGGGACGTCCTCTTGCCATGCCTACTCTTTGCATACAGGGAGGTGCCTCAGAAGTCTCTTGGGTACAGCCCCTTTGAGCTCCTGTATGGCCACCCTGTCAGAGGACCTCTGAGTTTGGTAAAGGAAGGCTGGGAGGCGGCTCCCAGGAAAACTCCCCAGGATGTATTTAGCTACATGCTGGCCTTTAGAAACCAAACTGCCCGCTTCAGGAAACTCGCTCAGGCGAACCTAGAAGCCAGCCAGGAAGAAATGAAGAGATGGTATGACCAGAACGCCACTCTGGTCGAATTTCAACCTGGGCAAAAAGTGTGGGTAATGGCCCCAGTGGCACCTTGTGCCTTGCAGGACATGTGGACTGGGCTATATGAGGTAAAGGAGCGCAAAAGTGACGTCACCTACCTGGTGGATTTGCAGGCTCCAAGGAACCCTTTGAGGGTCCTTCACGTGAACCGCCTCAAGCCCCACTTCGAGAGGTCCGAAGTGAGTATGCTCTTGGCGACAGATGATGGGGTGGAAGAGGAGAGCGAGCCTCTCCCTGACCTCCTGTCTACCAAGGAGCATGATGGGTCAGTAGAGGGTGTGATCCTCTCCCCTACTCTGACTCAGGAGCAGCAGGGGGACTGTCGCCAGTTGTTGGGACAGTTCGCCCCACTGTTCTCTCTGACCCCCGGTGTTACTCACTGGTGTACCCATGACGTGGACACCGGTGACAGCCATCCTGTGAAGCACAAGATTTACAGGTTGACTGACCGGGTCAGAGCCAGCATCAAGGAGGAGGTCTCTAAGATGTTGGCGTTAGGGGTGATTGAGCCCTCCCACAGTCCTTGGGCCAGCCCAGTGGTCTTGGTCCCAAAGGCTGCGGCGCCCGGTGCCACTCCAGAACTCCGGTTTGTGTGGACTACCGTGGGCTCAATGCCGTCACCAGGACTAACGCGCACCCCATCCCCAGAGCTGATGAGCTCATTGATCGGTTGGGAGCTGCCCGGTTCCTCAGCACGTTTGATTTAACGTCTGGGTACTGGCAGATTGCCTTAACCGATGGGGCCAAGGAGAGATCAGCGTTCTCAACCCCAGAAGGTCATTACCAATTCCGGGTGATGCCCTTTGGGTTGAAGAATGCCCCTGCCACCTTTCAGAGGTTGGTCAATCAGGTGTTGGCCGGGCTGGAGGATTTCAGTGCCGCCTACCTGGATGACATTGCTGTGTTCAGTTCCAGCTGGGAAGAACATTTACAGCACCTTGAGAAAGTGTTGAGGGCTCTGCAAGGTGCAGGCCTCACGATCAAGTCCAGTAAGTGCCAGATCGGGCAGGGTTCTGTGGTGTACTTGGGGCACCAGGTAGGAAGCGGCCAGGTGGCCCCTACAACCCAAGATTGACACCATTCTGGCTTGGGAACCCCCCAAGACCCAGACAGAGGTGAGGGCCTTCTTAGGTCTCACCGGCTACTATAGGAGATTTGTTAAGGGCTATGGCACCATCGTTGGCCCCTTAACAGAGCTGACCTCTAAGAGGCAGCCCAGGAAAGTGATCTGGACTGAGTCCTGCCAGAAAGCTTTTGATGCCCTGAAGGCGGCCATGTGCACGGCGCCCGTGCTCAAGGCACCTGACTTCTCCAAAGAATTTGTCGTGCAGACTGACGCTTCAGAGCATGGTGTGGGAGCGGTGCTCTCACAACTGAACGGAGAGGGCCTGGATCAGCCTGTAGTCTTCCTTAGCAGGAGACTACTTCCCAGGGAACAGAGGTGGAGTGCCATAGAAAGGGAAGCTTTTGCTGTGGTCTGGGCACTGAAGAAGTTGAGACCATACCTGTTTGGGACTCACTTCCGGGTTCAGACAGACCACAGGCCCCTCAGATGGTTGATGCAAATGAGGGGTGAGAATCCAAAACTGCTGAGGTGGTCCATCTCCCTACAGGGAATGGACTTTACGGTGGAACACCGTCCTGGTACAGAACACGCCAACGCAGATGGTCTGTCCAGGTTCTTCCGCCTTAGTGAAGAGAACTCCAATGGGGTTGGGTAGTTCTCCCTACTTTCAGCTGGAGGGGACATGTGTTAGACTTGGCATCTTTTGGCGTGTTTCCCCTGACTTTTTGCTTTCTGACCTCCCGGTTTTGACTCTGTTTTTGCTGGTGTAATGATTCTGCGCACTTTCCTCACTGCTGTCCAGTGGGAAAGTGCAAGTGCTCCTGTATAAAATGCGTTATGGATTGGTGTTTCCATGATTGGCCTATTTGGTTTATGTGTCAGTCCCTTGTAAAGTGCACTGCGAGTGCCAGGGCCTATAGACCAAATGCTGTTGGTGGGCTGCAGCACTGGATTGTGCCACCCACGCAAACAGCCCGTAAAGTGTAACTCGGGCCTGCCACAGCAGTGCCTGTGCGCAGCCTGGGGCTGCCATGTCGACTTGGCAAGTGCACACACTTGCAAGTCCCCAAACCTTCCCTTTGCTACATGTTAGTCACCCCTAAGGTAGGCCCAAGGTACAACTGTGGGCAGGGTGCGGTGTATGCGAAAGGTAGGACATGCCCGGGTGTGTGCGGCATGTCCTGATAGTGAATTACAGCCTAGTTCGTTTTTCACTATTGCAAGGCTACCTGTTCCCCTAGGCCAGAACGGGCAGTTTTGATTATTACAGCTTATAATCCTAACTGACCCCGGGAACATGGTAGAAATTCGAGTTTAGTATGCCTGGGCTCAGAATGATAAAATGCAGCTTTTAGTGAAGTTGGTTTTAACATTCGGTGTTTGAAAATACCACTTTTAGAAAGTGGGTATTTTCTTGTCTAACCATCCAAGCCTGCCTCTGCGAGGTTGTGTATTCCTTGTCTGGAGTGTGAGTGACAGGGGCTGGGGGATGCCAGGAGACAGGGTGAGTCAGCACAGGGCTGAATAGCAAGATCTACATGTAGATGGGTGGGAGGGGTCGCACCTGGGCCCTGAATAGGACAGTGCCTTCCCTCCACAATGCTGGCTCCACCTCCTGTGGTGCGTCTGATGTCCCTGGCCTACTCACTGAAAGAAGGGACGGAGACTTGTCAACAAAGTGCTCCAGAACTGGTTTGGACTAGGCAAAGGCCTCTCTGCCTTCAGAGAACAAAGGAATTTGGGATATAAATATTGGGCCCCTGACCCCATGAATTTAGATCTCGCTGGAATCAAGGAACCTGCCAAGACGAAGAGCTGGAAGAGCTGCCAGGAGGAGTACTGCCCCTTTGCTGTGTTGTTGCTTTGTTGGGTTGGCCTGCAGCTGCTGCTTCTGCCTTGGGCAGTGAAAGGACTGGACTGAACTTTCTACAAACTTGTGCTGAGTATCTCCAAGGGCCTGGAACCGAGCTGGCCTCCTGTTAAGAAGTCTCAGGGACTACAAAGACTTCACAAGCCTCTGGGTACCGCTTCTGGAACGCTGTTTCAGTTGCCACAGAGGAAGGGAACCGCAACCGACTCCGTCAACCGAGTCCATCCCTGGCCGGTGACTTGTTTGCACCGCAGACCGCATCGCCCCGCTTCGCATCGCAACCCTGGTCTCACCGTGGGCGACGTCCGACGCCGCCAACATCGAGCCGCTGCTTGCACCGTGACCTGTGGGCACCGCAGTTCGCATCGCATCGCTTCACTGAACCAACCGGACCCGACCGACGCGGTCGCTGCAACTGGCTCAAGAGTCGAGACCGCACCGCATTTGGGGCACCGCTCGCACGTCTGCGACGCACCGCTCCGACTCGCACCGCTGTCCGACGCCAGCTCCCGCACTCCGGCTTGGTCGCCTGCATCGCAACCTGTCAGCACCACATCGAGCATCGTCTCACCCTGCATCGCACGCCTTGGACTCACCGACTCCGTCTGCACGACGCTCATCGAGCCGCTGCCTGCACCGCATCGAGGGACACCGCACCTTGCATCGCTCCGTCTTGCACCGCAACCGCGACGAACGCCGACCGGCTCGTACACTCCGTACCAGCCACAACGAGAAAGGTACTGTAACCGAGTCTGTTCATGACTCTGCTGGCCCGTATCGACACGGTCGGCTGGAACTGTTAGACTCTGGGGTTTTCAGCATCACGGTAGGCTCGGACGGAGCTACCGACTCGCACGAACTTTGCTTTTGTGCTATTCCTGCAAAGAAGAAGTTACCGTATCAAGCATTCGTTTTTAAAGTACAGTATTGTGGATTTTTGTCGTAATTGGTCTTGTCTTGAGTATATAAAATATTGGTTATTTTTCTAAACTGGTGTGGTGTCCGTTTGTAGTGCTTACACTGTATTACTGTTGGTTATGTGCAAATGCTTTACACACTGCCTCTGAATTAAGCCTGACTGCTCGTGCCAAGCTACCACGAGGGTGAGCAGGGGTTACTTCACGAGTGTAACAACCCTTACCCTGACTAGGAAGAAGGGTCCCTACTTGGACAAAGGTGCAAGCCCTTGCCAACTAGAGATCCTATTTCTAACAAGGCTCCTTCGTGGTCGCTAGTCCGTTGGCTAGTAGGCCCTCCCGAAGGCCAATCTTTTTTTGCTTGGGCTCCCTGGTTGCTCCAGGTGTGCCCTGACTTATCCTCGCTGGGTGAGTCCCTCAGACCTTGCTGGTCTGCAACATCGTCCTTCTTCGATTTCCACGAGACTTGCCGTTGCCAAGGCTTGTTGGGACCAATCCGGTCGCCGACACCCCTGCAATCGACAGACGTCATGGAGCAGCTCGAATCCAGCTCCTGATTGTCGTCGACGCCTCCTGGACTTCGTGGCTGAAGAGTCAAGATGACCGTCAACCTACCTGAAGCACTCGACATCGGTGGACATCTGCTCATCGCCTTCCTGGTCACTGGCTAGTGACCCAGACTCTGTCCCCTCTGCTTTCAGGTTCTTCAGATCTTCGATCCACCTTTGGATCCACCCGAACACTTTCGACTTGGCCGCCAGCAGCACTTTGCAGCAGATCGCCATTGAAAGCGACGACGAAACCCGACCCCGAAAGACACCTATGCACCCGGCTTCCCTGGGTGAGGTAACTCGAGTACTCCGGTGCTCCCGTGGGTATTGACACTAGAACAGCCTAGTTCTCAAAGGGTTTGCTCCAAGTCCTCCTCTAAGTGTCCCTTTTCTTTTAAATTCTAATCGCGACTTTCCCCATAGAAGTTAACGGTGGTTCGCGGTTGTGTTCATACACTGCACGCGTCCCCCGTGGGTCCCCTGTGTCACTGCCTTGGGTGGTTCCTTGTGGTCCAAGCACTTCTACAGGCTCTAGGCCTTGTGTCTAGCTCAGTGGTGGTTCTTATACCACTTTATTGGTATATGGTTTGGTACGCCCCTGGGGCTCAAACGTGTATTTGTGCTATTACTGTAGATAACTAACTCGTAACGTATGTACTTCAAACTCTAGCCTCATAAAGAGACTAGAGGGGTGTGTTTAGTAATAAATACATATATTTTGAATATATACCTGGTGTGGTCCTCTTTCATTTGGTCACTCAAAAGATTATAGACTGGTAAAACAAGCTGCTTTACATTCCTTCAAGACTTAGCCTGAAGGCTGCTCTCCATAGCTACCACTAGGATAGCTTTCAATAAAGGTTGTCTTTAACCTATCTCCAATAAGGGGTTGTTTGGACTGGTGCAAGGTGCCCACTATAATTAGTGGACAGCATATGCCAAGCCAACTTCTCACATTGGTGTGCAGCGTGTGGGATTCCAGCTTGCTATTGTTTTACCAGATAATCTCAATTGAATTGATCAACTGAAAACCACTAAGGGTACCTAAGGTACATATAAATCAAGCTTAGTAATACAGTAAGTTCTACTGAACTTAGAGTTGTGTGTCAAGGGACAGCACACCCTTTCTACAACTCAAGAGAGTTTAGTAGGCCACACTAGAGTAGGTAGTGCATACACCACACCTCACTAGTGATGTCTTCAAAGCCAGGACCCAGTGAGTCCTTGCCAGAAGCCAGTGGGCTTCTTCCCTCCAAGTATGATAAACTCCCATTCTTGGAATTGAGAGCCTTATGCACTACTAGGAAGTTGAAGACAGGCAAAAGTGCCAGCACCCAACACCTCAGGGAGGTGTTACTAGCTGATGATCTCAGCAGGCCCCTAGGGTCTGAAGGGGTAGGCAAGGAGGGTGGGGCAGAAGATGAGGAAGGGGCCAGGGTTGAAGAAACCCAGGCCCCCCCCTCTGAAACTGGCCAGGAAGGTGAAAATGACCTAGTCCTGGAGAATCCAATTCCTCCTGTGGAGGAGGAGGAGGGAGAGGATCAGACTGACCTCCCCTTTGTCCCCCCAGGAAGAGTTATGAGTGTGCCCAGAAGGTCTAGGTCTCCTTCTCATGAGTCTAACCACTCTGACACCTCAATAGGGACCTCTGTCTCCTCTCATAGGAGGGAATCCTCTCATGAGAGGAGAAAGAGACTGATTCAATATGAGCAAGCTCAACTTGAACTCAGGAAACAGCAATTGGCTATAGACAGGGAGTCCCTAGATCTCTATAGAGAGAGACAAAAGTTGGGACTAGAGTCCCATGGTGGCAGCAGTTTCCCCAAAGATAGGGAAAGGTCTTATGACCATAGAAACCTGAGCAAGATTGTCCCTCCCTACCAGAGTGGGGATGATATCCACAAATGGATAACTGCTCTAGAGAGGGCCTGTAAAGTACAGAGGGTCCCTCAGGAGCAGTGGGCAGCAATCTTGTGGCTCTCCTTTTCAGACAAAGGTAGAGACAAGCTCCTCACTGTTAGAGAGGAGGATGCTGATAATTACAAAGTCTTGAAGAGTGCTCTAATTGATGGGTTTGGCCTAACCACTGAACAATATAGGTTAAAGTTCAGGGATACCCAAAAAGCACAGACTCAAGACTGGGTGGACTTTGTTGATTGTTCTGCCAAGGCTCTGGAAGGTTGGTTATTGGGCAGTAAGGTATGTGACTTCACAGGATTGTACAATCTGATAATGAGGGAGCAGATTCTTAATAACTGTCAAAATCAGCTGTTGCATCAGCACCTGGTAGACTCTGATCTGACCTCTCCCCAAGAATTGGGAAAGAAGGCAGACAAATGGGTCAGAACCAGGGTGAGGCAGAAGGTACAGAACCAAGGTGGTGACCCTAAGAAGCAAGATTCGAAAACCTCTGATAAGGGTGGGGAGAAGGGTAAAGATCAAAAGTCTTCACAAGGCCCCCAAAAATCTTCTTCAGGTGGGGATTCACAGTCTACCAAAGGGAAAGGCCAAAGAAAACCATGGTGCAAGGTCTGTAAGCAAAAGACCCACTGGACCAGTGATTGCACCAAGTCCAAAGACTCGACTCCAGCCCCCACCAATGCCCTTAAGGCACCTGCTCCCCTAGTGCAGTTACAGTTGGTGGTGGGACTACACAAGCCAAGGGTTTAGTAGGGTTGACCCTGGGTAAAGAGATGAGCTCTGACCTAGTCAGAGAACTCACTCAGGCTGTCCTAGTCTGTGATGGAGGCATGGATATGACCTCCTCTGTGAGTCCCAGTAATCTGGGCAAGTACAGACAACAGCCTTTAATCAATGGAAGAGATGCTTTGGCATTTAGGGACACAGGGGCAAGTGTCACCATGGTGACACAAGACCTTGTGAATCCTGGGCAGATTATACTTGGTGAGATGTACCAAGTGACCAATGCTAGCAACGTCAGAACAGACCATACTCTGGCAGTTGTTAACTTCTCCTGGGGAGGGGTAACTGGCCTTAAGAAGGTTGTGGTAAGTGCAGACCTACCCGTTGAATGCTTGCTTGGCAATGACTTAGAAACTTCAGCTTGGGCAGAAGTGGAGCTCAGGACCCATGCAGAAATGCTGGGGATCCCTGCAGATGTGTTTGCTGTGACCAGGTCACAAGCCAAAATGTCTAGCACTGAACAGGCCTTGGATTCTGGAATAATGGACCAAGTGCCTTCCAAGAAGAGGAGTAGTAGGGTAAAGGCAGTGCCTTCCCCTTGGCTCAGAAGGAAGATCAGTCCCTTGAGGGGGATGATCTCAGTACTGAGGAAGGAACTGTCCCAGAGGAGCTTGAACCTGACCAGGTTGAGTTCTTGGGGACAGGGGGACCTTCCAGGGCAGACCTGAGCCAGGAGCAGCAGAGCTGCCCCTCTCTTGAACCCCTCAGACAGCAAGCTGCTGCTGAGGCTGCTGGGAAAGCTAGTGGTCCCCATACTGTGTATTGGGATGATGGACTCTTGTACTCAGATTGTAGAGACCCCAAGCCTGGTGCTACCAGGAGGTTGGTTATACCTCTGAAGTTCAGGGGCTTCCTATTCACCCTAGCCCATGATATTCCCTTAGCAGGTCACCTGGGCCAGAACAAGACTTGGGACAGAATTGTCCCTCACTTTCACTGGCCCCACATGTCTGAAGACACCAAGGAGTTTTGTCGCTCCTGTGTAACCTGCCAGGCCAGTGGCAAGGCAGGTGGCACTACAAAGGCCCCCTGATACCACTACCTGTGGTGGGGGTTCCCTTTGAAAGGGTGGGGATTTACATTGTTGGTCCCATGGATCCCCAAACAGCATCTGGGCACAGGTTTATCCTGGTGGTAGTGGATCATGCCACCAGGTACCCAGAGGCTATTCCCCTTAGGACCACTACAGCACCTGTGGTGGCAAGGGCCCTCCTGGGAATTTTCTCAAGAGTGGGCTTCCCTAAGGAGGTTGTATCAGACAGGGATGCAAACTTTATGTCTGGATACTTAAAAGCAATGTGGAAGGAGTGTGGAGTGACTTACAAGTTCACCACACCCTATCACCCACAATGCAATGGTTTAGTTGAGAGATTCAACAAAACCTTGAAGGGCATGATTAAAGGGCTCCCAGAACAGCTTAGGCGAAGATGGGACATACTCTTGCCCTGCCTTTTATTTGCGTACAGGGAGGTGCCTCAAAAGGGGGTTGGCTACAGCCCTTTTGAACTTTTGTTTGGTCACCCTGTCAGGGGTCCACTGTGCTTGGTAAAGGAAGGATGGGAGTTACCTCTCAAGCCCCCAAAGCAAGACATAGTGGACTACGTACTTGGTCTCCGCTCCCGGATGGCTGAGTATATGAAAAAGGCAACTAAAAACCTTGAGGCTAGCCAGGAACTTCAAAAGGCCTGGCATGACCAAAAGGCTGTACTGACTGTTTATCAGCCAGGACAGAAGGTGTGGGTGTTGGAGCCAGTGGCCCCAGCGGCTCTCCAAGACAAATGGAGTGGACCCGACACCATTGTTGAGCAGAAGGGTGAGGTTACCTACTTAGTAGACCTAGGAACACCCAGGAGTCCCCACAGGGTTCTCCATGTCAACAGGTTAAAACCACATGTGGACAGGGCAGACATGGGCTTGCTCATGGCTACTGATGAGGGACAGGAGGAAGAGAGTGACCCACTCCCTGACCTGCTCTCACAGAACCCTGGTGATGGGTCAGTGGATGGTGTAGCCTTGGCAGGCAGCCTCACTACCCAGCAGCAGACTGATTGCAGACAGGTGCTCAATCAGTTCAGACACATATTCTCACTGACACCCAGTCAGACTACCTGGTGCACTCATGAAGTGGACACTGGGGACAGTCTGCCTATTAAAAATAAGATTTATAGGCAACCTGACCATGTCAGGGACTGTATCAGGACAGAAGTCCAGAAGATGTTGGATTTGGGAGTTATTGAACCCTCAGATAGCCCTTGGGCTAGTCCAGTGGTCCTTGTGCCAAAACCTCACACCAATGGTGGGAAAAGAGAGATGAGGTTTTGTGTGGACTACAGGGGTCTCAATGCAGTCACTAGGACTGATGCCCATCCAATACCAAGGGCAGATGAGCTAATAGACACTTTGGCCTCAGCCAAGTATCTAAGCACATTTGACCTGACAGCTGGCTACTGGCAGATCAGACTAGCTGATGATGCAAAGCCAAAGACAGCATTCTCAACCCCTAGTGGGCATTATCAATTTGTGGTGATGCCCTTTTGTCTGAAGAATGCACCTGCCACTTTTCAGAGGCTGGTGAATACAGTCCTTACAGGTCTGGAAGCCTATAGTGCAGCATATCTAGATGATATTGCTGTCTTTAGCTCCACCTGGGAGGATCACCTGGTCCACCTCAGAAATGTTTTACAGGCCCTGAAAAAGGCAGGCCTGACTATCAAGGCCACCAAGTGCCAGATAGGGCAGAGTCAGGTTGTGTACCTGGGCCACCTTGTGGGTGGAGGCCAGGTTCAACCACTGCAGAGCAAGATCCAGACCATAATGGACTGGACTGCTCCAACTACTCAGACTCAGGTGAGAGCCTTCTTAGGCCTGACTGGGTACTATAGGAGATTTGTCAAGGGGTATGGATCAATAGTGACACCCCTGAATGACTTAACTTCCAAGAAAATGCCCAAAAAGGTTCAGTGGACAGTTAGCTGTCAAAAGGCATTTGATGACCTGAAGCAGGCCATGTGCACTTCTCCCATTCTACAGAGTCCTGATTACTCCAAGAAGTTCATTGTACAAACTGATGCATCTGAATTGGGGGTAGGGGCTGTACTGTCACAATTGAATGAAGAAGGTCAGGATCAGCCAGTAGCTTTCATTAGCAGAAGGCTGACCCCTAGAGAGAAACGTTGGTCAGCCATTGAGAGGGAGGCCTTTGCTGTGGTCTGGGCTCTGAAGAAGCTGAGGCCATACTTGTTTGGTACTCACTTCCTGGTTCAAACAGACCATAAGCCCCTCTTATGGCTAAAACAAATGAAGGGTGAAAACCCCAAACTGCTTAGGTGGTCCATTTCCCTACAGGGGATGGACTTCACAGTGGAACATAGACCTGGGAGTAACCATGCCAATGCAGATGGACTCTCTAGGTACTTCCACTTAGAACATGAAGACTTAACTGGGCAAGGTTAGTTTAATGTCCCTCCGTTTGGGGGGTTGTGTAGGAGAGTAGGATCTGCTTCACATGGGTACCCCCACTTTTGCTGATGCTTCACTGTTTTTCGACCTTAGTCTGGCTGGGGCCCTGCTAATCAGAACCCCAGCCTAGCTGCTTCCTCTCTAAAATGGTTTCCATGTGCCTTAGGCACATCTCTGATTGGAATCTGGAGTGCCCTTATAAGTCCCTAGTATATGGTATACTATGTACCCAGGGCATAGGTACCTCAGAGGCCTACCAGGGGCTGCAGCATGTATTGTGCCACCCCTGGAAGGCCATCCAAACTGACACCACAGGTCTGCTACTGCAGCCTGGGTAAGGTGGTGCATGCACCCCTTACTGTGATATAGGCTACCTATATCACTATATACATACACACATATAAACCTATAAGTCACTCCTATGGCAGGCCTTATCAATCCTGATTTAACCCAATCTTTGTGACTGGCGGTGAATGTTTGCATTGTCCAGCATTCCGTCCATCAATTGTTTCTTTTGCATTTGTCGCCCTAAGTGGGAAGGGTATGCCCAGACGTGGGTCCCGTGCTCACTACACCACTGGATTAAAGCTAGCCTGGCTGAAGAAGGGTGATGCCCTGAAACCGGTCCCAGGATGCTTGTTTCCGGTCCAGGGAGGACCTGGCTTGGCAGTTCGGACTGGACTGTTCCCACAAGGAACAGGGTCAAGACTGATTTGCATATGGCTGGGTCCAAACTGGGGTGGTGTGGTGAGCAAAAGAATGATGGATTTAACCCAGATCTTTGTGACTGGGGGTGAATGTTTGCATTGTCCAGCATTCCGTCCATCAATTGTTTCTTTTGCATTTGTCGCCCTAAGTGGGAAGGGTATGCCCAGACGTGGGTCCCGTGCTCACTACACCACTGGATTCAAGCTAGCCTGGCTGAAGAAGGGTGATGCCCTGAAACCGGTCCCAGGATGCTTGTTTCCGGTCCAGGGAGGACCTGGCTTGGCAGTTCGGACTGGTCTGTTCCCACAAGGAACAGGGTCAAGACTGATTTGCATATGGCTGGGTCCAAACTGGGGTGGTGTGGTGAGCAAAAGAATGATGGATTTAACCCAGATCTTTGTGACTGGGGGTGAATGTTTGCATTGTCCAGCATTCCGTCCATCAATTGTTTCTTTTGCATTTGTCGCCCTAAGTGGGAAGGGTATGCCCAGACGTGGGTCCCGTGCTCACTACACCACTGGATTCAAGCTAGCCTGGCTGAAGAAGGGTGATGCCCTGAAACCGGTCCCAGGATGCTTGTTTCCGGTCCAGGGAGGACCTGGCTTGGCAGTTCGGACTGGACTGTTACCACAAGGAACAGGGTCAAGACTGATTTGCATATGGCTGGGTCCAAACAGGGGTGGTGTGGTGAGCAAAAGAATGATGGATTTAACCCAGATCTTTGTGACTGGGGGTGAATGTTTGCATTGTCCAGCATTCCGTCCATCAATTGTTTCTTTTGCATTTGTCGCCCTAAGTGGGAAGGGTATGCCCAGACGTGGATCCCGTGCTCACTACACCACTGGATTCAAGCTAGCCTGGCTGAAGAAGGGTGATGCCCTGAAACCGGTCCCAGGATGCTTGTTTCCGGTCCAGGGAGGACCTGGCTTGGCAGTTCGGACTGGACTGTTCCCACAAGGAACAGGGTCAAGACTGATTTGCATATGGCTGGGTCCAAACTGGGGTGGTGTGGTGAGCAAAAGAATGATGGATTTAACCCAGATCTTTGTGACTGGGGGTGAATGTTTGCATTGTCCAGCATTCCGTCCATCAATTGTTTCTTTTGCATTTGTCGCCCTAAGTGGGAAGGGTATGCCCAGACGTGGGTCCCGTGCTCACTACACCACTGGATTCAAGCTAGCCTGGCTGAAGAAGGGTGAAGCCCTGAAACCGGTCCCAGGATGCTTGTTTCCGGTCCAGGGAGGACCTGGCTTGGCAGTTCGGACTGGACTGTTCCCACAAGGAACAGGGTCAAGACTGATTTGCATATGGCTGGGTCCAAACTGGGGTGGTGTGGTGAGCAAAAGAATGATGGATTTAACCCAGATCTTTGTGACTGGGGGTGAATGTTTGCATTGTCCAGCATTCCGTCCATCAATTGTTTCTTTTGCATTTATCAATCCTGAAGGCAGAGTGCGTGGTTCCTATGTGAGAGGGTGCCCCTGCATGAGCAGGGCCCCTCTGCAGCATTCGGAGACCCTTCTCTGATGCTGTTTGTAGTGCAGCCTGACCATATACTCTTAAGCGCATTATAACCTCGCGTTAAATGCTAACTTTGGGATGGCTGCACGGAAACATGTCGCGTTTGGTGTCAAACATCTTGGAATACTACCCCCCCCACCAGTTCTGGTGGCGGGGGTAGCATTCCACCCTTCTAGAGGGAAAGACATGTACACACCGGTATGCCCGGTACTGACTTTCCAAGCCCTGGCATCACAAAATGGATGCCGCTGCCACAGACACGAGTCTGGCCTCCTGCTGCTGACCGAAACTCCGGCTGGGGAGGCCTGGACAATAGGTTTCCTGTCCCAGGGAGGTGTGACCACCTCCCCAGACAGGTTAGTGTGTATTGGGGCTGGGCGGGAGCACTCTCTGGTGCTTTGAAGTCCTGCACTGGGGGCACACTTGGTGTCCCTGTGCATACCCCAGTTCAAACCGGCTCAGGGGCTTCCAGCCCCTGCTCTGGCGTGAAACTGGACAAAGGGAAAGGGGTGTAACCACCCCTCTGCCCTGACCCTCCCATAGGTGGGGTCACAGAGTATGTCCAACCCCCTACTTTAGTATAAGTAAGGGAACCCAGTCCTTAGGACTTTAGATTTACCTGGACGAAACTCTGATACAGAATCCTGGACCTTCGACGCTCTACTTTAAGATTAGAGGACTGAAGAATCTCCCTTGGGGTCAAGGAGTGACTCCCCTGCTTGGCAGGCACCAAAGAAGCAATTGTCCGGTCTGCATCGCTGAAGCTCCCGTCGGACTCTGAAGTCTTTGCATCACTAGAGTTGGATTTCCAGACTTTCTTGAGGCTGCCCTGAGTCCCCAGCAAAGCTGAGGCCCGTAGCTGTCGTTGGTAACGTGGAACCGTGACCCCTGGACACTGAACGCATTTGCAAGTGCATCCTCTTCTGGGTCTCCCATGAAGTCGTGCTTTGGGCTCCGAGTAGCCCCAGCCTCCAGCACCAACTGCACTGAAGATCACTGGCCTCCACTCCACAAGTGTCCTGTGAGCCAGCTCCACGTGCACTGTCTCTAGGCTCCTTTGCGGTCGCTAGTCCATTGGCTAGTAGGCCCTCCCGAAGGCCAATCTTTTTCTGCTTGGGCTCCCTGGTTGCTCCAGGTGTGCCCTGACTTATCCTCGCTGGGTGAGTCCCCCAGACCTTTCTGGTCTGCAACATCGTCCTTCTTCGATTTCCACGAGACTTGCTGTTGCCAAGGCTTGTTGGATCCAATCCAGTCTCCGACACCCCTGTAATTGACAGACGTTATGGGACAGCTCGAATCCAGCTCCTGGTTGTCGTCGACACCTCCTGGACCTCGTGGCTGAAGAGTCAAGATGACCGTCAACCTACCTGAAGCACTCGACATCGGTGGGCATCTGCTCATCGCCTTCCTGGTCACTGGCTAGTGACCCAGACTCTGTCCCCTCTGCTTTCAGGTTCTTCAGATCTTCGATCCACCTTTGGATCCACCCGAACACTTTCGACTTGGCCGCCAGCAGCACTTTGCAGCAGATCGCCATTGAAAGCGACGACGAAACCCGACCCCGAAAGACACCTATGCACCCGGCTTCCCTGGGTGAGGTAACTCGAGTACTCCGGTGCTCCCGTGGGTATTGACACTAGAACAGCCTAGTTCTCAAAGGGTTTGCTCCAAGTCCTCCTCTAAGTGTCCCTTTTCTTTTAAATTCTAATCGCGACTTTCCCCATAGAAGTTAACGGTGGTTCGCGGTTGTGTTCATACACTGCACGCGTCCCCGTGGGTCCCCTGTGTCACTGCTCTTGGGTGGTTCCTTGTGGTCCAAGCACTTCTACAGGCTCTAGGCCTTGTGTCTAGCTCAGTCGTGGTTCTTATACCACTTTATTGGTATATGGTTTGGTACGCCCCTGGGGCTCAAACGTGTATTTGTGCTATTACTGTAGATAACTAACTCGTAATGTATGTACTTCGAACTCTAGCCTCATAAAGAGACTAGAGGGGTGTGTTTAGTAATAAATACATATATTTTGAATATATACCTGGTGTGGTCCTCTTTCATTTGGTCACTCAAGAGATTATAGACTGGTAAAACAAGCTGCTTTACATTCCTTCAAGACTTAGCCTGAAGGCTGCTCTCCATAGCTACCACTAGGATAGCTTTCAATAAAGGTTGTCTTTAACCTATCTCCAATAAGGGGTTGTTTGGACTGGTGCAAGGTGCCCACTATAATTAGTGGACAGCATATGCCAGGCCAACTTCTCACAGAGGGGTGCAGAAAGAGGCAAGTGAGGTGCAGAGAGATGCAAGAGAGGTGCAGAAAATGGCAAGAGAACTGCAGAAAGAGGCAAGAGGGATGCAAATAAGTGAAGAAGGGTGAATAGAGAAGCAAGAGAAGTGCAGGAAGATGCAAGAGAAGTGCAGAAAGAAGCAAGAGAGGCCCAGAAAGAAGCAAGAGAGGTTGATAAATAGGGAAGAGGGGTGCAGAAAGAAGCAACAGAGGTACAGAAAGAGGCAGGAGAGGTGCAGAAAGAGGGCGGAGGGGTGCAAAAAGAGGCAAGATGGGTGTAGAAAGAAGCAAGAGAGGTACAGAAAGAAGCAAGAGAAGTGCAGAATGAAGCAACAGGGGTACAGAAAGAGGCTAGAAGGGTGCAGAAAGAAGCAAGCGAAGTGGAGAAAGAGGCAAGTGAGGTGCAGAAGGAGGCAAGAGAAGTGCAGAAAGAGGCAAGAGGGTTGCAGAAACAGGCAATCGGTGCAGAAAGAGGGAACAAGTGTGCAGACAATGGCAAGAGAGGTGCAGAAAGACTGAAGAGGGGTGCTGAAAGAGGCAAGAGGAATGCATACATTTGCAACAGAGGTGCAGAAAGAAGCAAGAGCAGTGCAGAATGAACCAACAGAGGTGCAGAAAGAAGCAAGAGAGGTACAGAAAGAGGCAAGAGAAGTGCAGAAAGAAGCAAAAGAGGTGCAGAAATAGGCAAGAGAGGTGCAGAAACAGGCAGGAAAGGTACAGAAAGAGGGAACAGGGCTGCAGAAAGAGGCAAGAGAGGTGCAGAAAGAGGGGGGAGGGGTGCAGAAAGAGGCAAGTGAGGTGCAGAGAGATGCAAGAGAGGTGCAGAAAATGGCAAGAGAACTGCAGAAAGAGGCAAGAGGGATGCAAATTGTAGGCGAGTAGGATCTGCTTCACATGGGTACCCCCACTTTTTGCTGATGCTTCACTGTTTTTCGACCTTAGTCTGGCTGGGGCCCTGCTAATCAGAACCCCAGCCTAGCTGCTTCCTCTTTAAAATGGTTTCCATGTGCCTTAGGCACATCCCTGATTGAATCTGGAGTGCCCTTATAAGTCCCTAGTATATGGTATACTATGTACCCAGGGCATAGGTACCTCAGAGAGCCTACCAGGGGCTGCAGCATGTATTGTGCCACCCTGGAAGGCCATCCAAAATGGCACCACAGGTCTGCTACTCCAGCCTGGGTAAGGTGGTGCATGCACTCCTTACTGTGATATAGGCTACCTATATCACTACATACATACACACATATAAACCTATAAGTCACTCCTATGGCAGGCCTTATCAATCCTGAAGGCAGAGTGCGTGGTTCCTATGTGGAGAGGGTGCCCCTGCATGAGCTGGGCCCTCTGCAGCGTTTGGAGACCCTTCTCTGATGCTGTTTGTAGTGCAGCCCGACCATATACTCTTAAGCGCATTATAACCTCGCGTTAAATGCTAACTTTGGGATGGCTGCACGGAAACATGTCGTGTTTGGTGTCAAACATCTTGAATACTACCCCCGCCAGTTCTGGTGGCAGGGGTAGCATTCCACCCTTCTAGAGGGAGAGACATGTACACCCCGGTATACCCGGTACTGACTTTCCAGAGCCCTGGCATCACAAAATGGATGCCGCTGCCACAGACACGAGTCTGGCCTCCTGCTGCTGACCGAAACTCCGGCAGGGAGGCCTGGACACAGGTTTCTGTCCCAGGGAGGTGTAACCACCTCCCCAGACAGGATAGAGTGTATTGGGGCTGGGCGGGAGCACTCTCTGGTGCTTTGAAGTCCTGCACTGGGGGCACATTTGGTGTCCCTGTGCATACCCCAGTTCAAACCGGCTCAGGGGCTTCCAGCCCCTGCTCTGGCGCGAAACTGGACAAAGGGAAAGGGGTGTAACCACCCCTCTGCCCTGACCCTCCCATAGGTGGGGCCACAGAGTATGTCCAACCCCCTACCTTAGTATAAGTATGGGAACCCAGTCCTTAGGACTTTAGATTTACCTGGACGAAACTCTGATACAGAATCCTGGACCTTCGACGCTCTACTTTAAGATTAGAGGACTGAAGAATCTCCTTGGGGTCAAGGAGTGACTCCCCTGCTTGGCAGGCACCAAAGAAGCAATTGTCCGGTCTGCATCGCTGAAGCTCCCATTGGATGCCGAAGTCTTTGCATCACCAGAGGTAGATTTCCAGACTTCCTTGAGGCTGCCCTGAGTCCCCAGCAAAGCTGAGGCCCGTAGCTGTTGTGGGTAACGTGGAACCATGACCCCTGGACACCGATCGCATTTGCAAGTGCATCCTCTTCTAGGTCTCCCACAAAGTCGTACTTTGGGCTCCTAGTAGCCCTAGCCTCCAGCACCAACTGCTCCGAAGATCATTGGCCTCCACTCCACGAGTGTCCTGTGAGCCAGCTCCACGTGCATCGACTCGAGGCTCCTTTGCGGTCGCTAGTCCATTGGCTAGTAGACCCTCCCGAAGGCCAATCTTCTTCTGCTTGGGCTCCCTAGTTGCTCCAGGCGTGCCCTGACTTACCTTTGTTGGGTAAGTCCCACAGACCTTGCTGGTCTGCAACATTGTCCTTCTTTCATTTCCACAAGACTTGCCGTTGCCAAGGCTTGTTGGGTCCAATCCGGTCGCCGACACCCCTGCAATCGACAAACGTCATCAGACAGCTCGAATCCAGCTCCTGGTTGTCGTCGATGCCTCCTGGACCTCGTGGCTGAAGAGTCAAGACGACCATCAACCTACCTGAAGCACTCGACATCGGTGGGCATCTGCTCATCGCCTTCCTGGTCACTGGCTAGTGACCCAGACTCTGTCCCCTCTGCTTTCAGGTTCTTCATATCTTCGATCCACCTTTGGATCCACCCGAACACTTTCGACTTGGCCGCCAGCAGCACTTTGCAGCAGATCGCCATTGAAAGCGACGACGAAACCCGACCCCGAAAGACACCTATGCACCCGTCTCCCCTGGGTGACGTTAATGTTAATGTTAATGTTAACCAGATTTATATAGCGCACAGCTGCCCCAGCGAAGAGGCGTCCCGGCGCTGCCAGCCACAGAGAGTAGCAGGGTAAAGGAGAAACTGGTAAGCAACAGGAAAAAAAAGAGCAGGCGGCCTAAGCTGGCGGAAAGAGGAAGGTTTTGATAGCTTTCCTGAAAGCCAACAAGTGATTTAAGCAGCGAATCTGAGGGGGCAGAGAATTCCATAGCTTAGCGGCCATGTAGTGGAATGACTCGAGTACTCCGGTGCTCCCGTGGGTATTGACATTAGAACAGCCTAGTTCTCAAAGGGTTTGCTCCAAGTCCTCCTCTAAGTGTCCCTTTTCTTTTAAATTCAAATCGCGACTTTCCCCATAGAAGTTAACGGTGATTCGCGGCTGTGTTCATACACCGCACGCGTCCCCCGTGGGTCCCCTGTGTCACTACCTTGGGTGGTTACAGGCTCTAGGCCTTGTGTCTAGCTCAGTCGTGGTTCTTATACCACTTTATTGGTATATGGTTTGGTACGCCCCTAGGGCTCAAACGTGTATTTGTGCTATTACTGTAGATAACTAACTTATAATTTATGTATTTCGAACTCTAGCCTCATAAAGAGACTAGAGGGGTGTGTTTAGCAATAAATACTTATATTTTGAATATATACCTGGTGTGGTCCTCTTTCATTTGGTCACTCAAGAGATTATAGACTGGTAAAACAAGCTGCTTTACATTCCTTCAAGACTTAGCCTGAAGGCTGCTCTCCATAGCTACCACTAGGATAGCTTTCAATAAAGGTTGTCTTTAACCTCTCTCCAATAAGGGGTTGTTTGGACTGGTGCAAGGTGCCCACTATAATTAGTGGACAGCATATGCCAGGCCAACTTCTCACACAAATAAGTGAAGAAGGGTGAATAGAGAAGCAAGAGAAGTGCAGAAAGATGCAAGAGAAGTGCAGAAAGAAGCAAAAGAGGTACAGAAAGAAGCAAGAGAAGTGCAGAATGAAGCAACAGGGGTACAGAAAGAGGCGCGAAGGGAAGCAAGAGAAGTGCAGAAAGAGGCAAATGAGGTGCAGAAGGAGGCAAGAGAAGTGCAGAAAGAGGAAGGAGAGGTGCACAAAGAGGCAAGAGGGGTACAGAAAGAGGCAAGAGGGGTAAAGAAAGAAGCAAGAGACGTGCAGAAAGAAGCAACAGAGGTGCTGAAAGGGGCAAGAAGGGTGCAGAAAGAGGCAAGAGAAGTGCAGAAAGAAGCAACAGAGGTGCAGAAGTAGGCAAGAGAACTGCAGAAAGAGGCAAGAGAAGTGCAGAAAGAACCAACAGAGGTGCAAAAAGAGGCCAGCGGGGTGCAGAAAAAGGTAGGATAGGTGCACAAAGAGGCAAGAGAGGTACAGAGAGAGGCAGGAGGGGTGCAGAAAGAAAGAAGATAAGTGCAGAAAGAAGAAACAGAGGTGCTGAAAGAGGCGCGAAGGGTGCAGAAAGAACAAGTGACGTGCAGAAAGAGGCACCAGATGTGCAGAAAGACGCATGAGAAGTGCAGAAACAAGCAAGAGAAGTGCAGAAAGAGGCAAGAGGGTGCAGAAAGAACAAGTGACGTGCAGAAAGAGGCACCAGACGTGCAGAAAGACGCATGAGAGTTGCAGAAACAAGCAAGAGAAGTACAGAAAGAAGCAACAGAGGTACAGAAAGAGAAAAGAGAGGTGCAGAAAGAGGCAAGTGGGGTGCAGAAAGAACAAGTGACGTGCAGAAAGAGGCACCAGACGTGCAGAAAGACGCATGAGAGGTGCAGAAACAAGCAAGAGAAGTGCAGAAAGAGGCAAGAGAATTGCTGAAAGAAGCAACATAGGTGTGGAAAGAAGCAAGAGAAGTGCAGAAAGAGGCAAGTGAGGTGCAGAAAGAAGCAAGAGAGGTGCAAAAAATGACAAGAGAACAGCAGAAAGAGGCAAGAGGGATGTAAAAAAGGGAAAAAGGGTACAGAAAGAAGAAAGAGAGGTGCAGAAAGAAGCAAGGGAATTGCAGAAAGAAGCAAGAGAGGTGCAGAAAGAGGGAAGACAAGTGCAGAAAAAGACAACAGGGGTGCAGAAAGAGACAACAGGGGTGCAGAAAGAAACAAGAGAGGTGCAGAAAGAGGCAATAGAAGTGCAGAAAGAAGCAACAGAGGTGCAGAAAGAGGCAAGAGGGGTGCTGAAAGAGGAGAGAGGAGTGCAGAAAGAAGCAAAAGAGGTGCACAAAGAGGCAAGAGGGGTGCAGAAAGAGGCAAGAGCAGTGCAGAAAGAACCAAAAGATATGCAGAATGAGGCAAGAGAGGTGCAGAAAGAGGCAAGAGATGTGCAGAAAAAGGAAGAAGGGCGCACAAAGAAGCAAGAGAAATGCAGAAAGAGGCAAGTGAGGTGCAGAAGGAGGCAAGAGAACTGCAGAAAGAGGCAAGAGAAGTGCAGAAACAGGCAAAAGGGGTGCAGAAAGAGGGAACAGGTGTGCAGACAGTGGCAGGAGTTGCAGAAAGAGGGAAGAGGGGTTCAGAAAGAGGCAAGAGGGATGCAGAAATTTGCAACAGAGGTGCGAAAAGAAGCAAGAACAGTGCAGAAAGAACCAACAGAGGTGCAGAGAAAGGCAAGAGAGGTGCAGAAAGAGTCAGGAGAGGTGCACAAAGAGGCAAAAGGGGTACAGAAAGAGGAAAGAGGGGTGCAGAAAGAAGCAAGAGAAGTGCAGAAAGTAGTAAGAGAGGTGCTGAAAGAGGCAAGAAAGGTACAGAAAGAGGGAAAAGGGGTGCAGAAAGAGGTAAGAGCTATACAGAAATTTGCAAGAGAGGTGCAGAAAGAAGCAAGAGCAGTGCAGAAAGAAGCAAGAGAAGTGCAGAAAGAAGCAAGAGAGGTGGATAAATAGGGAAGAGGGGTGCAGAAAGAGGCATGAGGGATGCAGAAATGTGCAAAAGAGGTGCAGAAAGAACCAACAGAGGTGCAAAAAGAGGCAAGAGAGGTGCAGAAATAGGTAGGAGAGGTGAACAAAGAGGCAAGAGGGGTACAGAAAGAGACAGGAGGGGTTCAGAAAAACAGAGAGAAGTGCAGAAAGAAGCAACAGAGGTGCTGAAAGAGGCAAGAGAGGTGCAGAAATAGGTAGGAGAGGTGTACAAAGAGGCAAGAGGGGTACATAAAGAGGCAAGAAAGGTGCAGAAACAGGCAGGAAAGGTGCAGCAAGAGGGAACAGGGCTGCAGAAAGAGGCAAAGAGTTGCAGATAGAGGGGGGAGGGGTGCAGAAAGACGCAAGTGAGGTGCAGAGAGACACAAGAGTGGTGCAGAAAATGGCAAGAGAACTGCAGAAAGAGTCAAGAGGGATGGAAATATGTGAAGAAGGGTGAATAGAGAAGCAAGAGGGGTGCAGAAAGATGCAAGAGAAGTGCAGAAAGAAGCAAGAGAGATGCAGAAAGAAGCAACAGAGGTACAGAAAGAGGCAAGAGAGGTGCAGAAAGAGGGCGGAGGGGTGCAAAAAGAGGCAAGATGGGTGCAGAAAGAAGCAAGAGAGGTACAGAAAGAAGCAAGAGAAGTGCAGAACGAAGCAACAGGGGTGCAGAAAGAGGCTAGAAGGGTGCAGAAAGAAACAAGAGAAGTGCAGAAAGAGGCAAGTGAGGTGCAGAAGGAGGCAAGAGAACTGCAGAAAGAGGCAAGCGAGTTGCAGAAACAGGCAAATGGGGTGCAGAAAGAGGGAACAGGTGTGCAGACAAAGGCAAGAGAGGTGCAGAAAGACTGAAGAGGGGTGCTGAAAGAAGCAAGAGGAATGCATACATTTGCAACAGAGGTGCAGAAAGAAGCAAGAGAGGTACAGAAAGAGGCAAGAGAAGTGCAGAAAGAAGCAAAAGAGGTGCAGAAATAGGCAAGAGAGGTGAAGAAAGGGGAAGGAGAGGTGCACAAATAGGCAAGAGGGGTACAGAAAGAGGCAAGAGGGGTGAAGAAAGAAGCAAGAGAAGTGCAAAAAGAAACAACAGAGGTGCTGAAAGGGGCAAGAGGGGTGCAGAAAGAGGCAAGAGAAGTGCAAAAAGAAGCAAGAGAGAGGCGGAAAGAGGCAAGAGAGGGGCAGAAAGAAGCAGGGAATGTGCATAAAGAGGGAACAGGGGTGCAGAAAGAGGCAAGAGGGATACATAAATTTGCAAAAGAGGTGCAGAAAGAAGCAAAAGCAGTGCAGAAAGAACCAACAGAGGTGCAGAAAGAGGCAAGAGGGGTGCAGAAAGAGGTAGGAGAGGTGCAGAAAGAGGCAAGAGGGGTACAGAAAGAGGCAAGAGGGTGCAGAAAGAAGGAACAGGGGTGCAGATAGAAGCAACAGAAGAGCTGAAAGACAAGAAGGGTGCAGAAAGAGGCAAGAGAAGTGCAGAAAGAAGCAACAGAGTTGCAGAAAGAGGCAAAAGATGTGTAGAAATAGGCAAGAGAGATGCAGAAAGAAGCAACAGAGTTGCAGAAATTGGCAAAAGAGGTGCAGAAATAGGCAAGAGAGATGCAGAAAGAAACAAGTGAGGAGCAGAAAGAGGCAAGAGAGGTGCAGAAAGAAGAGAATGAGGTTCAGAAAGAGGCACGAGAAGAGCAGAAAGTGAGGTGCAGAAAGAGGCAAGAGAGGTATAGAAAGAGGCACGAGAGGTATAGAAAGAGGCAAGATAAGTGCATAAAGAGGCAAGAGAAGTGCAGAAAGAGGCACTTGAGGTGCAGAAAGAGGCAAGAGAGGTACAGAAAGATGCTCGAGAAGTGCAGAAAGAGGCAAGAGAAGTGCAGAAAGAGGCAAGAGAGGTGCAGAAGGAATAGAGTGAGGTGCAGAAAGAGGCAAGGGAAGTGCAGAAAGAGGTAAGAGAAATGCACAAAGAGGCAAGAGAGGAGCAGAAAGAGGCAAGAGAGGTGTAGGAAGAAGCAAAAGAAGTGCAGAAAGAGACAAGTGAGGTGCAGAAAGAGGCAAGAGAGGTGCAGAATGAGGCAAGCGAGGTGCAGAATGAGGCAAGAGATCTGCAGAAAAAAGCAACAGAGGTGCTGAAAGAGACAGGTGAAGTGCAGAAAGGGGCAAGAGAAGTACAGAAAGAGGAAAGTGAAGTACAGAAAGAAGACAGTGAGGTGCAGAAAGAGGAATAAAGGTGCAGAAAGAAGCAAGAGAAATGCAGAAAGAGGCAAGAGAGGCACAGAAAGAAGAGAGGTTTGTGCACCATTAGTACCAATTTAACACACACATTTAGCTATAAGTAACACATGACCATTCCAGCTTTGCAAAGGACCTTCCACCGTGCTGTAACACATGACACTGCATTTTTGGGAACATTTGAGCCGTTTGAGCTAGAAACAAAGCTTTTCTTGTTCAAATCTACAGATTAGGCAGCAGATAATGGAATATTTGGCAAATGCGGAAAATTTTTAATTATGTGAAAATTGGTGCAGCCGAACAGTCACATAATTCCAGTGGCCCTGCTCATGCCTTTGACTAGGTCCAGAAGTGCTCCTCATTGGTTCCTTCTTTTTTTGTGTCTCATTGATTTTAGAGTTTAGCTTCTATGGAAACGAGGAAGGCTAAACCTGAGGTTACCACTCCACAACACAGACTACAATACTAGATAATTACTCTCCAAAACACATAATCCCACTCCACATAATTCTTATACACTAAATACCATATACTTTCTATTCACATAATTTCACTGCACAACATACCAAAAAACATAAGTAAAAATCTTTCACATTTACAATGTGAGACCTATAACATGACAAATGCTTCTTTAACTGGTAGTCACATTTGCAGAGTGGTGGAGAAAGGGGGCTGGGCCACTGACCAGCGCTCAGGAGAATTCTGCTGTGTAGGACTTACAATAGGTACCAGGAGGGCTTCTTGGCCCCCAAAGTCCCTCAGGAGTGAAGTGGACTTCATCCCCCAACCAGTACTGTGCCAGGAGGCACGTTTGCAGAGTGGTGTAGAAAGGGGGGCGTGGCCTCCGAAGACCTCTTAGCAATCCCACTGTGTGGGACTTAGTGGAGGTAATAGGAGCGGTAGTTGACCCCCAAGGACAAACTTGGGGGCCAGCTACCCCTCCTATTACCTCCGGTAAGTCCCACACAGCGGGATTGCTAAGTTGTCATAGCAGGCCACGCCCCCTTTCCCGACTACTCTGCAAATGCACTCCCTGGCATGCTCTTGGATGGGGATTAAAGTCCACTTCACTGCTGGGGGTCCTTAGGGGCCAACTAGCCTACCTGATACCTCCAGTATACCCCAGATAGTGGGATTGCTGATAGGTGGACACAGGCCATGTCCCCTTTGTCCACCACTCTGCAAACGCGCCTCCTGGCGCACTCTTTGTTGGGGGATGAAGTCCCCTTGCCTCCTGAGGGTCCCAGGGGGCCAACTAGCCCACCAAGTACCTCCAGTAAGCCCCACACAGCTGGATTGCTGAGAGTGGTCCGAGGCCACGCCCCCTTTTTACACCACTCTGCAAATGCGCCTCCTGGTGCACTGCTGCTTGGGGGCTGAAGTCCACTTGAGTCCTGAGGTCCTCAGGACACAAAAGGACCTCATCGCCCCACCAGCAGTGCGTCAAGAGGCACATTTGCAGAGTGGTGTAAAAAGGGGCATGGCCTCGGACCACCTCTCAGCAATCCCACTGTGTGGGGCTTACTGGAGGTATCTGGTGGGCTAGTTGGCCCCCAGAGACGTCAGGATTCAAGGGGACTTAATCCCCCAACTGCGTTTGCAGAGTAGTGCAGGGAGGGGGCTGGGTCTCCGGCGAGATGCCAGCTTTTCTTTTTTTCAATATTTTTAGAAGGGGGCTGTGTGGCCCCCTTCTTTAGTATTTTTGGGCCCAGGGGACTCCATCACCCAGGGCCTGAGCATTTTTTAAATAAAAAAAAAAACAGGAAGGGGGCCGCGTAGCCTCCCTTCCCTGGGCCACTATTGGCCCGGGGACCCCATCCCCTGGGGCCAACCCTCGTTTTTATTTTTAAAAAAATATATTTTTCCCAGGAGGGGGGCCACATGGCCCACCTCCCCTGGGCCACTTCTGGCCCCGGGGACCCCATCCCCGGGGCCTGGCCTCGTTTTTAAAATTTTATTATTTTATTTTTCCTGGGAGGGGGGCCACGTGGCCCCCCTCTCCTGGGCCTGGCCAGCCTTGTCTATTTTTTTTGGTAAGGGGGCCGCGGGGCATGGCCAATGCTTTTTAATTTTTTTTGGGGAGGGGAGCCACGTGTCCCCCCTTCCCTGTGCCACTTCTGGCCCCAGGGACCCCATCCCCCGGGGCCTGGCCTCAGCGTTGTGGACTGTGGGGGGATCCCAAATGCCCCCACGGTCCCTACCGGCTCCCCGCCTCCTGCGGGAGCCGGCATTGCTTTTGGACAAGGGGAGCTGCTAGCATGCAGCTCCCCTTGCCCAAAAGCAATTCTGCTTTGCTTCTTGGAAGCGAGAGCAGGTTTCCTATGGCAGGTTTGCTATGGCAGGGCGGGAGCCATGCTCCCGCCCTGCCATAGCAAATGGCAATGTCCCGGGGGTGGGCACCCCGGGACCTTGCAGGAGCCGGCCCTGGAGCGGTCGCCAGTAGGTAGTTATAGTTAGGACCTTGTTTCTATTCAAAAAGCTTTTTTTCTTTTGCCAATATCTTTGGCGCCGTCTGACGAATTTTTGCGAAATTTTCAAAACTAATGGTTCACTCAGGTCAGCTGCTGTCTTGAAAGTTTCGGGGAGATTCATCAAACGGGTCCCAAAACGCGTTTTCCCCATGTTAATTTCCGTAGGAACTTTAGACAAAGCAACAACCCGAACTGCTGAACTGAATTACACCAAATTTGGCAAAAAGGTAGGTCTTGGTCCAGAAAGTGTGCTTTTTTTTAAATAGTGTAAATCCGTTCAGTAGTTGTTGAGAAATTAAAAAAATAAAAATATCGATATCTGAGCGCCGAGGAGGTTTTGCGAACCCTCCCGAGCACAAGCTTCATTCTAATTGGATGCCGACACTCCAAACCAGGAAGTGTTGGGAGCCATCCTGAGACTCCGTAGAACCGAAAAAAATAGTTAAAAATGAAGAAAAGGGGGCAGAGTAGAAACACCGTGACCCCCTAGGCCTGCTCAGGGGGTCCCAAAAAAAGCTTTTTTTTAAAAACAAATTCGGCCGGAGTCGCGCTGGGTGCGCGAATCAGGAAGAACATTTTTGCAAAATGAAGTGCGGTCTCCCGCACTTTGTTTTTTTAAAGCCCCCGGGTGGGCCTAGTCCCGGGGGCAATATGTAATAATGGTACGGGTGCCTGCTGGGGCCCCTGCAGCCCCAGGGACCGCCACCTCCCCGGGGCTTTATTTATAATATGCGGGAGCACGTGGCCCCCCTACAGCCCCGGGGACCGCCACCTGCCCGGCGCTGTGTTTTTATGAAATGTGAAGGGGGCTCCTGCCCCCCATGCTGCCTCAGGAACCGCCACCTCCCCAGGCCTATGGACTTTAATTGCGGGGGGTCCTCACGCCCCCCCACAGCCCCGGGGACCGCCACCTCCCCGGGGCTTTCTAAAAAAGAAAAGAAAGGAAGTTTGGGCAGGGGGGCTCCTGCCACCCCCACACTGCCCCGGGGACCACCACCTCCCCGGGGCATACAGTCATTTAAATTCAGGGGTCTGTAGCAGACCCCCGGCCCCGGGTACCACCAACTCCCTGGGGCTTTGCATATAGGTTGAAGGGGGGCCACGCAGCCCCCCTCGTGGATCCTTCCATGGCGCTGGGGACCACCACCCCTCAGGGCCGGCTCCTGCAATGTCCTGGGGTGCCCAACCCCGGAACATTGCTGTTTGCTATGGCAGGGCGGGAGCTGTGCTACCGCCCTGCCATAGAAAACACTGCTCTCACTTCCAAGAAGCAAAACAGAATTGCTCTTGAGCATGGGGAGCTGCATGTTAGTTGCTACCCTTGCCCAAAATTAATGCCGGCTCCCGCAGGAGGCAGGGAGCTCGCAGGGACCGTGGGGGCATTGGGGCTCCCCCCACGGTCCCCAACTTGAGGGCCGCCCCAGGGGGATGGGGTCCCCGGGGCCAGAAGTGTGTGTGTATGGGTCTGTTGGTGAGTGAATGGATGTCTCAGTGGTACATGTGTGAGTAACTACATATGTGAAAGGCAGTATATGTGAATGTTAGAGTATATAAATGACTATATGTGAGCTTGAGTGATTGTGAGAGTGGCTGTATGGATAAGTGTGTATTTGTATCAGTGATTGTCTAAGAGAGTAAGTATGTGTTAGTATCTGTATGAATAAGTGAAGTGGTGTGTGTATAACTGTATAGGTGAGTAAATGGGAGTGTGATTGATTCTTTGCATGACTGACTAGGTGTGTGAGTAACTCTATGGATGAGTGGCAGTGTGTGAGTGTCTGTATAAGTGTATGAGTGCATATGATAGTGCTGTATTGATGAATGACTGCATATATGAGTAACTGCATGGGTGAATGAGTGGATGTGTGTGTAGACCTAGGAATCAGTGAGTGGGTATATAGTAACTTGTGTTGGTGTGTCTATGGTTTCGAAAATGGTAGTCTGTATTTTAGAGTGGGTGTATCAAAGGTTATATTAGGGTGTGAGGATGTGCATCAGATTATCACATGGATGATGTAATCAGTGATGTCATTTGAGATGTCATCAGTGATGTCACTGACCATGTCATGAATGATGTAATATGTGAAAGGCAGAATATGTGAGTGTTAGAGTATATAAATGACTATATGTGAGAGTGAGTGATTGTGAGAGTGACTATATGGATGAGTGTGCATTTGTATCAGTGATTGTATAAGAGAGTAAGTATGTGTTGGTATCTGTATGAATAAGTGAAGTGGTGTGTGTATAACTGTATAGGTGAGTAAATGGGAGCGTGATTGATTCTTTGCATGACTGACTAGGTGTGTGAGTAACTCTATGGATGAGTGGCAGTGTGTGAGTGTCTGTATAGGTGTATGAGTGCATATGATAGTGCTGTATTGATGAATGATTGCATATATGAGTAACTGTATGGGTGAATGAGTGGATGTGTGTGTAGACCTAGGAATCAGTGAGTGGGTATATAGTAACTGGTATTGGTGTGTCTATGGTTTCGAAAATGGTAGTCTGTATTTTAGAGTGGGTGTATCAAACGTTATATTAGGGTGTGAGGAGGTGCATCAGATTATCACATGGATGATGTCACCAGTGATGTCATCAGTGATGTCATTTGAGATGTCATCAGTGATGTCACTGACCATGTCATGAATGATGTAATATGTGATGTTATCAGCAGTGCATTGCAGGGGCGAGAGTTATAGTTAGCTCAACTAACTATAACGGCCGAATTTCACTGGTTTTGTACAAGTGAAATGTCCAACTAACTATAACGTCCCTGAAACCTCTGTTTTTTTCAGTGAATTTCTATGGTTTTTTAAATGCTAATTTCTAACTATAATGTCCCTGAAACCTATGGTTTTTTCAGTGAATTTCAAAGGTTTTTTAAATGATAATTTCTAACTATAAAGTCCCTGAAACCTTTGTTTTTATCAGCGAATTTCAAAGGTTTTTTAAATGATAATTTCTAACTATAATGTCTAAAAACTACTTTTTCTTAATTTTTAAATTTTTATAAAAATAATGTGATGTTTTCTCTTTTCTAAAATATGAATTTACATTTTTTTTTTTTTTAAAGTGGATTCACGTACCGATCACGTACCAGTCACAGTGGGTGCGCGAATCCAAACATTTTGCCGCCATATTGGTTAAGTCGTGTACGATGCGCGTACGGTATGCGAAACATCACGTACGTATTTCCGGGGGTCGAGCCAGGTGCGCGAATCCACCGCAAATTTTTAAGTTTTAAAAGTATATGTATATAACTTTAATATGTATATTATACCAAGAGATTATTTAACATTATTGTAAATATAATATATTTGTAATTGTAATAAAGATATATTATTGTTAAATATAGTTTTCAGATATCGCGTCGGGTATGCGTCGGGTGCGCGAATCCCATGTGACTTCAAAAGAAACAATTTCATTGGTTAAGAAGCTTTTGATTCTAGAACTTGAAGGACCCCACCCATTTTTTTTCATTCTTTCAAGTGCATCTCAGCAGACACACCTGTTGTCTTTTGCTCCTCTTCTTTGCCTTTTTTTGGTGGGTTTTTTTTCCATCTGAAAATGGCAGCTGGCAATTCATCTCAGCAGCTTCCACCTGAAGAGGAAGAAGGCTTGGAGGAACCAGTCAAGAGCAGATACGAGAGTATCGTTTGGGCATTTTTCTCCATACCATCTGGGGAGAAAAAGGTCAATGCCCGTGAAGTTACATGCACCATTTGCGACAAGGTCCTCTCACAAGGATCAGAAAAAAAGTATTCCTGCGGCACGTCATCCATTCTAAAGCATTTGCAAACAATGCCCCCATGGCGTCTCGCAAGGGAACAGTTGCGACGAGAGCAACAGAAGCAGGCAACTCAGGACAACGCTGTTGGACCTAGCACTTCATCTGGTACCACAGCATTTGCAACACCAAATATCATCCCTGAGTTTGCCAGAGTGGAACAGCATTGTGTTAAATGCAAGAAAATATTATGTTTTGGCGAGCAATCAGTGGATGCCATCGTGGTTGCCAATAAGAACCACCACTGTTCATTTTTATTTTTTATGCAATGACTTTCTGATTGCATAATTTTTTGAACGTTTTCACTGTTGGTTCTGTTTATTTTGTCATTTGAAAAAAAAACACCCAAAAAAAATAAAAAAAGAGATAAAAAAACACAGAAAAATATAAAACAAAAAAGAAGAAAAAAATGGTTCTTTTCAGAACCGCCTATTTGATAAAAAATTTGTAAGTGTTGTATGAATTGTGGCAAGTGAAATATATGGAGAAGTGTATAGATAGTGCATGTGTGATTGCATGAGTGCATGTGTAGTACCTGGGTGATTGCAGAAGTGCATGAGTACTACCTGAGTGATTGCATGAGTACATGGGTAATGCCTAGGTGATTGTAAGAGTGCATGGGTAATGCCTAGGTGCATCGAGGAGTGCATCAGTAGTGCCTGTGTGATTGCATGAGAGCATAGGTAGTGCTTGGATGATTTTATAAGTGCATGGGTACTACCTGAGTGATTGAATGACTGCATGGATAATACCTAGGTGATTGCATGAATGCAGGCGTAATGTCTGGGTCATTGGAGGAATGTATAGGTAATGCCTAAGTGATTGCATGAGTGCAAGGATAATGTGTAGGTAATTGGAGGAGTGCATAGGTAATGCCTAAGTGATTGCATGAGTGCAGGGGTAATGTCTGGGGGATTAGAGGAGTGCATAGGTAATGCCTGGGTAATTGCATGAATGTAGGGGTAATGTCTAGCTAATTTCATGAGTGTAGAGGTACTGCCTGGGTGATTTTATAAGTGCATGGGTATTGCCTGGGTAATTATATGAGTATAGGGGTAGTGCCTGAGTTATTGGAGGAGTGCAAGAGTAGTGCCTGGGTGATTGAAGGAGTACATGGATAGTCCATAGCTGATTGGAGGAGTGCATGGGTAATGCCTAGGTGCATCGCGGAGTGCATCAGTAGTGCCTGTGTGATTGCATGAGTGCATAGGTAGTGTCTGAGTGATTTTATAAGTGCATGGGTACTGCCTGAGTGATTGAAGGACTGTATGGTTAATAGCTTGGTGATTGCATGAGTGCAAGGGTATTGTCTGGGTCATTGGAGAGTGCATAGGTAATGCCTAAGTGATTGCATGAGTGCAGGGGTAATGTGTAGGTAATTGGAGGAGTGCATGAGTAATGTCTGGCTGTTTGCATCAGTGCAAGAGTAATGTGTGGGTCGTTGCATGACTGTAGTGGTAGTGCCTGGGTGATAGGAAAAGTGTATAAGTAGTGCCTGGGGGATTTTGTAAGTGCATGGGTACTGGCTGGATGATTGGAGGAGTGCATGGATACTGCCTGGGTGATTGCAGCAGTGCAAGAATACTGCCTGGGTTATTCTATGAGTGCATAGATAGTGCCTGGTTGATTGCATGAGTGCAAGATTATTGTCTGGGTTGTTGCATGCCTGTAGTGGTAGTGCCTGGGTATTTGGAAAAGTGTATAAGTAGTGCCTGGGTGATTTTTTAAGTGCATGGGTACTGGCTGGATGATTGGAGGAGTGCATGGATAGTGCCTGGATGATTGCAGCAGTGCAAGAGTAGTGCCTGGATTGTTCTATGAGTGCATAGCTAGTGCCTGGGTGATTGCATGAGTGCAAGAGTAATGTCTGGGTGGTTGCATGAGTGTAGTGGTAGTTCCTCGGTGATTGCAGGAGTGCATCAGTAGTGCCTGTGTGATTGCATGAGTACATAGGTAGTGTCTGGATGATTTTATAAGTGCATGGGTACTAACTGAGCGATTGAAGGACTGCATGGATAATAGCTAGGTGATTGCATGAGTGCAGGGGTAATGTCTGGGGGATTAGAGGAATGCACAGGTAATGCCTGGGTAATTGCATGAGTGTCAGGGTAATGTCTAGCTGATTGCATGGGTGTAGGGGTAGTGCCTGGGTGATTTTATAAGTGCATAGGCACTGGCTGGGTAGTTGCATGAGTACAGGGGTAGTGCCTGGGTGATTGGAAGAGTGCAAGGGTAGTGCCTAGGTGATTGAAGGAGTGCTTGGGTAAAGCCTGGGTGATTGTATGAGTGCAGGGATAATGTATAAGTGTTTGGAGGAGTGCATGAGTAATGTCTGGGTGATTGCATGACTGCAGGGGTAATGTCTGAGTGATTGCATGAGTACAAGCGTAATATCTGAAGATTAGAGGAATGCATAGGTTATGCCTGGGTAATTGCATGAGTGTAGGGGTAATGTCTTGCTGATTGCATAAGTGTAGGGGTAGTGCCTGGGTGATTGAAGGAGTGCATAGGTAGTGCCTGGGTGATTTTATAACTTGAAGGGTTCTGGCTGGGTGATTGGAGGAGTACATGGGTAGTACCTGGGTGATTGGAGAAGTGCATAAATAGTGCCTGGGTGATTTTATAAGTTCATGTGTACTGCCTGAGTGAACAGAGCAGTGTATAGATACTGCCTGGAGGATTGAAAGAGTGCAAGGGTAGTGTCAGGGTGATTGCATGAGTGCAGGGGTAATGTTTAGGGGATTGGAGAAGTGTATAGGTAATACCAAGGTGATTTAAAGAGTGTACAGGTAATGTCTAGCTGATTGCATGAGTGTACAGATAGTGCCTGGGTGATTGGAGGAATAGATAGGCAGTGTCTGGGTGATATTATAAGCGTATGGGTATTGGCTAGGTGATTGGAGAAGTGCATGGATTGTGCATGGGTGTTGGGAGGAGTGTGAGATTAGTGCCTAACTGTATAGATGAGTGCATGGGTAGTATTTGAAAAAATGGATGGGTGCAATAAAAGCGACTGTAAACATTAGTTCATATTATCATGCTTATTACATTATTTCATCTTACCTTTTTTTTAAAGAAGATACAAAACTGAGTGGAACTATTTTACAGTAGTTTTGTTGCAAATTGAATTTAAAATCTTTTCAAACTTTAGTATTACCTTCTGTAAAATAAAAGAAGAAAAACTGTTATTGCATATAATATTATATTTTTAAGAACACAACATAATTTTAGAATTACATAACATATTGAGTTTCCCTTTTTTGCTGTTCTCAGATTCTACTGAATTTCACCATACACAGTGATTTCAATGTAGATCAACATATAACAGCGGGGAAAAAATTACAATCAATGTGATTGTAAAAAAAGGAAAAAATCTGCGTTGAAAATATGTACAACGAGTGCAACTATCTCTTTACCTATCTACAGTTTCTAAATTACATTCTTCAACTACATTAAATCTTTGATTTCTCTGAAGTACATTTTGTAAAATATACACTTTCATTTACATCCCGTATAATATAAAGATCAAATATATAAACTACTTCTTTCAAACACAATTTTGCAAATGCAATAAGAAGTAGCACAAACAATAATCCAAACAGTAATTGTTCACATCTTCCCAATAGGCCGAATGAAGTTTTCAAAACTTTGGCATCAAAAATATCAGATATGAATTTGGTAATTCGTAAGGCAACCTGCATTTGAATTCCAAGTGGGCATCATTACAATTTGTCCATCCTTTATTGCATTTTAAATACACAGTATAGTGTCCAGATGTTGTAGTAGGTCCATCATGAAAAATAATAGCCACTGCTTTAAAAGTTCTTCCTGAAATTGATACTTGACTTGCCACAAAATTTTGAATTTTGGTTTCCAATTTTCTTCCATCTGCTCTACAACGTTCTAGCATTAAAATGACATATTGTCCAAATATTTCTATAAATAATGTTGACAACATTTCTGATTTACAATGAGAACATTTCATATCTTGATTAGCTATTTTTAGTAACTTGTTAAAAGACACTGATTTGCAATCTGGTATTGTCAAATATATAAATCGTTCAGTGTCTATTTCAGTGGTAGAAGAAAATGAACACTCTTCACATTTATGATCCCATCTGTAACTTAGTCCAAACACATTTTCAATTTCTATTCCTTCATCTTCCAATACTGCAAGCATAAAGTAAAGAAATTCTTGTGCATCTTGTTGTACATTCAATGTAAATTTCAATGATCCAGTCCATATATCCAAAAGATGCCGAATGCCAGAAGCAGTATGGATTTTAGTTCTATCAGTTATCAACTTTTCAAAAATATAATGTAGTAAAGAACAGAATCTTTTTTCTCGATTTTCCATAATTTCATGATGAAGATCCTCTAGATAAAACACAACATTCACAATTATATTAGCTTAGCAGTTGATACCTGAACTATTTTCTAACTGGTATCCTACAATATCATCAACTGTGTCCATTTTAATTTTCTTTGCAGTTTCATCATTCTCTTGAATTGTTTTCTTTTTTTGAATCTCTGTGAAATATTTGTCATATTTCCGTTTTGGACACACTATACGTTTCTCATATACGGGATAATCACCTAAGTTAGGAGCATAAAGTCTGCTTAACCGATTGTACTCTTACACAATTTACATCAGCACTAATCTTTTTCTCATCAAAATCAATCAAATACAAACCAGATAATGTCCTTACTCGAGGCAATGCAACATATGAAATGCCTTCTTTAAACACTGAACTTCCAATATTTACCAAAACACTGTCTACACTTAAACCTTGAGATTTATGAATGGTTACAGCATATGCTAAAGAAAGAGGAAACTGTTTTCTACGAACATACAAGTCTTTTACAAGCAAAAAACGAACACTACAATGTCCAATCTGTTTTACCTCTTCAATCTGATCAAATTTAATCTTCAAAAATTCAATTCCATCTCTGTTCTGAAAATTTACAAAATCAACAACTTTTCCCATTGCTCCATTTCCTAAACCTTCTTCTACATTCAAATTACGCCATAAAATTACCTGACAGTTCACACATACATATAAAGGGGCATATTAACGTTCCCTGGCGCATCCCTGCATATCAGCAGGGATGCGCCAGGGAAAATGCGTCACGCAAGTTTACCCTTGCGCCACGTCCGATGCGCCGCATTTACAATGCGGCGCATCGTGGCGCAAGGATAAGCAGATGCGGTTGGCGCAGTGCTGAAGTTGTGTCGCAAGCGCGACGCAACTCCAGCACTGTTCCAACCTTCCCTATGTCTAGATGTTATTTGCCATATTGTCATTCTTTTAATTGTTTCATTTAATCTATTTCACAATGCATTTGTTCCCTGTAAAGAAGGGAGATATGTTGTACCTGCTGCTCAGCCAGTATGAGTGTGGAGTAGAATGTTGGTGTGGATGGAATGTTGGATGTCTGTGAGTGCAGTTGGGTATGGGCTGAGCAGCAGGGTGGCTACTCCTGCTGGGGCTCCTTGTTTTCACCTTGTAACTACTTAATAAAGAAACCAACTAATCTACGCATGGAGTCCAGACCTTTCTTATAGATTACAACATTTTGGCGATGATCAAGAAGAAGAATCCACGTGTGCCACCTAAAGAAAAATGAAAACTACTTTACAGAAATTTGAAGGAAACAGAAAATTCAAGCCCTACGAACTCACAAGCTAAATGGAAATTAAAGACATGTATTTAACGCTATCTGGCACCTGAACCCCACCAGTGACCCCGACATCGGTCGTCCTAAAACCCAAGTGTGCCAGATTATGTGTTAATCATGGGCAATGTACGAGCTACAGAGTAATTAAATATGTTCGGGGGCAAAGATCAGGCCCCGGTGTTTATTATTGAAATATATTATTCGGGGGCAAAGACCGGGCCCCGGTGAAAGGCTGTTGAGCACTCTGTGGACTTGCACTTTAAATGTGTTGATCGGGGGCAAGGATCGGGCCCCGTTGTTGTTGGATGCTGTTTGGCAGGGATGAATTTCACCGTATGTTGATTCTCTGGAGGTGTCGAGTGAGGGCAATGATTAACAGAAGGTTCTGAGGTTGACAAATCGGCATACAACGCTTCTATTATTTTAACAGCAAATGTTTTCTGAAGTAAACATGTACTGATGTTGAGTGAATCACAACTTGATTCAAGGTGTTTGATCGTTTTATCGAGGTGTGGCAGCAAATAGTGTTTTCACCATTTTATCAAAGTGTGCTGTTTATGTGCGGTTGTGTCGACAGTAACGGATTAACTGTTACAGTTTAAAAAAAAATCCTGCACGAGATGGACAACACACGCGCCAATTTACCTCCTCATGGAGACCTTCAGTGTCATTGTGTCACCATCTCTTCTGTGACGACTCCTCACTCCATCCACGTCAGTACTCCTGTGTGGTGATTTTGGGTGCACGTTCGTGCCGAGAACCACCCGGTTCTACGTTGATATGCGTGCCTCCATTTTTATGTGATTAACCCAGGCGCACACAGTTTACAGGACCTGGTATTGACAATAATGTCAATTGAAAGCTTCAGATTACTGGGAACCTTGCTGAGCAGGGATCGGCAGTGGGTCAGAGAGATGTGTGGCTATATTTTGAACAGTTAACCTTCCTGCCGACGTCTGTCAACTACATTACTGGTATGTGATATATCGTTTATTATGAGCTGACGATTACCTTGTAAATTGCTGTGAGAATATTGACAGCGTGTCCTTTAATTCAGAATGACTAAAAACAAGTGAGAGAAAAAGAGCAAACAGTCCAGAACAGAAACCAGAGTCAAGATTGAGACTCGAACCGGGACAGCAAGCCCTGATTTATTGTTTATTATGAGCTGAAGATTACCAGTAAATTGCTGTGAGAGTATCTGCAGTGTGTCCTTTAAATTCATGATGACTAAAAATTAAATGAGAGGAAAAGAGCAAACAGTCCAGAACAGAAACCAGAGTTAAGATTGAGCCTAGAACCGGGACAGCAAGCTCAAGAGTGAGTCAGACAACCCAAAATATGGACTATGGTCCCAAAACTGGAAGCGGGTCAGTGAGCCCATAATGGGGACAAATGTCCCAGAAACGAAACCACGACAGTGAGCGTGACTAAAAAAAAAAAGAAACAAAAGAGAGATAAGGGGTACAGACCCCAGAGCCGGGACAGTGATCCTAGAAGATAGAATCCAGAGTGGGCGCTAGTGTCCAGAGTAAGCCCGGAACTGGGATAGTGATCCCAGAAGCTGGTCATGGAGTCAGAATTGGGAGGGGACAAAGGTCCCAGAATTTGAACCACGACAGAGAGCCAAGTCCCATAATTGGAATTGGGAGGGGACAAAGGTCCCAGAATTTTAACCACTATTGATGTTGTGTATGAGGTGGCTGTGAAGTGTTAAGCCACTCATTGGTTTGAGTCGTGTATGAGATGGCTGTGTTTTGTTAGTCACTCATTACAAGGTATTTGTTGTTGAATAACGGTGCGTGAATATGACACCTATTGTCTCAGTGTTAGAGTTGCCCTTTTGTGGGTGAGTGAGTGTAGCATTGTTTTATTGGTATGTTGGTTGGCGAAAGTGTGATGTGCCATTATATTTTGTCCTGAAGTGTGGGTAGTAGTGTTATGTGGGTGTTCGTTTGCTGATCTGTGGTGTGCATTTACGTTTTGTTGTTTCCTGATACATTGCTTTAAGGTTTGTTCCCTGTGTGTCGCCCGTCGTGCCGGTCTGGCCAACTGGTATGATCCATGGCATGTGGGGTATGGTTTATGATGTAGGATGGTGGTTTATATCAGGAGGAGATGTGTTGTTTTGTTCAGAGTGTATTGTAGCGTGAACTCTCTAGTACAGTTCAGTGCGAGATGAGATGTAGTACGGTGTGACAGGATGTTTCTTTTAATTATTCATTGTGAGTATGATGAGATGTGGTACGGTGTGACAGGTTGTGATGTGAGACGTTTCTTTTAATTATTCATTGTGGGTATGAGTGTAGTCTTTCATATACCTATTTTTGCATAGTTTCTTATGTATTATTGTATTGCATTTATGCATAGTTTCTTATGTATTATTGTATTGCATTTTTTTCTTGGTCTTATTATTAATGCATTGCATCCAATTTCTTGACGATATGTCTAGATGTTATTTGCCATATTGTCATTCTTTTAATTGTTTCATTTAATCTATTTCACAATGCATTTGTTCCCTGTAAAGAAGGGAGATATGTTGTACCTGCTGCTCAGCCAGTATGAGTGTGGAGTAGAATGTTGGTGTGGATGGAATGTTGGATGTCTGTGAGTGCAGTTGGGTATGGGCTGAGCAGCAGGGTGGCTGCTCCTGGTGGGGCTCCTTGTTTTCACCTTGTAACTACTTAATAAAGAAACCAACTAATCTATGCATGGAGTCCGGACCTTTCTTATAGATTACAAAAAGCCAGAGAATGACCCTGCAAGTTAGTATATTTTCTCACTTTACGAGGATCTAGTACTTGCAACATCTTAATCTTCTGTTTAACACTTATTTTTTACCATAATCTCGTAAGAAATTTCGAAATATATCAATAGATTCCTGTCGTATACTACAAATACTACTACAATCCCACTTATACACTGGAGCTTGTGTACGTCTCCCTTGAACTTCTTCAGCTATTACTTCTTCCACATTTCTAGGAACCATCTTTTCTTTTTCAATTGGACAACTATTTTTAACCTCATAACAACAACCACTGGTATTAACTACATGAACTAATGTATTTTGTTAAAAATAGCTTTCTTCATTAAAAAGGTTTCAGTACTAGAAGTGTGCTTCCATTCTACCGAAAACTTTTTGCAAAAGTTAGTTCTATTAACCAGTCTTTTTCTTTTACTTTTCTCCTTTATAAAGTGCAATGTTTTATTAAATGTTCTCATTATCATCAATACTAATATATAATAATCTTCATTTCAATTCAAAAGCCTTTTCGACTACACTTTCAATCTGTTCTTTTTTCTTGTAAAATGCTGATCTTCTTTTATATTCTTTACAATCTTTCAATAGATTTTGTAGTACTCTACTTTTATACATTCTCTTCCTAATGTCTTTATATTCTTTAATCCTTCTGTAACATAGATTGTTTTCCCATAACCTGTTTTTTCATTAATTTGTCCTTTTTTTGTTTCCTTCTGATTGGGTGTAGTACTTTTCTTTCTCTTTTCCCCATTTTGAAAATTAATTACATTCTTTAAAAGTCTTTTAACAAATTCTTTAGTTCTCTTACCAGAAGTCTTTTTCTTCAATGTTACATGTTGTACTTCATCTAATTTCTGCTTTTCTCTTTCCTTTAAATAGTACTGTTTTTTTCTTTTCTTTTGATCTTTTCTTGCCATACTCAATCTTTACTACTAATAATGATGAATATCTGAAAATAAAGAAAAGTTTAAATAGTTTAGTTAAATAATTTTATATTATTAAAATAATTATATACAAATACTCATCTATAAATAAAGAAATATTTTTAATTGCATTGCAAACCTATGTCAGACACTGCACAATTCCTACAATTAGAAGACATCATAACCTCTACAACAGAATCACACAGCACAACTAAAGGATTTCTCTACTGCTACCCAAATCAAATGTAAAGTGCAGTGTATCAAGTAGTAAGGCCTGCATGGTATTGTGATTGAGATATGTCTCTACTTGCACATGTATTCTCATATGCGTCATACATTTGAAGATGCTTTACATATAAAACAGAAGTATACATATATTTGTATGCATCTTTTATATATAGTACACTAGCAAAAATACAGACTCATGCATGCATAGTTTCAAAAAGATGGTGAAACTTACAGCAGAAACATGTGAAGGGTTGCTGCTTTGTTTTTGCCTATACTCAATACCTAACTATGCCCCTTTCTACATCCTTCTTCCCTCTTTCTATACCTCTCTTCCCTCTTTCTGCACCCCTGTTCTCTCTTTCTGCAATTTTCTTCACTCTTTCTGCACCCCTCTTGAATGTTTCTGCACTTCTTTTGTTTGTTTCTGCAACTCTCTTGCCTCTTTCTGTACTTCTCTTGTCTCTTTCTGCAGCTCTGTTGCTTCTTTCTGCACCCCTCTGGCTTCTTTCTGTTCCCCTGTTGCCTCTTTCTGCACCCTTATTCCGTCTTTGTGTATCTCTGTTGCCTCTTTCTGCACCCCTCTTGCCTCTTTCTGCACCTCTGTTGCTTCCTTCTCCACTTCTTTTGCCTCTTTCTGCACCTCTCTTGCTTCTTTCTGTACCCCTGTTGCCTCTTTCTGCACCCCTCTTCCCTCTTTGTGCACCTCTGTTGCCTCTTTCTGCACCCCTTTTGCTTCTTTCAACACTTCTTTTGCTTCTTTCTGCACTACTCTTGCCTCCTCCTACAGCCTTCTTGCCTTTTTCTGCATTTCTGTTGTTTCTTTCTACAATGCTCTTGATTCTTTCTGCAAATCTCGTGTAAATTTCTGCACCCCTCATGCCTACTTCTACACCTCTGTTGGTTCTTTCTGTACTGGTCTTCCTTCTTTATGCACCTCTTTTGCCTGTTTCTACAACTCTCTGCCTGTTTCTGCATCCCTGTTTCCTCTTTCTGCACCTCTATTGCTTCTTTCTGTACTTCTCTTACTTCTTTCTGCACCTCTCTTGCTTCTTTTTGCACCCCTATTACCTCTGTCTGCACCCTTTTTCTCTTACTCCACCTCTCTTGCCTCTTTCTGCACCCCTGTTCCCTTTTTCTGAACCTCTCTTGCCTGTTTCTGCAACTCTCTTGCCTCTTTCTGCACCTCTGTTGCTTCTTTTTGCACTTCTCTTGCCTCTTTGTGCACCCCTCTTTTCTGTTTCTGCACCTCTGTTGATTCTTTCTGCACTAGTCTTGCTTCTTTTTGCATATCTCTTACAAATTTTGCCACTCATCTTCTTTCTTTCAGCATACCTCTTTCTCCCTTCTATACCTCTGTTGGTTCTTTCTGCACTACTCTTGCTTCTTTGTACACCCCTCATGCCTCTTTCTGCACCTCTGTTCCCTCTTTGTGGACCCCTCTTGTCTCTTTCTACACTTCTGTTGCGCCTTTCTGCACTTCCCTTGCCTGTTTCTCCACCTCTCTTGTCTCTTTTTGCACCCATGTTCCCTTTTTCTGCACCCTCTTGTCTGTTTGTGCACCTCTGTTGATTCTTTCTGCACTAGTCTTGCTTCTTTTTGCACCTTCTTACAAATTTTGACACTCCTCTTGCATACCTGTTTCTCCTTCTGCACCTCTGTTGGTTCTTTCTACACAACCCTTGCTTCTTTATACACCCCTCTTGCTTCTTTCTGCACCCCTCTTCCCTCTTTCTCTACGCCACTTGCCTCTTTCTGCACGTCTCTTCCTTATTTCTGCACTTCTCTTGCTTCTTTCTACACTTCTGATACTCCTTCTGCATCTCTCTTGCCTCATTTTACATCCTTCTTCCCTCTTTCTGAACCTCTCTTGCCTCTTTCTGCAACCCTCTTGCCTCTTTCTGTACCTCTGTTGCTCGTTTGTGTACTTCTCTTGCTTCTTTCTGTACCTTTCTTGCTTCTTTCTGTATCCATGTTGCCTCTTTCTACACCCTTCTTCCCTCTTTGTGCACCTCTGTTGTCTCTTTCTGCATCCCTCTTTCTGTACCTCTCTTGTCTCTTTCTGTACCTCTCTTGCTTCTTTCTGCACTTCTCTTGCCTCTTTCTCTACCCCACTTGCCTCTTTCTGCACCTCACTTATTTCTTTCTCTACTACTCTTGCTTCTTTCTGCATTTCTGTTACTCCTTCTGCACCCCTCTTACCTCTTTCTACATCCTTCTTCCCTCTTTCTGCACTTCTCTTGAATTTTCTGCACCCCTGTTCCATTTTTCTGCACCTCTCTTTCCTATTTCAGCAACTATCTTGCCTCTTTCTGCAGTGGTCTTGTCTCCTTCTGCACCTCTGTTGCTTCTTTCTTAAACCTCTCTTGCAAATTTCTATACCTCTCTTGGCTCCTTCTGTACCCCACTTGCCTCCTTCTGCACCTCTGTTGCTTCTTTCTGCACTGCTCTTGGATCGTTCTGCACTTCTTGTGCCTGTTTGTGCACTTTTCTTCCCTCCTTCTGCACCTCTGTTGCTTCTGTCTGCACTTCGCTTGCTTCTTAGTTATTTATTTTGACTATGTTTAATACCTAACTACTAGTAAAATGATAAAGCAGGAGCACCAGAAAAGTAATGTTTAACATATGTTGAGTGACAAATTAGTGATTATCATACTTTGTAAGACTCTCTGGAAAAGTTCACTTGAAGTGCACTAAATAGATCTAAGTGTCTCTTTGAAATATGAAGTGCACTCTCTCAACTTTTAACGTTTTCATGGTCTTCTGTTTAAGATATGTATGAACTTGCACATGTATTGTGATATGTACTATACATCTGAACATACTACACATATAAAACACAGGTATACATCTATTTGTATGTTTCTTTGATATATGATACTACTAACAAAAGGTACAGACATATGCATGCATGTTTTTAAGAAGATGGTGAGACTTACACCAGAGACATATCAAAGATCGCTGCTATATCTTTCAGCAGGCCCAACACCCTATGTAGTCATAGAACGATGAATCAGAAGCACATAAGTGAGGTTTAAGGCATATTAAGAGAAGAATCAGTTATAACGCTACTTTGTATGAGACTGTAGAAAGCTACACTTCAAGTATACCACATAATTTTCATTATCTGCTACAAATCTGAACAGCAATCTGTCACGTTTTAAGGTCTGCATGGTGTTGTAACTAAGGTATATCTCTACTTGCACATGTATTCTGATACATATTATGCATCTGAAGATGATAGACATATAAAACACAAGTATACATTTATTTATATATTACTTTAATATATGATAATGCTACCAAAAGGTACAGAAATATATATAAATGGTTTCCACAATATGTTAAGACTTGCAGCTAAAATATATGATGGGTGTGTCCCAGTGATTGCATGACTCCATGGGTAGTGCTGGATGATTGTATGAGTGCAAGAGTAATGTCTGTATAATTGCAGGAGACATTGGATACTGATTAACTGAATGCATAAGTGCAGACATACATAGATTGTGTGCATGAATAAAGGCATGAATAGACCCTGAATGCATAGATGAGTGTATAAGTAGTGCCTACATGAATGAATGAGTGCAATAGTAGTGTCTAGGTGTGTGTATGAGTGCAACAATACTAGCTGGGTAATTGCAGAAAAGGATGAATAGTAACTGGCTGATTACATGAGTTCATAAGTACTGCTTGAGTGATTTAATGAGTGCATCAGTCAGTCAAAGATTTTTATTAGGCTTAATGGCAGCCATAAAAGAGCAGATAAAAACATTATTTAACAAAGATAAACATGATAAGATTTTAACCGACCTAATCCGTACCCAGGTATTCATTTTCCAACAATATTACGGAGTCGAACTGCAGAGGAGATATACTTATAGACCATAAGACAAGTGAATTCATCATTTAAAAGAAGTAGATGTCATAATGCAGGTTGACACTTTCTAATGTTTAAAAATCTTAATAATGGTTTTAAAAAAGTGCGTCTCGGGTTAAGATAAAGTTTACAAAAAAACATAAAATGCAAAGTGCTCTGTGCAGAAATTGAATTACATGGACACAAGTCTAATTTAGCATTACAATATACATCACGTGGGTACAAAACCAGCAAATGAGCGATACCCATCCTGAATCTAATCAAGTAAAACATTTTGGATTGGTTAAAATAAAAGGAAAGATAAGATTCACTTTGTGGGGAGCTAATTAACAATGAATGCTCTACAACCCTTTTTTTTTACCATCTCTTGGCTATCTCTTACATGCTTCAGATATAAGAGGAAGTCACTTTTGAGCTTGGCTTTTGAAATTGCAGATATGTTTCCAGGAGTATTAAAACAATCCCGCAATCCCAGTTTCTCCAGTTGATCTTGCAGATAAGAGAGCCATGGATTTTTTTTTACACAATTCAATTTCAGGCAATCTAAAATTATATCACGATTCAGGGCTGGGTAATTGCAGAAAAGGATGAATAGTAACTGGCTGATTACATGAGTTCAAAAGTACTGCTTGAGTGATTTAATGAGTGCATCAGTAAATGGAATTACTGCACAAGTCATGACTGAGAGCATGGATAGTGCCTGAGTTATTACAAAAGTTCAGGAGTAGTGCCTATGAAATTAGAGGACTGCGTGAGTACTACCTGAGTGATTGAAGAAGTGCATAGGTAATGCTTGGGTAATTGCATGAGTGCATGGCTAGTACCTGGGTAATTGGAGGAGTGCATGGGTACTCTCTGAGTGATTGAAGAACTGCATCGGTAATGCCTGGGTGATTGCATGATTGCAAAGACAATGCCTGTGTGATTAGAGCAATGCACAGATGCTGCCTTGGTACATGGAGGAATGCATGAGTAGTGCCTGACTGATTGGAACAATGCATCGGTAGTACCTTGGTGATTGCATGAGTGCAAGGGTTGTGCCTGAATTATGGGAGAACTGCATGGGTAGTGCTTGGGTGAATGCATAAGTGCAGAGGAAGTGGCTGAGTGCATCTATGAGTGCATCAGTAGTGCCTCAGTGATTGAATCATTGAATCTGTACTGCCTGGGTGATTGGAGGAGTGCAGAGATAGTGCCTGAGTGATTGCATATTTGGAAGGGTAGGGCCTGACTGATTGAAGAACTATATATATAGTGGCTTAGTGCATGGATGAGTGCATGGGTAGGGCCTGGGTCATTGCAGACTTACAGCTGAGACATCTCTTCACGTGGCTGCTTTATATTTGACTACACCCAACATCCTGAGTAGTAGAAGAATAGTGAAATAGCAACACAAAAGTGTGGTTTATGACATGGTGTACACTTTTCTAGTACAGCTTCACCATTCTCTAACTGCTCAGGATAGTGGGCCTACCCAAATATAAAACATCAAACCTACACATAGCTCTGTTATAAATCTCACCATATTTCTGAAAGCATGTATGCATGTGTCTTTACCTTTTACTAGTACTATCATATATAATAGAAACATACAAATAAAGATATATCCCTCTTTTATACATGTAGCATCTTCAGATGCATAACACATATGAGAATACATATGCAACTAGAAAATACATCAATCACATGACCATGCAGACCATAAAACTTGACACACTACGCTTACCATTTCAAACAGACACCTAGATTTATGTGGAATACTTCAAGTAAAGTTTTACATAGACTCTTTAAACCACCATTATCAGTAATTCCTCACCCAACATATCTTAAGCATCACTTTACTGCTCTTGCTGCTTTACCATCCTACTACTACTACTCAGATGTACAGCCTACCAAAATACAAAGCAACAACCCTTCACAAATCTCTGTTGTAAGTCCCCCATATTTCAAAAAGCATGGATGCATGAGTCTCTACCTCTCCCTAGTGCCATCATATATAAAAGAAACATACAAATAGATATATACCTGTATTTTATACATCTACCAACTTTAGATATATAACACATATGAAAATACATCTGGAAGTACAGACATACCTCAGTCACAAGATGATGCACACCTTAAAACTTAAGAAGCTGCACTTCTCATTTCAAGTAGAGACCTAAAATCATATGGTGTATTTCAAGCATACCTTTCCACAGATCATAGAAGGAGTGTACAGCTAATGCCTGGGTGACTGCATTAGTGCAGGGGTAATGTCTGGGTGATCGAAGAAGTAGATGGCTACCACCTGAGTGATTGAAGAAGTACATGGATAATACCTGGCTAATTGCGTGAGTGCAGGGGTAGTGCCTGGGTGATTGGAAAAGTGCACGGGTACTGCCTAAGTGATTGCTTGACTGCATGAGTAGTGTTTGGGTGATTAGAGGAGTGCATGGGTACTGCCTGGATTATTGCATGAGTGAATACATAGTGTCTAGGTGATTGCATGAGTGCATAGGTAGTGCTTGGGTGATTCCATGAGTACATAGGTAGTGTCTGGGTGATTTTATAAATGAATGGGTACTGGATGGGTGATCGGAGGAGTGCATGACTAATGCCTGGTTGATTGCATGAGTGCAGGGGTAGTGTCTGGGTGATTAGTGGAGTGCATTGGTAGAGCCTGGGTGATTTTATAAATGAATGAGTACTGCCTGAGTGATTGAAGGAGTGCATGGCTAATGCCTGGGTGATTGCATGAGTGCAGGGATTGTACCTGGGTGATTGGATGACTGCATAGGTAGTGCCTGGGTGATTTTGTAAGTCCATGGGTACTGACTGGGTGATTGAAGGAGTGCATGGGTACTGCTTGGGTGATTAGAGGAGTGCAACAGTACTGCTTGGGTTATTGCATGACTACATAGGTAGTGCCTGGGTGATTGCATGAGTGCAGAGGTAGTGCCTGGGTGATTGGAGGAGTGCATAGGTAGTGCCTGGGTGATTATATAACTGCATGGGTTATTGCATGACTGCATAGGTAGTGCATGGCTGATTGCATGAGTGCAGGGGTAGAGCCTGGGAGATTGGAGGAGTGCATAGGTAGTGCCTGGGTGATTTTATAACTGCATGGATAGTGATTGGATATTGAAGGACTGCATGCGTAAAGCATGACTGATTGCACAAGTGCAAGGGTAGTGCCTGGCTGATTGAAGGACTGCATACAAAGTGCCTCAGTGTTCTGCAGCTTCACCATTGTACGAATATTAGGCCTAGCCAAACATAAAGCAGCAACCTATCACATGTCTCTACCATAACTCCAACCATATTCCTAAAAGCATGCATGCTTCTATTAGTACCTATTGCCAAAAGCATAACACATATCAGAATACATGTGCAGTAGAAACATAACCACACTCACAAGACCATGAAGGCCTTAAAACTTGACAAAGTACACTTAACATTTCAAACACACACATAGATTTATGCGGCATATTTCAAGTGAACTTTTACACAGATTCTTATAAAGTACCATAATCAATAATTCCTCTCCGAACATATCTTAAACATCACTTTTCTACTACTGCTGCTTCACTATTCTAGTACTAATCAGGTATTGAGCATAGCTAACAGCAAAGCAACCCTTCACTTATCTTTGTTGAAAGTCTCCCCATATTTCTAAAAGCATGTATGCATATATCTGTACCATTTGTTAGTATTAATATATATAAAAGAAACACAAATAAATCTATACCTGTATTTTATAAATCTAGCATCTTCAGATGCATAACACATATGAAAAGGACAGACATACCGCAGTCACAGAACCATACAGATCTTAAAACTTAAGAAGCAGCATTTCTCATTTCAAATATACACCTAAAATAATGTGATATATTTCAACCATACCTTTCAACAAACTCATACAAAATACCCTAATCACTAATTCATCTGCCAACATCTTTTAAACCACAGTTTTGAGCTGCAGCTTCACCATTCAGCAACTACCATAATCAGTAATCCATCTTCCAATATACACATATTACTATACAGAATCTATTTCAAACAACATTTAACTACAATAAAACAAACTACAATACACATCTCTACATTTAATAATATATTTCAAACATCACAGTTCTTGAATAATTTTCAAAGATTAAAAATAATGCTAATACATAATACACCTCACACATTTGTAACTCACCTTCCAAATTGATTTGTAGAATATGAAATATCACAAACTCATAAAAAAAATTCTTATGCACACAATCAATGTAATGCAGCACCCTCAACAAGCTAAAACCAGTGATGGCAAACTTTCCCTCTCTTTCGCCACACAAATAAATGTAAGTAACAAATCACATTGCTTCCTACATAATTTCAAATTTTAAAACACATTTCTATTGTTAGACATATTAACCCTTACCAACTGACTCCTAAAAGTGCCCAAACTGGTTCTGGAATTTTTTGGAGTCGCGACTCCATCGTGCACCAATGCAATGGAGCCGCGAATCCATACGGGAGTTCAAAAATATATTACAAATAAAAATACCACAATTTTTTAAGAACACACCACTTTTAAAGATAGTACTGACTTGGGAAATTATACTTTAATGCAAACACAAGTAGATGATGGACGGAGCGCTGAAACTTTTCAGACACTCACCCCCAGTCACATATCTGAGTTGAATCCATCATCGTTCTTTAGCTCACTTCGCCACCCCAGTTCAGACACAGCTATATGGAAATCAGTTTTGACCCTGTGCCTCATGGGAACAGTCCAGCCCAAACTGCCAAGCCATGTCTTCCCTGGACCAGAAACAAGCATCCTGGGACCGGTTTCGGGCTAACAGCCCTCATCAGCCAGGCTAGCTTGAATCCAGTGGCAAAGTGAGCGAGAGACCCACGTCTGGGCATACCCTGCCAACTTAGGGTGCACAAAGCAAACACAAGTAGATGATGGACGGAGCGCTGAAACTTTTCAGACACTCACCCCCAGTCACAGATCTGGGTTGAATCCATCATCGTTCTTTAGCTCACTTCGCCACCCCAGTTCAGACACAGCTATATGCAAATCAGTTTTGACCCTGTGCCTCATGGGAACAGTCCAGCCCAAACTGCCAAGCCATGTCTTCCCTGGACCAGAAACAAGCATCCTGGGACCGGTTTAGGGCTAACAGCCCTCATCAGCCAGGCTATCTTGAATCCAGTGGCAAAGTGAGCGAGAGTCCCACGTCTGGGCATAACCTGCCAACTTAGGGTGCACAAAGCAAACACAAGTAGATGATGGACGGAGCGCTGAAACTTTTCAGACACTCACCCCCAGTCACAGATCTGGGTTGAATCCATCATCGTTCTTTAGCTCACTTTGCCACCCCAGTTCAGACACAGCTATATGCAAATCAGTCTTGACTCTGTGCCTCATGGGAACAGTCCAGCCCGAACTGCCAAGCCATGTCTTTCCTGGACCAGAAACAAGCATCTTGGGACCGGTTTCGGGCTAACAGCCCTCATCAACCAGGCTAGCTTGAATCCAGTGGCAAAGTTTTTAAATTATACTTTAATAACATATCACGTATATATAAATTACAATTTCACATTTTAAGTCCACAGCTAAGTTTCAACCCTTCCTCCATTCTGCTTAATGCCAGTTTCCATAGTAACAGTTCATGGAAAATTCAACTGAACTTACAGGTCACAAGTTCACCCTATTTTCAAGTTCAGCACACAAGGTTACAAATGCAAACAGCAGGTGTGGTTGACGTTTGCAAAATATCACCTTATCCTATCTACTGTACCTTTCAAACATTTTCTACTAACCAATAAGAAACATGCTTTTTAAAGAAAGCAACATGCACCCTATTTTTAAATCTACAATGTTCTTAAACAGCCAATCAATTCTCTACTTTTTAAAAAAACAGCATCTTGTCCACCATTTTACATACCTCTCATTCTACCAACTGACTACCTCAGCTACAGACATCTTTTCATTACTTCCAGACTTTTTTTCAAGATGCTTACAGTATGGATTGTTGGACACAGGTATGTTTTCTGGTGCAAAAGGTATGCTGAAAGCAGAGGTATTGACAAAGACCTAGCTTTGCAAAATGTGGCTATTAAATGGATTGCACAGAGAGGATTGAAGTGGCACCAATTGATGCCTTTGGTTAAAACCTTTTTGTATCGCCAACCCCCTGACCTCATGATTGTGCACTGTGGTGGCAATGACCTAGGCACATTGACTGGGGAAGGTCTGGAAATGCTAATGAAGGACACCTTTGCACAATTGATGTTGCTTTTACCTCAAACTGTCTTTTTATACTATAATATATGCCAAAGACAGAAATGGAAGTGGTCAAATCAATTCTGTACACAGATTGAGAAAGCTAGAAAGAATGTCAATAATGCTGTTTCTGCTTACCTCAGAGACCATAGGATAGGCTCCATCTATAACAACAATCTACGTATTGATATGGACGACATGTACAGAAGTGATGGAGTCTTTCTCAACAACCTAAAGCTGTGTATCCGCACTTACATGTAGCTACAACAAGCTCATAATGAAAACAAGGGCTCTTTTAGAGCCACCCTATAACACAATAGTGAATATAATTTTTTTTACACATACATATTTTTTTACATTTTTTGTGGATCAGCGCACCCGATGCAAATCTGCAAAAGCATGAATTCAATGCACTACAACACAATACACTTTTCAGGTTTAACTATTAATTTTTAATTTTATATATTTTTAACAACTCTATCAAATGTAATCTTGTCATTTACTTCAATCACAATACCTCATTAAAACAACTTCACAAATACAACACTACCTTCTAAATTATATACTACTAAATTATTTATTTGAGGTAAATTCGCGAATCCAATGCAACGTTACACGGGGGCGTGCTGAGAGCCGCGTTGGGGTCGCAACTCCAAAGTAGAAAAAAAAAACAACCCACTTCCATTATTCGGTATTTGCCCTGGGGACCCCATCCCCTGGGGGCATTACCTCTCTTATTATTAATAAGAAATAAGAGACAGGGGCCACGTGGCCCCCCTTCCCTTGGCCACTATTGGCCCGGGAACCCCACCCCCGCAGCCTGCCAGCATTTATTTATTTTTTCAATTTTGGAGGGGGCCGCATGGCCCCCCTCCTAAGGCCAATAATAGCCACGGGGACCCCATCCACCAGGGCCATGCCACAAAGTTGGGGACCGCGGGGGAGCCCCAATGCCCCAGCAGTCCCAGCTGGCTCCTCGCCTCCTGCGAGAGCCAGCATTGCTTTTGGGCAAGGGGAGCTGCTAACATGCAGCTCCCCTTGCCCAAAAGCAATCTTGCTTTGCTTCTTGTAAGCGAGAGCAGGTTTCCTGCTCTCGCTTCCAAGAAGCAAAGCAGTGTATGCTATGACAGGGCAGGAGCCTGGCTCCCGCCCAGCCATAGCAAGCGGCAATGTCCCGGAGGTGGGCACCCCGGGACATTGCAGGAGCCGGCCCTGGGGGTGGCGGTCCCCAGGGCCTTGGAGAGCTCCAAGAGGGGGGCCCAGAGCCCCCCTCCCATCATGTGAATGGCCTCAGGAAGGTGGTGGTCCCTGGGGCTTGGGGGGGCCTGCAAGGCCCCCCATAATTAATTAAGCCCCAGGGATCTGGCGGTCCCCGGGGCTGCAGGGGGCTCCGTGCCCCCCATGTAATCCAGAATGCCCTGGGGCGGTGGCAGACTCCGGGGCTGTGGGGGCCTCCGCAGAAATTTTACAAATACCCCCGGGACCTGGCCCACCCGGGGGCTCATTAAAACGAAGCACGGGAGACTGCGCTTTGTTTTTTTTCATTTTCTCTGTGGGATTAGAGCACCCAGCGCGACTTTACACTTCCATTATTCGATATTTGCCCTGGGGACCCGGGGCCTGCCAGATTGAATTTTTTTATTAAAAATTATGGAGGGGGGCTGCGTGGCCCCCCTCCTAAGGCTAATAATGGCCCCGGGGACCCCATCCCCTGGGGCATTGCCTCTTTTTAAATATGTGTTTTTTTAAAATAGTACACATGGCCCCCCTTCCTATGGCCACTTTTGGCCCCTGGCACCCCATCCCCCGGGACCCGGCATTATTTATTTGTTATAAAAAAAAATATACAGAAGGGAGGGGGGCCACTATTGGCCCTGGGGACCCCATCCCCTGGACTGGCCTCAACTTTGGGGACCACGGGGGAGCGCCAATGCCCCTGCAGTCCCTGGTAAGACATTGTTAAACAACGTTGAATCAGAGGTGCCCACTGGGGTTTTAGCACGATCGAGTTTGGGCAATGGACTGCTAAGACCAGAATGCAACTTTGCCACACCCATGTGGGTGGGACTTGTTATTCCAATAAATCATGTGCGTGTAATCAGCCTCTGCTTTTCGTTGTACAGCCAGTGATCAAGGGCGGGATGACGCCCGAAACGCGTTTGGCATGCAAAGGATGGATGTGCGGCAGGCCGTTGTGCTGCTACCGGCGGCAAGTGTGTGTAAACCCCCTCGTGAGTGACCTTCCAACAAGGCAACTTTTCGGAAGAATTCAATGCGGCTAGTCTGGTCGCGGAATGGTCCCGCCGCTGCAACTAGCGGATCTACGCTGCTCAGTATCTTGGGCAGTGAACAGAACAAGGGGGGCCTGAGCCGTTGGTATATATTGGCAGCATGGGGGCGCTGTATGACATTTCCTTCCACCCATTGGGGTAAGACATTGTTAAACAACGTTGAATCAGAGGTGCCCACTGGGGTTTTAGCACGATCGAGTTTGGGCAATGGACTGCTAAGACCAGAATGCAACTTTGCCACACCCATGTGGGTGGGACTTGTTATTCCAATAAATCATGTGCGTGTAATCAGCCTCTGCTTTTCGTTGTACAGCCAGTGATCAAGGGCGGGATGATGCCCGAAACGCGTTTGGCATGCAAAGGATGGATGTGCGGCAGGCCGTTGTGCTGCTACCGGCGGCAAGTGTGTGTAAACCCCCTCGTGAGTGACCTTCCAACAAGGCAACTTTTCGGAAGAATTCAATGCGGCTAGTCTGGTCGCGGAATGGTCCCGCCGCTGCAACTAGCGGATCTACGCTGCTCAGTATCTTGGGCAGTGAACAGAACAAGGGGGGCCTGAGCCGTTGGTATATATTGGCAGCATGGGGGCGCTGTATGACATTTCCTTCCACCCATTGGGGTAAGACATTGTTAAACAACGTTGAATCAGAGGTGCCCACTGGGGTTTTAGCACGATCGAGTTTGGGCAATGGACTGCTAAGACCAGAATGCAACTTTGCCACACCCATGTGGGTGGGACTTGTTATTCCAATAAATCATGTGCGTGTAATCAGCCTCTGCTTTTCGTTGTACAGCCAGTGATCAAGGGCGGGATGACGCCCGAAACGCGTTTGGCATGCAAAGGATGGATGTGCGGCAGGCCGTTGTGCTGCTACCGGCGGCAAGTGTGTGTAAACCCCTCGTGAGTGACCTTCCAACAAGGCAACTTTTCGGAAGAATTCAATGCGGCTAGTCTGGTCGCGGAATGGTCCCGCCGCTGCAACTAGCGGATCTACGCTGCTCAGTATCTTGGGCAGTGAACAGAACAAGGGGGCCTGAGCCGTTGGTATATATTGGCAGCATGGGGGCGCTGTATGACATTTCCTTCCACCCATTGGGGTAAGACATTGTTAAACAACGTTGAATCAGAGGTGCCCACTGGGGTTTTAGCACGATCGAGTTTGGGCAATGGACTGCTAAGACCAGAATGCAACTTTGCCACACCCATGTGGGTGGGACTTGTTATTCCAATAAATCATGTGCGTGTAATCAGCCTCTGCTTTTCGTTGTACAGCCAGTGATCAAGGGCGGGATGACGCCCGAAACGCGTTTGGCATGCAAAGGATGGATGTGCGGCAGGCCGTTGTGCTGCTACCGGCGGCAAGTGTGTGTAAACCCCCTTGTGAGTGACCTTCCAACAAGGCAACTTTTCGGAAGAATTCAATGCGGCTAGTCTGGTCGCGGAATGGTCCCGCCGCTGCAACTAGCGGATCTACGCTGCTCAGTATCTTGGGCAGTGAACAGAACAAGGGGGGCCTGAGCCGTTGGTATATATTGGCAGCATGGGGGCGCTGTATGACATTTCCTTCCACCCATTGGGGTAAGACATTGTTAAACAACGTTGAATCAAAGGTGCCCACTGGGGTTTTAGCACGATCGAGTTTGGGCAATGGACTGCTAAGACCAGAATGCAACTTTGCCACACCCATGTGGGTGGGACTTGTTATTCCAATAAATCATGTGCGTGTAATCAGCCTCTGCTTTTCGTTGTACAGCCAGTGATCAAGGGCGGGATGACGCCCGAAACGCGTTTGGCATGCAAAGGATGGATGTGCTGCAGGCCGTTGTGCTGCTACCGGCGGCAAGTGTGTGTAAACCCCTCGTGAGTGACCTTCCAACAAGGCAACTTTTCGGAAGAATTCAATGCGGCTAGTCTGGTCGCGGAATGGTCCCGCCGCTGCAACTAGCGGATCTACGCTGCTCAGTATCTTGGGCAGTGAACAGAACAAGGGGGCCTGAGCCGTTGGTATATATTGGCAGCATGGGGGCGCTGTATGACATTTCCTTCCACCCATTGGGGTAAGACATTGTTAAACAACGTTGAATCAGAGGTGCCCACTGGGGTTTTAGCACGATCGAGTTTGGGCAATGGACTGCTAAGACCAGAATGCAACTTTGCCACACCCATGTGGGTGGGACTTGTTATTCCAATAAATCATGTGCGTGTAATCAGCCTCTGCTTTTCGTTGTACAGCCAGTGATCAAGGGCGGGATGACGCCTGAAACGCGTTTGCCATGCAAAGGATGGATGTGCGGCAGGCCGTTGTGCTGCTACCGGTGGCAAGTGTGTGTAAACCCCCTCGTGAGTGACCTTCCAACAAGGCAACTTTTCGGAAGAATTCAATGCGGCTAGTCTGGTCGCGGAATGGTCCCGCCGCTGCAACTCGACGGATCTACGCTGCTCAGTATCTTGGGCAGTGAACAGAACAAGGGGGCCTGAGCCGTTGGTATATATTGGCAGCATGGGGGCGCTGTATGACATTTCCTTCCACCCATTGGGGTAAGACATTGTTAAACAACGTTGAATCAGAGGTGCCCACTGGGGTTTTAGCACGATCGAGTTTGGGCAATGGACTGCTAAGACCAGAATGCAACTTTGCCACACCCATGTGGGTGGGACTTGTTATTCCAATAAATCATGTGCATGTAATCAGCCTCTGCTTTTCGTTGTACAGCCAGTGATCAAGGGCGGGATGACGCCCGAAACGCGTTTGGCATGCAAAGGATGGATGTGCGGCAGGCCGTTGTGCTGCTACCGGCGGCAAGTGTGTGTAAACCCCCTTGTGAGTGACCTTCCAACAAGGCAACTTTTCGGAAGAATTCAATGCGGCTAGTCTGGTCGCGGAATGGTCCCGCTGCTGCAACTAGCGGATCTACGCTGCTCAGTATCTTGGGCAGTGAACAGAACAAGGGGGGCCTGAGCCGTTGGTATATATTGGCAGCATGGGGGCGCTGTATGACATTTCCTTCCACCCATTGGGGTAAGACATTGTTAAACAACGTTGAATCAAAGGTGCCCACTGGGGTTTTAGCACGATCGAGTTTGGGCAATGGACTGCTAAGACCAGAATGCAACTTTGCCACACCCATGTGGGTGGGACTTGTTATTCCAATAAATCATGTGCGTGTAATCAGCCTCTGCTTTCGTTGTACAGCCAGTGATCAAGGGCGGGATGACGCCCGAAACGCGTTTGGCATGCAAAGGATGGATGTGCTGCAGGCCGTTGTGCTGCTACCGGCGGCAAGTGTGTGTAAACCCCCTCGTGAGTGACCTTCCAACAAGGCAACTTTTCGGAAGAATTCAATGCGGCTAGTCTGGTCGCGGAATGGTCCCGCCGCTGCAACTAGCGGATCTACGCTGCTCAGTATCTTGGGCAGTGAACAGAACAAGGGGGGCCTGAGCCGTTGGTATATATTGGCAGCATGGGGGCGCTGTATGACATTTCCTTCCACCCATTGGGGTAAGACATTGTTAAACAACGTTGAATCAGAGGTGCCCACTGGGGTTTTAGCACGATCGAGTTTGGGCAATGGACTGCTAAGACCAGAATGCAACTTTGCCACACCCATGTGGGTGGGACTTGTTATTCCAATAAATCATGTGCGTGTAATCAGCCTCTGCTTTTCGTTGTACAGCCAGTGATCAAGGGCGGGATGACGCCTGAAACGCGTTTGGCATGCAAAGGATGGATGTGCGGCAGGCCGTTGTGCTGCTACCGGTGGCAAGTGTGTGTAAACCCCCTCGTGAGTGACCTTCCAACAAGGCAACTTTTCGGAAGAATTCAATGCGGCTAGTCTGGTCGCGGAATGGTCCCGCCGCTGCAACTAGCGGATCTACGCTGCTCAGTATCTTGGGCAGTGAACAGAACAAGGGGGGCCTGAGCCGTTGGTATATATTGGCAGCATGGGGGCGCTGTATGACATTTCCTTCCACCCATTGGGGTAAGACATTGTTAAACAACGTTGAATCAGAGGTGCCCACTGGGGTTTTAGCACGATCGAGTTTGGGCAATGGACTGCTAAGACCAGAATGCAACTTTGCCACACCCATGTGGGTGGGACTTGTTATTCCAATAAATCATGTGCGTGTAATCAGCCTCTGCTTTTCGTTGTACAGCCAGTGATCAAGGGCGGGATGACGCCCGAAACGCGTTTGGCATGCAAAGGATGGATGTGCGGCAGGCCGTTGTGCTGCTACCGGCGGCAAGTGTGTGTAAACCCCTCGTGAGTGACCTTCCAACAAGGCAACTTTTCGGAAGAATTCAATGCGGCTAGTCTGGTCGCGGAATGGTCCCGCCGCTGCAACTAGCGGATCTACGCTGCTCAGTATCTTGGGCAGTGAACAGAACAAGGGGGCCTGAGCCGTTGGTATATATTGGCAGCATGGGGGCGCTGTATGACATTTCCTTCCACCCATTGGGGTAAGACATTGTTAAACAACGTTGAATCAGAGGTGCCCACTGGGGTTTTAGCACGATCGAGTTTGGGCAATGGACTGCTAAGACCAGAATGCAACTTTGCCACACCCATGTGGGTGGGACTTGTTATTCCAATAAATCATGTGCGTGTAATCAGCCTCTGCTTTTCGTTGTACAGCCAGTGATCAAGGGCGGGATGACGCCCGAAACGCGTTTGGCATGCAAAGGATGGATGTGCGGCAGGCCGTTGTGCTGCTACCGGCGGCAAGTGTGTGTAAACCCCCTCGTGAGTGACCTTCCAACAAGGCAACTTTTCGGAAGAATATATATATATATATATATATATATATATATATATATATATATATATATATAACACTGCAACATCCACAAACACCGATTTATTTCGTCATAAATCGTTAACGTAATATATACTTTTTTAATATTTGTTTATCATTTTAATTTTATAGTATTTGTTTATATTGTTTTGTTTTTTCACTTTTATAATATTTTTGTAAATGTTTTGTGTTTCTTAAATATATTTACAACAATGGTATTCTTAACAACGATATTACTTACCTGAAAAAATTATATTCGTACACTGATATTTCTGCATCAGGATCTTTTAGCATCACAATATATTTATTCAATATTTCTGTCTTACGATATTTACACCTCGACATTTTGTTTTTTTAGCAGCAAAAGTTTAAAGTTATATCAAAGAAACAATATTGTTACTTTTACTTTCTCAGTTGGAGCTGCAGCTGACTAGGGCTGTGTATTTTTAAGATTGTGTTTTTGTAAATAATGCTTGGTACTTTTATGATTTTAACCCCTTGACCGCGATCGGAATTCCGCTCGTGTGCTGGACATTCCGATCGCGGGTGGGGTCGTGACGAGCTCAGCTCGTCATGCGCACAGCGCTGCCGCGCAACATGACGAGCGGAGCTCGTCATGCGCACCGAAGGGGTTAAGTAATCGGATAAAGTGGTTTGACTGACTGACTGATACAGCAGATTGAAGTTATGCTCCCTCCTGTGCCTGCCAATAACGTTCTCAAAATCGGTGCCATTAGGCAAAAAGTAGTTGATCCTTGTCCAGTAATAGGTATGATCCAAACAGTATATGATCCTAACCTGCCTTGGGAATACACCCCTTGGAGAAAGGTGCTTTCATGAGTTTGGCAAGCCTCACTTTCTTCTTCTCCTTCATGGACGCATAGCAGCTAATCCTACCTGTGGATGAGACATGCAAATAAAAGGGCATTGTATTGGTTCAGAGCTGCTTGTTCAGAGGTTTTTGTTCTTTCTCACATTTTGCTGTTTTCAAATGAAAATATGCCAGAAGGTTGATGCAACGTGTAAGGTTATTTTTCACAGTTTCTGGGTTGGTTAGTTTATTGAGTAGGCTGAATAACTCCAGCTGTCTTGTTCTGTTGCTGCATTGATGTGATTGGAATATTATGCCCCAAGGCTCAGCTGAACAACCAAACAGCAAGCCTAGTGCTCTTTGGAAAAGTTTTGATTCTTCTTCATCAGCGTATTACTGAGTCCCAGCACAGAATATGCTTGGTTATAGTAATATCAGGCCGTATTATCTCCCAATAGCATTTAGCAAGCCAGTAATATTCTCATTGTTTGCTTATAATCTAGTGTGATAATTCTTACCAAGCAGTTGCTGGAAGAATAATGAGCAGTGGCGGCTGGTGAGACTTGAAAGTGGGGATGCATAAAAGTTTGTGATGAGTGGCTTGTGGCGGGCGAGCGCAGCGAGCGCGCCTGACAGCCACAAGGGGGGTACAGGTGTTCTGTCCCTGAGAAAATTTAGAAAAAAGAGCTGGCAAATGGTGCATTTTCAAGCATATTTGAGAAAGCAAAAAGGTTAATAAAACAATTGTTAAATTCTAGTTTTGACATCAATAATGCTCACTAATATTACCGTAAATAATCTCTGTGACGACCTCACATTTCTCACATGTGAGGTCCTGTTTTGATCGAAAAGAAACTTTGTATATGGATGTTGCATGAAACAAACCCAGCATTTCTCTGAAAAATGTCTATGATAGCCTCTCACACCACCTACATTCAAAATAAATTAAAGGAAAATCGGATTAAAAACAGTTTGTTTAAGAATTATTCAATGTCATCAGGGCAAGAATCTCTGCAGAACAGAGCTGGCTCTATAAGGGGACCCATGAAATTCGGGGGCCCTGTGCCAGAGCTGAGCCCATTTTGTCAATGCCTTAAACCGTCTCTGACCAGGCCTGGTGTTTTTGTTTATGACCTGACGCATGGCTTGCATTTTATTTCTTGCATTTGGAAGCCCCTGTTTTCATCAAACCACTTTACGTAGGCTGCAAGCCCTTTTCAGACCATAAACAAACACTTCTGAGGGTCACCTCTTCTTTTTCCTTCCAAATGACTCTCACCTTCCTTTCCATCCTATGCATGCATCTTTACTCTGAGCACAACTTTCCCTAACACACGCTTATGTTTGCCTTAATCACCATTGACTTTCTGCAAATTGCCCACAACCCACTTTAAAGATAAAAACCTCACCTTTATTGGAAAGTGATACCCCTGCAACTTAACACTACCTACTCTAGCTTATATATAATTATAAATGCCACCAAGCATTTGCATGAACTCACATGCCCCCCCTTAACCCGCTAATGATCACATCTAACTTCAGTTATTTTAATCTACCACAAAGAAACTGAAGTGCATGCATCAAATGGTTTGCCTGCTCGAGAGCACCAGACTAATCCCAATAACATTGGACTAACTTAGGAATGCTTACTGCTTCAACAGTGATATGCCCTGATACCATTAAATACTGTCAACCTCTCAAGCTACAGCTAGCACGCGGCCCCAGCCCATGTGTGGCCAATTTAATATCTTCTGGCTCTTTAGCCATAGGCACTTTGCATCTTGGAACTTGTAGTGTCAGATCTGAGTACTGACTGAAAGCTATAGAATTTGAATAATAGGACAGGACAGGTTGAAGTTGTCACACTTGACCCTGGGCCACTCAGCAACAAGACTCTGTCCAAATGTAAAAGTTGGACTTGAGTATTTCCAACTTTACATTCTCTCAAGATATTTGCATGGGAGGTAATCTGTATAATGTTCCTTCTTGAAAGGTTTAGGGTGTTAATACACAGAGGGGCTTGGGAAGAGAAACGCTTTCATTCCAGTGCAGATAATGAACATATCTACCACACAAAGCTCACAGCGGCCCTGTGATAGGCACGCAATGGATTACATGATTGTGACATCCCACAGATTAACTTGCAAGTGCCTGGGAGCCATCCATCATCTAAAGTTATTTGTTATAGGTCTGATAAAGAATGCTTGCCTTTCCTCCCTGTAGCACGTCCAACGTCCTGTACTGCCTCAAACTCCCTGTCTCTCTGAATGTTAGATATAACTGTTTACAGCACAGTGCCTCATTTTTTTCCAACTAACACAGGATTCGCTAGAGTTAAAAAAACATGTTGTAATACTACTACAACAGGGCTGCACTGACTGTAGGGTAATGTGATAAACAATACACAGATCACTGACGCATTTACTGCTCCTTCTACTCTGTACAATGCCAGTGAACATAAATGTGTGGAATAAAAGCGACACTAACAGAGTGAAAACATTATTTCAATGTAGCATAGAGCCAGTTTTGCCTGGTAAACACTTAATACACAACAACAGCTAAAAACGCTCAAATGAATTATGAATTGTGACGTTATTTTACCTGTTAAATGTTTTTTTTACACCGTGGCTGCGTGCCTGTGTCTCCTTGTCTGATTCTGCCTTTAGTTTATTTCAGCTGATCACGGGGCCCAGGTCACAACCTGAGGTCAATCAAAACTGCACTACTGAAAATACCTCTGACCTCCAGGACGCTCCCGCCTCGTGTGCAATGCCGTTACTGCCTGATGGCAATGCGCACGAAGAGGGAAGAGAGAGTTTGCGCAGAAATCAAATGGCCAATCACTTCATTACGTAGTACCACACCCTTTCCCAACTCGTCACAGGGTGGGTGGGCCCCCACCCTGTGACGAGTTGGAAAAGGGTGGGGTGACAATGCTCTCCACTCCCTGGTTGAAGTGGAGGCTTAGTGATACAGGGCTTGCATTAGAAACGCCCAGGGCTCACTTCCCCTCCACGTCAAATGGGGGTGGAGACTGTGTCTTGATGCTAAGTCTTTGCCGAGCTGATGACATCACAGCCCTCAGGGCTGTGAGGTTATCAGCTCGGCAAAGAACAAGGGCAAAGTGAAAGCCTCGTGAGTCACGTGACGTGACGACTGCACACTATTTATTTATTTATTAATTTATAAAGCGCCAGAATCGACCCCCGAAGGGGTATCTCTACGCTCAGGACGGGGCACCTGAGAGGAGCTAACTGCTAAAAATCAGGAACAGAAAAGGAAGGTCTTGAGCTGTTTCCTAAAATGGGAATATTCTGTGCACTGTCTGAGCTGCACAGGAAGCTTGTTCCAATAGCAGGGGCCTAAATAAGAAAGAGACTTCCCACCTTGTCTGGACCGTTTGATTCTAGGCACTGCAAGGAGGGATTGAGATCCTGAACGAAGGGACCGCTGAGGTGTATAGGGAATACATTTATCTTCAAGATAGCTAGGGCCAGAATTGGACAAGGCCCTATGTAAGGTGCAGCAAATTTTAAACTGTACTCGTTCTCGTATTGGGAGCCAGTGAAGCTGAAAGAGCAGAGGCCGAGAGGCTGTCCTGGGCGGGGCGTTCAGGATCAAACGTGCCGCCGTGTTCTGAACAACCTGCAATCTATTAAGAGCAGCCTCATTAGCACTCAACAATAGGCTGTTACAGTAATCCAGGCGACTTAGAATAAGCGCCTGGGTTAGCGTCTTCCTGGATGAATCAGGAAGCAAGGGAAGGATGCGACGCAGTAGGCCCAACACATGGAAACAGGAGCCAGCTGTCTGTGCAGCGTGCTCCTTCATGGTAAAGGTCTGCTCCAGGCGAACACCCAGGTTTTTTACACAAGACTTGGGGGCGGGGGCGGTGCCCAAATCTGTGGGCCACCAATTGGGGGTCCACAGAAGTTGAGCCTCCCCAAAAAGCATAATCTCCGTCTTTCCCACATTGCACTGAAGAAAGTTACTCCTCATCCACTGCGAGATGTTTCTCATTCCCATAGAGAAAGCAGCCTGTACAGAAGGAGTACATTTTGCGAATGGAAAAAGCAGCTGGGTGTCGTCAGCATAGGAGACGGGGATAAACCCGCTACTCCTTAGCAGATTGGCCAAGGGAGCCACATAGATGTTGAACAAAGTCGGGCTCAAACAAGAGCCCTGTGGTACTCCCTTGGACAACTCTGATACAGCAGAACGATACGGACCAAGGTTAACCGCCTGTGAGCGGAATGAGAGAAAACTCGTCAGCCACTGTAAAGCCAAATCTCTGAGTCCGATCTCCTCCAATCTCCTGAGCAAAATCTTATGGGAAACCGTGTCGAACGCGGCGGAAAGGTCCAACAGCACCAGAATCATAGAGTGGCCTCTATCTAGGGTCATCCTGATGTTATCGGTGACCACTAGTATGGCCGATTCTGTGCTGTATTTAGGACGAAAGCCTGATTGAGAAAAGTCAAGACTACCTGTCCGTTCGACATAGTTGGAAAGATGGATGTTAATATGTTTCTCCAATAGCTTGCCCAGGAACGGAAGGAGAGAGATGGAACGGAGATTGGAGAAATCAGTTAGCGGGGCCTTGGTGTTCTTTCGGATAGGCATAACCTGTGCTGTTTTCCATTCCAGAGGGACCAAGCCTCCTCGCAGAGAGAGATTGAGGAGATGTGCAATGGAGGGAGACAGGTGACAGTCAGTGTGTGTTATCAATAGGATCAGCAAACAGCATTGCAGTGATGCTGAGTGGTGCAGACACTGCCTCTTACAAGTGAGTGTGAGTATTATTTTAATTTAACAGATTTGGCATTGATTGCTGTAAAGGGGGCAGAGCCCCGACGCCCTTTCACAGAAACCGCCGCTGGTAATGAGCCATATCACATAAAGTGAGCTCTTGGAGCGCCAAGTTAAGACTCACTATCTGTCACAGTTTTGAGCTGACTGGCTTCTTAAATAGCTGAAGAACAGGAGCAGCACTATTTTACACATTCGACAGTGGTACATTTACTGGAACTTCCAAGGCAAATAATACTTTTGATTGCAAATATATCAGTATTTTTTTACATATAAAAAGTCAACAACAGAACATAACACAATACCATGCACAAAACATCATAAAAGCACAATTAAAAACTCAACATGGTACATCACAACAAAATATGAAAACAGAATGCAACACAACTGTAGTACAGCACAACAAAATCACATTGCAATAATTCATCACAAAAACACTGTAGCACAGAAAACAACAGAACACATCAGCACCACATCATAAATTCATGCAGCAAATGTGCACCAAAAATTCTAGGGTGTTTGCACCAAGCACAGTCTTAACTTATCACAATGACATGACCAATGTGATGGTCTTTATGAAAGATGACTCGCCATGGGACTCCACTGTGTGGCCCACACAACTTGGACCCCCCCCATGCCATGCTTGCAAGTGAACAACCTCTGATTTATTATAGACAACAAACAGGGCATTACTGTCCAACTCAATGCAGTGGCCTCATCCTGCTTCAACACCCTAACGATGCTGAAGAAAATGTTTAAGTGGCTAGCACACAACATCATGAAAACGATCACCCAAGCCCTCATCACCAGCATATTAGACTATGGGAACACCCTCTACGCGGGGATAACTAACAAACTCACAAGACGACTATGGACCATCCAAAACACAGTAGCTAATTTAGTCCTTAACCTCCCGAAGGGGGAACCCACATCATACAACACCTTTTTACGAACTCTACATTGCTTCCGATACACAAGCATGCACACTTCAAAATCCTCACCCAACCCTACAAAGCACTCCACAACATAAGCCCAACCTACCTGAACAACTGCTTTCACTTCAAACAACCTTCCAGACACCTCTCCTCTACTGGTCTCTGACTATCACCCAACCCAATCATACACAAAAGCAGAACAGGTGCTCATGCCTTCTAGTACCTTTCCCTAAAAAGCCTGGAATGACCTCCCGCAGCACATCAGACCGTCCTCCTCTCTTCTTGACTTGAAGAAGCTGAAGACCTGGCTTTTTAGGTAGACCCTTTAGGGCTTGCCTCACACACCTGCTACAGAGCACCTGGTACCCTCACAAGAGACTAGCACAATGTAAAAACAAAGATAACATAACACAACAGACATGAAATAGCTTAAAAATGTTTTGAGATCTGATCGAAGACCTTCACATGATGTTGATTAACAAAGTTGTCTTTTATGAAGGATGTACAACCGAAAGTTTCCAAAATAATATTTGACGAAAACAGTACATGGACATACAAGGGAAAAGTACCATAAACATAGTTTGCCAGCCTTGAAACCGCCTAATTAGAAAAAAAGTGCAGCATATTTTGCGAATTTTAAAGCTTTCAGCAGACTTGTTCAAAACTCCAGTACTGCTGAATCTTTCAAACGAGTTCCTATGTAGCACAGACTACATTTTTAGGCATTCTCTGTGCTAGGCATTGCGTTTTGTTTTGAACGCATTTTTTTATTTTATTTCAGGTCATGTCCTGTTGTTTTACAGTTTAATATCCTGCCGTTTTAAGCAGCCCACATACTTGGTTAATATTTTGATCACCCTTATTGTCTACCGCTTGGCTCTTTAATTGCTGCAGTGAAATCATGCGGATACCCTACGGGTGAATTCCTTTCTAGCAGTCACCCCAGGATATGACTCTTTTACCCGAGGCGTTATTCTCTTCGAATGTGATTTGCTTCATAAAATATCCCACTCTGTGTGCAACACATTTACACAGGATGTACACTTGCAAATAAGACAGGCTGCGGGTTGGATCCGACTTTGATTTCCAGTCATTTAACTTTGAACAGAGGGAGGTGCATAATGCTGCTGAGCACAATTTTGGCTCCGTTTTCAGAATAAATCAGCACAACATTCATATACTATTCACATATTTGAACCTCTTTGGGTTTTGTCTAGGAATCCTCTTAGCAAGATTAAGAATCGGCACCTTTTTATGATTGTTTGTAGAGCAAGCAAGAGTGGCTTATAGTAATTCAGATGATTAGTAATAGAGGCGCATTAACTTAGTTGCTTTTGTCTTATACTCATGCTCTTTAATTTGAGAAATGAGATGAACTCTTTTTCTAAGCACTAAACATTGTCTGCATGAAAAGGCAATCAAACATTAGCATAGGTAGGGACTCAAAGAGAAATTTGCTCCAGTAGGATCATTCTTTCATTATTAGCAAATTTCAAACATTCACGGGATTTGCAAACAATTACACCAGGCTCCCGGAAAATTTGCACCAAACTTTGCAATCAGAAGTTGAGCTTCAAAATATCGAGAACAAATATATGTCTTGACATGACTAGCACTATGTTGTGATACTTTAGAGATATTTTTATTATCAATGTGCATACATGTGGAACTAAGTGTAGTATTCCTATATTTACATACATATACCGACCTTCATGTTATTGAAGTAGGCTGTATTTTGTCCATGATAATTGGCAGCTGGATATTAAAAGTTCCATGCAGAATTTCCAAGTGCTGAAGAGTTCTTCCTGGGAAAATGTTAGGCAAATATGTTTTCAAATATTGATTTGTTTTCCCTCCAAGTTATGTTAATTTTTCCGTAAAGGAAGTCCTTCCCCTACCACCCAATTGTAATTGAATGTGTTCTGCTTCATACCACCTGGGAAAGGAACTTACTCCAGCATTTGAAGAGAGGTCATTTGTGTGTTCTCATGTGGAGGAAACTTCCTGCAATGGATATGTTAAGAATGAATGATTACGTTTATTGTGTGATTACTTAAAACCATTACATATACAAGTTAAAAAGATATAGCGCAGGATGATAGTCAAATTGAAGATAAAAAAAAATAAAATTTAAAAAAAAGCCAGTCTTTAAAATCATGTCGGCAAAAGGATATGTAAACAGCCGGTACTGACTTTATAGTTTGCTAATAACAAATTAAAATCAATGCTGTTGGATATATTAATACCTACAAACCGCTGAGGTTTTCTGCCCTTGTGCAGTGACATTTTTTGATTTACAGGATACTTCTTGCTGAAGAGTTCATAACTTTTTTCCCACAAACAGTATTTTGGCCAAATATGTTTTCTTTTTTTCCCACATGTTCAAGAGTCTCAAGGTACCCATGGTTTGTGTACTGGCCTTGAGGTAACTAAGCAATTAATCAAAATATAGCAAACCATTTGAGGAAGGATATATGGGAAAAAGTCTAAAAATCACATCAACAGATGCCGTTCTAAGATCGCCGTCTTCTCAGCTTTCAGGAACAAGAAGAGTTGTAAAAACATTTTTTACCACCATTTTTGCGTTGTCCTAAGTGGTTTCTACCTACTTCCAGTTTGTGGTAGAAACCGGCATGAAAAACATTGATAAAACCAGAAGGTTATACATTTCTGAAAATTACATAAAACTCTGAATTCAACAAGGTGTCATTTGTGTAGATCGCTCATGGTTTTCCTAAAGAAATTAATCATTAAAAACAAAAATAATGAAAATAAGTAGGAAAAACGGAAATGGATGACAATGTTTTCACCTGTAATTGGTTTGCTTCAATAGCTGATGCTTGAAAATAATATGCCACTACTTCTCTCAGATTGAGTTGGTTGTAAGGATACTTTGGTTTCCAAACTCATGTAATATCCAGATCCAACAGCTGAGCTGCAGCTTAAAATTATATTTCATTGTACAATTTGCAGCAATTCATGTGGTAAAATCTAATGAATGAAAGTGGGTATGGTGGAACCCTATGCATTTTTAAAATGTTCCCAAGGTAATGAGTTTAGGAATAAAGATTATTTGCAAAACTCAGATTTTGTGGCTACCAATACTATCATGATTCAGAGGGCATTTTACAAAATGTGTTTTTTCTTGCACCCTGGCTTAGATTTAGAAGCCAAAAGGGAGAGAAATGAAATTGATAATCACTAATGTTCTACTATCCTGCATGTACACATTTCTCCCAACACAAATGGCACCCAATTTGTGTGGCTGGACCTATCGACCATGATATGATAGACCCCAAAATGCACTGTGGAGGCATCAAATATCAAATCTCACCATGAAATTTACCAATTTTGACGATGTGTGTGTTTGGGCCAGGCTCAGCTGCCACCCAATAAACCTATTAGCTCTACATTTCTGAAAATTAGGCACCCTGGAGAGTCCAGGCAGGTGTGACTCACTAGGATCTCACAATAGTTTCTTACCCAAACGCTCTGCAAACCCCAAACTTTGGTTAATCAGGGATTTACCTCACATGTCTGTGAGGAAAAGGTCTAGACTATGTGGGGAGCCACAAACTTCCTACCACCAAGTGTTACCACATTACACTTTATGAAAACAGTACCCCAATTAATTGCCTTCTCCCATTTCTTGATGTAAAAATAGTACCCTAATACCAGTACTGCTGTTTGCAGTATCTTCTGACTTTCTTTCTCTATAACAATTGCATGCCTTTCTGTATTTTTTATTATGATTTCTTCTTATAGCAAAAGAAAAAAACCCAGAAAAGATCTGTTTGCCATATGTCAGACATTTGCAACACATACAGACTTAAATTACAATTGAGCTCTAGTACGCCTGAAAAACATTCATGAGTGTTAACCAATAACAATCACCATAGCCACTCTAATCTGCGAAGACATAACAAGGAGTAGTCTAAGTCAGCGTATGTCTCTCCTGTTCAAGAGAGGTCACATTGTTTTATCTCAGTGTATCTTGTTGTTTGTATAAGTGTATAATGATACTGGCCAGTAGTCCTAGCCCAAATGCTTGCACTCTGGATCAGTCTGCTCGTCTTCTAGTGCCATGGATATTTGATAATATTTCAGATGACCCTAAATGTCTTTCAGCCATGATTTTACAGGTTGTAGGGTGTCATATGCTTTCACTCTGTTATGTGCCACCATGCCTCTGCTGCTGCCACAACCTTCCTACTGACTTTGGGGATAGAAAGTACATATCTGAACAGAGTCAGCACAAGGCAAATTCTCGAGGGACATTCAACCATTACTGAAAGTTTATCAGATACCACTTCCCAGAATGTAGTAATATATGGGCAGCTCCAGATTAAATAGCTTAAAGGAGCACAGCTGACAGTTGTGACTAATTATGTAGCTTGTCAAAGTTGTGTTATATACGTTGCAAGTATTTGACGTGTATTAATTTGTGCCTGTAATTTTAGAATATTGATGTGGTTTGTGTGAAGCAATAGGACTTGTACTTGTCTTTAATTGGGATGCCAACATCTAGGGCCATATGTATCAAACCCATGTTTTGCGATTCTCAAATAGCGAATTTTTGCGGATCGCTATTTGAGAATTGCAAAACGCGATGTATGTAGGATTTGCAAAAAGTTTTGCGAATCCTACATATTCCTTATTTGCGAATCGCAAATTGCGATTCGCAATTAAGGAAACCCTCCCCATTCATTCCTATGGGCCTAGAGGCCCATAGGAATGAATGGAAGACATTCTCAATTTGCGATTAGCAATTAGTGAATCGCAAATTGAGAATGCAATTTCAAGGGTGCAAGGGTGTCAAAGGACACCCTGTTGCACCCTGAAATAAGCATGGGTGCACATGTGGCGCACATACATGCTCTAAGGGTATGTATGTGCGCCACATTGCACTTTGAAAATGCAAAAAGTGAATTTTTCAAAGAAATCGCAAATTACCACCAACTTGAAGTTGGTGGTAATTTGCGATTCCTAAGGCCAAATTGCACTTTTTTGTGCTTCTTACATTGCATTTAAGGAATCGCAATTTGCGATTCCTTAAATACATTCACAAAATAGGGAATCGCAAATTTTGCGATTCCTTATTTTGCGAGGCAGTTTTGCCTTCATACATACCACTTGGGCCAAATTGCGATCGCAATTTTGGTTGATACATATGGCCCCTAGTTCCCACTCTGTCCTACATGTTTCAGTCATGTCTAGCCAAGTTTCCCTCAATAGTCCCTTAATAATCCAAACATTCTGGTCACCCATCATTTGGGCTTAGGGGATTGTATGATTTGAGTCAGTTGACTGAACTAGGCAGGCTCAATCGAGAAATCTGTTGATACCCTGTGTTGCAGATGTTGTAGATTAGTTTTTTATGGGAAACAGAGTTTACAACTCTGTCATTACATCGCAGTGCTATTACAACACGGTCGTTGCAATGACCGCGTTGTTAGTAGGCGATACCTTTACATTGCAAGTCATTAGAACGACTTGCTGTAGGGGGCGCTAAGGTATTGGAAATGAATTCCAACACCTTCCCTACTGTTGCGCAAACTGGAGTAGGAATAGTAAATAATACTATTCCTAAGTCCAGCGCACCCCCTACAGCGAGTCGTACTAATGACTTGCGATGAAAAGGTATCGCTACTAACAATGCGGTCGTTATAACGACCGCGTTGTAAAAGCACGCAATGTAATAGCATGCATTGTGACATGCTATATTCTTTTTTATAGGTCGTAAAAAAACAGCAGATCGCTTTCCCTTCTGGCTTTCATTCTATCTATGGCCAATGTTATTTATTCAGTTGTGGGGGGCTGGGGCTTTTTATAACACCTATCTGTGATGGCATTCCAGCCATGGCAGAGCTACAGAACTAGGTATTTTTCTATTGAGGAGATTTCTACTGGTGTGTCGGCATCATATGGTCGAGAAAAGTGATCCAAGAAATCAGCCGGCATTTCCTGGCTGTTTACAGATTTATTTCTAAGGCCTTCTCTATCTGCATTGTGCCATTTAGGGTTTCCCTGTGCCCACAATAGCGTCTTACCTGTGATTTCACCTTCCCCATACTTCCTAGCTAAAAAATGTCTGCCCAGAAGGAAAGCATTCCCCAATCTTTACATTTATTTCAGCTAAACGTTTCATGTCTGTTATCTGTTTATATAGTGCCCCTAACTTCTGTATATCCTGTTGGACTAGACGGGTGGAGATGTAATTTCGAATAATTAACTGTTTCTCTATGATTATCACCTGAACAGTGGCAGCTTCTTCGCTAAAGTGGAGAAGCATCACCCCACTGCATTGAAGCAGAAAAATAAAGGAAAAAATAAAAAATTATAATAGTGTAATGTTATTATGATTTAATTTTGTCCTCCTGCTGCGGCAGCTTTGGGTGACATGGTGGGGCTGCAGAGAGGGAGAAGTGGTAGCATCCTCCTAATTGTGCAATGACTGTTTGGCCGGCCCTCTCAGGCCGGCCAATCAGTCATGCACACTTTCCCTGTTCTCCATGCAGCCTGCATTGACAACATGTCCAGGCACCCAGTCCCTGGCTGAGCGCCGAACCACGGCACTCAGACCAATTACAACGCTGCATTGCTTCCTGTTCATTCCCGACACAAGGAGAGATGGCGGAGAGACGCAGCTGTAAGGTAAGTTTTTTATAAATATCCCCTTCCCCCCGTCCACTCTCCCCTCCACTGCCCAGCCACTCCTGATCCATGCAGGCTGCTACTACACCTGGATGTACATTTTGAAGGCCTCGGACAGAGTGGCTTGCTTGGTTAGGGTACCTGTGTTGATGTAAAAAAAAATATATTATTGTCATGCCGCATCTCAAATCCAAGGGGGCCTTTGCAGCTATACTAGCAACAGGAAAACGAAGACCCGAATATGTTATGGGTATCAAGTGAATTCTGATGCCTTCAGCTAATGACAGCAAGAAAATAACTAAAAAAAACAAGAGTAATTTGTCATAGCGCTATGTAGTGCTTTATTTATGATCTATGTTCGGTCTGCTATCTGGTTCCTAAATTGTGTTCTGATCTCTAGAAAGCTCTTGTTGGACTTCCAAACTCCTGCAAGTCTGGGCATCATCTTGGGCACGGCCTAGTATTTAACCTGCGCCCATGCCTATGAGCCACGCTTGTTAACGTGGCTTGCTTGGGAGAAGAGCTCATCAGAGATGTTCCTGAATCCTACCTGTTTCTTCTTGATTTCTGAGTTCCTGCGCTACCAAGGGCACACCAGTTTTTAGGTCTCGCCTAGCGTTGCAGCGCGCATGCGCTGCACGCTTTGCGAGAGAGATTGTGGATGAGGAGATTTCAGAAGGGGACTTGAAGCCCCGCCCCTCATTTTCATTGGCTGGCGTCATCGTTTATTTAAAACGGTGGCCTCCGACTGGAACTGAGGCTTTTTGGTTGCCGCGCTTTCCCCTTTTTGTCCGGCCCATCCGGACTGGATCGTCTGCCTTTCGGCTGTCGTGAAGCATTTTCTTATCTTTAGTAGGCGTGTTGTGATGTATCATGTTTCTTTGTTGTTATAATCTGTGCTCTAATGTGTCTATTTCTTTACAGGATCGTCGCGATGCCCCTGCGTGACGCGAGCAGAGAGCAGGGAGGAGCGCCTGGACAGGAAGGTGTGTGGGGTTGTCCAATTGTTGCACACGCCGTCGTCATTTGTCGTGCGATTCGCAGTTGTCGTGAGGTCTGCGTAGTGTGAGGTGAGTCAGCCCCCCCACCCCAATCCACAGGCCATCGTCCAGTTGGAACCCGTTCCAGCTGCAGGCCCCCCCTGGTGTTCTCCGCTTGGCCTTGCTGGAGGCCACACTTTTTTTTTTATTTGCAGCGCATTCGCTTTCGCGCCCGCGCTTGTTTTTTTAAAGCAATGAGGTTCATATATCGAAAGCGCATAGAACCGTCGATGGTAAAGAGGCATTATAAAGACACATTGTCAAGTGGCTGCTTTCACCAAACAGTTGGACTCGGGGGCTTGGTGTTGATGTTTTAACATCGAACCCCGAAAGGTGAGCATCGGAGTGCGGAACAGGTTTCCGTTTCCCGGCGGAAGTCCAGTGACAGGCGGACTGGCCAACTTGGATGCATTTGTACATAAAATGGCAGTGATTGGGCGCCATCCAGCTCAGTTGGGGTGTTCTGGTGACGTTTCGGTGAGTCCCGTGAAGTTTTCTGAAGTTTTGGAAGACAACGCTGAAATGTGCCTTAAAAATATAACCAGGTCTGTGTTTGTTTCCAAGACGCTGAAACCAGGAAGCTGGGGCTAGGCGAGGGCACTGCTTATAATGCCAGCTGCCCACCCTGCAGGATAGTGTAACCCTCTGCCCCTGTCACCGGTTCGGGGGCTTTTTTCTCCATGTTCTGTTCAGTGCTTTAAGTGGACAGGGACTGCCCGGCACGGAGTACATGCACGTCTTTAATTTGAAAAGGAGATAACTCACACTCATCTGCAATACATTTAATAGGAGAGTACTGGCATTTCTCAAGAGCAGACCGGTCCTCTAGATAGTGAGTGCCAGTACTTCGATATTTCAGTTGAAAGCAGTGGTTGTGTTACTGGAATTTCCTCAGCGTTCAGTACCATTATTATGGCATAGAAGCGCATTCCAAATTGGGGTGCTTTCGTGCGGACCTGAGAGTGCCAGTTTACTGATGTTTTCCAGTGTAGGGAAGGGTAAATGGTTCAATTGAAAGTTGCTGGAGGCCAGGAAAGAGGCAGCAGGTGCTTTTAAAATGATGTACACATTTTCAAAAATGACGCCCCCACCCCAAGTCAATGCCCGGTGCGGCCGCACCGATCGCACCACCCTAGAGCCAGCCCTGATAACGTATGTTGTGTCGCTCGTTTGTTTAGCACTTAACACCATTAGACCGTTTCAAAGAACTAGAGCGGCCAAGAGAGATGGACGAGTGACACTTTTCTTGGTGAAAAAGTGTTATAAGTGCTCTGTTATTCAGTCTGCGAAGCGCTGTGATGCCAGTCAGGGCCTTGTTCGCTCTATTGAAAACACTTGGATGCCTGTGGGCGCGTGTACACTGCACACACAGCAACATTGCACCCACACATCCCAGCCCAACGGTCACCTCGCCTGACCCCAGCATGCATGCTCCCAGGGGCCAAGGCACTTTCCCTCGAGCCATTCGAAATTTCAGACAGACCAGAGCTGCACTGGAAGACACATTCCAGACACGACAAAGTGCTAAGAGGCCACGCGAGTGGTAGATATGTTCTTTATGTATGCCACTTACGTATTGTGACACACAGGCGTCTATAGATTGCGTTAACATACAGGCCCCCCTCCCCTGCAGTTTCCCGTAACTGACTGAGTCAATTGTAGGCTTGTTCGACAGAGTTTATAACGTAGCACAGTACAAGGATTTTCTCTGTATAAACCATCATATAAAGTTGAAACAACTCCCTTCTGTGCCCAATTATTAAATACAGTCATCTGTCCTTGTGACTAGACTGTTGTAAAGTGGTAAAGTACACGTTCTCTTAGGGGCTAGTGAGATAATTCCAAGATAAAGCTGTAGGTGCAGGTGCGCCGACAGGGTTAAAGGGGACGGGGTTTAATCTAGCAGGGAATAATCAGCCTCTCATCTTTCAAGAATCGGTCAAATGAGTACCAGAGGGTTCGGTAAGACCAACAGGTGTGATTCAAGCGCTGGGAGAAAATGCATGGTGTGTATTGTGCAATGTGTACGTAGTGGCTGTTAAAATGATTCTGCCTCTAGTAACTAACATATTTTATAGAAATAGCGGTTGTTATTTTTTACTAATATTTCTCGAATCTCAAACACATGCTCGCCAGTGTATTTATCCTATCGCCTCCATTTCATTGTCTTCTCAGGGGAACAGATTCACAAGTAAGTGGTACATTTGTTCTGGGTCAGTGAAGTTTCTCTTCAGTGGATTTCGCGTGTTTCACTTTCTCTGGAATATTTTATCCACCACTAGCTGATGTAGTGTCCATACCTGTGCATTTGTTTGATCATTGTATTAAAGCCAGGATGCCTCGCTGTGTCCAGTAGTATTGCATGCACAAGTGTGGCGCTGTGCAAACAAACACGTTCTAGCGCACGAACCGCCGTCTTGGTTCAGAAACCTCCCCCCTTTTGATCAATAGTTACTAGAATGGGCCTGAATGACCCAAAGTGCCTCGTACAACTCACAAATCAACACTCTCGAGGCACCTAGGGAATGGTGACACGCTTTGTAAATTCTCTGCGGGCTTGGACCCACTGAGGACTGAGTTCACTTCCTGCTTCACTCCAAGGGGCACCTTGCGCCGAGGAGGGCACAGCCCCGGTCTTTCCCCCTCTAAATCTTTTTATTCGGAAACCTTTGGTGGTAATAAGAGCCCCTTTTGAACATTAGGGGCATTGATGCAGTTTTATTGTAAAGATCACCTTCACTGTGTGGGCAATAATTTACACCCCCAGTTTGTTTATCAATATTTAATGACAGATTTAAGTTTGAATTGTGGGGCACCGGGCCACGGTTTGGGGGAAGGGTTACAAGGGGGCGGGGTTACCTTCCCACCTTTGGCTGCTGAAAAAACATTCGTTAAGTGGTCTGTTGCCGATTTTATGGACAGTGTTCTGTGAAAAGGAGGCGCGCTATCTCTATTATTTAATGTAACAATTGTCTCTGTTTTAAATTGTCTTTTGGATTAGTATTTTATAATACGAGAACCTGTGTTCTTACTAGTTTGTCTCATATTTTTTTTAATGGCAAGAAACATTATTCTCTCCCTTCTGTGTCCAACAACAGACACTCCCTGTTTGTATGTATACTGATTTTATTTGTAATTGTAAATTGCATTTATATAGCACTTGCTACCCCTGACGAGGCCTTAAAGCGCTTGCGACAAGTAACACGCTACTCCAAAACGCAATGTTAGATGTAAATATGTAGATTAGTAATATGTGATTCCCAATCCCTTGTAGGATTGGTTGTGGTAAGTTTTTTGAGTGTGGTCTTGCGATCTCATGCATTTAGTATTGCGTGCTCAATATAGATAGAATGAGGTGCATGAGTAAAGAGAAGATGTTATTGGGAGTGTCGGACATGTGCGCCTGTTAGTTGGATACACTGGATAGGAGGAGGGAATAGTTTGGAAGGAAGTTTGAGAGGTCATATTAGTCAGAAATGTTTGGGATGAGTCAGAGGGAGGGAGGGCTGCAGAGGTGGAAGGATTTGTTTAATAACTACAAAGTGATATATATCACTGTCATTTAATTTTTTATTATGATATTTTAGTTGGTTGTAATGCGCTCTATGCTTCATACTGCTACACAGCTAACAATTACAATCCAAACCACATAATGCCACAACACATCACATACATACACTGAATAACACATGGCTAAAATACAATACCATTAGCAAAGCCAAACACTCTAAAAAAACAAATGCGAAGCCTATTGCATTTCCAATGCTTGTTTCTTCCGTTGCCCTGTTGGAAAAATGAAGGGAAGATTAGTAAGACAGTGTTGAAGTTGTCCATGTAGGTCAATGACTGCCCTCCCCCCATCTGTGCTGCTGCCAGAGAAAAACAACATACATTATCTAGTTATCTAAGACAATTTAATAGCATTACAATTCGTGTACCCCTGAAAGTTCAAGATTGGCAGCTGGACAAACAATAAATCAGGGTTGTGTGGAAAGCAAGCACATTTTGTAGAATAATTCAATGTCTAACCAATCAAAACACGCACAACTGACCCCCAACATGTGGACGGAGCCAAAGCCCCTCTCTAGTAATGCTCACATAAATGTTTGGCCATAGCTGCGCTGTCAAGCCAGACCATAACAATGGACAGAGTAAAAATGCTAGTAATGCAAGGTACATTCGTCTATCCATATTGAACCTAATAGTGTTTATTATAGCGTGATGAAAACGACCTTTAATGAAGATTAGTGCTGCAGAACACATTCCTTGGAAGCTTTGAATGGAACTGTGTTTTGTCATTTGTGGTGAAATATTTCTGGTCGAGAACACAATTATGCAAAGTGCTTGCATTTTCAATTTTATACATTCAGAAATAATCATCTGTTCATTGTATAGCTGGCAGAAGGAAGTGCTGTTAAATAATTGAGGAATTATAGCTTCACGTGCAGTAAACAGGTAAAACGATTTTGGATAATGAAAATAAGAGAAAACTAGAAACCTTTTAAAAGTCTTCAAAAGAGTAACATCCTATATCCTTTTTAATGCAGGAAACCTGAACCTGCACAATATACCTTTTAAAATAACAATTTGAGAATTGGGGAGATGCAGTTAATGGGCTTGAGATAAGTACTAATGATCATAGCAGAAAGCTTTAGAAACGCACAATAAACAAACAAGCATATTAATTTGGTATTTCATTATTGCTTTCATCCTGGAAGCTGAAGTTAAGCTCCTGGATCATGACATGAAGCAGAGTGAGTTAATTAGAGGACATCAGAGGACTGAAAGCTTTCGAAAGGAGACCTCACAACACATGCAGCAGATCTCTCTCTCTTTCTCATCCGTTCCCCAGTCTCCTAATTCGACAACCTTCAGATTCTGAGTGTACTGTAGCATGGTGTGGGTTGTTGGAGGTTGTTGGAGAGGGGAGTTAGGAACAGGTGTACTGAAGACTCCATATCGCTCTCACAGGACTAAGCACCAGGTCAGTGCTTTTTATTGTGGAGGTTCAGACCTCGCTCTGAAACACTGCATCCATTATGCTACATGTGGGTAACCTCCAATCAGCACTACGGAGATTTGAGTGTGGTAGAGATATGTCCAGTTGCAATTGAAAATGGTTTGAAAGTGTGAATGGTAAATGGGATATCTCTAAGATCCAAGGGACCATTTCATATGAAACAACTTAGTGGTTTATGAGTGATAAAGAGTCACACACTGAGAAAAAGAAAGTATACACCCACTCTCCCCATGTCGTACATGCCACATATATCTGCTGTATTTAGAATATCTAGAAATTGTGATAATGTAATACATCCCTGTGACCAATGTCCTGCCCCCTGTCTGGATCTGTCCATTTGTGGGTTTGGTGCTCGGTTTAGGTCTCCACCCCGTGGTATATTTTCAGCTTCCATTTTCCTACTGCGATTTATTTATAAAAAACAGTAGTGTCCACATAATGGCCTTATGTACTGATTAAAGAAATGCAATACTCTAAACCAGTTATTCTATGAATTTGCCATCGAGGTCATTATGCTGTTCTTTGAGTCTGAACTCTCTTGATCCATGGTTGAGAATGCATGTAAAGTATCTATCCTCATTCCACATTTTGTCTTTTAAGGTCTGAGTGGGTTTGTTGAAGAATGGCCACATCAAACTTGTGTCCGTTCAACTACACAAGTACTCTGCTCACATTTTGTGAATTCTTGAGACCCCTTACATTCCAGGAAAATTGTATTAGCTTTCAGGTCTTACTCAGATCCATCTTGGAAAGTCCAATGTGTGATTGGCTGTTGTGTCAGAGTAGACTAAACTTTGCCATATGCCAGTATAGTATGGTTGTCCATTATTATACATACAACCTATATACCACCCTAACCCCTCCTACCCATATCACACCAAAAATCAGTGACATACACCCTCCCCCATACCCATTGCTTCCCCATTGTATAGGCTCACATGAATTACACACGTGGGCTTGGAACTGCTGTACCACCTCTGGAGCGCCATCTTAACCACGACATATGTATTAAATATACCACAACTTCTTAAAAAATTAATTTTAGAAGTCTAATGGGTGTAGCCTGGATGAATTATATAGTCTTACTACAGTATACATCACCATTATGCTACTTCACATCACTTGTTCTCTGTGAGGACTCAGCATCAGGGTTCCTGTTGGTCTGGATGCTCACTGCATGCTACTCCATGGTGATATACCTTTTTTTAGAATTTTGTCAAATTTTTTAGATCTGTGAAAAAGAATGGCATTCCATCAAGTTCTACTCTTAGGGCCCCATTAGGATGGCAGGCGGATCACCCCCGCCGGGCCGGCGGTAGCCACCGCTGGCCCGGCAGGGGCGATCCGCCCACCATCCATACCCAAAAGACCCCCGCCATATTAGGATGGCTGGGGGGTCCGCGGCGGACGTAAACACCGTCCGCCGCTTTTCCGCCGGTCGACTCGTCGACCGGCTGGAAAGCCTGAATAATATGGTGGCGGTGTCTGCAAGACACTGTCATCCATAGCTATATGTGTGCGGAGATGAGCCTTTCCATGGCGGCGTTGCCGCCATGGAAAGGCTCGCAGTGTTTGCTGTTGGGGGCCCGTAGCGGGCCCCCAGGATTTTGGGGGGGCACATAGGGGGTACCTATGGTACCCCCCTACATTTTAATGCACAAGGAGGGAGGCACCGCGCGGTGCCTGTCACGTTGTGCATTCAAATGCACAACATGCATTTTTGACATTGCGGCGGGTGCTGCTTGCAGCACCGCCCGCCGCAATGTAACAAATGCGGGAAGCGCCCGCCAGTCTGGCGGGCGCATCTTAATGCCACTTGCGGGACCACCGCAACAATGGCGGGCGGTCCCGTTTCCCGATACGGTGGCGGGTAGACAAAGTCCGCCCGCCATCGTAATAGGCCCCTTAATTTGGCCTGGCAGTGCACATCAACTTCTTGACTTCAGCAAATGTTTGGCAAGCTTCTTGTATAGAGGTCGTGTAGTCGGGGTCTACAGCAAAAATTCAATCTCTGTAATTGCACTGGGCTGTCTGTGTCATTAAATTAATTATGTGAGCAGTTGTAGGTTTTGGGGAGGCACCAGGTGCTGGTCTTTATGCTCATTCAATCACACATTTGATGTGTCTGTGAAGCATGAGCAATCAAATGTCGTTGATAGAATTTTTTAAACTAATATTTCAGGCTAGCCCATTTTAGGTGATTCTGGGAGGCCAACTACACAAATGTTGTCACAGTGCACGCGTACCTCTCAGTTTTCATTCTTCGCAGAGACCAGAGCAATCATAATCAAATAAACCTTTTTACTTTTTCCTATACTTTACCACAGGCAGATTTCATAGGGCCTCATTATGATGTCGGCCAGATATAATGGTCTGGAATTGCCCAACCATATGTCAGCGGTTCCGACCTCACAATTTGGATGCGACCGCCCTATGGGCAGTCGGAAACATCCATTTTCCAATGGCAGCTTGTGCTGCGGGCGAAAAGGCCCACAGCACAAGCTGTAATTGGAAAATGGATGTTTGTAAACATCCCTGCACCTTATTTAGGGGGCAGCCCCATAGCGGAGGGCCAGGAGGGAAGGGGGCTCTGTCAGAAATGCTGATATGGAAAGGCTGTCAGAAACTGACATTGTAATTCCGACGGCGGAGCCGAGGCTGGCTCCGCCATCAATCATGGGATTACAGTTCCGCTCCTCTTACGACTGGCACTGTAAGCCCATCGGATGAGGAGCAGATACCCCCAGTTGGTTTCCCTCTGACCGCCATCATCATAATTCAGCAGTCAGAGGGAAACCCTCGATGTTGGGCGTAAAGCCTCTGACAGTCTGTCGGAATGCTTTCTGTCCGAGATCCAAATCAGGCCCTTAGTCAGGGTCGAGATCTCCCCATAATAGAGTTTACGAAAATTTAAAAATATTTATTAATCTATGTAATAAATCAGTAAAAATATGTTCATGTTAAATATTAATGTTATGTGAAATATTAATTTAATATAAAGTGTAAGAGTACATTTTACATGCAAATTACTCACAAGTGTAAATAGCAATGTGTTCAGAATAGATGGAGTACCCTTTAATTCATACTGAGAACAACTTTTTTCTAACACATATTGGAAAATTACTTCATCATATTAAGCTGCGAAACCAGATTTTTTTTCTTACAAAAGGCTCTTGTGAGGGTCACCTTCAATTTAAATATTTTTGTTTTTAATTTCCACATCTAATTTTGAGGTTTCCACTATCTTTTTCATTTTGATTTAAAAAAATCCAAGTTCAGTATTGAGATTTGATTTGCATTCTATTTTACCCATTTGTTTTCATAGTTTGCCTTTTGTCCTGGTGAAAATTGCATTTTGCGTTTTTTTTATTTCATTCCAAATCACAATTTTTTCCACATGCAAAATGCTTTTTCTAACTTTGTTTTTGATTGATGCCTTCATCAAAAATTCCCTCTTCAATCTCTCTACAGTTGTTTGCTGCATTTTCGTCCTCATTGCAAGTTTTTTCAACTTTTTTCTCCTCATGACAAAATTAAATGCAATTTTACCTAAAATCGTGATTTTTGACCAATTTGTGTACACTATGCATGAAGCATGCCATCAGATTGCTACACCCATGCCATCATTCAGTGGGACGTGCTGCATTAATGTATCTGCATGTTCTTTTGTTCTACAAATGTTTGTATTAAAAAAAATGTTAGCTTGGGACATACGTACACAATAATCTTTGTCTGACCTGCTTGTTTTTCTTTTCATTAAAAGTGCAGTTGCCTTGGTACATGCTTTTTTCTTAATACACACTCTTGCTTTACTAGCCTCCTTTACCATAATCTACTTTTCTTTTTCTCTATCTTTTCCTTTTTCCCCTTAATGCTACTTTCTGTTCCCTTTCCCCATCAACTTTTCTTCTTGGTTGCATTACAGTTCAAATATTTCCTCTGTTTTTCTTCCATTCGGTTTTATTCCTTCATTCAACTTTTTTACCATGTTCCTTTCTGGTCCCAGATATCCTCATTTCTTTTTCGCATGATTTTTGCGACTTCTTAATGCATTTATTCCTTCTCTTTTCAGTTGCAACCCTTAGTTTTTTATTTTTTACCCCAACTTTATTCTTCTTAGAGTTCATTAGTAACCCTTCTTTGTATCTTTTTCTATTTTCTATTACATTTTTGGGTTTCAGCTATGGTGTGGTTTTTGCTGTTTAGGGTATTTCACCAAAGCCTGTAGCTGTACTGTAATCAATTTCTGCTACTCCTCAAACTGCACCAGCGGCTGCACAGTCACTTCTGGTTTCCTAAATCTTGCAGGTACCGGTGCCCACCAAGAAGAAAGAAGAGACAGATTAACCTAGATCATCTGCTGCCCCATTATCTCAGGATTGTTGTGATCCCTGTTCCTGGGTCCCTTTTCTTTTGCCTCCCTACACCAGGATTTACAAGTGCATATGATGCTGTGCAGGCACTGCCAAGTATTTTTAACATGTGGATTGACCCAGAATTATTCCTTCCCAACATCCACACTGGTCAACCACTTGGCAACAGTCCACAACTCACACCCTCTACAGTGACCAGGACAGCTGCTCTTTGAGCATCTGTGCCACAATGGAAACCTCCTGAATTACAACAGCATCTCCTACACCTGTAGCTACAGAGAACACTAATGACAGGCTATACAGGTCAGGTACAATAGCATTAAATGCGCTAGATATGGACAGATGGTGCTGTGCTCCATTTACCTGTGCACAGATGCAGTAAATGCCCATTGGTTCATCCAGGAGCCACAATTGTTATTTTCCTTCCTTTTTATGTGCAAAGTTTTTGTCTATGTACTCTAAATGTTAACTCCAGCTTTTTAAATATTTGGTGTGTCAGTTTTCTTTTTACTTTTGTTTTGTTTCTAGCCCCACATAAGTTTCTTGCTCTGAAGAACAAATAGTCCTTTTCAGACCAACAAGAACAGCTTTAAGTGCACATGGTTTTTACTCTTCAGTACTCACGTCTTGCATTTTCTTTTTGTTACTTTTTCCTCCTTGCATTCATCCTATGTTCATCTGTTTACGTGCCTTTGTGTTTCTGTTTCTGCATACCCATATGCGTCATGCACCCTACACTTGTCTCTGTATAGTTATATTTGTGTGCCTTGTGATTATCTGTGTTAGTGGAAGGGTATCTATGGATGTATCAGTGTGTATTTGAGTATGTCCAAGTGTGTTTGTCTCTTTGAATAAGTGTTTGTCTGGGGGTTGTAAATTTATATAGTGTGGGAGCATGTATATCTTTGTGTGTATATGTGCTGGTTACGTGTAATTGTTTATTGATCTGCCTGTGTGATTGTGTGCTAGTTGGTGGATGTGTGAAAAGGAATGCTGGTGAAGTCTGCATCTGTATATGTGTGGGGGTTGGTGTGTTTGTTTCTATGTCCATGGGTGTGTGGTTCTGAATATCTGTGATGGTGTGTGGGTGGGTACACCAGTATGTGTTATATGTGACTGTGTGTTTGTCAATGTCCTGTGTTGATCTGTGTATGTGTACATATGTGAAATGGAGTGTTGGTGTGGTCTATGTTGCTCTGTATTGATGCATTTATTTCTACTGGCAAGTGTTTGTGGCTCTGTCTATGTGTGTTGATGTGTGTGTGTGTGTGTGTGTATGTGGGCGTATGCATGCATCAATATTTGGTGTGTGTGACTTTGCATGTGTGTCCATATACTGTGTGGGCAGCTGTGAGTATTTGTGGACATCTGTGTGTGTGTATCTGGATATCTATGAGTGTTTGAATCTTGAAATGGTATGCCCATGATTATGTCTTTGTTTGTAGCAAGTGTGTAGTGCGGGTGTGTTCTGTCCAGATGCGTGCCTCTGTGTATATGTGTATGTATGTTAGCTTATGTGACTGTACCTGTGTGTCTGTGTGTGTGGGTACATGTTTGGGTGCCTGACAGTCTGTATGTGAGTGTGAGTGTCCCTCTGTAGCATTTGGTATACGTGCATGTGGTTTTGTCAAACTGTGTGTTTCATTGTGTGCAGACATGTGAGTGTATGCACCTGTGTGTCTGTAATGTGTGTTTGGTAATGGCTACATATGTATGCAGTTTTTCTCACAGAATTTATATTTTTAAGGATATATGTCTATGTTTGTTTATGTGTCTATTTGAACATGTCTGAAGATGAATGTATGCTAGGTTGTCTAACAGTGTGTGTAGCTGACCATATTGTGTCCAGGTGTCTGTCTTTGTGTAGCTACATATTTGGTTATGGTCAGATGACCATTTGGCTGCATGTGTAGTTGTGTGTTATTTAGTGTATTTGTGTGTGTGCATCTGTCACTGTGGACTATTTGTATATTTGTGTTTATGTGGTGTTGTGTATGAGTGTGGGGTTTTTCTTGGGCAAAGGGGATGGTACAGAAGTTCGGACTTTGCATATGTTTATTACGTTATAAAACTTTGTTGTCAGGAACCTATCCACTTTTACCAAGTATGTATTTTAGTCTTCCAGATTCTCAGTCTTTTTCAGGGTACGAAGGTTCAAATCAAACCTTGGTTGAGGTGGGGCTGTTGACAGTTACTGGTAATCCTTCATTCTGGAAGAAAAAAAGTCCAGTCAGCAACACATGCTCCTAGTTAAGAAGTGTTTCCATCTCTTGCTCTCTTTCCCACAATTGTGTGACCTCTGTTCCCTTCTTCTTAGTTACTTGGAAGAAATTAAGTTTAGATAGCACCACATTCTTAAAGTCCATTGCCTATCACTGGATGACGGGAAGTGTGTGCTTATGTGTTGCATTTGCAAGACCGCCCCCTTCCAGGCTCCTCCTCTTCACCTGCATTGGCCTTGTCCCTGGTAAAAGCAAATACTATTAGTAGTAGCACTGTTAGACTGACAGCCCCTTAGCCCTTCCCATCCTTAGGTATACATTGCCTTTCCATAGTGTCTCTCTTGTTGGTGAGAAAGAAGACATGGTTGTGTCTCATTGCAGGACAAACAGTTCACCTACTTTACGCCTGTCTTAAGGAGCTGTAATTTTCTAGCTCAAAATACTGTCTACAAATGTTAGTAGAAAGGGCTTTCCATCAAAAAACATTGGTGATTGCATTGGAACAGCCATGTACCACCCACGGGATGTCCCCGTAATGCCAAGTAATGCAAAGCAGTGTTACTTTTAGGTAACTTTCCAGCGCAAAACGTTTGTAAAGTGTTGCTAAATCTAGCCTATAAACTTTAATCATATGAAGGGGTATTGGAGCTGTGTCTGGACAAAATATTGAGTTGTAAATATTGGGAGACAGAAATATTGGAAAAAAGCATTGTGATACATTAATATCATGATGCAAGAATATCATTGCAAGAATATCATTTTTTGAGGTAATTAATTATTTAATTGATTTTTAATTATGTAATTTATATAATAGTTATTTATTTTACTTATTTATTAGTTGCAGGCTGCTAGCTTTGTAGGGATCTAAGGCAGGAAGTTAATTAAGTATTAATTCAATAACAATTAAACATTAATTTGTATTTCATTATTAAATTCAATTTTAAATATGGAAAATATGGGTTACAAGTTTCTTTTAGTTATATTTTCATTATGGAATGCTAGGTTTGTAGGGGTATAGTGTGGGAAGTTAATTAAGTTATATTTAAATAACTACTAATTATTATCTGTAAATTCGATATTTAATTGAATTTTTAAAATGTAAATTATGGGATACTTATTTATTTCAATTATTTTTTAGTTGTGGGATGCTAGGTTTGTATGGGGTATATGATGTGAAGTTAATCGATTAACATTTAATTAACAATTTAGTATTGATAGTAATTACTTATTTAATTGATTTTTAATTATACAAATTATGGAATACTTATTTTTTAGTTATATTTTAGGTGCAGGCTTCTAGGTTTGTAGGGGCATACGGTGGGAGGCTAATTAATTAATAATTGAATAGCAATAATAATTATTGAATATTATTTATGTAAATTGAATTATTGTTTTTGTTAAATAAATATATATATATATATATATATATATATATATATGTATATGTATATATATATATATATATACGTGTGATCAAGCTTGCGGAGACAAAGGTGAAACGCGTAATGCTGGGCACTTGCCACAAGTAAGCTGATGCACTAATGTCACCGGAATAAAAGCACATTTTGAAACTTTTGGATTTGCCCCGTGTGGTCCGTACCTGTTGTGTTGCTGCAAAAAAGGCGTTCAAAGGACTCTGGTTCCTCTATATCTCTATATATATATGTATATATATATATATATATATATATATATATATATATATATATATATATATATATATATATATATATATTCACTGAAAAAACCATAGGTTTTAGGGACAGTTATAGTTACTTGGACATTGCACTCGTACAAAACCCGTGAAATTCCCCCGTTATAGTTAGTTCAGCTAACTATAACTCGCGCCCATAATGCACTGCTGATGACGTCACATATTACATCACTCATGACATGGTCAGTGACATCACTGATGACATCACTGATGACATCTCAAATGACATCACTGATGACATCATCCAGTAACTGTGTGTTTCTGTAAAGTTTAAATATTTTTAAAATATATAGGAAAAGAAGTATTGAAGAATGAGTGGGTGTGTAAGTGTCTGTATGGATGATTTAGTAGGTGCGTGACTGACTCTATAAGTGAGTGATTTAACGTATCTTACTGAATGCATGGGTTAGTGACTAAACTGGGTGAATGTCTGTATCCGTCTGTCTGTTGCTGTGTAAGTGGCTGCATGTGTTTGTGAATAGCTAAATGAGTGTCTATATGAGTTATTGAATGCTTGTCTGAGTATCTGTATGGGTGCCTGAGTGTTTGTGTGGGAGGGGTGTGTGCAACTCTGTGCATAGATGTGTGAGTGGGTGATTCACTGGGTGGATGGTTTCAAGAGTGCATCTGTGATAGACTGTATGGGTGGGTAAGTGTGTGTAAGAGTGTGTTAGTGAGTGAATGTATGTCCCAGTGGTACATGTGTGAGTAACTACATATGTGAAAGGCAGTATATATGTGTGTTGGAGTATATAAATAGCTATAAGCAAGAGTGAGTGATTGTGATAGTGGCTGTATGGATGATTGTGTGCTTGTATCAGTGATTGTATAAGAGCGTAACAATGTGCTACTATTTGTATGAGTAAGTGAGCTGGTGTGTGTATAACTGTATAGGTGAGTAAATGGCAGTGTGTTTAATTATTTGCATGACTGACTAGGTGTGTGAGTATCTCTATGGATGAGTGGCGTTGTTTGAGTGTCTATATAGGAGTAAGAGTGCATATGATAGTCCTGTACTGAGTGACCGTAAGTATGAGTGACTGTACGGGTGAGTGAGTGGATGTGTGTGTGTAGACCTAAGAATCAGTGAGTGGGTATGTAGTTATTGGTGTTGGAGTGTCTATGGTTTTGCGAATGGCAGTCTGTAATTTAGAGTGGGTGTATCAAAGGTTATATTAGGGTGTGAGGAGGTGCATCAGATTATCACGTGGATGATGTCATCAGTGATGTCATTTGAGATGTCATCAGTGATGTCATCAGTGATGTCACTGACCATGTCATGAGTGATGTAATATGTGACGTCATCAGCAGTGCATTGCGTGGGCGCGAGTTATAGTTAGCTGAACTAACTATAACGGGAATTTCACGGGTTTTGTACGAGTGCAATGTCCAAGTAACTATAACTGTCCCTAAAACCTATGGTTTTTTCAGTGAATTTCAAAGGTTTTTTCAATGCTAATTTGTAACTATAACGTGTCTGAAACCTATGGTTTTTTCAGTGAATTTCAAAGGTTTTTAAATGCTAATTTGTAACTATAACGTGTCTGAAACCTATGGTTTTTTCAGTGAATTTCAAAGTTTTTTAAATGCTCATTTCTAACTATAACGTGCCTGAAACCTACGGTTTTTCAGTGAATTTCAAAGGTTTTGTAAATGACAATTTTTAAATGTATTAATTGTTATATTAATTTTTTTCATACTGATTTACTACATTTTTAGAAACTATTTTTTTTACATATTTTATTATTTAAATTACATTGTAATTACATTATACATTACATTACAAAAATACTTTCTCAGAATGAATTACTTTAGTTTAAATACTTTGCACATAGGCAATAGACTTTTAAGTACAGTAGTTACAGTTGTTGCAATGGGCAACACATTTTCAAACACAATGCAACATTCAGCTCAATGTGAATTTCTAGTTAAATGCAATTAGTTACTTTATGTATTACTTTTCTAACCACAGGACTGGATCCTAGATTCAGTCCTGGCACATCTCCTGTAAACAGTTGAGTAAAAGCGTTTTGGTTACAGTCATGATTTTTAAGGAATATTATTGTACTTTAAAAGTTGACACTTAGAAACTTTTCTCATAGAATCACCAATGTTATCCTATGGAAGGAAATTCACTTAGCAGGTAAAAACTGTTATCGTTACTTTTTCTTACTCAGTGTTGGATCCTGGATCCAGCACTGGTGCATCTCCTGTAAACAGTTGAATGAATGCGTTTAAGTCATACAGGCGATTTTTAAGGAATATTTGTAGTTTGTGAAAATCGACACTGAAAGTTTTCTGCTGAAAACCAGACAATGGATTCCTATGTTAGAAAATATAAGTTACTGGTAAGTACGGTTAAAATTACTTTTCAGGGTCAGTGCTGGGCTAAAAGATGCAGCACTGGGTTCTCTCCTGATAACAGGTGAGTAAATTGGAATTCGTACTTTGGTTGATTTTAGAGGAATATTATAAAGTTCCAAAACTCCACACTTAGAAGAATTTCCAAGTGAAACCAGTCAATGTTAGCCTATGAAGGAAATTCAAGTTACCGGTAAGTACGGTTAAAATTAATTTTGAGGATCAGTACTTGGCTGAAAGATGCAGCACTGAGGTCTCTCCTGATAACAGGTGAGTAAATCAGAATTCGGATTTCGGCTGATTTTAGAGGAATATTTTAAAGTTCCAAAAATCAACACTTAGAAACTTTTTCAGCAAAAAGCAGGCAATGATATCCTATGCAAGGAAATTCAAGTTACTGGTAAGTACGGCTAAAATTACTTTTGAGGATTAGTACTGGGCTGAAAGATGCAGCACTGAGGTCTCTCCTGATAACAGGTGAGTAAATGGGAATTCGTATTTCGGCTGATTTTAGAGGAATATTTTAAAGTTCCAAAACTCCACACTTAGAAGAATTTCCAAGTGAAACCAGTCAATGTTAGCCTATGAAGGAAATTCAAGTTACCGGTAAGTACGGTTAAAATTACTTTTCAGGACCAGTACTGGGCTGAAAGATGCAGCACTGAGGTCTCTAATGATAACAGGTGAGTAAATCGGAATTCGTATTTCGGCTGATTTTAGAGGAATATTTGCACAATGGTGAAGGGAGGGGGCGGGGCCTCAGGTGACATCTGTGCAAACGCGCCCCGTTGCGCGTTTTAAGTTGGGGGATTAAGTCCCCTTGAATCCTGAGGGTCCCTAGGGGCCAACTAGCCCACCAGGAACCTCCAATATGCGCCAGAGGCTGCGTTGCAGAGACGTGTAGAGAGGCCACACCCCTTTTACACCTCTCTGCAACGCAGCTCTGTGGCGCTTTCTGGATGTACCTGTTGGGCTAGTTGGCCCCAGAGACCCTCAGGATTGAAGGGGATTTAATTCCCCATCTTAAAACGCGCCACGGGGCCTGTTTACACACATGTCACCTGAAGCCCCGCCTCCCTCCACCACTGTGCAAACGCGCCCGTGGCGCGTTTTAAGTTGGGGGATTAAGTCCCCTTGAATCCTGAGGGTCCCCGGAGTCCAACTAGCCCACCATATACCTCCAAAAGCGCCACAGAGCTGCGTTGCAGAGAGGTGTAAAGGGGCGTGGCCTCTGTACACCTCTCTGCAAGGCAGCCCCTGGCGCATACTGGAGGTACCTGGTGGGCTAGTTGGCCTCAGGGACCCCCAGTATTCAAGGGAGTTCGTTCCCCCTCTGCAAGCACGCCAGGGGCGCGTTTGCAGAGTGGTGAAGGAAGGGGCGGGGCCTGCGGGCCCGATCGTTTTTTTGTTTTTTTTTCTCCCTGAAGGGGGCTGTGTAGCCCCCTTCCTTTTTTCTTTTTGGGCCCTGGGGACCCCATCCCCCAGGGCCTTACCCCCTTTTAAATTACCTTTAAAAAAAAAAAAACGGGAAGGGGGCCGCGTGGCCCCTTTCCCTTGGCCTGTATTGGCCCGGGGACCCCATCCCCCGGGGCATGGCCTCTATATTAATTTTTTGAGGGGGCAGCGTGGCCCCCTCCTCTGGCCATTTTAAGGCCCCGGGGACCCCATCCCCGGGGCCGGCCTTTTCTTTTTAAAAAAAATTTTGCTCTTTTTTGGGGAGGGGGCCGCGTGGCCCCCCTCCCGAGCCTCACTGCCCCGGGGACCCCATCCCCGGGGCTGGCCCTCTCCATTGGGGACTGTGGGGGGTCCCCAATCCCCCCACAGTCCCGCCGGCTCCCCACGTCCCGTGGGAGCCGGCATTGCTGTTCCACATGGGGAGCAGCTGACATGCTGCTCCCCATGTGGAAAAGCAATCGCTTTGGATATTGGAAGAGAGAGCAGGTTAGTGCCCCGGGGAGGTGGCGGTCCCCGGGGCGTGTGGGGGGGCTGGAGCCCCCCCACACAGGTTGTTTAATTTTAAAAAAAAAGCCCCGGGAGGTGGTGGTCCCCGGGGCTGCGGGAGGGCTCAGAGCCCTCCCGCACCATTTTAAAAGAAAGCCCCGGGGGGTGGCGGTCCCCGGGGCTTGGGAGCCCTTTGAGGCCCCCACACATAAATTAAACCCCCACCATGCCCCGGGACTTGGGCCACCCGGGGCAAATACAATCGAGCGCGGGAACCGCGCTCGATTTCTCCGGCAGGATTCGCGCACCCTGAGCGCATCCTGCCGATTTTTTTTTTAAATGCTTTTTTTTTGCCCAGGGGGTCCTTGTGGGACCCCTGAGCAGGCCTAGGGGTTAGGGTGTTTCTACCCTGCCCCCTTTGTGCGTTTTGCACACTTGTTTCTTTTCTCGGCGGGATACGCGCACCCTAAGCGCATCCCGCCGATTTAAAAAAAAATCTTTTTCTGCCCAGGGGTCCTTGTGGACCTAGGGGGTCAGGGTGTTTCTACCCTGCCCCCTTTTGCGCTTTGCGCACTTGTTTCTGTCCTCGGTTCTACCGAGGACAAAATAGCTGCCAACACTTCCTGAATCGGAATGTTGACAGCCAGCTGACAGCCAATTAGCATGCAGCTCGTGATCGGGACGGTGCGCGCAGGGTGCGCTGAGGGTGCGCGTATCCAACGCGCCCATAGATATATATGTACTTTTACTTTTGATTTTCTCAGGAACTACTGAACGGATTTACACCATTTAAGCAAAAGGCACCAGTCTCAACCAAGGACTACCTCTTTGCCAAATTTGGTGTAATTCCGTTCAGCATTTCGGGCTGTAGCTGCGACTAAAGGTTCCTATGGAAAAATGAATGGGGAAAACGCGTTTTGGGACCCCCTTTTTCTCGGCCCCCGCTTCACGTATCACCCCGAGACTTTCAGGGTAGGAGCGGAGCGGAGCGCCTCAACAAGTTGGAAACTTTCACGTCAACCGGCGCCAACGTTATTTCAAATAGAATGTCGCGGATTTCCTATGGATAATAGGTTGTAACTATAACTATCTACTGGCGACCGCCAGTAGATAATATATATATATATGTAACCAAAAACGCCTCAAGCTTCTGGGCGTTTTTGGTTACACATATATATATATATATATTATCTACTGGCGGTCGCCAGTAGATAGTTATAGTTACAACCTATTATCCATAGGAAATCCGCGACATTCTATTTGAAATAACTCTCTTGCCGGTTGACGTATCTTCATGAAAGCCCGGGGACCACCACCTCCCGGGGCTTTTTAAAATTAATGACAACCTGTGTGGGGGGGCTCCAGCCCCCACCACGCCCGGAGACCGCCACCTCCCGGGGCACTAAACATTTAAATATGGGGGTCCGTTACGGACCCCAGAGCCCGGGGACCACCACCTCCCGGGGCTTTGAACTGAATTGGAGGGGGCCGCGCGGCCCTCCCTTCACCATTGTGCAAATATTCCTCTAAAATCAGCCGAAATAGGAATTCCGATTTACTCACCTGTTATAAGGAGAGACCTCAGTGCTGTATCTTTCAGCCCAGTACTGGTCCTGAAAAGTAATTTTAACCGTACTTACCAGTAACTTGAATTTCCTTCCATAGGCTAACATTGACTGGTTTCACTTGGAAATTCTTCTAAGTGTGGAGTTTTGGAACTTTAAAATATTCCTCTAAAATCAGCCGAAATACGAATTCCGATTTACTCACCTGTTATCAGGAGAGACCTCAGTGCTGCATCTTTCAGCCCAGTACTGGTCCTGAAAAGTAATTTTAACCGTACTTACCAGTAACTTGAATTTCCTTCCATAGGCTAACATTGACTGGTTTCACTTGGAAATTCTTCTAAGTGTGGAGTTTTGGAACTTTAAAATATTCCTCTAAAATCAGCCGAAATACGAATTCCGATTTACTCACCTGTTATCAGGAGAGACCTCAGTGCTGCATGTTTCAGCCCAGTACTGATCCTCAAAAGAAATTTTAACCGTACTTACCGGTAACTTGAATTTCCTTCATAGGCTAACATTGACTGGTTTTCAGCAAAAAGTTTCAAAGTGTTGATTTTCACAAACTACAAATATTCCTTAAAAATCGCCTGTATGACTTAAACGCATTCTTTCAACTGTTTACAGGAGATGCACCAGTGCTGGATCCAGGATCCAACACTGAGTAAGAAAAAGTAACGATAACAGTTTTTACCTGCTAAGTGAATTTCCTTCCATAGGATAACATTGGTGATTCTATGAGAAAAAGTTTCTAAGTGTCAACTTTTAAAATACAATAATATTCCTTAAAAATCACGACTGTAACCAAAACGCTTTTACTCAACTGTTTACAGGAGATGTACCAGGACTGAATCTAGGATCCAGTCCTGTGGTTAGAAAAGTAATCCATAAAGTAACTAATTGCATTTAACTAGAAATTCACATTGAGCTGAATGTTGCATTGTGTTTGAAAATGTGTTGCCCATTGCAACAACTGTAACTACTGTACTTAAAAGTCTATTGCCTATCTGCAAAGTATTTAAACTAAAGTAATTCATTAAGAGAAAGTATTTTTTGTAATGTAATGTATAATGTAATTACAATGTAATTTAAAAAATAAAATATGTAAAAAATAAATTGTTTCTAAAAATGTACTAAATCAGTATGAAAAAAATTAATATAACAATTAATACATTTAAAAATTGTCATTTACAAAACCTTTGAAATTCACTAAAAAAAACGTAGGTTTCAGGCACGTTATAGTTAGAAATTAGCATTTAAAAAACCTTTGAAATTCACTGAAAAAACCATAGGTTTCAGACACGTTATAGCTACAAATTAGCATTTAAAAAACCTTTGAAATTCACTGAAAAAACCATAGGTTTCAGACACGTTATAGTTACAAATTAGCATTTAAAAAACCTTTGAAATTCACTGAAAAAACCATAGGTTTTAGGGACAGTTATAGTTACTTGGACATTGCACTCATACAAAACCCGTGAAATTCCCCCGTTATAGTTAGTTCAGCTAACCATAACTCGCGCCCCCGCAATGCACTGCAGATGACGTCACATATTACATCACTCATGACATGCACCTCCTCACACCCTAATATAATCTTTGATACACCCACTCTAAATTACAGACTGCCATTCGCAAAACCATAGACACTCCAACACCAATAACCACATACCCACTCACTGATTCTTAGGTCTACACACACACATCCACTCACTCACCCGTACAGTCACTCATACTTACGGTCACTCAGTACAGGACTATCATATGCACTCTTACTCCTATATAGACACTCAAACAACGCCACTCATCCATAGAGGTACTCACACACCTAGTCAGTCATGCAAATAATTAAACACACTGCCATTTACTCACCTATACAGTTATACACACACCAGCTCACTTACTCATACAAATAGTAGCACATTGTTACGCTCTTATACAATCACTGATACAAGCACACACTCATCCATACAGCCACTATCACAATCACTCACTCTCGCTTATAGCTATTTATATACTCCAACACACATATATACTGCCTTTCACATATGTAGTTACTCACACATGTACCACTGGGACATACATTCACTCACTAACACACTCTTACACACACTTACCCACCCATACAGTCTATCACAGATGCACTCTTGAAACCATCCACCCAGTGAATCACCCACTCACACATCTATGCACAGAGTCGCACACACCCCTCCCACACAAACACTCAGGCACCCATACAGATACTCACACAAGCATTCAATAACTCAAATAGACACTCATGTAGCTATTCACAAACACATGCAGCCACTTACACAGCAACAGACAGACGGATACAGACATTCACCCAGTTTAGTCACTAACCCATGCATTCAGTACGATACGTTAAATCACTCACTTATACAGTCAGTCACGCACCTACTAAATCATCCATACAGACACTCACACACCCACTCATTCTTCAATACGTCTTTTCCTATATATATTAAAAATATTTAAACTTTAGAGAAACACACAGTCACTGGATGATGTCATCAGTGATGTCATTTGAGATGTCATCAGTGATGTCATCAGTGATGTCACTGACCATGTCATGAGTGATGTAATATGTGACGTCATCAGCAGTGCATTGCGGGGCGCGAGTTATAGTTAGCTGAACTAACTATAACGGGGGAATTTCACGGGTTTTGTACGAGTGCAATGTCCAAGTAACTATAACTGTCCCTAAAACCTATGGTTTTTTCAGTGAATATATATATATATATATATATATATATATATATATATATTCAGGAACACTTCAGCATAAAGCCCCGCTTTCACCACTTCCACTTCATCACCAGGACCAACAGAAGGACGGCACACAGGAATCCTTTACAGATGCGATTTATTCGGCTTCAAATGCTTCCATAATTTATCAAGCAAATAACCAGCAAAGTGCAAGGTGCATATTAACCCACAAAACAGACCTATGCGTTTCGGCCGTAGCCTTCTACTGGGTCATAGAGTTCAGTGCACAGCGTGTCATTTTAAAGGGACAGCTGTACCTTTTCCCACCACCAATTAAAAACTTCATGAAGTATTTAAAGGGGAAAAACCAAATTCCTAATTCTTGTCCAATAAAGTATATCATTGCTGCAGTTCGTTACATACGTAATGCAAAAGGGTAGGAGCATCATTGTGAAGTACACTATTAAAGAACATGATTCACCAAAGTCATAGGATTTAGGCTCTCAAACAAACAAATTTTTTCAAACAAGTTTTGCACTAAGCCAAATGAGCAGTTTTATTGGGCAGTTGTTTTTTCGGGGATAGCTGTATGATTTATAATGATCTAATTACATATTTTTAATAACATATTTTAGACGACATATTTTCAAATAAGAAGAATGGACCAATACTAGCCGCATCATAAAAAACCTATTACAACTGGAACAATTCATTTAAACCTGTGTAATATACACACATATATAAAGTGCAAAGTATTTTACAAAACAAATATTAAACTGTAAAGTACATAGATAAAGTGAATTATATGAATTATAAAGTGCAATGTGTAATGTGCTATCCTTGTAAAGTACCAGGGATAGGAGGTGCGATATACAGTAGCAGGCTACCTAGTATTCAGTTCTAGATCATTTCAGCAGTGGATATAAAATGGCGAGTGCTTTATCTGTCTCATGTACAGATTAAAGAGAGCCATTAGCCGCTCCTATTTCTCCTCCTCTAATGCACCAATACTAGGATGTAAAATAGCTCTGATATTTCATTCACAAATCACATATAAAGATATATAGAAAAGATTCATGAAAAATGCTGTATCTGTAGAATACCCAGATTGAAAAGTGCTATGTGCTTGTTTTAATGTCACCTCTACTATTGCACTCATGTTCGATCACTGAAGGTTCCATTGTTGCACACAAATATAAAGTGCAACGTGGTTTTTTCTGTAAAGTACAGAAAATGGAAAGTGATGATGCCACTCCTACATCCACTCTTCTATTGCACTCGTAATATTAAAGTGCAGTGTTGTTATCTAAAACTTGGTAAAGTGTCTCATGCTTATTATGAAAAGGTGACTAGGTTGCAGAATTCAATTTCATCCTCTTAGAGACATAATCATTAAAAACAAACAAATAATCTCAACCAGTTAAAACATCCTACTTCATAGCTCTTTTGACAATCGTATCACGGATGTTAGAAAATCAATCACTGAAGATGTTATAAAAATGTATAAAGTTCGGCATCTGCATTCAAGCCCCATGGAATCTCCGTTCCCAGTGTAAATATCGATTTCGATTCTGCTTGCCTCAGAGCTGCTTCTCTGTCTCCTCCCCTGGTTTTAATCGGGATATGTTCGATACCAGAAAAGAAGAGGTTGTTTTCCAAGTTGCCATCATGATCTTTCCAAATATGTTTAGCCATCACATATGTAAAGTCTTGTTTAACAATGGCCCTTATAAGTTGGAGAATGCGCAACTTTAGTTTATTTACAGTACTGCTAACGTATTGTTTGCCGCAACCACATTCTAGAAGATAGACTACATGGGTGGTCTCACAGGTTATCTTTTCATTGATTTTTTTTTGTACCTTTTATAGTTGTTACATCCACCCTGTTGCGGCCATAACAGCATGCTTTACACTTGGGGCATTTAAAAAAAACCCTTGCACATTAACCAATTACATTTTTGTGAGCTTTTGTTGGTAAAATAACTCTGGGTTAACAAATTTCCCAAGGAGGGTACCTTTCTATATGTGATGTTCACATGTTCCGAAATATGATGTGTAAGTTCTTGATCTTTCTTTAAAATGTTCCAATGATTGGTAATCACTTGTTTCACAGCTTTATTTGAACTATTAAAATCTGTGATGAATCTGGTTGTTTCTATATTTGATTCAGTAGGTGTCACCATTTTTTGGGCAGCAGTAGATTTTCCCTCATGTGTTTAGTGGCTCTTTTGCGTGCATCTTCCAAGACAGTTATTGGGTATCCTCGTCTTCTAAGTCTGTCATACATCCCGTCAATCTGTCTCTCATATTCATTCTCCTCGGAGCAATTCCTGCGGACTCTTAAGAATTCTCCATACGGAATGCTCCATTTTAGAGCTTTTGGATGTGCACTGTTGGCTAATAAGATGCTGTTGCATGCTGTGGTCTTACGGAATAGAGTGGTGCAAATTCTTTCATCTTCAATGTAGATCCGTATATCTAGGTAGTCATTCCAGCTCTTGCTATATGTATGAGTGAATCGTAAGTTTAGGAAGTTGTTGTTTAATCATTCTCCTCTCCTTCCCATATAAGAAAGAGGTCATCGATATAAAGGACCCATAGAACCACCCTTTCCAAGTTCATACTGTTATTCTCTGACCACAGGCATTCTGTCTCCCAAAAGCCCATTGTTAAGTTCGCGTATGTTGGGGCGAATGAAGTGCCCATGGCAGTTCCTTGTTTTTGCCTGTAGAATCTGCCATCGAAGATAAACACATTGTTTGTTAGGCAAAAGGACATCATCTCCAAGAGCATTTTCGTGTGGTTGAGCAAACTCAGGGACCGAGATCTCATAAAATGCTCACATGCCATAAGTCCGTCATCATGGACTATCGAAGTATAGAGAGAAACCACATCCAAAGTGGCCATGATGTACCCAGATTTCCAAGGGGTATCATTGATGCGCTTCAGAAAGTACATGGAATCTCGTATGTAGGAAGGTAGATCAGCTACATATGGGAACAAAAAGATATCCACAAATCTGGAAGTGTTCTCTAGGAGAGAACCACATGAACTGATGATGTGGCGTCCTGGAGGATTTTCTAAGCTCTTGTGCACTTTGGGCAACACATATAGGGTTGGGACAAAAGGATGGGTTACTTTAAGATATTGCAATTCATCCTCATCAAGCTGGCCTTCATCATGCCATAATTGTAATTTGGTATGAAAGGTAGACATAATTTGATTAGTGGGGTTATTTTTTAACCTCTCATAGTTGGTAGTGTCCCCCAATTGTCTCCTGATTTCCTGATGATATTTGGTACGGTCAATCACCACAATGTTTCCGCTCTTGTCTGATTGTTTAATAATAATGTTCGTGTCCCTACGTAAATCTGTGAGTGCCCACCAAGCCTCAGTTTTCATATTGGAATGTCCATAATTCCAGTTTTTCTTTTCCTTGATGTAGATGTCCCTCAGGTCTTCTGCCACAAGTTCCTGGAAGACATCCACTCTGTTACCTGGAGGTAGTTGTGGACAAAATGTCGATTTTCCTTTGCATTTACTGCTTACAGATTTATCCGTTTCTATGCCCATTGTTGCACAGTAATCAAGATTTGATGCTCCATCATATTCAGTGTCATGTTGGTCTCCTTCATTGATCAGATTGTGTAGGACTCTCAAAGGTTTGATGTCTTCTCCGGTAAGTTTGGACAGGGGTTGTGTTGATTCCAATCTCGGTTTGGAGGTGGGCCTCGTGGCAAAAAACTTCCTTCATTTTAGTTTCCTACAGAATTTATAGAGGTCTACTCTGGCCGAAGCTAGATCCAAGCCTGATTCAGGGCAAAAAGTTAATCCTTTATTGAGTAAGTTGATGTGTTTGTCATACAGAATCTTACTTGATGAGTTAATCACCAGATTATCTTCCTTTGTATTGATGGGGTTATTTTCATTTATCTTTTTCCCTTCTTTACTTTCCCTCTGCCTCTTCCTGCTGCGCCTGGTTCTTTTTGTTCTTCTGCCATAGGAGGGGTTATCACACCTCTCCCTCTTCCCCGTGTCGTCATTCGTAGCAGTCGCATTTCCCTCGAAAAATCCATCCTTGGCCTGCATCCCTGGGCACCTTTGTCCCCCAAGCTGACCTCAGAACTTTCTGCACTTGAGAGCCTTATTTGTTCATGTTCTTGAATTTGTTCCATGGTTTGCTTTTTGAAAATGGAATCGTATCGGCGGGCAAAAGTGTAAACCCTTCCAGTGGCATAGTCGACTCTGTCTCTATTGAATTTTTTCATCTTTTTCATCTGTATCTCTTTCTCGTGTTTCTCTAACCTATTCTCCAACTCTTCCGCTAATTTCTTCCCTTCCAAGGTTTCAAAGAATTTTTCAAGCGATTTTTCTATGGCAGCAATTTTCTCCATTGCAGTTTTCAATCTTCTTTCTGCATGTATAATGAGTATCTCTATTAGTTTCATGGAACACTCAGTAGTGTCATTTTGCCATTTAAGGGGTAGGTCAGAGTCCAAATCACTTAAAGTTGGTAGGACAAAGATTTTTAAAGTTACACTCTCCCACCATTTATTAATTTCCATTGTCCTAGCTTGTTCCAACTCCCTTAGCTGTTGCCGTGGTGTGTTATTCATATTGGGACCTTGGCTTTGACTTGGTCCTTCCTTGGTGTCTCCATTTTCATTAAACATGTCTTTTAACATGAGCTCCCGTTTACTCCATCCATCTGCCATGCTGTTTGAATATCAAAAAGTAAAGTCTGTTCAAAAGCTAAGTGAGTAACTTCACTGCTGTATCTCCCTTTTAAATACAATATTTCCTCTTTGCGGGTATATATGCACCTTAATGTAACTATTTTTCGAAACCGTCGTCTCGTCAGGATTCCCAAAACATGCACGCAGTATACTTCCTAACTGAATTCAAACTGTGGCGTGACCAGAAAACAAACTGCACAAGCCTCCAAGTCTTCACCCGGATACAATGTTGCAAGATGGGCTGTTCAGGAATGGCAAAGCTCCCCGGCAGCAGCGCGTAGAAGATAGACCCTCACGTACACCTGTAAACAAGCAACCCACAAGCGTCGTCACTCCTCCCGCCGCCGCCCAGCCTCTCACCGTCTCATGGCATGATTCAGTGCTTCTAATATGAAATCCATGCCCGTCTTTCTTCCTCCGTCGTGGCTTGTCAGTTGGAGGCAGCTCCTTCCCTCACAAACACTGCCAAAGAACGCCGATAATCAGGAGCTGCTTCACTTCCGGGTGCACGTCTCGCGTAGACCGGCTCTACGTTACAAATTCAGGAACGCTTCAGCATAAAGCCCTGCTTTCACCACTTCATCACCAGGACCAACAGAAGGACGGCACACAGGAAACCTTTACAAAAACGATTTATTCGGCTTCAAATGCTTCCATAATTTATCAAGCAAATAACCAGCAAAGTGCAAGGTGCATATTAACCCACAAAACAGACCTACGCGTTTTGGCCGTAGCCTTCTACTGTGTCACAGAGTTCAGTGCACAGAGTGTCATTTTAAAGGGACAGCTGTACCTTTTCCCACCACCAATTAAAAACTTCATAGTGCATTTAAAGGGGAAATACCACATTCCTATTTCTTGTTCAATAAAGTATATCATTGCTGCAGTTCGTTACATATGCAATGCAAAAGGTTAGGAGAATATATATATATATCATGAAGCAAAGCAGTTGAGAAGTAGCACGCTCTCACTGCTGTTGCAGTCATTGAGGTATGACCACTATCAAAAAACAAAGAAGGGAGTGAAGAAGTATAATAAGTTGTGGACTCGGCCTCCTCTACAAGTAATGGAAAAATAAAGGGAGTCCACTCTCAATTCCAAAGAACCGTGCTATCCTTACAAACAGTGACTAAACCCAAGATTGGGAATCTTACCGACCAAGACTTAACTCAAGCCCAAAAAGAAATCCTGGAGAAAGGATTGTGTTTCGTACCCACAGAGAACTGGACAAGTTCAAACTTTTCAAGGAGATAAATGAGTTCATAAGGAAGTTAAAACTTAAGATCTACTTCAAAGACAAGGAACCACAAACCAACGGAGGTGATGACACAGGGCTGAGGGTAAAATCCACCTTCACCCCCCCCTGATAGTCTGTTACCTGTGGAGTTACTGGCATTTGAGAAGGCTGTCATGAAGGAGATTGAAGAAATGGATCCAGAGGAACATCGTATTTTCCACAATACAACTAAAGAACAAAAACAAGCCATCAGGGAATTGGCCAATAACAACGACATAGTCATTAAGCCGGCCGATAAAGGAGGAGCAATAGTGATCCAATCCACACAGGCATATGACCAGGTATGCCAACACCTTCTACAGGACCAAAGGAACTATGAGATCTTGACAGAGGACCCAACAGAGTCAATTAGGATCCAAATCGCAAGCATGGTGGAGGAAGCCATCTCCCACAACTGGGTATCAACGAAAGAAGGGGAATTCCTTATCGCTAAGTCACCAACTATCCCCTATTTTTACACAATACCCAAGATCCACAAGAACCTATCCCAACCTCCAGGACGACCCATTGTATCAGGTATTGGGTCGATTTTGGAATCATTATCAAAGCTTGCCGATGCTTTCCTGCGTCCACTGATACAATGAACAGATACCTATCTCAAGGACACTAAAGATGTCCTGAGGATCCTACATGACATGAGCTTTGACCCCACAAAGGAATTATTAATGGACTTAGATGTAGAGAGCCTCTACACCAGCCTACCTCATGATGAGACCTTGCGCATCATAGAAGATGTACTTTTTGAGATTGATTGGGAGTACCAGACCCCACGTAACATAGTTATGGACTGTTGTAAAATGGCTCTTACCGAAAACTTCTTTCGATATAAAAACACACTCTATCTCCAGAAGCACGGGACCAGCATGGGCAGTACATTTGCTCCTAGTATAGCCGGGCTATATGTCCACCACTTGGATTCACACACAATTCTCAACCCAAATAACCCTTTCCAACAACACATCAGGGTATGGAAACGTTACATAGATGACGTTCTCGTCATCTGGAATGGCGATGAGGAAACGGCCAACAGGTTCATGAGTTGGTTAAATCATCAGAACCAATTCCTCAAATTCACTAACACCATCTCCAATAAAGAACTTGTTTTTCTGGACCTCAACATCTTCCCCAAAGAAGGTGGCCTGATAACTACCACACATTTCAAAGCAACAGCTAAGAATTGCCTCCTCCTTTACAACAGCTTCCATCCCCGACACTTGCGGGATAATCTCCCTTACGGTCAGTTTTTAAGATTGAGGAGGAATTGTTCTGATGTAAAGGATTTCAAGACCCAAGCAGAAGAACTGCGGAAGAAATTGGTGAAAAGGAACTATCCAACCAAGGTGGTGGAGAGCGCCTTGAAACGCACTAGAAACAACAATAGGGACGCCCTACTTGAACCCACACCGCAGAAAGTCAAAGAAGATAGACCAATCTGCATAACAACTTTCAATACCTGTTCCAATCAAGTAACCAAAATAATAAACAAACACTGGCGCACACTCAACTGTGGCACCTGAACTTCCCCAAACCTATGTACTCACACAGGAAAGGGAAAAGTGTGCGGGACTTAGTGGTACATACAAGACCGCGAAAATTGACAGAGAGTGCAGTGTCAAACACTCTTCTTCCGCCGCTGAAAGGTCACCACCCCTGTGGTCAATGTAGCATATGCCATCTAACCAGAATGAGTAAGAACATTACCTTTAACAATGACACCAAGTGGGAACAACGTAGATTCACCACGTGCAATAGCAAGAATGTGATCTACATGATCACCTGCCTGTGCGGTCTACACTATATTGGGATGACCACACACCCTGTGAAAGTATGCATCTGCAAACACAGGAGCAATGTGAAATGCAAGAAAGCCACAACTAAAATGTCAACACACTACTTAGAAACCAACCACACCATATTAGACCTACGGTGGACAGTTATCGAACAAATGGACTCAGAAACCACTCTGTTTGAAAAAGAACAGCGGTGGGTCTTCCGTCTTGGCACGCACACAAGGGGCCTTAATGACGATATTCCATGGGGGCAAATTAAGTAGTCTATGTATATTTTTCCATCTAGCAATTACTAGTCATACCATCAATAGTATGCATTATTTATGAACATTAATTGGCTCCCTATGAGACCTATCTTCAGTAATAAAACACTGTTCTTGTGTTACTTACCTCAATTTTGCCCACTTATTTGATTAATATGCACTGATACATGTGAATAACAACCAACCAGGGAGATCTGCCACACCGGGCCGTTTTTTCCTGTAACAGCAGAGGTAAAACTGCACAGCCCCAGTTTTTTCCAACATTAGGAAGGTTTTCCTTTCATGATTGAGAAATGGCTCAGCATGGTACTCATTTTTAACATAGTACTGATCATGATCCTTTTCTTTGGTAATTAATGTTGCCTCATAATTTTAATTTTCATTTCAAACCTTTCAGGTCACACCTGACCGGTCTATATGCAACCGCGAACCCCAGTTTGTATCAACTAACCAACCAGGAAGTTGTGCCATATTAAGGCGGCCATTTTGTGAACCCAGCATTCTAGTTTCATGGGCGAAGCTTTACCTTGAGCCCGGAAGTTAGTCATTCCAAGGTAGGCGGCCATCTTGGAGGTTATCATTCTAGTGTTTAGATGCACAGGCATGCTGATTGCAGAACAAACCGGTTATAAATACCGGCACTCTGCAAACACTCATTGTTCATTGAAGCCATGGGCAGGCAGTGTCTTGGGCGAGAGAGATAGCCGATCCCCCAGGCAGCATATCCAGACATACTACCATTCTACTCTGTATATGTATATATATATTTTTTAACTTTGACTGAATCCTTCCTCTACCCACAGTGTTTGACTACAAGCGCTCCTCCCCTCCCGTGTTGAAGCTCATGGGGCCCTAAATAGGCAACCTAAGTGTACGTTCCCTGTCAGTTTTTATAAAATGCTGAGAAACTGTCACATTGTATTTTTCCTCTCCTGTATAGATGACTACTGGCACACAGCACTTTTGCATTATAAAAAGGCACCGATCTCTGCAAACTGAAAGAGCATTTAGAGTGTGTGTTTCTTGTTATATGTATTGCATTGTCTTGTACGTCTTGAACAGAACTTCAAAACGGCAGCATGATATACACGTAAAAATTACAATGAACTATCATGCATGGAGTGAAAAATATATCACCTTTTAAACCTTTCACGAGTGTGGTGAAGGGGTGTTTCGAGTATATCAAAGTATATACTATGATTATTAACTTTGTTCCTCTATCCTTCCAGATCGTTTTTAAAGAGAATACCAAGTAGGTATTGGATGAATGTATTTTTGACAAAGATGCATATTAGCCTTTGGCATTGACTAGGCTGACCACACCAGGTAACATTCAGAGTGGTAAATGGGATCAACATCCTAGGTCCTGAAGAGAAGCTTAGGGGTAGGCTTCGAAACATGTAGACCCGTGAGGAAACTGCCCATTATAGCACTTTTTCCTCTTTTTCCCCATTTTTATTAATACCAGCTATAGGGAGTATTAAAGTTTAGTTTTCCATGCAGCCAGGTATTTTTTAACTCACTTATCTTCTGACCCTACCACTCTCACATCAAACACATTATTTCACTTCACTTGAAAGTGCTTCCACGTATCCGTAGGTCGTAGCACGCCCCGTCCCGCAGCGGGGCGGGAAGAACCCGATGATGAAACCTGCCACCAAGGGACCTTTTGCTGGGTGAGGGTTATTTTAGAACACATATCGTTTCTCCCATGCTAGAAACCAAATGGTTCTCTTTGGTTTAGGCACTGTTTGTAAGGATAGCACGGTTCTTTGGAATTGAGAGTGGACTCCCTTTGTTTTTTCGTATGACCACTATCCCCACAATACTGCAGACACAAAAGAGATGATGCTGCACTCCCAGGAGATTCGTTTTGCAAACTTATTTAATTGTAATCAGCATGACACCAAACACCACCAAGGTGTTTCGACTATTGCAGTCTTGTTCACTTTAGCTGAATTTGTTTTCGATTTTCCGTTGGGCTTTCATAACTTTTAACCATTGATGGGTAATCTGAGACTTGTAGTCTGACAGATATTGCACCTGAGAGCAATTGTTGGATGAACATTTTAGCTAAAAAATGAACTGTTCAAAACATTAGCATTGCGATAAAAGGACTATTAAATGCACTCTTCTGCACTTCTCTGGGTTTTAATATGAACAAAGTCTCTGTACACGTTGTGTTTGCACCACACAAATCCAACAATTGCTCTCAGGTGCAATATCTGTTATACAATAAACCATTCCATCCAAGCATCATATACAGATGAAATTGGGTGATGGCAAGTATTTGACCCAAAGCAGAGTCTGTTTTATTCCCACTGTTCTTTAATCTTTACATCACCAATATTACTGACAATCTGTTCAATAAAAGAGCCTGTTCCCCAAAGATCGCAGGAAGACCGATTCCATTTATTGATGTATGCAGATGATACTGTGATTTTTTATCAATCCAACATAGCGCTGCAGAACACACTGAAGCACTTTGAAGCATACCGCAGAACAAAAATATCTAACAGTGAACAATAAAAAATCAAAGTCCTTTATTTCGCTAATTGGAATATCAAAAAGGTTGAATGGCATATAACTAGCAAAACAATTAAGTTGGTGGGATCTGATAAATACTGTGCCCTCTGGTTTAACAATAATGGATTCTTTTAAAAAATAAAAAGAGGAATGAAATTCAAACCATGTACCTTGACATATGCCCTTTTAAACTACAAAACAACTGCATACCAAGCATGGCGCATATAAGATTTTTGGTATGGTGCAAGATGGCCCAGCAACGCTCACTTAGGTATAGGATCTGGTCTGAAGTTAGGTCCTCCAACCTTATAAAACAATCTCACATTGATGCCATGAATAAATCTCTCGATCATTTGAAGAAGAAAGGCTTCTGGGACCAATTGACATCAATTGACATCAAGGAGCCTTAGTAAGTCCATAATGAGAAAACAGTAGTGTTCATGTTCCTCTTGCATGTTCTCGGAAAAGCACATTGCCACTTTATTGATCCCATATGGTCAAACTGAATTACAACCTTGCTTTCTGACAGCACTTCAACTTAACATGAAACGTGATTTTAGGGGACTAAGATTTGGCCTACTTATGTGGGTGGGCTTAGGGAATGATGGAAACACACCCACCACTCCACGAACTTCTGCTTTTGCCCCAATGGAAAAGAGTAATTGGCCCATGGAATTTGTGAAACAAATGACTGACAATAGAACGCGAGGGCAAAGCAACAACGAACCACACCTACAACTGCCCCCTACTATCATGACATTGCAAATAAATCTACAAGAGAAAAATATAATACAAGTGCTTCAGCATGGGGGAACAACCACCACAAACCCTCTGTCAAGAAATAAATCCCTGCTCTTAATCCGAATAATGCTACGCAGCACTCTGTGTGTATGGGTAATTTCAGTACATCGCATGCTATTGATCAGTATCCACCAGTGATTTTCATTTGGAGAAAGTAAAAATGGTCCAAATTGCACTTTATATTCAATCCTTTATTGTCCCATTCCTCTCATAAAACCAATGTGATTGAAAGAAAATATCTATCACAAAAGTCAACACGTTTTGTTCTCTTGGAACTTCTTCAGGGCTACAAAATATACATAAACAGCTCTTCAGTATGTTTATGCAAATAAAACGATTTATATACATGTTTTAGTTTTTTTTTTTTGCTATTCGTTCTTTTCTTGGGGGGATAGAAAACTTTACCCTTCTTCAGCTACGGCTTCTGGGCAGGATGACCAGCACAGTGGAAATCCAGAGGTAGAGGCTCAGGAGAACAGTGAAGATTAGGCTGAAAATGTCAAGTCTGTGCACGTCTATCATGTGTAAAGACTTCATAATCCAAACTGGAGAAAAAAATTTATTATCCAAATATCTCAAGTGTACATTGTGTTCCAAGGGGCTCAGCTAGGGAGATTTTGGGAAATATTAATGATGAACATTATAGATGCACAAGCATCTGAATACTGAGCATCAAAAGAAATTAATGCAGCCAAAATGAAGTGGGACTTTGAAGAGACAGCATCTACTTCTGCTTGCATTACACCATGATGTTCCGTCCTGGCAGCACATTGCCAAAGGATATCCTGCAGCATTGAGATAGATGAAAGTGACACATGCTTCACAGCTATTGAATTGCACTGCCTTGTCTGCAGGATGGTGATCTCCCCTGGAGAGCAGAGTGTACAAGCATAAAGAAATCAGGTACTTTTGCATCAGCAACCAAGTTCCTATTTCACTATTCCAGTTTTATTTTTGTTTTCTATCTTCAAAAAAGTAAAAACACAAGATGACTAAAAGAACTTTTAAAAAGGTTCTTTTTTATAGCCAACTTTAATGGCTTAAAAATATGTTAAAATGTTTGTTGCTTGTTTTCTATGTTTCTGAGTTTGAATGGAACTTAGTGCATTTGACATAAATAAAGAGACATGGGTGAGTGAAACTGTGCATCAGAGAGTCAGTAAAATATTGTATGAAACTGAGAAAATGTAAGTGATTGTACTGCAACCGATGCCTCCAGGTCTTAGTCCAGACCCTTCGTCCAGTCCATCATCAACAGATTATCCTTGATGCATGTGACCTATGGCTTTGCACAGCCAGTGATGCCTGATCAGACCCTCTACCCAACTCTCATGTTCAGCTGACCCTTGCTGTGCATGGATATATGCCATGCACAGTGGGGGCTGGCTGGAGGTCCTGGCCTGTGGCTAGACTAACTGTGATAATGTATGGACTGTCTGCCATCAGCAAGTAGCACTGTTTGGAATTATTAATCAAAGTGAAATCAGCATCACTAGCAGGGGCGGCTCCTTCACTAGGGCGGAGGAGCGTCGCCCCACTGCTTCTCCCAGTGCGAGAAGCAGAAACATAAAATGGTAATAACTACCATTTTATGTTCCTGCTTCTCGCACTGCGAGATAGCATAAGGGTTTGGTTGCGGGTGGGCGGGGCTGCTCTGCGAGCAGGGCTGGGCAGGGGAGGAGTAGTGTGCCCACTCCCGAGTGCGCATGACTGGTTTGGTCGGCACTCTGCCCTTCTCCAATGCAAGCTGCAATGCAGCCTACATGGAGAACATGGCCGGGCCATTAGCCCCTGGCTGGGTGCCGTCCCAACCAATCACAACGCTGCTTGCAGCGTTGTGATAGGCTTAGGGGTGGGAGCCTGGCTGCCTGCTGCCTGTTCCTGCCAGAGGCAGGAGAGCAGGAGCAGAAGCAGAGACGACCCAAGACCCGGCCGGCGGGAAGGTACGTTTAATGTTTCTTTTATTATTAAATTAAACCCCCTCGTGACCCCCCTCCCTGCATAACCCCCTGCCCCTCCACCAGCGAATCATGCCGGCCACGACTGATCACCAGATGGTCCTTGTCCTCCGCAGGTGTTAAGAACAGTCTTTACGCGGTTCCCTGAAAAAGTTCTAGCTTCACTATATCAGTCTCTGAGTTGTGGCACGGTTCGCATTGCCTTTAAAGTAGGTACAATAGTACCCCTGTTGAAGAAAGCTGGGGACAATCCCTCCATCTTAAAAAATGATCAGCCCATATCACTTCTTCCGTACTTAGCTAAAGTATTTGAGGCACATGTGGCAGGCTGTATCTGTTCTTTTTTTAGAAGAAACCAATGTCCTTAATTCCCACCAAGCCGGTTTCAGACCAGCTCAGTCCACAGAGTCGGTCATCTTGTCGGTGGTGGACGATTAAAATGGGGCTGCTGACGAAGAAACCACCCAGGCTCTGGTACTGCTTCATCTCTCAGCAGCCTTTGAACAGTCAACCATAGGGTCTTGATGGACCATGTCAGGGCTGCAGGCCTTCAAGGCACCGTTCAGGAATGGAGTATCTCGTTCCTGAAAGATCGCTCCCTGTCAGCTAAGCTTTTCTCCTTTCACTCTCAAAAGGTTAAGTTAGCTGTGGAGTCCCTCAGGGATCGCCTCTTTCCCCCTATTTTTTCAATGTATATGTTCGCCCCTTAGTGTGTGCCCTGAACGAAATGCAAGTCAAGGTGTACATTTATGTAGATGTCCTGCAAATGACCTTTTCCATTAATAACTCCTCAGAATTGAAATTGTCCTGTCAGGATACAATGGTATTCATCTGAGACTGGATGAATAACAATTATCTAAAGTTGAATTCAGAAAAGACCAAAATTGTTATCATTGGTAAGCAATATAATCTGTGGAACGCTGCTTTTTGGCACCCCTCTATGGGCTCTCCTCCCAGCCCAAGATGTCAGTCAAAAGTCTTGGGGTTGTGATTGACTCCAAGTTGTCAATGAAATCCCAAGTGTGGGCCACAGACTCCACCTGTTGCTTTCAACTCCGCAAAATTAGAAAGTTCGGCAGACTGCTCTCCTTTGAGGCTCTCAAACAAGTTTTCATCCCACTGGTCATCTCTAGAGTTGACTATGCTAACTCCCTCTATTTGGGGTTTTCGAAGGACTTAGTTGGCAGACTTCAATTAATACAGAATCAGGCACCCAGGCTTCTGTATCAACTAACCTGGAAGTGTCACATCACACCCTGCTGCAGCCTTTGTATTGGTTCCCAGTTGAGCAACGCTCAGAATTCAAGGCCTGTTGCATTGTTTTTAAATCTTAACAGAGTTGCAGTCTGCCCTTCTTTCCGGCCTGCATCCACAAATATACATCTGGTTGTAATTTAAGATCTTTCTACATGAATATTCTGTCTTTTCCCTCTTTTAATAGAAAGACATTGGGCGGTTCCACCTTTTCTACACCTGCCCCCCCCCATATTTGGAACACCCTTCCATCTGACATTAAGTTTCCCTACTGTTATCTCAAGTTTAGAAACCTTCTGAAGACCTTGTTTTTCAGGTTGGCTTACGATAAACCTGTCAGACCGTCTAATTATAGCCTTGATTCTGTAGCTCTCGGGCCGAGAGACCTTTCGGTTGATGCATGCTTTACAAAAACTGGCAACATAACATCCCATACCATACCATACCATAACATAACATAACATAACATAACATATCATGATATAACATATACTGCACCCAACCCTCCAGAGATATCTGAACCCCATTTCTTATGGCCTTTGGCTGTGCACAGTAGATTAGAGGCACAGGTCATGTCCTGGGCCCCACACTTTTCAAGCATTTGGCCATGCGCAGCGGGTATGTGGTGCTGGACCTGGCAACATTTATAATAATAATAAACCAAATTTATAAACCGCATGGTTACGTCCAAAGGCGTGTCCCCATACTGGAGACATAGAGCCCCAAAAGCCTACCACCCAACAGTCCTACTTACTAACAGACATGAGAATGGCGGGCATTCTGCCACCCTGACTACCCAACATGACCATGTTCTAGAGCCAATTGATAGAGACAAGTTTTTAACCTCTTACGGAAGACTATTTCTGAAGGTTTCATCCTCAGCTGAAGAAACAGAGAGTTCCAAAGCATTGCTGCCAAAAAACCAAAAGAGCAACCGCCCATCCTGGCTTTTCTCACCCGGGGAACCACTGCCATGTTGGTCCCTGAAGACCTGAGACTGCGGCTTGAGTGCTGGCCTTTCACCAGTGATGCCAAGTATCATGGGCCCCTGCAATTGAACATTCTATGGCAGAAGCCCATAGCTTTGAACAGAATTATCTTGCTGAGTGGCAGCCAGTGCAAGGTGGCAAGGGCTGGGCCTGCAGGCTATTTTCAATTTGCTATTGTCACTTTCCATTGTTGCCTTCTAGATGTAAGCCAGTGTGCAAGAAAGAACACATTTTTCAAATTGCCCTCTGAATCACTTCACATGACGGTAAGGGTAATCTCAAGATCAGAATTGTACCAATTACATCTATTTGTGAACAGAGTATCTTGGGCACAATTTAAAAATGCTTAGGTTTCCTTGCAATATGAATTGATGCATGTGTGGTACATAATGAAAAATCAATATGAATTGCTGCTCATTGTTTGGCTCTGAATACTTCGTGTTTTTGGATAACCAACATACACTATATATCCCTGTGACCAAAACGGTCTGATAGATGTAATTTTTTTTTACTTTTGTAAAAAGGTCTTCTGGGCAAAAGATTTCACATGAAAATGTTGTCACCTCTTTCTGCTTTTCATGACTTATTTTCATTATTTTGTAAATTCAGCGATTAGTTTATTTGAGAAAACCATGAGCTATCTACATACTTAATCCCTTGCTGATTTTGGAATTTTGTTTACTTTTCTAAAAGGGATAGCTTGCCAGGTTTACCCATGGTTTCCCATCTGTTTCCACCACAAACTACAAGTAAGCCGAAATCACAAAAATAGGAAAACTGGACTACCACTTACAAAAATGCAAAAGCTATAGTAAAAAAATAGTTTTTTGTTTTACAACTTTACCTGTTCCTGAAAGCTGGGAAAATGGTGATCGAAGCACAGCAAACATTTTGTTGATGCTATTTTTATTAAATAAAAATATGCTTACTTGCACATCACATTTTTCCCATACGTTTTTTTTTGGCATGTTGTGTTATGTTATGCAGATTTTTAGATCGCACTATCACTTGGGAGGGTATTCTGGCTCTGAGCAGGTGTGAGTCTAGGCACACCTAAGGCCTAATGGGACTACTTGAAAAGCCAGGTCTTCAGCTTCTTGGGGGATTCAAGAAGTGAAGGGGGTGATCTGTATAGAGGCAGGTCGTTCCACGCTTTAGGAGTGATGTAGGAGAAAGCTCAAACGTGGATCCGGTTTTCTGTATGCGTGTGATTTATGCAACAAGGAGTCTGAACGAGCAGAGGTGTATGGAAGGTTTGTGAAAGCAGATGTGATTGTTGAGGAGGAGTTTGAACTGTGCTTGTTTGTGAATGGGGTTCCAGTGGAGCTCCTTCAGGTGTGGTGTGATGTGAGTGCGTCATGGGAGGTTGAGAGATATTCTGGCCACAGTGTTCTCAACTGACTGCAGCCTTCTGGTAAGTTTTTATTTACTATCCCTGCTTAGAGGGTGTTCCTGTGGTACAGCTTGCTTGTGACCAGGGCCTGCATGATGGTTTTCCTGGGTCGATGATTTTCCGATTTTTTTTCTTTTCTCTCCAGGGGAATGCATTCACCTTGGGTACTGGAACAAGAGACAAAAATGACACAAATTTGGATGGATACCTTTCGTGGGAAATAAGTGGTTAGGTCTTTCAGTATAAACAACATTTATTTTAGCAATACCTTATTTTTCCATGAAAACGTCAATGAAGTGAAATGAAAACTAATTGATCTACAATTGCTCTCATCTCAGTTTAGATGGTCCATTGACAATTTATAAGAGTGAGTGGTTGTTATGGCCATATTGCCTGCTCAAGATTCTTCATGGTTTCACAAACAGAGGGGGATATTCTCAAGAACGTGTGTTAACTATCGCCAAATTCGCTTAACGCAACTTCCCACATCGCAGTCTATTGTGGGAAAATAACACCGTGTTAACGCAGTAGTCTCAACCCGGCGGCACCATGCGATAGTCTCACGATAACGCGACAAATGCCCGCGTTAAAATTAACGTGATGCCAAAAAAATGCGAAACACGAACGCCCAAAAAGTTGCGATGTCCCAAATCGCGAAACAAAAATCAGTGATAACCAGCGACAGGCCTGCGATTCCCACACGACATGCGAGAAAATGCACTATAAAAGCAGAGAAAAAAAATTTAACTGCATAGCACCATGGACGCACCCGGACCGAGTGCAGAGGACAAGGCGAACCCCACAAGCCCCACAGACAACCAGCCAGGAACCCTGGGGCCGGGGAAGGGCAAGGAGAAGTGGAAGAGGAAGACAGGGTTCAGTCCGCAGGAAAACCGGATCATCGTCACGGAGGTGACAGAACACTACCAACAACTGTTTGTCACCTCCACTGTGTCATCGGCAACACAAACGGAAATATGGCAGCACATCGTGAACAACGTGAATGCAGTCGGAGTGTCGAGGAGGACAATGGAAAAGGTCAAGAGGCGCTGGATTGATGTGAAGGGCAAAACCAAGAAGAAACTCGATGCCAACATGAAAGCAGCAATGCAGATTGGAGGTGGGGGACCAGCGGCACACCAGGAGCTGGATGACATTGAGAAAATGGTGGCCACAGTCATCAGTCGGGATACGGTGCCAGGAGTCGGGGATCGGGACACTGCTCAACATGACCTGACACAACATCAGCAGGGTGAGTACCGACCAGGGACTGGGGGGACGGGAGGAGATGGCCACAATGGCACACATGCACAATTAAGTAGAGCACACTGCACACCCACAATGACTCTGGATCATGTCCCTGATCCCCATGCCACACTGCAGCACACATACAGAAACTCAGGGAATGTGTGTTGAAATGAATTTATTTGCACTTGCTGTGCCTGTGGTAATTTTGTACTGTCTCATGATTGCTAAGGACTGTCACAATGTGACGTCCTCATGTGAAGAAATTGTCAATGATGTTGTTCCTACGGGCTATTCCTGCTGCAGCTGCAGTGGGGTGTGGTCCACCTGCCTCATCTTCCTCATCATCGTCCGGTGCATCTGGCACTTGTAACCATGGGGCATTGGTGCATACACATATGTTGTGCAACACACAACATGCAACGATCATCTTGCACACGATGTCTGGGCTGTACAGGAGCCTCCCACCTGTGATGTCCAGGCACCTGAAACGTGACTTCAACACGCCAAATGTGTGTTCCATGATGCCCCAGGTGCGTTTGTGGGCCGCATTGTACTGCCTCTGGGCCTGTGTGTTCGTGGCTCGGAGGGGTGTCATCATCCAAGGGCAGAGTGCATATCCTTGATCACCTGTGACAGTGCAGAGAGACATGAGTCAATAGTTGGTTCTGCATGATGTGTTGGCAGGCTCACTAGTTGATTGGCGTGTGATATGTGTGTCATAGTGATTCCTGTGTATTACGTAGCCTCACTGCTGCTCCTCCCTCTCCCCGAGCCTAATTACTTGTGTGCGCTGCACGGTTGCATCACTTGCACTCCTACGGCACACCATTGTCATGCCTGTCTGCGCATGTCCACAAGCCTGACAACGACACTGTGATGTTGTGCGTTGAAGGTGGGCGGTCACGTGTGTGTAGGGCTATGGTAAGGATAGGGCGGACACAGATGTAGAGTTCATGGCTGGCTGAACTCGCGATGCGGTCGAGGCAAGACCTTTGGCTTATGCTGCGGCAATAGCGATACACACACAACAGTTGGCATGTATGATCCCGGACCCCGAGCGGGCTTGCGCTCATTCATTTATCCCTTCGGCCAAGCCCGCACTCCGGGGGCATGTTACATTGCAACTTTGTCCATTGCGGGACGGGTGGCGCCGACACTACAACAAAGACACTCGCATTAGGTACTTCATTGGCAAGCCCAACACTTAACCACGCCCAGAGCCCCGGGGTGATCATCCGCACCCCTACGCTGGACTGTCGTATGCCAGCCCACTCCGGCAATGCCTACAGGGTGGTACGACACAGCTACATGTCCCAGGTTTTACCCACTGCCTGAGGTGACATGGTTGAGTCCGCTGTACACAGCACAATTCAATTTGGTATGGCCCGGGGCCGTCATGCATACACAATGACCACGTGGACACACTTAGATAGTTTGTGGAACTGGCTACGGGCACGTGCGCCCAGCCCCTTTTATTGCCAGGGTCACATGTCCAGTGACGCCTGTGCTGGATGGCTGTGGGGTTGAGTGTGAGCCAGCCCTCAAGGAGTGGTTGGTGCTGGCAACAACTACAACAGTGATCAGACAATCAGAAGTTCACAGTTCAAACAACAAGGGTCCATGACTTGAGCTGCGTGGAGTTAGTGGCCCTGGATGCACAGCGGCCGGCACATGGAACACCGCCACGGGACGGTGACTACCGGTGCACTGAGGTAGGGCCACGAGAGCTGAGCGGGTCCTCGTCGATGTCCAAGGTGAATGTCGTGGAGGGTTTTGGGGGACAGTGGAAGGTGATCTTCCAGGGCATGATACAGATGGCAGTACCAAGCAGACACAGGTGATATGGAGGAGATGAATGCTACAGACTCATTTTTGACACCAAGTCAGTATCAGCTACATGATGATGAAGACAACCCCCAGGCCATAGACTCAGACACCACCAAAGTTCAACCAGAGAGTGTCCATGAATTTCGGGGCACGGAGTCAGTGGCACCAGAGCTGAAAGGGGATGCAGTCTGCGATGAGGCCTGTACAATGGTATAAACTCTGCCATAAATAAATCAAGACTCAGTTCCAAATGTGTGACCTACTTGACCGTAGTGTAGGCCAGAGGCAGCGGTCAGCAGGGGCCCCCAGCCACGTTTCCTTGGCTTGGGATGCACAGAGTTAGTGGCACCAGAGCAGTTGTTGGTAGTGTTCGGTCACCTCCGTAAGGAGGATCCTTTTTTCATCCGGACTGAACCGCGTCTTCCTCTTACTCCTCTCCTTGCGTACAATGATATGGACTCTGCCATTGAACAATCAAGACTCAGTTCCAAATGTGTGACCTACTTGACCGCAGTGTAGGCCGGAGGCAGCGGTCAGCGCAGGCCAACCACTGTTCAGGCAGCTCCTCCTGGTACTCTCACACATGACGTTGGAATGCCATGTGGCGATGATTTGTGGTTGACGGAGGTAGAAGCACCAGAGCTGAGCGTGTGTGCAGCCTGCGACGATACCGTGCCCTGCCTGGTCCGGACTGGATTGGATTGGTGTGAGGCCTGCTGGACCGCAGTGTAGGCAGTACACAGGTGACCCCGCGGTGCTGGGCCGCAGTGTAGGCCGAAGGCAGAAGTCAGCAAGGGCCCACAGAGACGTGTCATTGGAATGCTATGCACAGAGTTGGTGGCACCACATCGAAGGGAGTACAGTGATATAAAATCTGCCATAAACGTATGTACTCTGCCATTGTATAATCAAGACTCAGTTCCAAATGTGTGACCTACTGGACCGCAGTGTAGGCCGGAGGCAGCGGTGGAGTACGACAATGAGAAAGGAGTACTGGGGGCCTGTGTCGCGGAGGCCGTGATGGTCTGAGGAGGCTGCCATGGTTGCGGGCCTCGGGCTTGGAGCTTGCACCAGCACGTGGTGCGCCCTCTTTCACACATGCCGGTGTTGGCAGGTGAGCAGTGAGGCCTGGGTGCGCTGGGGCAGGCAAGACGGGTCTTGGGACCAGCGGCCTGGGGTGCAGCAGGCGCACAAGATCGCAGGCACTGCCGCTCACGGCATCGGCCTCGTGGCGGGGTGAGAGGCGCCGCCCTGGCAGACACGTTGGCCATTCCAGAAGAGAACCACACCCAGAGTAACGGGCTTTTTATTCACACCCCTACGCTGGCCTGGCATATGCCGGGCCAGACCACTCCGCTCACGCTTAGGGGGGGGATGTAACAAGCTACATTTCCGCATTCTTCCCCACTGGCTGCGGTAACATGGTTGCGTCCACTGTCCAGTACACTGCAGACACCAGCAGTGTATGTCGACATGGAAATGTCTGTGGTCTGCATACTCAAGTCTGTCCAGCACATCCACGCCACACTTGGCGTTGTGTACATTCACATTCATGGGTCACTTGCCTCCTTCGCACATGCCTGGTTCCCACCTCTCCCCACATTCTGCTATTGTGTGGCTGAGGTGCCAAGCTGTTGATGGCTTGTGTAAATGCCTAGCCCAGGTTGCCACAGTAAGTTGTGTTGTCGTGTCTGGAATGTGGGGATGTTGGTTGTCATGTTGTATGTGATTTTGTGACGTGTGCATTCCCAGAGTTGTGAGTTGTATGTTGGTGGAGTTGAGGTGTGTGGTGTGTTCAGTTGTTACTTACCGACGAGCAGTGCATTTCCATAGGTGCCATCCTGAAAGCGCTGGTTGATGATGGACTGTTGGAAGATGAAGGAATCATGCACACTGCCTGGGTAGTTGGCAACGACATTGGTGAAGAGTCCCCGGTGGTCCACTATTGCCTGCACAATGATGGAATGCGTGTGTTTCCTGTTGCGGTAATTGTGTGCAGTGGCGGCAGGGGGCACGAGGAGTACATGTGTGCAGTCGATTGCCCCCAACACGTGTGTGAAGCCAGCTATGGCATAGAAGCCTTGCTTGATCTCCAGCAGTTCCTGCGCAGTGTGTGAGAAGTAAAGTTGCTGGGGTACCAAGCTGATGATGGCATCCAAGACAGGTGTGAGGATCTTTGACAGGGCTGGCTGTGAGACTCCTCCCACTATGGCAGTTGTTGGTTGGAAGGTCCCAGAGGCCAACAGGTGCAGCACGTATATGTTGGTTCTCCGCTGTGTTGGTACCGTCAGCCTGTGGGCAATGAGGGTCAGGATGCGGAGGATGGTTGTCCTTTTGAGCCTGTAGTTGGCAATGACTTCCTCTGGCGTTAAGTCTCCGAGGCTGGTGCGTTTTCGGAAGTTCCGGTGTCTTTGTCTGTGCTGCCTCTGTGGCAGTCCGGGGGGTGTCCTGGGGGGGTGGGGGTCCTGGCAGTGGTTGCGGTGGGTGTTGTGGCCCTCTTGGGGCTCTGAGCTGCATGATCAGTAGCTCCATGGCATCTGTTGTTCTTCTGGTGTGGCTGTGGGCTGGGCTCCCTTTTATGGTGCAGGTTGTCGTCCGACTTAGCACCAGGTAGGAGCAGGTGTTAAATCCATGCTGCTAACGCGCCTTATCACATGTTTTTGAATCTTATCGCCAATCTGGCTGGTCGTTGAGAATGTTGCGGAGTGGTGTTTTCGCTGGTTTTTGCATGGGAACGCCTACTCTGCATCTCATTAGCGTTAGTTGCCAGTGTCATCCGTGGCGATGTTTTTTGCGGCTGCTATCGCGGGTAAACTGGTGATATCAGCTGTTAGCACCTGCTTGTGAATGGTGCAATGAATTTATCGCCACTTTGGCTGCGATAAAGTGCCGCTAACTCGGCGATAAGTCCTTGTGAATATGCCCCAAAATCTACAGAATTCACCACAATTGGGTTTGAATTACGGTGTGAAAGAAAGTACTCAGGAATGTGTTTTAAGCAGTGTGCTTGATCCTAAGTTCTGACCAAGACCCTGATGGGTCACTATATCAGAGCAATCATTGGTAATCGTTATTCCAGATACTGTCAGGTTTGTCTTTGTCTCTGATGAACTTTCTGTGTTGTATAATTTTATTAATGAGGGTGTCCATCTGATTTGAATATCTACCTGTCCTCTTGTGTTTTAGAACTACCTTTCATGATTTACTGTGTGCACATTGTTTTATAGAATTTACAACTACCCTTGTGAATGTTTAGCGTTGGTGCTCATAAGGACAACAATGTGGAAGGTCTGGCCTCTGTTTGCCACTCAAAGAAGGACCATGCTTTTCATTTTAGGTGTTCAGTGTGCCAAGCCATCCAACTGAGAACCAGTTCGTTTTTGCCCCAGAAAAGGCAGACTGGTCACTAGGGCACCATGGACCATCAGCTATGGGTGCCTGCAGGTAACTACAGTGTTTTGCACTTGCCCTCCTCACTATACTTCAGCATAAGCCTCAGTCAAGAATCTATGCCGCACATCCACCAACCATAAAACGTCTAACCAGGCTCTCCAACTCAGTAAACATGGTGAAAACAGTTAGAAGTCTCCACCCAGACAATGGTTGCCTTATGTTGAATAGGTTCCCATAGCATGAGTAAAGTTAAACCCTGAGCAGTTATTCTTGGGAGCTGCCTTATTTAACACATCTGCATGTGAAAAGGCATCAAATGAATGAAAGGTGCTTCCTGATAAATTAGCCTTCATCCTATCAATGAGTAGGACTTAGGAGTGTAACAACAAAAGTCAATCTGCCTTCTCAAATGCTACATATTCTGCATGGTTTTTGGGAATTATTATTCTTCATTGCCTTCAATTCACAGACCAAGCTGGGTCGTGAGAAAGAGTCAAAGGGAACCCTACACAAGCAAAACAGTTCCCCAGTGGTACTAGGCAGTGCCACTTATGTCTGAATTGAACTGGACTTTAGGTTATGTGACTTTAGAGGCAGAGCTTTGTGGCAAACTTGCCTTTAATTATATTTTAGACATTCCTCCTCCCTATCTGCAGATTTACTGACACAGGTGAAGAAGAAGCTGAGATGTGACACAGATGACGGAGAAGCTGATCAGAAGGAGGAGGTGGATAATGAGACTCTTCTGTATTTTCTGCCTCTTATCCTTTTAATTTTCTCTAGGGCTAGCCCAATTGAACTGATTAGGAGAAAGAGTCAAAACCAAATTAATAGTATTTGCCCTTGTGAAAGATGTCTTCCCTTATAAGCCTTACTGCACTGAACTGTCTGTTGCCTGGGGTTGTAAATTGCTCACTTGCAGAAGCCTACTCCAGCAATGTTCCATTCAGAGTCTTTCACTGAGTTGCCTTGTTTACAGCACTTTGCAGGCATGCACAGGTCCAGCAGAGTCCCGGAGAGAAGATTGGTTGGGAACATTAATCAATTCCCTGAAATGTCTGGGCTCCCAATACCTACTGGTGAGTTTTGGTAGCACTTACAGTTAATGGCAAGAACATTACCTAAACAAACATTAGCACAAGCACTAGTAACGCCAACAGTTTTGGCCTCTGCAAGCTAGTGGGATTTGTATTTGTTTCTCAGTTTTCATTACAAGCATGTGACACAAAAAGAAAAAGAAAAAAGAAGCATGTAAATGTCTGAATGTGGTTACCATACCGTTTAAAAAATAATGTGAATGAACTGTTATAGAAACCATTGTCGGTTTTAATGCACATAACAGGAAAATAAGATTGTTATTGGATCTAAGCAAAGGTACTATTTGCTTTAAATTAAACAAAAACATCGTTTAATACACAATAAAGACTGCAAAAGGATAAAGAATGGCAAGAAAAAGCACTGGCTAAGCTAAGTATTAACCCACCAGCCCTGGCACTGAAATGTACTTCTTTTTGGGCAGATGTCCACATAATCAGGAAATGTCTTGTCGAAATATCCTTTGCATACAAACGCGCCTGCCGATGCTTCTATGTTCGTGGGCACTCCCGAAGGCTGATATTGAATGCCGATCATTAATGTCTCCTCCATCCGGAGTTAATTTGCTTTTACCAATTCAGAAAGATTTTCTTTGACCTCCTACCCCACAAGTTATTGGCATACCATTAAAAAGGTTCTGTCCTTCCAACTGCTGTGTCCTCGCTGATCGAAGGTACATCAATGCCCATCACATAAGTTTATCAGCATATTGTCAAGGTCCGGTCCTACCCACTACTGTGCCTTCGCTGATTACATATGCATTCACAAGGAGATGATGGACGGAGCGCTGAAACTTTTCAGACACTCACCCCCAGTCACAGATCTGGGTTGAATCCATCATCATTCTTTAGCTCACTTTGCCACCCCAGTTCAGACATAGCTATATGCAAATCAGTCTTGACCCTGTGCCTCATGGGAACAGTCCAGCCCGAACTGCCAAGCCAGGCCTTCCCTGAACTGGAAACAAGCATTCATGCCTACAATATAATTTTATCATCATATTATGAAGTTGTATACATATCCTGGATTCTTGGCCATTATTCCATGACTGTTCATTAATTCCTAGTACTGACATCAAATTTTCCTTCTGGTTTTCCTGATGAAGGTGCCATGTTCGCCGAAACATGCGTAGATACATTGAAGAACCACCATCAATTGATTTTATAAGCCACCCTATTAAATTGTTTCTTTTTGTATATATTTCATTGTGTTTATTGTGTTTTGCTGTTATAATTTGTTTTGTTATTCATTTTTCATATGATTATTCAAACTATTTCATGTGAAACAACTCTATTCATTTGTTCAATTTTCTGTTTTGTCACTGTATTTCAAATGTTTATTCATACACAGCCTCATTAGCAATTTGCTTCATAGTTATTCCATTTTAAATGATTTTCTAATAATAAAATGATTTTTTTATAGTTCACTGTGGTACATTGAGTCCATAGTTATCATTCCAGATTTATGGTCTTAAATTGTCTCGAGACCAACCAGTTGCCCAGAGATTGTTTTCATGCACGGATACATAATCAGGAAATGGCCATCATTCAAAATGCAAGAAAGCCAAATGTTTTAATTGGCATAACCTCTTCCCCATGCTGTATGATGTGGTAGATAGAATCAAAACGGGAATGGGAAGTAAAATAATGAATGGATAAAGAGGGCTGGCCTAAACCTCTCTGTGAAGGAATATATTTATGTATTTTTATTTATGAATTTTCTGATTACATTAGGCTGACAATATAGCTAAAGCTTTCTCTGTACCAGACCTAATGTCACCATGATTTCCTCCAAAGCACAAAAGTGAGTATACCTTGAGACAGACAAACATTAGGTGGCCTCAGAAAAGGCCTCTGTTATGTGATGTCGTATTATGTTATGTCATACTATGCTATGCATTATGTTATGTAGCATATGTTGTTTTTGTGATGTAATGTTATGCTAAGCTCTGTTAAGTTGTTTGCCAAAGGTGGGAAGACTCTTGGCACACTTGAGCCTTGGCTGTCCAGTTACTCTTATTTAGCACTAAACTGCTTTATTAAATCTGCAGCCTCAAAGGGGTCTTTCATATTATACACCTTAATGTTCAGCACTACTCTTAGAGTAGCGGGGAACTTCATTTGAGCTGTGGCGCCTAATGATTTGAATTCCTGGATATATTTCCCTAACTCCCACTGTCTATCATGGGTCGTCCTGGAAATATCTGACCTAGTGAGGAAAGTCATTACACCCATGTAGAAACTGTTAGCGTTTAGGGCTTCAAAAAGAATCTGCTCAATTAGTGAATATGTTTTAAAGTTGATTAATATCTTCCTTGCTTTCACCCTATTGTTTTTTTTTAAGGATCCCAGTGGATTCTCTACATGTCGAATTCAAAGCCCTTTAGTTCCACCGAGGGGATACCCTCCCCGATCTGGTTTATTATCAACTCTTTCAGGTTCCCGCCTGCCTTACCTTCTGGGATAGTCAACACTCTTACGTTATTCCTCATAGAGTGATTTTCTGATAGTTATAGCTTGTCACAGAGCTCTTTTTCCCCTGATTTCAAATTCTGGATCTCTCTTTGATTAGCATCCACCTTTATATATAATGCCTCCAAAAAGGCTTCCATAGAGCAGAGCCTCTCTGTGAGAATCATCACCACCTAAGTTCTAGGCTATCGCAGGCACCTTGAATTTTTGCTTGTTTTTTCTCTGATATTTCTAACTTAAGCTTGATCTCCTCTATTTAAGTCACTAACAGGGCTGCTATACCTGCGTTTGGCTGCCTGTGCCTGGCATGCCCTTTGTATTGCATTTAATTCTTTTTCTCTATCCCCTTCTGGAGTATTTTGACTAAGAGCTTAAAATCTATTTGTGAGCTCCAACTGGGCTATCTCATTGGGGGCTGTATGCACTGCTGTATTCGCTGCTTTCATATTGGGTGCTGATGGGGTAAAAATCAATGGTGTAGTGCTGGGACACTCCCCCCTATCTCCTTTTGCCAGTACCTTGAAAAAAGATCGCAACGAAGGCGTGATTTTGACCTCCAGTTTCGCTGGTTCCCTCTGGCTCTGTGTGCTCACAGAACCTGACTTTCCCCCATGATGGTGGATAATAAGGTCGGAGGGCAATACGCTTTTTAGGCTAGTCTGCTGGGGATAAGTGCTATCTTTTTCCTTAGTCAACGACAGTTCTAGACTTACTTGTTTGTTCCTGAGGGAGTATCTGCTGTTCTTGCCTTGCGTGTTCCTGGGGTCTGTGTCTTTTTCGATGGGACACTTGCCCCCTGGTGTACCAGGGGAGGTTTCTTGGCATGGGGGCAGGGGCTCCGCCCCTGTAGTTGTGTCCCGTTAATATTTTTTAAATTAAATAAATGGATTCACCTGCTGCCATGAATATTGCTTATGCAGCAATAAACAAGGCTTCTTTCTGATGCTCGCTCTACCCGAGGGTCAAGCAGTCACATCAGAGACAGGCACATGCTCAAACTGCGCATGTACCGTGTTACAGGATTTTCAGAGTTTATTTGATTTCAGCCCTTGTTTCTGTGGCCTGCCCGAACGTAGGGCCACTCCCCCCTGGGACGTTCAACACCCTCGCTGACTGACTGCATTGAGGCGCTTCAGGCTGCAGCCTGTGCTTTCCAAAACAGCGTGTCAGTTAGCGAGGGTTCACCTTTACCAACTCAAAGTGGGGTGGAACAGCCAGCCTCCCTGATCCCACCCCTCTCTGTGACGAGTTGGGTGCAGGGGGCCAGGATTGGAGGCAGAAGGATTGCAAACACGTGGGCAACATCAGCAAGCACTTTGAATGCGGGGAGAAAGGTGTGTGAATTTAAGACACACGCAGTCGCGGCTCCTGGAGGAAGTGCTGCGGGGTGGTGGGGCGGGGGAGGGTCAGGGTGGGGGGTAGTAAACTCCGGCATATGGCCGAACAGAGTAAAGTACATAAATAAATAAATAAAACGAATTACATTGCACGCGCTGCAACGCCAAATGGCGATGCGGCGCGCGCAATGTAATTTGTTTTATTTATTTATTTATGTACTTTACTCCGTTCGGCCGTATGCCGGAGTTTACTTCCCACCCTGCCCCTCCCCGCCCACCCCGCAGCACTCCCTCCAGGAGCCGCGACTGGACACACGAAGCCCAGGAATTATGTAATTCAATCTCTGCCCAGTTCCGTCAACGCGTTTTTCTCTCCATCGAGGTCAGGTATTTGGCAGCTGAGGGGAAAGGTGAAGTGTTTCTGCATTTCTGCTTTCATAGATTTAAGTTTTGAAAGCAGCACAGCATCTGTAGCAAATTCCACCGCTACATGTGCGCTGGCATATTAAATTTTTCACTTGTGTGCTGGCATATTACATTTTTCACTTGTGTGTTGGCATATTGCATTATTCACTTATGCGCTGGCATATTACATTTTTCAAGTGCACTATGGTAGCCTTGCATGTGTGTGCCTTGAAAAGTGTATTGCTTTTCAGTAAGTCCCCTTTGCATCTCATTTTTAAGAGTGGTGAGCTGAGTAGAGCTTTTTTTTTTATTTAAAGGTGGCATCTGTGTTCTCTTTTTACAGCGTGTCCCCAACCATTAACATTCAAATCCAACACTCACTTTCTTGAGCCAGAAAACGGGAAACTGTAAATACCAGGCAGACCCAAAGGACATTCATCTTTTTTCAAATATGCTTTAGCAGTTGCCTTGCAAACATCTTTAGGCCTAGGTTTGTGATGTAATATTCAGTTAAATGTCACGCTTTCCAGCCCCACAAACGTTTATTTCAAATAGTTGCAGTTTGGCTTAAGTATTTAATTTAAGAGACATTGTTCCTCACATTTGTCTGTTTTGATGCAGTAAATAGTTAGTTCAAGGTATATATTATGTTCTAATTTAATGATTGGAAACAATATACAAATTGTGTAAGGTGTGCAATAGAGCCTGGTACTATAGATATATAACTATAAGATAACCCAATGTATCCAAGTGTGATTGCCTACTGATGGAGTTTCACAACTAATGCTTTCAGCCGGTTGTCATAGTGAACTTGTATGGATTCAAATGAACTGTGTGCCTGTCTCTCACACTTCTTCATCCATCACACTGCTAAGTGCTGTGTCCCATAACCAGATGGCAGCACCACAGCAGCCTCCCCACATTCATACCTTGCAAGATATAGCGTGCTACGTATATATGCAAGTGCTTCAATGCCCACATAGGTAGTAGGCGCTACATACATATTGCAATACAATACAATAAGTGTGTGGAGGAAATTGAAGTAAGAGGCAGCAACAGCAAGAGAGGGAGAGTAAAGCAGGACAAGGAGAAAAAAGAGGAATCAAGAAAAATTTGAAATTGATACATACAAGGAAGGGAGAGAGAAAAACAAAATGGGAGTAGGTAGAGGAAATGTTCTGAAGAATACAAGAGTTATAGAAATTGAAATGGAATGGAATTAGGTAGCTTGATATGGCAGGGCATAGAGAAAGTAACAGATTAATGGACTGGTGGAAGGAGACAGAAAGGTATAGAGAGTACAAATGAGGGGATTTTTATTTCTGATTGCTATCCACAAAAGTATTGTGCTAAAGGAACAATCTACGCTGGCTATCCACTGTGAAAATATACCTTGGGTAAGTTTATATAGCTGTGTATAGATTTACTATCCTTAATTAAAAATCTATACACTTTGAGAAGCCCACCCATGAAGTCACATGGTGAAAGTTGCTCTCGCTCACTACACTTGCTTGTGCAGTCTAATTCAGGATTTAGTTTTACGCCTTACCACATTCACAATTCACCGGTCGCCACTGTGGTGTACTGACTTCATACTGTGAGCACTTCTTCTTGATCCCCGTTGTGAATGTGCCTCCGGGGGCTTTACTCTGGCACCTGATGCCCCCCCCCCCTCCGTGAGGTTCGCGTAGAAATTTCCTTCTGAGCAGCTGGGATGTTTTGGGGGTTCCAGCAGGTGCTGATACTGATGGAATGACAACAGAAGCCGATCTGTACTGCCGCGCAAAGTTTCTGCCTGAGCACCTTGGCTGCCCGTTGCCATGGCCTTTCAAAAGATAACTGCATGGCCACATACCGGTTACCTCCATGAACGGTGCAATCAGCTCTCCTGCACCATGACAACAATTCTCCAAGACCCCTGAGGTACCTTTCTATGTCATTACATTGTCTGATTTTCTCCTGTAGCACCAGGCCTGGGCTCGCGGCCGATGTGTTAGCAAGCCGTCATGTTGGAACCACTTTTATAGAATGCATTTTTAGTACATGAGGCCCATAATTCCATATTTGGAAAATGCTATCACCTGCGAAAAGCCGCACAGCTTTTCCAAGAGTACTCCTGGTACCCTGTGACTTGTACAACCTTCGCTGCGAACTCCTAGACAGCTTTTCAAATCGGAAAAAAGTGTAAAAATGCGATAAAGTGGAGGTGTACTCTTCTTAACATATTTTTATACATTTTCCCTCATATCTTTAATATGAAAGTAATACTTTTCATAGCATATTTAGGGGCATATTATCAAGGGCCCTATCTCCGCTTTTTTGGCTTTAACAGCCAGAAAAGCGGAGATAATATTTTCGCCCTATTAACAAGGCGGTGCTAACATGCATTAGCGCATGTTAGCAGCCGTTCTCAAAACGCCTCACCTCGCATCGCTAATGAGATGCAAAGTAGGCGTTTCTTTTCAAAACAACACGGAAAATATCGCTAACTGCACTATTCTGTATTAACAAGCCGGCCCAGGACACCCATAGCGATCTAAAAAGCCACGCTAACCGCGGTTATCGCCGTAAGCTAACGTCTGCAAAATTTCTGACTTAGCCTTAGAATCCACCTCCCTTAATAAATATAGCTAAGTCCACATCTCCCTATTACCAAGGATTCCCTTATCTCTGCAGTTGTATCGCTGGATTTCCAGCGATGTTCCCTCATTTCGGCACTATCGCCGGATTTTATATCGCCGTGGAGATAAGCGTTGATGATAACGCGTTATCTCGGCGATTAAATCCAGCGATAGCCGGCGTTAAACAAACTCGCGCTAAGCGCGCTCTGTGATATTTATCGCAGTTTGTTGTTAATATGCCCCTTAATTGCTTACCCAGTCCATGATTAAAATGTAAGATGATCCACGCTTCATTTAATTGATCGCCCAAATCATTAGAAAAGTCACCTGACATTCTCCTACCAACAACACTCAAGCAATTTAATCGTCTTTCAAAGACTGCATAAAATGCAATCGCTCTGTACAGACATGAAAAACAAGAGGTCCTTCAATAAATATAATAACAGTAAGTAACATAAACAAAGAAGCAATACAGTTATCATGTAATGATATCATAGCTGCAATGTTTATCCACTTTTTGTCATATCTACAAAGTAATTGAATCCCAGCTGTGAAAAAGCAAACCAAAGTCCACATAATTTCGTGTCACTTAAGCACAAACACTACCTTGCACAAATGCAACGTTATTTTGCAATTTCACATAAACTGATGAGTGTTTTGGCAATTATGGAGCTGCAAACAAAAAAAAGGTTTTTGAATGAGGATCAGTATTTCGCTGTTGTTGTGGTCTGAATAGAGCGTTGTTCTTTGTTAATAACCCCATTATTGATTTAAATACGTTATAAATTCTTCACAGTAATGAAAGAAGCAATAGCAATTGAGACGTATCTTGACTCAAACTGCTCCCTGGGCGCGGCTAAGCCAGTGAACTGGGCAACAGGAGATGCACAGAGGCACACACATGCTGCAACCTGCTTTCCCAGCCCTTCTATTTCTATTGAAGACTGACAGGCTTCAGAAGATTTCCTGTTGTTTTGATCTCTGAGGACATGAAGTAAATCATAGCAGAGCCGATTCTATTCACATCCTTAACAGACTCGGTCTGGAACATTCTCCTGTGGGTAAAACTAAAATATGCGAGGCTCGTTCACAGAATCAGTAAGCGGTTGTAAAATAGCGTGGTTGGATATGTGACGATATATTGCTCATTTTGTCCATAATGTGAAAATTGGCACTGACTCGCTGCAACTTCTTCTATCATACACAAAGGTAATGAAGGCAAACCTTGTACAATCCCAATGAGGAATGAGTAAGAAATCCATACATATTATCATTGTTAATATTAATATTAGTAACATATATCCATATACATATAATCACTGAAAACACAAAGGTAAAAGGAACATTATAGGTAGGTGAAATTGTCAGTTAAATCATTCAGTTATAAATTAGCAACACTACTGGAATTCACCAGTTATAGATACCTAAAACTAACTTTAACTCATGACCTAAAGTAACTATAACTCGTGCTTCCGCCATACACGGTCTTGTCATGAATATGGCATTTCAGATGTTGCACTGATGTTATCAATGAAGTCATAAAATATGTCATGAATGATGTAATATGTGAGGTAATTAGTGCATAGTGAAGCATGGCCCACCCCGGGTTCTGTTTTTTTTTAAGCGCAGGGTTTTTAAAAAAAGATTTTACCGATGATCCATAGATCCTTTATGAATTCACAGTAACCATTTTTTTAAAGTCATTTTTGGCCATGTGGGGGGTCCGAAGTTATAAGCAAACCTATTGAAACGTGGTCCTACCTATAACTACCCAGTGGCGACTGCCATTGGGTAATATATATATAGATGTATATAAATATATATAAATAAATACATTTAACTGGGTAGTTATAGGTAGGTAAGCATTCCAATAGGAAATGTGTTTTTTGAGTTACTAATAACTTTGGCACTGTTTGACAAATCTCCACAAAATGCTCCAAATAAGTGCTCTTTTGCACCTAGTTTGTGAATGAAAGGTTTCGGGGTGATCCATCAAGCGGTGGTTGAGAAAAGAGTTGATCTCAAAACAGAAAATCCATATGCTTTTTCCATAGACTTATTTAAGAAGGACTAACGCAATAACTGCCGAAAGGAACTACACCAAATTTGGCAGGAAGCTAGATCCTTGTCCGCAGGTTGTGCCTCTTGTGATTTGGTGTAAATCCATTCAGTAGGTTTTGAGAAATTAGGGTTAAAAAATATTTGTATATCTGGACAGTTGGGTTCGAAGGACACTTGCAAGAGTTTTAAAAAATAGAGCATTCTGATTGGCCCAGGGAGCTTTTATCCCTTGGGACATGTTGCTCCCGCCGGAGGCAGACTCCAACGGAAGAGTGCTCTGATTGGCTGACAGCAACCTGATTTTTTCTTCAGGAAGCAGCTCTCTGTCTTTAGGAAGCAGCTGAAGTTGCTTTTTGTTGGAATGTTTCAGGAAGATTTGTCAACCAGCATCAAAGTTATTAGAAATCTAAAAAATGCCATATCTATGGAAAAGCAATCCTAACTATAACTACCCAGTGGCATTATTATTAAAATATTTTTTTTTTGTGGGGGTCGCAAGTGGTAATCTTGGATTTCAAATCTTTTGGGGTTCCTGGTCCATGTTGGACCTCCTGCATCCCTGCAGGATTGCGAACATGAACTCCAGTCTGTGGTCACAAAAGCTTCTGAAAATCACTGTGGTAGTACAGCTACAGTCATGGATAACAAAACCTAATAACATCTGAAATTCACCAGTTCAGGAAACTAACCAAAACTTGTCCCCTTGTCATGGACTGTGCATGATCTTAAATAGTGCATCACTCAAGACATGTTACATGACATCACTGATGGCATCTCAAATACCATCAGTGATGATATCACTGACATGCACCAGACCCTGTGGAATGCCAGTGAGGTTGAACACTATGCGGGACATGGCATAGGTCCTGCATCTTGAGCCTAACCTGCTGCAAAGTGCCAACTGCTGCCATGCTTTATGCATGGCAGCTCCTGCCCCACCTTGATAGATCTTGTGCCAAAGTTGCCATACTTGCACTAAATTAAATTTGCTCTGTATCGGCCAGGTTTCATGCCGATTCATCAAATGATGTAATAGTTTTTAGCAAATGAACACTTTTTTGATCCCCTCTTTCAAATTTGCCCCCTTAATGAATCTACACAAATGTAAAAAAAAATGCTAAGCTAATCATGGTAGCATCTGCCAAGTTTCATGCAAATGCATCAAACAGCACTATGGTCATAGAAAAAAAGCACCTTTCGAACTTTAGAGATAGCTCTGCAATGTAACCTCTCTATGCCGAGGCTGAACAATCTTTAAACACTAAGGGGCCTATTTACAAGCGGAGTTTTGGCACTCTTGCCCCATACAAGGTGGTGAAAGAGTGACGCAAGTCCTAAATGAGATTTATGAAGACATGAAAGGCCACTTTGCATGGCCATGAGTGGCTCCATAAATCTGGAGTAAAGCAACACAGCGCAAATCGCTGTGTTGCCTTCCGGTCTAGGCACTTCCGGGCGGGCAGGCAGCATTCTAGCTGTTTTCCCTGCCTACTTAACCCCATGCCATGCTGGCGCACAGCGGACAGTTGCAGAGTCTGCTTGCGTATTGCCTGCACTAACTCCTCGCTAACTCCTCGCTACTAAAACATGCTGTACAGGTTTTTTTATTTTTTTTACCTTTTAACTTTTATTCAAGCTGAATGTTGTTAACTGATACATTTACCAGCAACTCTTCTCTGCCTCCTGCTCCGGTCTGCCGCAGCGTCAGTGCCGATTGTGCGGAGCAGAAGGCACACCCCTCCACTTCCAGTCTAAGCACTTCCGGGCGGGCAGGCAGCATTCTAGCTGTTTTTCCCTGCCTACTTAAACCCATGCTCATGCGGGCGTGCTGCTGGCGTGCCGAAGGCTCGCCTAAGGCAAGCTTGTCTGCGCCCATCCACATCCGGCCTGGGCCAGGGGCCAGAGACCCTGATCCTTCTCCACCAGCCCCCTTAGTCTACACCTCACTGGCTCTGCACAACTTAAGGCCCAAAGCTAATGTTTCATGTCAGATTTCCTCCCCGGAGGCTTTCCCAGTCCCATGTGCATGCGGTCAGCCTGAATGGCCGCCTTGTCACCCTCAGGCGATTCCAGCCTTTCCTTACCAGGAGGCGGCCTTCCAGCCTAAGGCGAAGGACTTCACTCATCCTACCCCTCTTACACTGCTTAGGTGCTTCAACCTAAACTGTCGCTCCCTTGCGAAAAATCAGTCTCACTTATTTAATTTTATCTGTCACAGAGACACTGACATTATTCTTTTAACTGAAACATGGCTTCACGAGGGCTCCTCACCAGACATAATCTCTGCCCTCCCTGCCAATTTTGCTCTTACGGGGATTAACAGACCTCACAGAGCAGGTGGCAATATTAAAGACCTTCAAATCCCTAACTGTGAGGCACTTCACTTTTCTCTATCGGTTTCACCAAAATTTACTCTCTCAGGGGCCCTCATTTATTGCCCTCCGGGACCGTCAAGTATCTGATGCTCTAGTTTACCAGATTATTTTGCGCCTCTCATTCTACAGGCAGCAAATTTTACTTTGCTCGGCGATATCAATTTACAACTCGAGGATCCCAAAGATAAGCTATTGGTAGCCCTCATAGAGGACATGAGATCTCATGATCTTCCTCTTTTGAATTCTGCACCCACCCAAATTGCGGGCCATCTTTTGGACCCTATCTTTTCCAAACGTTCACTCCTCTCTGCTGACTTTCCGGTCCAACTAAGCTGCACCTTTCAATATTACAGTTCCTTCTTCTCCGGCTAATTGGGCGTCCCGACAAACTCCTAACAGGCACTGGGCTAAATTGGATATGAGGGAATTAACCAAACGCCTCCTTCATATCCTTCCTGTTCTTTCTTCTAGATCAGATACTGACCAAATCACAGTACACCATTGGCTCAAAGTGCCACGGCTTCAATTCTGCCTCGATCTTCTAAATTACAGGACAGAGTGTGCCCTCCGGCACCCTGGTTTAATGACAGCCTCCGCTTAGAAAAAAAGGCTTGTAAAGCTTTGGAAAGGGTCTGGAGGAAGCACTATGCACCTGTGGCTAAGGCTGCTTATGTGTCAGCCTTGAAAAAATATCATGCCTCCTGTAAAGCTGCACGGGCAGCTTTTTATACTGAAGTAATCTCTAATGCTCACAACTGTCAAAAAACCGTGTTTAAAGTAGTAAAGGATTTGTCGGCAGCTTGCTCATCTGCACCGCCCCCCTCCCTTTCCCACTAACAGTGTGACAAACTTGCCTTGTTTTTTCTAAACAAAGTCGAGTCTATTCACCAGCAATTAGAAGCTAATGCTTCTATGCTTGCGACCCCTTCTCCGAATGTTCAACCACCCGGTCCATCAGTTCCTCATCTCGGGGACAGTCAGCATACAGTAAAGTCAGACACTTCCTTAACCCCTTTCCACCATCTAAATTTAGCCTACTTGAGGAGGCAGCCCTCAGGTTAGTGATGGACCTCCTTAATTCCTCCTTGGTCTCAGGGGAGGTACCTCAGAACTGGAAGCATGCCTTGATACTCCCTTTACTCAAGAAGAAGGACCTTGACCCTCAGTGCTAGTTCAACTTCAGGCCAATCTCACTTCTCTCTGTTTTCTCCACAATTTTGTAAAAACATGTTAAACTCACCTCTCCTCCTTCGTGACCACTTCTAACGTGCTGCCCCCGTCCCAGTCTGGGTTTAGGGTGGGTTTTAGCACCGAATCCGCCCTACTCTGAATCACTGATTTCTGAGGCAAGAACGTGACTCTGGTGGGACAGCCGCCCTTATCCTCTTAGATTTAAGCGCAGTGTTCGATACGGTCTCAGACTCTATTCTCTTGGATAGACTGGAGGCTTTAGGCATTGCCGACACTGCTTTGAAATGGTTATCCTCCTTTCTGAAGGATCGAACTTTCAGGTCTTTCCAGCAAACAACATTTCTTCTACTCTAACACTGACCTCGGGGGTTCCGCAGGGGTCCATTTTGAGCCCTCTGTTGTTTAACATCTACGTACGTCTCTTGATGGATGTGATTGAAGAATCTGGTCTCACCGTATTCTCGTATGCTGATGATTCTCAGATTATTTTTTCACTATCCGATGCTTGAAACAAAGACACTTCCCCTCTCAGGCAAGGTTCGGCTAATGTTGCACTCTGGATGAACAGAAACACTCTCAAACTCAATGGCGATAAAACCTAAGTCCTGGTCGTGGGAAATAACCCTGATCTCTGGGGAGTCAGTCATTGGCCTACAATATTGGGGTCTTTGCCCGTCCCGGTGGATAGAGTCAAGAATCTCGGTTTCATTATCAATAAAAATCTCTCTCTGACAACACAGGTCTCTAAGCTCACGGCCTCCTGTTTTTCCATTCTGAAATGGCTTAAGAAAATACTCTGGCTGAACCCTCTAAGTTCACAGAGAACAGTGATGCAAGCTCTGTTCACTTCCAGATTGGATTATGGGAATGCTCTGTATCTGGGTGCTGACAAAGCCTTGATTCGTTGCCTGCAGATCATCCAAAATGCGGCTGCCTGCCTTCTCTTTCGACTGCCAAGATTTTCGCCTGTCTCTTCCTTGCTGCAGAGACTGCACTGGCTGAGAGTTGACAAACGGATTAAGTTCATGGCCTTTTGTTATATGTTTCGCACTAGACACGGTCTTTCTCCTTCTTACATCCAAGCCCTGGTGTCTCCATATGTCCCCAGCCATGCGCTGAGATCACCCAACCTTCCACTGTTTTCGGTGCCCAGGTTTCTCAGAGCTCGTCTTAAGGGGCGTTCCTTTTCTGTGATGGGCCCGAAACTCTGAAACTCTCTGCCATTTGCTCTCAGATCCTGTAACTCACTGCTTCAGTTCTGTAAAAACCTAAAAACTTTCCTTTTTAGCAGCCCTGATTAAACCCCGCCTCTTGATATTCTTCTTGCTATGCCATGCCACTGTCCACCGATAGCACTGGGAGACCCTTTGGGGTAGCTGTGCGCTCAATAAGCTTCTTATATAAAATAAATAAATAAATACTCTGCCCTGGGAAGACATTCCACTGTGTTGCGTGGGTGTTCCCATGCAACTCCCATGGTTTTACAGATTAACCAAAGCTGGTGAACCTTGGATGGTACCAAAAAGGTACACCTTTCCAGGGGAGGCGTAACGAGGAGAAAGATCTCTATTTCTCCTCGCTACTTCCTCCTTCTATGTGTGCTGCATTCTGCAGCATACATAGAAAGAGGAATATGCCTCTCAGGATTGTTTTTATGCAGGAAGGTGCCCCTTCATGCACAAAAATAATGCTGCATGCATTCCTGTGGCATTCTTTGTTCCTTGATGAAAAAAAAACCTGGAATAAATTGTATTTACATGGTAAGTTTGCAGTTTTTTTTCATCAAGGTGCAGAAAATCCCACAGGAATTAAAATAGGAAAGTTTGGGTAGAAAATCATGCGAAATTCACCTAAAACAGTACAGTTAAAGAGCAGTTAGCGCACACAACAGTCATGCTAACCATAAATCACACACCAATTGAAATGCTTATGACCTCTCAATGTTTATTGCAATAAATAACGCCTAAAAGTGGCATGTGATTAAACATGTACGCAGGCCAGTTAATGATATTTCTTCCATAGTTGTCCCTGTCGAAGTTGTAAGAGTAATGAGATATGTAATCCCATCTGTAAGATGACTTGCAACATTTGAATTTTATCTGTTATATTAAGGGAGAGGTCATGAGGAGAATACTTATGGGCAATGGATAATGGTAATTTTTACTTACTGTTTATTTCCTGGAATAATATGATATGTGTGAATGTTTTGTGGTATGAGGTAAACAGAAAAACAATTGGGCCCAATTTACAACAAAATGAGTCAATTTGCAGCTGTTGTAGTGGTCCTATGAATGATTGTAGATTTACAGCTTTTGGAAACCTCCAAAAATTCCCAGTAGTATATCTGAAAAGATTTGCTAAGGGTTGGTTTCCAGACATATTACTCGATTCACCAAGTGACATGTTCCCCAGGCTTTCATTTCCCTACTGTGGAATTGTTCATAGTGCACGTCTCCGATCTGGGAAAATGCATCCCGATGTGCAATTGTACCTTTTAGTATTATTTTTTCCCCATTGCCAAGCATTTTTCCCTGTGGAGAAACTCTTCCCCCTAAACCTCTTCCATGAATGGATGTGATCAGATCTCCTTTACATCCTTGAAGGGTAGTTTCTGAACAGGTTTGCTAGAGTAAACCTACAAACATTTCCCAGAGTGGAGAAAAGGGTGGCATTGGAGTCTGTGATTGCACACAATCTTACAAGAAGGCATTAACAGACTTACAACTTAAACAAACCTCTGATCCACATTCTCCAATCTTTTGTGCGGGGCTTACTGGAATGTTTCTGTAAATACTTGACAGGCATAAATGGAGCCATTTTCAGCCTTAAACACATGTTTATGACCAAAACGTGTTTGGGAATAAAACCATTTGTATGCTTTCAAAAGAAAGAAAGAAGTGGCAGTATAGGGCAGATAAAACACTGGAATTTTGCACACATGGGATGTGCTTTCTTGTGTTGTTTCCATGTTAATAAGTCTAGCCCACGGTTAGGCAGATTACCCCCTTATTGCTGAACAAGCAATAAAATGCATCAGCAATGCTTTTTTCCATGAACCCAACTGCACCTCTCTCATACTGTTATTATTTTTGTTATTCTTAATACAGTGTTCCTACAATGTCATGATCTTTGTGACATAATAATGTTTCCCTTTCTGCTCCAGAATGCCATCCCCTGTTCGCCTTCTCAGCTCTGTTTGTTCTATTTCACACAGCAGATTAATCCACTCTGGGTCCTGGTGTGTAGCCAGCTAAGCTTGCCTGGAGGCGGTGGCTCCAAATTCATTTTAGACTTACTTGCTTCGAGTGCTCGTGTCCTAGATCTGATAAGATAGGCTTTCATCTAGCCTGCACACCTCTAATGTCAGCCTGACTGTGACTGAAAATCCCATACTCTTTAGCCTGCTTCGCTGCCACTAAATGCTCTTCTAGTGCTTTGTTGTGTGACCCCTCTCACGACAGTGCTCTTTTAGCTGCAGATTGCCGGAGTTGTTCCTGGAAGACACCGTTCACTGCCAGCTCACAGTACCTAATCTAACTGAAAACATTAAAAGCTAAGCTGTGATGCGAAAAAAATGTGCAGCTGCCTTCAATTTCATAACTATTTCATTCTCTGTAGATAGTTCTAAACAACAATTCGGAATTATCTCTTGCACATCTTTTAACTAGATACATAGGTCTATATTTGTGACCTGGTTTGCGTCGCTCTTGCACCACGCAACATGGTGCAAGAGCAACACAAACCTTAAGTCAGATTTATGAAGGCACGCAAAGTCACTTGGTGTGACTGTGAGTGGCTCTAAAAATCTGAAGTAACACAATGCAGTGCAAATTCCTGCGTTAAATTAATCTACTCTGGGAAGGCGTTCCATGGGCGTTACAGGAGTGTTCCCATACAACATACATGGTTTTTGACATATTCCTAAATTTACAAGACCTTGTAAAGCTGAGAATGGGCCAAACAGATATGCCTCCCCAGGAGAGGCGTAACGAGGAGAAATATCTTTATTTCTCCTTGTTTTTCCTTTTTCTAGTTGTGCTGCATTCTGCAGCACATATAGAAAGAGGAAACAACCTCTCAGGATTGTTTATGTGCAAGAGGGTGCCCCTTCCTTCACAAAAACGATCCTGCCTACAACCCAGGCACTCTTGCACGATGGTGCAAGGGAACCTGCATTGGCGCTAGGCTGCAAAAACAGCAGCACAAGGGAAAAGGACAGGAATGCCCAGTACTGGATAAATACGGCACATTACTGCCCTTTCTCTGTGATGTAGGGCGGCCCAGCAGGGTGGCTTACTGTGCTGCCCTGTACCACAAAAGTCATTAATATGCCCCTTAGCGAATGTTGACCACCTCGCAGTAATATGCCCTTCAAGGTTTATATGATTGTTTATTCCAATAACAGCAGTCACAATCAGCCCAAAGGCCACATGATTCATGCAAAACTTTGGAGGCACTGTTCATAAAAGTACTGTTAGCCATTAACATGTTTATGACCTAAAACATCTCACAAATCCTGCCAGGAATTCATAAAAAAAGATTCCTGTCAGCCATAAAAGGATTTACTGCTGCAGATTTCTCACCCACAAGTATGGAGAAATATGCAGTGGGAATTCCCACACACAAGGGGTAAGAAGTGGGTGTTACAATCTCTGGTTTTCCTTATATGTTTGCGAACATCCACAAACATGTACATGTGTGTGCATTCACCAACTTGGGTCCAGCCCCCTGTTCCCTTCCAGGAAATGTTTTGAAAGTTACTCCAGCCAAGAGTTGGAGGAACTCCCTTTCCAGGATGGAAAGGTGAAAGGACCACCCCCACATTTAGTGTGTGTGTAAGGAAATGTCTTCTTCCATGAGGAAAAAAGAAATGAAAAAATTGTACACGTTGGCACAACTGGCTCTGTTCCTCCTAAGCTAAATTTGTTCACAGGGTAATTGGAGCCAGCATGTGTTGTCACATGACATTCCCAGTCCTATGCCTGGAATTCTGCCCCTACTGAAACTTACCAGATGTATTTCTAGGAATGTGTGTCAATTGAAAACAATCATAAAGGTTTGTTCAAACAGAGATGTAAATCACAGCCTGTCACGTTTTGTTTTTTTGTAAATCAAGGCCTCGGTGTACTGCTCTGATTGGTACAAACCTAGATTTTATAGCCTCTGAGATCACTTCACGAGTCGGATGCATTGATTGCCTCATCCAGGTCAAAGTTTTACATCCAGACTTAATCACTTTTTTGAAAGTCTAAATCCTCCATCAGGGCAAAGCTGAAAGCCATAGCAGGACAGGGCTTCACAAGGCTGGATACCTTCGCCATGATGTTCTAATGAACCAGTTTTCAGCACAGCACAAAGGTTCAAGAGGGACGAACCTGGATTTCTTGCTGTCTTGGGCATGATCTCCCTAAGCACACTGAAGCATCTTGACCCAATCCTCCAGAGGGTGAAAAAATGAATGAGTCCCAACTTTTTCAAAGTTCTGTGAAAGTTGCTCCTGGTCACTCCTGCAGCCCCCAGCTCCGCAGAGCAGATTTTCTATTGAGGTCTCCTGCATGGACCAGTTGTTAGTGGTCAGCTGGAGCTTCTTGGTACCAGGAGTCCTTTTACTTTTTGTGTCCCTGAACAGGAGAGCATGTTTCAGTATGGTGAAACCAAGCTGCCATCAGGCACCTGCTTAGTCTGTCCATTATTCAGATGAGATCTCTTCCGACCTTATAGGATCACTGCAGCACATTTAAACTGCAGCCTGGCCTGAGCACAATGTTGCTCTGGCCAGACATATATTTTTGTAATATATGTGTGGGTACTGTAAATACACACTGCAGCCCACATATGGCATTTAGCTTTCCGTGCTATTGGTGCACTTTAGGTACCATATACGGTGTGCTTATAGGGAAGGTAAATAGGCCAAATAGAGGGCTCCGATGTACAGCACGTATTTACAGAGGGAAGCACCTGCATTTTACTGCTGCTTAGCAGTGGTAAAGGGCGCAGGGTTCTGAAGCCAGCAGCTTGCTTTTATCAGAGTTTAGTGACATCTGAGGCTTAGCTCTATATTTTAGTGGCAGCCTACCCATCATTTGTGGAGAAATCTCTTTGCTCCTGTGAGTGAATCCCTTACTGCCTCATTCTCCTGCACAGTTGCAAAGGGGGAGCAGCAGGCTTGAAATAAGTAGTTGTTGTTTTTCAAGATGTAAATATGCATTCAGCTCCTTTCATAAAGGGGTATAGAACAAACCAATATGCTGGACACATTAATTTGTGCACTGCCTTTCTATATAGATATATATGCACTTACATAGCACACTTTTGGTTACACAGAAAAACAAGAGTGAAGTTATTTTTTCAAAAAAGTGAAACTATCAAAGAAGAATAAAGAAGGCAAAGTGTTAAAATGTTGACATGGAAAATCAGTAGACGTGGATCCCAAAAAGGAGCACTTGCTCTGACCAATGTGTGTATCCTCTAACTTTTTTGGTAAAGCTGAAAGAAAAGCGCAGCTGATTATCTGCCATGTTCCAAGTTGAAACTCTGCTAAATACTCAGGGTGGCATCTAAGTGGTTTATTTAATCTGTTTTATCAACGAAGCTTTACTTTGCTCATGTTTCATTGTTAAGAGTGGTAAAGGTTGACACGTTCTTAAGGTGAGGTGAGGCTGCTACTTTAAGAAGGCACTGTAGCTGGTGCCAAATGACAAGAAAAGGCCTATCTGAGGGGCCGATTCCGATCTCGGCCGGGAGCACACCGAATACGATTTGTCCGGAAAAAATACGAGCCGAACGCGGTTTACCCGACCGATTCGTACAGTCGTCCGAGCGAGCAAGTACGATGCGATTGAACGCGAAATCGCCGACCGACTCGTTTCCGGGTCCGAACCGCTCCGTCCGACTCATTCGCACTCGATTCGTACCGCGCAATGGAGACGTTTTACGACCGAGCCAGTACGATGCACGATCCGGACAGCCGGATCGAGTCGGAGCCTCCGACACGAAAAAGCTCTCGGAAGCGGACTTCGGGGGTCCGTGCCGGACCCCCCTTCACCCGTAGCCATACGAGTCGGACACAGGGGGGACCCATGGGTCCCCCCTATATATGCGTGTATGGTGCAGATGGCACCAACGCGTACCCACTACAGGGAGCCCCCTTGTGCACAACGTACCCATTGAGTCAATGGGAGCCCATGTACACGTCGTACGACCGGCTCCCATTGACTTCAATGGGAGTCTGACCGAACCGAGTCCGGCAGCATACGGCCGCATCGTACTCACTCGGTCGGACTGCAGGGGTCCGGCTCGGTCGGAAAACAATCCGGATCCGGATCGGTCGGAGAGCTTTCCGACCCAGATCAGAATCGGCCCCTGAGTAGCTGTTCTTATAATGTTTGTCCATGATGGCACAATTCAGCGGCGTCATTAAGAATAATCTTTTTGCTGTTTTTCCTGAAAATGTCTAATGCATGTCACACTCTGTCACTGTCAGGGAAATCAAAGTAACATATAGGGGAAGAGAAAAATCATTGCAGCAGCAGATACATGATGTTTACAGGCCAACAGTGATTCCTGCAGTAAACATACCCATCCTCAAGCAGAAGATGTGGGCTACCACTGCAAACCCAGAAGCACGCACAACCATCCTCATGATGTGGGACTCAGTGCCAAAGGGCAGGCCACTTTTTGCTCCACCAGACTGAGAAAAAAAGAAACAGTGTTCTGCCTGTCCATCAAGACTGCAAGAGCACATCCTGGGAATGAGGGAGAGCTAAAACATTTGAGTGCCCGAGAAAACCTTGCTGTTTACCGCCACATCGCCATACCGGCCGAGAGGGGAAGCAGGACAGTACTTCAGGTCCCAGGCTCCCTTGCGGCTGCTGACGCCGCCGACGCCCACACCACGTGCCCGGAGGCGCTTTAAAAACTCAGCTGGGCTCCCGCAGCGCGGGAAGCCTGAGAAAACCTTGCTGTTTACCGTCACATCGCCATACCGGCCCAGAGGGGAAGCAGGACAGTACTTCAGGTCCTAGGCTCCCTTGCGGCTGCTGACGCCGCCGACGCCCGCACCACGTGCCCGGAGGCGCTTTAAAAACTCAGCTGGGCTCCCGCAGCGCGGGAAGCCCGAGAAAACCTTGCTGTTTACCGCCACATCGCCATACCGGCCCAGAGGGGAAGCGGGACAGGACTTCAGGTCCCAGGCTCCCTTGCGGCTGCTGACGCCGCCGACACCCGCACCACGCACCCGGAGGCGCTTTAAAACCTCAGCTGGGCTCCCGCAGCGCGGGACGCGCGGGCGTGCCTGGGCCAAGGGCGGGCCCGTCTGTGCCCGTTAGAGACCGGAGAAGGCTGGGCTGGGCCACCCCTCTGACAAGCACTATCCTTTAAACTGCATCGTGGTGAGTCATATATTTTATTATTACGAGTGAAGGAATAATACGTTATGGGGAAACGCACCACCATACCAAGTTCTTGTACCTCTACCGCCATAGACAGTATGTTGGAAAGAGCTGTTAGTATCGTTGCCACTGAGATAGGGTTAACCGAGAGACGTCTGTCCCTGGGACTGACAACCTCTCGGATTGCTCCTTTCGCCGTGGAAGGTGATCGTATTACCCCCCCCGCCTGACACCGAACTTACCATCCACTTCCACCAGGGACGCACACGTTTTGGAAATTGGCAACAACAATGAAAGTAATCAGGGCAGCGAGGCTACTGGGGCTGTTGTTGCTGGGGACCCTTCAGGAGTGATATGCACTGAAGACATTGTACCAAACATGAATGTTTCCCCGAACCCAGTAGTTAACGGGGCAAAAAGAAAAAGGAAATTGACCAAACCTGTGAGCTCCAAGAGAAAACAACCACCTCGCTTAAACCAACAACGCACTGTCCTGAGTTCGTGGATTCAAGGCACAGTGACCCCTGCGGATACGATAACAACTAACGCCAATGCCACTGTTGATCTAACATCATCTGTAATATTAAATCACTCTACCTACACTCAGACTGAGCCCATAACAGGTCCCTCAACTTGCTTCAGGCTTGGCGATACCGCAATTGACATTATAGTGGACTCTGTGAATGAGCGCATTAGAATACAGCGCTTTGGAAACGCTTAGATCATTTGGAGTCATTAACGAATAAATCAAGCTCACATATTAACACCCCAAGCTGATTCTACAACAAGGGAGATCTCAAAATTGCAGTCCTCCAGTGTAACTAGCTCTAATAACCAACAGCAAAACCCGAACTCTACACATCCTCCCTCTACTTGTACCACTAGTGTCTGTGATACTTGTAGTAAAGTAAAGGAATGTTTTATATCTAAACCCACCCCCGCACAGAATGAACCATTAGCGACTGGTGTCACCAATAACGCACAGCAACTAGTTCACCTAGCCACTCATGTTGCCACCACAAATCTTGTAAACAACGGCACTCTAGCCTGTAATAATCAGAGCGTGACACCCCCATTGTAAATAATGTTAGTGAGTCTGTGGTGGCCAATAAAGTAAATCTTAGCCTACCTCCGGCAGCTTGCCCCTTTGTCTTAGTCCTAGCAGGTGTTCCCCCTTAAGAAAAACCAGACTGAGACATGGGACCAACTGCGGAATAAAAGTGCAGATTGGCTAATTAAACATAAAAGGCTCAGGGTGGCAAATATCAGTGACATCGTAATGGTGCGCAGGGTAGGGTGGGTCGGCTCTTCACCTAAGAACATCGAGGGAGATTGCGTTGTCATTAATTTTCGCCGTCCAGCACTGGTAAAATCAATATTAATGATACAGGAACTCAACAACAGCACCATTCCTACCCTTATTTGGTCATTACCCCTGGGCTTCTTTTATAAACTGACCCCGGGGCCAAACACATATGCTATCCCCTTGCCTGCAGAGCATAACAGATTCTCCGCTTTGTCTGGTTTAGACAGCTTGGATTGACTGTCGCTTATTCGAACATCATCTGAGCATATTCCCTCGAGACCCATGCCCAATTCTATAGAACATGACCCTTTAGAACTACATGAGCCAAAGCCCAATTCCATAGAGCATGACACTTCAGAACTATATGATCCAAACTTGTATGTGTTAAGCTGGAATATTGCCGGCTTAGCCTCTAAAATAAGTTCTGAAGAGTGGGCAAATTTAGTTAAAAAATATGATATCCTCATGTTTCAAGAAACTTGGGCAACAATGGACTTATACCTGGAGGGGTTTGAATGTTTTAATATTATTGTACCCACCCTTAAACAAGGTCGCCCATCTGGCCTACTTTCTATTTGGGTTAACATCTCTTCAGGTGGTAGCGCTAAAACCCTTGCTACAAATAATGATAATTATCAAGCTGTCATTTATACACGAGGGGCCTCAATCTGTTTTATCAATTTTTATAATAATGATTTTTTGAATGCACCAAATAAGAATTATATTAATCTGTTTAATTTTGTCTCTGTTTTACAAAATCAAACAGCGTCTTATAAATTTGCAGGAATTTGCCTATGTGGTGATTTTAACGCTAGGATGGTGAGGGCAAATGAGTTAGTTACTGTCCCTACTTCAGATGCATACACATGTAGAAGAGGGAAAGAACTGTTGGATCACTTGTCAAACCACAATTTACTGAACGTGATGGACATTGCTGATGCACACTATAATGACAGTCCTATTCCCACTTACAGGGGTCGTGGTTGCGCCTCGATAATAGATTACGTTTTTATCTCTGCCTCGTTAGAAGATTTGGTAGTACAAGCCAAGGTCTTATCAACTGTGCACGGCGACCATAATCCAATCTCAACTACAATTAGGTTTGCCCCAGACCTGTTTTTATTAAAGAGCCGGGAGCTAGTAATTTAACGCCCTCGACGGACAGCTTGAGAGTAATCTGGAAGGGCATTGATAACGGCAAACTGTTTTCCAAAATGATAACAGCATATTTACCATCTATTGAGACCTGTTTGTCGTCTAATGACCCCAACCCAGAGATAACTAATGCTTTTGGCCATCTATGTGCCGGCATTAAACTACTAATCTCGAGGCCTGTACTTAATAATAACCAGAATCCTAGATGGTTTAATAATGCCTGTTCTCGAGCAAATAGAGAGCTCTGTGTAGCACTTCAGTGGTTCCTAGGGATGCAACTCTTGTTCGAACCCTGAGACAACACTACAAACAAGCGATGAGGCAGCGCAAACAGGAGATTTTAAAAGAACGCTGGGACAAGCTTGCTTGTGCCGCTAGTCTTAATAATGGAAACAGTTTTTGGGCAGCAGTCAAAGATATGAGATCTATGGGCCTCACACTCACACCTTTAAGCTGCAATATAACAAGTGAGGCCTGGGAAGCTCACTTTTCGAAAATGTATACAGCCCCTTCGCCGAGTGAGGACCCCGTTGACTCTCATGATGTAGCACGAATTCAGATATCAATATTAGAAGTCGAGGACGCAATCAACCAAAGCTTAGGTAATAAGGCCTCCGGCCCCGACGGGCTTCCCATTGACCTCATTAATTATAAACCGGAGTTCTGGGCTCCCCTTTTACTTAATGTTTTTAATAATTTAACAAACACTTTTAGACCAAGCACATGGTCTACCAGCATTATTGTCCCGATTTTTAATAAAGGGGATCTATCCAACCCTAGCTGCTATAGACCGATCTCCCTGATCGACAACACACTTAAGATACTTGGGAGGATCCTGTTTAACAAAATTAGATCTTGGGCTGAGGAGGAACAGATTTTAAACAAATGCCAGTTAGGGTTTAGAAGTAAATTGGGAACAGTTGAACAATGCATAAATCTCAATTTGATTGTTGGTAAATATACCATAGCTCGGCAATCTCCCATTTACCTGGCTTTTATGGACCTCTCCTCAGCCTTCGATTTTGTAAACAGGTCACGTCTATGGTCAGTCCTTTTAAAGTATGGGTTGGATGAGGTTTTAGTTCATTTTTTAGCTTATTTGCACAGGGACTTGAAAGCACGGGTGAGGATTGGTAAGGACGGGGAGGTTTAAGGGACCATCAATATTGGTAGAGGGGTCAGTCAGGGGTGCGTACTGGCCCCGCTTTTGTTTATTTTATACATCAATGATTTACACAATGTCTTGTCGAAACTTACTAATGATGTACCGAAAATTAATGGCAATACACTCCCCGTCCTACTATATGCAGATGATGCAGTCCTAATGAGCCGCACCCCAAATGCACTACGCACTTTAGTCAGGGGCTTTGCTGATTTTATGGCTGGCCTAGATCTTTGCACTAATTTTAAGAAATCGTTTATAATGAGCTGTGGCCCCAAAAAGCACTTTATTAACTCAATTGCCTCAGGATCTGAACGCCTTTTATGCACTCGCACTTTTCCATATCTGGGATTAATATTCTCAGATATTGGTTCCTGGACAGCTCATTGGGTCCACAGCAGGAGTAAATTTCTAAGGGCCATTAGTTCAATTTTATGCCTCCCGCAACCAAAAAGAACTGAGGTATGCTATCTATAATTAAAATATACAAAACACAGTGCATACCAACGGCAACGTATGGTGCCGAAGTTTGGGGTTACGCAAAAAGTAGTAGCATTCAGGGAGAAGAAAATCGATTTTGTCAAAAACTCCTGGGGGTCCCAATTTCTTCCTCAAATTTTATTTGCCACAAGGAATTACAACTGTCTTATATTGAAGACTGTATTAGGTCTCGCCCGGCTATATTTTGGCTAAAAGTTTGGCAAAACCCGGCAGCGACGCTAACCAGAGAAATTATAGCGGACTGCCTCAAATGTGAGAAGGGTGGAGATATACCGTGGCTTGCTGCTGTCAGAAATAGTCTGATCAGCGTGAATCTTGATCACATTTTCTGGAACCCAAATAACATAGAGGGCATAACTAAGAAGAACCTCCAGGAGGCCCTATATGATCAATATAGTAACTCAAGACATGAAACAGAACTTGTGAAGTCGTCAGTTACAAGGTATATGTCTTTGGTGTCTCCCAATTGTCCCCCATCTTATTTGCCATCCAACTATCTCTTATTGAACTTAAGCCGCTGGGAGAGAAGTTTGCTGTTTCGCCTCAGGGCAGGCACCTTAAAATATCTATTGTGCTTCCCTATAGGCTTTAACACCAATCTTGAGCAAATGCCCTGTCCTTGTGGCAATCAGAGTAACCAATCAATGTTACATTTTTTATTTTTTTGTAATTTTTATTTGAAATATACTAAACAATTTTTGATTCCTTTTTTCAAGGCAACTGCCATTGCTGACTTTAGAATAGCCTATATGGAAATTCTTAATCTTAAGAGGGTAGATTTAACCTTTAGTGTAAGTTCTTTCCTGAAGGCGGCAGTTTGCTCACGCGCTTCAATGAGTACCCTTTAAAAACATTTGCTCTTACTTGATTACATCTAGCTGTTATTTGGTGAGAACCATAAGCTCAAATGACGGGTGGTGCTCTGTAGAAACTGTTGCCTTGCATACCATGGTTTCTCACATATAGCTAAATTTGTCTGCACTTTAATATATTATGCTGCTATTTGTTTAGATCTCATTGTATTTTAACATATTGTGTTATTTGTATATATCTGATTGTTCCCTTAACTTAAATTGTTATTTGTTAACTGCACTTTATTATACTATGCTGCTATTGTTATGGATAATCGAGCCATGGCATCTAAAGGAGTGGCCGCTTTACATACTTAGGGGCCGATTCCGATTCAGGCCGGAAATCACTCCGACCGAGCCGGACCCGGAGAGATTTCCGACCGAATCGGACTCTGGCAGTCCGACCGAACGAGTACGATGCGCACGCATGCAATCGGACTCGAGTCGGTCGGACTCCCATTGAAGTCAATGGGAGCCGGACGTACAACGCGTACACGGGCTCCCATTGACTCAATGGGTGCGAAGCGAACAAGGGCGCCCCCTACAGCGGGTACGCCTCAATGCAACTCGCGGCATACATGCACAGGTAGGGGGGACCCATGGGTCCCCCCTGTGTGCGACTCGCGCGGCTACGCGTACAGGGGGGTCCGACACGGACCCCCAAAGTCCGGCTCCGACTGCTCTTTCGAGCCGGACGGCGCGAGTCAGTCGGACTGCTCGCGGTGCGCATCGTACTTGCCCGGCCGGGGAACGTCTCCATTGCGCGGTGCGAGTCGTGTCCGTGCGAGTCGGTCGGAGCGGTTCGGACCCGCGTACGAGTCGGTCGGCGATTTCGCGTGCGCTCGCATCGTACTCGCTCGGCCGGACGCACGCACGAATCGGTCGGGAAAGAGGGCTCCGAATCGGATCCGGTTAAGGCGAATCCGATTCGGTGCCCTACCGGCCGAGATCGGAATCGGCCCCTTAGTCTCTTTTATAATATGAGTATTTATATTTCTGACTATGCCACATATTATAAGTCCCTGTTATTTATTTATTTATTGTTTTTATACTTTGAAATGTTTTTAATGTAATCATTTTCTGCTGGTATTTTGATCTGTGCTTTTATGGATATTATATATCCGAATAAAGATTTATTGATTGATTGACTGATTGAGAACGTGCACTATGCATAGTAGTGAACACTGCCAACTGCCTCTGTACTGCCGTGCACACCTATAATATTCATTTATAGTGCTTTAGAGACAAACAACGTACCTTCGTGCAAATTTCATTCACTAACCCACTCAGTGACTCCATATTGGATGAAGGGTTGAGGAGCAATAGAAACCTCTTTCTCACAGAATAATTTACTATCCATTCGGCACCATGGAGAGTGAAAATCAAATACCATTTCAAGACTGTGATCAGCATTTTAGAAACATAGCTGGTGAAATACAAACGATTTGACACATGGATGTAGGTACAATTCTAACAGGCAAATTGGCTTTTATTGGTAGTCATTTGCATTAAACACACTTGCACTTCTCGTTTGAGAGATATAAAATGGAGTTTTATCACACATACATTTGCAGATCGGTACAAAGTCAAGATAATGTTCTCCGGCCACAAAGAGCATTGCAAAGATTTTAGCAATCTCACATGAAAATTCATGCTGACGCAAACATCATCATGTTTGAGGGGAATGGTGAAGATCGTAGCTTTCCTGTACCCTATCCATGAAATCAGATATTGATACAGATAATTAATAGAAGAGGGAAAATTAGAGGACAATTTGAGAGACATTGCTAGAGCCCAAACTTAATTAGCTCACTAATCTCTAATCCATTTGCCAAGTAGGTAGCAGAGTGAAGAAATGCAACATGAAGTAAAAGGAAATTCTGTCAAAGCAATAATGAAAAATAGTTAAGGCGTTGCTGCAGTTCCATTCCAGATTTTATCAATTTTGCCATTGAAATGTCAGGATGTTATTGCTGAATTGCCTTCATATAACCAAGGATGTATTTTACTTTTTTGACCTGACAGCTGACAAAATATTTTGGAGATGGTTTTTGTTTTGGTTGTTTGCTTTTAGAATGTAAGTGGGTTGTTAACTCGATTTTACAGGATGATGTCCCTTCTACTTGTACTTTAGTTTACTGACGATTGCATTCAAACGTGTCACGTTTTTCTCTTCATGTTGAAGAACGGGCAGTTCAGAGCTGAGCCATTTTAACTTGTTTTTAAATCTGATTCTGTGTATTTCCGTTAAGAATGCTATATCCATGATTTTAGTGATGTACCATTACTATGCTTGAAAGTTTGAAACATGATGTACTAGGACATACCATCAAAAAGTAACTCCGGTCTGTGAGAGAGGAATAAGATTCTGTAAATGGAAACTCTACCAGACTGAGTCCCTGCCATTCGTAATCCGAGGCACCATAAAATGTCACAGCCTACACTATGCAGGAAGATATGGTGGGTCACAGAAAAATGAATGGCCATTCTAATTGGTGTACTCCAATTGGATAACTAAGGGATAGATTCACAACAAGGATGTGCTATTTGCACACAGATCAGTGTGCAAATTTGAATACAACAATTTGGCCTATGTACAAATGGGCTGAATCGCAAATTGTACTTTCCAAGGGGGTCCCAGATTAACTTGTCTAATGAGGCAGGTTGCAATTTCCAGCCCACAGTTATGGACCACAAATGCAATGATGGAGGCCTGAAAGGCACAACAGACCCCATTTGCTTTCCTAAACAGTGAACATTTTTCTAAAGCAGACCATGTCCATTAGAGGCACAGTTTCTGATAATATAAAAAATGTTTCCTGTTCAGGAAGACATGGAGTGGAGGAAGCAGTGGTCTTCACGACCACAGCCTGCTCATGCCAATGCAGCCAAAACAATAAGGCAGCTCAGTACTTAATTTGTAAAAGGATAAGTGGTGGGGCTCTCGTCGGGAGGCCACTGCAGCTTGCACCTCACATAACCCATGCCAGCGCTGCCAATGATAGTACATACTCAGCTACTAACCTTCACACTCCTACAAGTGTGACAAGTCAGACTATTCCAGGCCCCCAAAGCAGAAGAATGGCTTGAGGGGCAGGTATTGGTCCTTGTTATTGTAAATTGAACAAATAAACCGCTGTTGTTGTGTTCATACCGAATTAGCAGGACAGCGCCACCATGTGGCAGACTGTCATAGCCCCGGTGCTGACAATAAGGTGCCGGTGCAGAGCACCGGAAAGCATCGGCTCAAATTAAGCACTGAGGCAGCTTCCCCTTTGGGAATCACTTACGGGCCCAGCTTGGCGTTTGATAACTGATCAATACATTGCAACTACAGTCAGGGGTGGCTGGTAACATTTGAAAGTAGTGGGGAGAGCGAAGTGCCCCACCGCTTCCCAAAATACAAAAATAAAACAAGAACCATGCACTATAAACACAAACTAAATCACTGATATGCATTACACTAACATTTTAAATAAAAGTAAACGTTACTTACCCACAGGTCGCATGTCCTCAGTGTTCTTCTGCAGGCTGTGGCTCTGAGCACAAGTCGGAGAGCTAACTCCCCTAACCAATTTAGATGCTGCTCTCATGCTATTAACCAGCATGAGAGAAAAGTCAGGTTTGGATGGATCAAGCTGGCTGAATGCTCCTTCAGGCTCTGGAGGCCTGTGCTTTCTCTCTACCCAGCTGTCTAATACAGCTGAGGATGGAGAGCTTCGAAGTGCGCTTGTCAGGCTGGTCGTCGCAAGACCACCAGCCAAACTGACATGTGCACTTTAGAGCATGTGGACACTACTCCAAGTCCTCCATGCTGCCAATCAGCAGCAGAGGACATGTCCCACTTTTCTCTCGGCTCAGACAGGCTGTAGCTGTGCATCAGTAAAAAATAAAATAGCTATTCAATAATTTCATTGCCATTTTATTTTTCAAATTTTCTACGCGCGACTCGCATTGGGCGGGGGGGCAGCACTCCTCTGCCCTAATGAAGAAACCGTCACTGGCCACAATTGCGATCACCAACCATTGGTACATACCTTTCCAAATCCCAAATGGGAGGGAGAATTCACTTTCATGGCCCTATCTATTTACAACTCGTTAAGGGTCTTAAAAGAAGGCCCAGGCAAAATGTAAATTACATTGTCATAATCTCATGCAATTTCTAGCATTTTGCAGGAGGATTGTTATGGAAAATGCATGAGATTACACCATTAAACCATGTCACATAATTAAAAATTTTGATAAAATCCTTATTGAACCGAATGACTGTTGCTATTGTCCGCGTCACACAAAGTATTACTTCCACTAGCTCAAAATGCATCCCTATTCCAAAAATGGACGCAACAACCCTGAAAAATTCTGAAGCCATCTTTCTGTATAATAATGTGCAACTTTGAGATGCAATCCCAAACACTTTAATTACGATATACACATGAAGCACTAAATATGTTTTGACATTGAACCCCACGGCCAATGGTAACCAACAGGGAATGGATGTTTTTGTAAGACTTGTTTTTTTTTTAGCAATCAGTGAAGTAAAGGTGCCAGACATAGAGAAAATATGTATCAAGTTTGGATATTATATCCAAAATTGACCAGGGGTTGGTATGACAGAGGGATAGCGTGTTTCCTCCCTTCAAAGATACTACCAGGCAGCTCAACTTACTGTGATCAATCACTGGGTACACAGACCCCAGGGGGATCCTGCGTACAGAATGGACCATCACAATATGCAGCCAGGAGGCTACCTCAGAGCGATCTATGGGGGAAAAAGACAGGCTCGTTCCACGTGACGACCTCAACCACACTGCAAATCTGGAAAAAGTGAACAAGAGCACTGGGCTGGCAATATAGGATCACCCAAATGACCCCGCTGTGGGACTGCACGAGATTGGGTCTACTGGTGTAACAGAAAGGGTTTGACAAATGGGACTTGATTGGAATTTCCAGGGTGGGCGCCCTGTGGGAAAGAGGCGACGTTAAAATTTTCTCAAGCCTGCAAAAGGAACACCAGATGGCGCAGTCGGAGACCTTCAGGTACCTCCAGATCAGCCATGCGCGGAAAGCAGCAATACTGAAGAGGACAGTACTACCCAAATCTTCCCCACTGGAGGATAGATTATTAGATGACTATTTAGACAAGAAAGCGGTCTCTCTGGTGTACCATAGTCCTTGTCAGTTCTCCAAACTCATTGGGAGGGGGACATAGGTTGCCTCAAAGACGAGTAAAGTTTGGAGGCAATGGCCTCCCCCAAAGAGGTGGCCATATGCTTGCGTTTCAGGTTGGTACAACTAAAGATCCTACACAGAGCCTACTTCGCGTGAATCACCATGGTGAGGATGAGGAAAACGAACTTACCGCTCTGCACTAGGGGGTGCGGATAGGACAGCACTGTCTTCCACATGATATGGGATTGCCCACCCCTCCAAGATTACTGGGAGATGATACTGGCAAACATGAGAGAAGTATGTAAGGTTGAGGGGACCAAGTCGCCAAGATGGTGTCTGCTGAACATATGGGGGGACTCAGGCCTCACCAATAGAGAACGTCTATGCGTAGCACTAGGATTCATGGTAGCAAAACGTAATATCGCACAAATGTGGAGAGCAGTGTCTTCCCCGACGTTGAATAAATGGAAGTCTGATATGGATTGGTGTATGCTAGCAGAAAGAGCAGTTTACGAGAGTAGAGGCTGCCCACACAAATGGACAACAAGTTGGGGGAAGTGGAACGAATATCGAGGGATGAAATGTAGACTGGTTGAGAGACTAAGACAAAATCGAGAAACAACAATGTCCGGATGAATGAGACGAAAGAGTGGATAGGGGACGAAGTGAGGTAAATTAGCTACTGTATGTGAATCGTACATTACCTACTGATGTAATGATATGTCATTGTATTGTCATGATGTAAAATTATGTCATCGCGAAGGAAAAGTTGTTGTCTTAATAAAAAGATTAATTTAAAAAAAAGTTTGGATCCCCCTGCTTTAATGTTTTGTAAGTAGGGCTGCAAAGCTGGCTGAGTTGGGTAGAGACCCAGCAATTTAATTTACATAAAAACAGCCCTATAATTCATTACCCCAAAACCCACCACTAAAAACTGGAACAACAGACACACCTGATTCTTGCAGTTTTTGAGGTGCTTAAGGCTAATTTAAAGGATTCTTGTGTCTGTTTAATGGGTAACCAGTGTCTAGGGGGAAACAGGTCTGACTCTCACAGTGTTAAAAGGGGACAGAGTGCTAAACTAGAACGCTCAGTTGAATTTAAAGGGCACATTAAACATCAAGGGCCTATATCTATAAATAGACAGATCACTGTCAAACCTGTTGGTTGTTGGGGCACCCGCAATTCTTGGAAAACCATCTTGCTCCACTGGTTAAAATTGGAAAATAGATTTCAGACAGAAGATAGCCACAACTTTTAATATCAGTATCCTAAAACCACAATGGCTAGATACTTGGGGGCATATTTATCATCAAATCACGCAGTGCAGCAAGTCAGCTTCCTGCACAAAAACAATCCCCTAAGGCATTCTCCTCTTTCTATGTATGCTGCAGAAGAGGAAAAAACAAGGGGGCATATTATCAAGAAACGGCGTTAAAATTATCGCCGCTTTAGCGGCAGAAAACTGCTGCTAAAGCGGCGATAATTTTAACACCGTTCTTGATAATATGCCCCAACGAGAATAAAAATATTTCTCCTCATACCTCACTTGGGAAAGTGTAGCAGATTTGGCACATTCCTAGGCCTACCACTTATGGTAAATCTGGGAATGCGTAAAAATCCATGGAATGCCTCCCTGGGGCAAAGTAACGCAGCGATTTGCTCTATGTTGCGTTACTATGGATTTATCAAGCCACTCAGGGTGTGACTTGATAAATCGCATCTCAAGGGTTGCGTTAATTTTGCACCTCATTTTGTGGTGCAAAAGCGACGCAACCCTTGATAAATATGGCCTTGATTATGATGGATCACAAATCAGGGATTACAGTTGTAGCCAACAGTACAGAAGCCCAAAGCTGGGGGTGAATACAAGTGCCTCTCTCCCACCAGGGCTTCAAAGATATCATTTATCTGATACAGTGTCAAGCATTTGCCAGTCTTATCACACAGAACGTGTGGCCACAGAAAAGTTAACTGACTGTACTTTAGTAATCTTTTTCAGATTTGTCATGATTACGCTATACTTTAAACAAAGCAAGTGACACCTAAAGACAAATATGGATACATCATGTGGGTTTTAAGAAGGGATGGATGAAAAACATTGTCAAAAATAATCTTGGAATTTTACCAAGGTCCCACCCCGCCACCCCCACACCAATGATTCACAGTGATTTAAACACTATTCTAGGCATTCCGTGAGTGAGCATGAGGTGTCCCACCCCTTTGAAACCATCAATGGTGATGGCAAGAACACAGTTCACCATCTCCACTTCCTGGAGTCAGGCAACACATTCAGACCACAGCACTTTGCTAAGCATGTAGAAAGGCTCCTAACGGCACACCCAAATGCAGCATCTGCTGGCTGACCAGCACGAGACACACCAAATTACCTCAATTGAACATGTTACAGCATATTTTACCACAATACAAACAGCATAAATGAAAAAATAACATCTGTATTTACATTAAATTGAGAGCAATTTAATCGTTAAAGAATACATTTATGTTTCTAAGGCCTACTCCTTCCAAGAGAATTTCAAGAAGGCAAAGAACATTGTGCACATAATTGACACAGTCCACAATCAATGAGCAGACAGGAAATCAATCGGCCGTATATGGTATGCTTAAAACATCCACAAAAAGCTTCCCTGACAGATTTTAGTATTTGTGGGAACACAGATTCTGACTCCAGACTGTCTACCCTTCAAGATTGTCAGACCTTGTACAGTCTGTGCCAGCATTCTTCCATTTTATCTCGATCTCTCTCTTAAATTATGCTACAGAGATTATTTTGTACTTTTTCCAAATAGTGTTTGTCGTGTCAAAATGAATCAGTGTTGGTTGGTTGTAAAAAGGTCTATATCTGAATTTTCTGATGCTTACTGTAGCTTTTAGTTCTGATCAGCTAAAGGCATCAATTACTTTTAAACATTTGGTCGAACATATTTGTTGGATAAATTGCAACAATTCATGTCTACCAAATGCTAATCTTCAATTATGAACAAATACAGAAAATATGTCCGGAAATCCAAAAAACAGCACAAATTAAAACATAGCGTGACATATAGAAACAGTCATGTAACTCTTCCGTGTGGGGAGCAGTTTACCACCATCTGGAGAGTCAGGTGACTCAGTGCTGCTGCTGGACTTGAATCCTCATACCAATGATAACCTGTGGTAAATTGCCCAGTTATGTCTGATATCAGTATTTTGGCCCATGCTTCCAGACTCAATTAAGATTTTTTGCCAATATGACTATGAGACAGTTGTAAACGCTCACTCTTTTTCTGAGTCTGCATTTTTGCTTTACATTATAACTGGAAAGTAGACGTCACAGTCTACTGTGCAGTTGATCACAACAATGCTTGCAAAGCTCATAGCAAACTGCAGATGAACAAGATTAGCAGAAATGGGTACATCTTTATTTCCATGGGTGCTTGCCTCCATTTTTACTCAGTCCATGAAATCACTGGGGCAACCAAACACCGTATAAAGTGGGAGTGCTGGTGTTTTTTACTAACCAGTAAACTGGGTAGTTGGTCAGTGACAGAAAGATGGATTGCCAAGCTCCTTTATCTCTGTGGGTAAAGTACAACAGCAGCCAAGGTTTGACTGCAAAAAGATGCTGTACGATTGAGCTGTTCACCGAGTTGCAATAAAAATGTAAATGTCCATTCAGGGTTGTGAGTGTCTGTAAACATATAAGACTCTACTATTATCACAATATATACACATTTGTAATCTAAAAACACAAATCCAATGACAGAAGCACACAGAGATCACAATATACACACAAAGCAGAAACGTAATTGTAATTGCATTTATTTAGCGCTTACTAACTCTGACGAGGCGTCAAAGCACTTTTCGGCAACTGGCATGCTACTTCGGAACCCAAAAAGGATTAGTGTCGAATTATTTTAGGGAAGTATGAAATTTGAGCTGTGGACATATGAGTCTGTTATTTGGTCTGAAAAAGATAGTAGAGGGATAGAAGAGGGAGGGGTTTGCATTTATATAGCCCATGGCACCGCTGATGGAGGCATGATAGTGCTTTTCGACGAGTAGCACCCTACTTCGGAACCCAAACAGGATTAGTGGTGAATTAGTAAAGGGAAATATGAAGTTAATTTAAGCAGTGGACATGTGAGTCTGTTAGCTGGATTGAAAAGTGTTTATTTGGAGATCATAGCAGCAGGAGTAGGTTTAACATAATAGAATGATAAAACAATGGCGCATGAGCATAAAAAATATATCCCATTTATAATGATCATTAATTTATCATGAACAGGAGAAAAATCTTGACAAAAACACAAGAGCAAAATAATGACGTTGCTGTAAAGCTTCAGAAAGGTTAATATAACGTTCTCAAACATTTAAAATTCTCAAATGCAAAAGGATTGTGAACAAAACACTGAATAACAGAGCACTGCAATTCTACCAAAACCTGTAATTTTATTACCGTTTCCAGTCGCGACCGCTGCAGGTAAGAGTGGTGGGGTGGTGGGTCCGGCTGGGGGGAGGGAGATTTCGAGAGACGACCACAAGGGAAAATTAAATAAATAATTAATTTTCCCCCGTGGTCATCTCTTGAAATCTCCCCAGCTGGACCCACTGCCCCACCGCTCTTACCTGCAGCTGCCGAATCAGACAAAGGGAGCACAGTGGCAGATCAAACAGTATAATTACAATACATTTGCAAAAGAAAGCAAGAGTGTTTCGGAGTTTGGAAAGTGGAGAAAAGTGGCTAGGAATAGACACCTCCTAGACTACAGTTTGAAGTGGTTCGCTTCTTAAAATGGGGATATATCCTGAACTGGGGGGCCTTCAGGCTCCACTTTGGTGGCCATTTACTCATTTATTTATTTATTTATTTATTGAGTTTTATATAGTGCTGGCTAGACCCGGAGGTATCAGAGCGCTTCACATGAGGAAGAAACATTGTTTCAGAGCATGGTTACAAAGTTACATCAGTTACTGGCGCGTAGTTACAGGAATTACATGAGTACAAAAGCATAGCATAAACATGAGGAAAAAAAAAAAATAGGCAAGGGGAGAGAGGGAAGGAATAGGGGAGGTAGAGGAGAATAATGGAGGGAGGAGGAGGGGGAGGGTATAGGAGGCACAACGGGGAGACGAGGAAAAACAGTGTCTGACGTCCAGCTGGGTAGGTGACGGCCGAGGGGTGAACCAGAGCCAAACTCCTCTATAGCTGCGTGGGACAGCTCCACCGGTCATTGGCCAGAGGTTGCTCAGGCACCGCAGTACATACAGAAAGGTTATAGTTTCCGCCTACGGGGGCAAAGTCCAAAAAGTTCCATCTAGCGTGCCGGTCACGGTGTACGGTGCTGTGCTCCCAGCGGTAATGGGGTAAATACCCAGGCCTCCGCTGTGTGAGACTCCCTTGTCGCTGTGGACTCTCTCAGAGGGGTCTTTGAGACTCCAGAACATAAATGCTGGATCCCTCCCCAACAAGGGGAGAAGGAGTGCTTTGGAAAGGGGCCCACTCAAGTTGGCCATTATTAGAAAATTGGTGTGTCATATTAATGCTTACAAGGCGGAGGAGCATCGTCCATCGCAGCGCGGTAATCGCAGGCATCCAAGAAGTGGGTTGATAGAGACATTATTGGAGCAGTCGAGGGGCTGCCATTTTGAGGAGGACAGAGTGGAAGACAAGATGCCGGCGGTAGCAACAGGGCACGGCAATCAAAGAAATCAGGGCCTCGCCATTTTAAAGCTTACAAGGCAGAGGAAAGCCGGCCATCGCAGTGCGGTGATTGTAGGGACAGATAATGGTGCGTGGAGGCACGACATCTGAACGGCAATTAAAAGTATCAGGATGTGCGGGGGCGTGCGGGCAAACAAAAGGCGCAAGCCCCCACCACCGCATTCAGTCAACAGCTATGAGTGGGGGGGACCAAAGCGTCCAGAGAGGGACCATCAGAAGCCCAATGGGGGCGTAAGTGGATTGTCGATCAATTGGCCCATACATCGACCCATTGCGGCATAAGTTTGTTGTGAGTCATGCTTACCCCAGGGCGGTTCGGTCGTGCAGGAGAGCGGTGTGGATCATAGGCCCAGACCGCAGGGGTTCTCCAGAGCGAGGTGCTTCGTTCGTCAGCTACTCAGGGAGCACCACTCTTGAGGCCCGGTCTTGCAGGGGAGCAGTGCGGCGCAATGGCTCACGTCGCTCCGGAATCTTCAAGCCTCTCCTGGCGGATCAGTGCCTGCTATCCAGGTGTCTAGGTGCACGAGCCCAAGCAATAGGGAGGCAGAGTGCCAGGAAAATTGTTCCTGTTTATTCTGCACTTACCAAAGCGTCAACGTGCAGTGCTGTGCTGGCAGAATGACCCCCGAGCCTCTCATGCGCTGATTCAGGCCAGGCAGTACACAGTGGTTTATCCCTGCAGGGGGCCCAGTATATGCGGGGCCAGCGGCGTAGGTGCTCCATATGATGCCGGAGCCTCAGTGCATATCAAGCAGGAGCCGCGTCCTCTCCCCGCCGCGCCCGATCCAGATCCTCGACGTCAGGCCCCCATGGAACTGGTAGTGACTAAGGGGTGCCAACTGAAGGCTATATGATGCAAGGATAATTGTGTCCGAGCCCAGCAGGACAAATGATCACTCAGGGCTATTCAAGGTCTTTTTACTCTTGCTAGGCTGCAGGCAGAACAGTCGCTAGATCTCTACAATAAATCTGGGAATGAAGATAGCAAAACAATAACAGTTGGTGCAGGGAGGCGGTGTGCTCACTAGCCAGAATCAACACTGAACACACCTGCACTTGTAGCAATCAATTCTTGAGACAGTCATTTTTTGATCTCTAGTGAAGGATAAAAAGTGATTTTAGGCATTGTTTCTGTGTCTCCAGCCCACTTGTGTTGAATTAGGGCCTTCATACAAGCAAGGTAAGCAGCAGCTGCGGAACAGGGCAGCAGAGGTTAAGTAGGGCCGTTTGGCTTGCTCTCAGTCTTGAAGACAAAATTTGATAAAACAAATTGTGGAAGCCTTACCTTTAAGGGTTCAAACAAGACTGTCTCAAAGAAGGTGTTGCATGTGCTGGGCTGGAGCTCCTGCTTTTTTTACCAAATCCCTGCAGTTGTGCAGCAGCACTCTTTTAACGAGAGTTATTGAATCCTTAAAGTTAAAAGGAACCAATGAGGTTGGGGAAGAGATTTGCTCCTCAGAAGGGAATTCTCTTGCCCTCTTTGAAGAATCTAGTCTGGCGTCCACTGCCCATGTGCTAAAGGGATACAAGATGCCCACTTCATGTATCCAGTGTGTTGCCTATTCTCTATATGTAGCTATGTTCAGCTTCTAGTCTATGGGCCTGATCTGATGTTAAACCTGGAGCATTCCCTTTACATTGAACCTAGATGCAGCGGAAGGGGAAGACGAAGTGGGGATCGACAGCCCTGCTGTTGTTTGTACTCATCCTTTATCCTTCATCTTGTAATCTCATTCCATTCTGGCAGATATTCCGTGATCCCATGGATTGCTGGTATTGCCCACCTGACTAAGAAGCCTGAAGAATGGAAAGGTATCTAAATAGAGAAGCAACTGACTATGACAGAAACCCTTAGCAGGATATTTTGTGCAGCGCCTCTTGAGTCATCACCATCCAAATCAGTGCACACACACAGACTAGTTTTCATTGTTTATTATATGCTGCATTAGAGACGAATATGTGTGTTAGGATTATAATGAGAATTATTAGGGCATTAGCAAAGGTGAATGTTAAAAGCCTGAAAATCACAAAAATACAAAATATTATATATATGCCCTAACTAGTTAATTATCTACAGGAACTTCACACACCAACCAAGCCCAAGTGATCTCATCACCAGCATGCCCATCACCAACCAAGAAGACAACTTAACAGAATAGGAAACTCTCACCAAAGAAGAAACAGCCATGATCATGAAGTCCATCCACTCAGGAGCCCCTACACAAAACTGTCCCCACCACATCAACAACCTGGGAGCAACACCAAGCAGCAACACCATCATCCACATCATCAACACCTCCATCACATCCACCACATTCTTTGAAGACTGGAAGCATGCGGCAGTCAATGCTCTCCTCAAGAAATAGCCGGCTGACCTGAACCAACTGAGCAATTTCCACCCAATCTCCCTGCTCCCCCACCCAGCCAAAGTGATTGAGAAGGCCATCATCAAGCAACTCACAACGCACCTTGAATTACACCACCTGCTGGATAACACTCAATCAGGATTCAGAAGAAACCACAGCACTGAAACCTCACTCAACACAGCCGCCAACGACATCTGGACCATCCTAGACAGAGGAGAAGCAGTGGCCCTCCTCCTGCTCGAACTCTCTGCGGCATTCAACAGTCTCCCACAACATAGTCCTCAGAAGACTCCACAAATTCGGCACCCATGGACCCGCAGTTAAATGGATCTGCTCCGTCCGCACAGGAAAAACCCAAAAATTCAGATTGTCACTCTTCACATCAGAATCCAAGAACCTGACTTGCGGAGTCCCCGGGAATTGTTCTTCAGCCCTACCCTTTTGAACGTCTTATTGACATCACTCACCAACACCATTCGATCCCAAGGCATCAACTTCATCTGCTACCTTGACTACACACAGCTCACCCTCTCTGTGATGGACAACATGAACACCATTAGAACCATCTTCACTAACTGCATGGCCTATGGTAGCAGAATGGATGAAAGCAAACTGCCTGAAGTTTACCTTCGTCAAAACGGAAATATTGGTCTTAAGAAAGAAAACTCCCCATGGGACACGACTTGGTGGACAACTTACCTAGGACCAACACCAACCGACCATGCCAGAAACCTTGATATAACTCGGGACAACAATCTCAACATGACAGCACAAGTGAACGCAGTGAGCACTACCTGCTTCCACATCCTATGCATGCTCCAAAAGATCTTTAAATGGTTGCCACAGAACGGGAAACAGCCATTACATCACATGCATAACAACGCATGCGATTACAACGCGGTTGTTACAACGAACGCGTTGTTACATCGCAGTACCATTACAACACAAGTCGTTACAACGACTTGCTGTAGGGGGCGCTCTAAGCTAAGGAATAGTATAATTTACTATTCCAACACCTTTCCTACTGTTGCACACACTGGAGTTGGAATAGTGAATTATACTATTCCAACATCCAGCGCCCCCTACAGCAAGTCGTTGTAACTACTTGCGTTGTAATGGTACTGCGATGTAACAATGCGGTCGTTGTAACAACCGCGTTGTAATCACATGCGTTGTAAACGCATGCGATGTACATGTATATATTCCCACAGAACACCAGAAAACCATCATGCAGGCACTCATCATGAGCAGACTAGACTACGGCACCACGGTTTACGCCGGAATCTCCAAGCAGCTCACACACATACTACAGAAAATCCAAAACGCCGCTGCAAGACTTGTTTTCAACCTCCCACATAACACTCACATCTCATCCCACCTCATAAAGCTCCACTAGCTCTTCATTCACAAACTCAGCAAGTTCAAACTCCTCATGCACACATGCATAGTCTTGCACAACACCTGATTAGCATACATGAACAGCTGGTCATTTCTACCAGCCAGTCAGTCACATACACTCAGCCTCACTCTCACTCGCACACCCCCTTCATTCGCAAAAGTACAGCAGGAGGGCACACATTCTCCTACATCGCACCCAAAACTTGCAATGAACTCCCTCAACACATCAGAGCCATCACCTCACTTTTTGAGTTCCACAAGAAACTCAAGACCTGACTATTCGAATAACTTTATGGCGACCTCTCGCCTTACTCCTGCTCAAGTGCCTGGATACACACACAGGTGATTAGCGTGTTCTACAAATCGACATAACATAACATCTCAGTGTTTGCTGAACAAAGTGTTAAAATTCTCCTGCACAATTTTTGCCCTGCAGAAGTCCATAATTGGTGGCTTAGCAGTAAAGTGTTATGGGAACAAAAGGCTTATCTCACTGTATTAGGAATATCCACTCCTTGTGCATGGTTTTCACAACACTCCCATGGAGAAAACTGATGGGTTGCCTGGTGAAGATGCATGGTAACAATACATAGTGGGTGAAGCATACACAGGTCAATCGTGTAGGGAATGTGTACAAGACATTTGATAGTAAATGAAACATTGAATATGGGCAAACTATGTCATTATATACTCTTATAATATAAGAAAGAACTGGAGAATTAATATATAGTAGGTAGTATGCATAACTGGCAGACACAGAAATCAGGGGAATCATATCAGTGTAAAATTGAAATCAGGTACTAAGCTGGTGATCATAAACTATCTCTAGTACGCATTCCAGTGTTCGCAACAATGAAAGGTCCCCCGTTCCCCCCAGGCCACTGGATTTAATTTCCATGAGAAAGTCGGTAAACATCAGCCTATGAGGTGATGCTATATCCCAAAAATATTAATTACTGCCACCAAACAGGACTCATTAAGATGAATCGAAGGACAAATGGAGGGTTTTCTCATATCAAGTCACACCAATGGATGTTTCTGTGGAGCCCCAGGTTTTCTGTCCAAAGTATCCTTCATGATCAGAGGTGACATGCATTGTTACGAAAAAAAACAAAAATATATGGTAACTTGGAGGGACAGTGCAAAAATTCACAGGCAGATACAAGTGGTGAAGGACATTGATGCTTTTTTCCAGGAGGATTTGGAGCTTGGACATTCTCCTTTTTTCTTAAAGAAAAATCTGTTAATTGCTGTAAGGCACACTGCTGATTTTGTGTTTCCCCCTGCTGTCTCTTACTATTTCCTTTGTGACCACTGTGCTTTTTCGAAGTGAGCTTCTTTGTGGATTTAGTGAGCTCTTATTTTATTATTTGTATGTAAAAATTGCTTTATCGTGTGAGACAAGGATCGTGTATGCACCGCAGAAGAGAAAGTGAGAAAGGAGTACCACTTACTCTGAATGTATAGCATTTTTCAAGAAGAGACTAAATAGATAAAGTTATGTTACAAAAAATACATTTGCTAGGAAAGCATTGAAGGTTCTTTATAAAGGTAGATTTACTAGCCAACAATCTAGATCATGCTACTCAGAAGAAGAGGGGTTGCAATCTTGTTCAATACGCTTTTAGGGGGTTGGTGAAGGAGGAGTTGGGAAATGCTGATAGTAGATGGAGTCTGTAGAAGGTGCAAACTCGAAAATTATCTTTATATACTACAGCATATTTACTTTCCAAATAGACCCCTGGTCCACATGGTTATCCCACATTCTGAGGGGATTAACTCATGACAGTCAGCCACATGGTATCCAGGTACCTAATTCTCCCATATCCTTTTCAGATACCTATTGTAGAAAAAGAAGAAGATTTCTTTTTACTAATTGCTGCAGAACTAGAGAACTTGAAATGTCTGGCTGTTTTGGAGCAAATTGTGACAACAGATTATTAGGTAAGGTATAAGCTATGAGCAAGTCATTGAAATTAAAATAAAGGGGGTGGAGCCTGGCCCGATAGCTATGGCCACTGCTTATGGAGCTCTCAGCGGATGCATCCAGCAAAGTACTTCTAAAGTGATGGTGCTGCAACAAAAGGAGGCTCATTAGGGTGCGACACCCTCACTGAATACCCACAAACATACTACTCACATGCAAGCTCCTCTTGCTGATGTTCTGGCACTCGAGAAGATCGAGGACATCTGACCACACCCATCTCTACTGGCATGGCCCAGGTTTGATGCCCTAGGAACACTAAGAACTTTGGACAGCACCGGTGAGGGGCCAGCATACTACTTGCTAATTTCTTCCGGAGGTGCTGGTCTTGCCAGGGTTAACCCCTTCATCTGGTAAGCCACCTCCATGACAGGACCCGGCTGGCTCCCAATTCTGGCATGCAACTGCCGATCAGGAACAATGACTCGCCCGCACTGAGCAGTCGATTTACCCATGCCCTTTGAGAAAGGCTTGCCCTGCTGGAAGGCCATCCTTTTCCTCACCCACTTGCTCCTCCTCACACTGCCTCCCAGAACCAGCACTGCAGCCCCCATTTTACCAGAACTTCTCTTGAGGCCTCAGACCTGTGTCCCAGTGGCACCATCTTGAAATCAGGTGCCACCCTCAGCAAAACGGCACTTCTCTGTTTGCCCATGGTTGGGCCATCTATAGCCAAGCACAAGCCCTAGTGCCCACAGAGTCAGACAGCCACTCTCAGTGCACCTGAAACCTCTGCTTGTCCACAGCAAGGCCAAACAGACATCCCAACGGCTGCCATTTCGAAATCAAGTGGTAGCCCCGGCAGGACTAGCACCTAGGGAAGAAAGTTGCAATTAGTATGAAGACCCCTCACCTGTGCTTTCCAGAGTCCTTAATGTTCCTAGGGTGTTGGGCGCAGGCTGCACCAGTCCACAGTCAGCTCCTGGCTTAGGGCCCCTAATGTTCTTTACTGCCGACCTTGCCAGGGACCCATCCGGAGGAGGTTGGTGGAAAAACAAGCCATCAGCCCCCCACACTTGAACCAAGGCTATGCCGTAGTCCTTAACCCCTGCTTGGAAACTGCTACTTTTTGGACACCATAGCAAAGGTACCATTGTCTGGTTGACTGTGAGGACTTAATTCCCCCCACAACTACCCTCTTCCAATTGGATGTCTAAGACAAAGGCCACCTGCCAACTGTCATTCTTTGAGGCAGTTAGAGGCCCTGCCCACACCTCAACCACTACCGCCCATCTTGCCTCAATTGAGTTGCCCTCCTTCGACGCTTTAATGAAAGAACTTAAGGACATCAAGCTTACTCTAGGATTGCTAGAATGCTAGTCACAGGAAACCATCATGAAATTAAAGTTTCTCCACTCTGATGTCTCCAACCTCCACCTCCTCTTGGATTGCATGGAACAGTGGATTACCACTGTGGAACAACAAATAGAGAACAGGCCAGACCGGGGTTCTGAAATAGAGACCCTCTTTAGAAATTTAATGGATTTAGAGGATTAAAGCAGATGAAACAATGTCTGCTTCTATGGAATACCCTAATCTGAAGATGGAGACAACCTATGCCAGTACTTGTAATCCTTCATCCCCCAAATACTGGACCTCTCTCAGACCGCAACTGAAAGTTTAAGGGGCCCATAGATGGTGACACAGTACACACGTGCCAACCTCGCAACCATGACCAATCACAGCAAGCCTTCTATGCAATCACGCCCATCTTACCTTGCAAGGGGCCAAGACCCACACCCGTACACCTATCAGAATGTACATGTGTTTTTTCATCTGATTTCTCTCACACTACTAATGTAATCAACACTCAAACAGAGGGGGATTAGATATGGTCTGCTCCACCCAGTAGACTTGATCCTGCCGGTCAACGGGAACACAAGAGAATGTTATGAATTCCACGAGGCAGAATACTCCTTAGACTCTATAACCACCTCCGATATGGAGACAACCCCTATTCCGCACAATATGGTTGCAGAAGCTCGACCCTCAACCTCAGCCCCGACTTTTGCAGGTGCGAGTCCAGATCAACCAGTGAAACCATGGCAGGCTTCAACACACAAAGAGAAGCAATTGTGCTGCAGAATACAAATGATGGATGGAATGCTGAATGAATCAAACATTCACCCCCAGTCAAGAGATCTGGTTTAAATCCATTGTTCTTTTGCTCACCACGCCACCCCAGTTTGGAACCAGCCATATGAAAATCAGTGTTGACCCTGTTCCTCATGGGAACAGCCCAGCCAAGACCGGGGCCTCCCTGGATGAGAAGCAAGCATCCTGGGACCGGATTCAGGGTAACACCCATCAACAGCCAGGCTAGCTTGAATTCAGTGGCACAGTGAGCAAGGGACCCACGTCTATATACATCTTAAGTGGGGGGAAGTGAAAAAGGGGGGGTCCAGAAAAGTGATTTTCCAATGTTAATTTCCATCGAGATTTTTAGACACAACTACAGCTGAACTGCTGGACCGAATTACACTGAATTTGGCAGAAAGGTAGCTCTTGGTCCAGAAAGAAACCTTTTTGTTATTTGGAGTAAATATGTTCAGTAGTTTTGGAGATATTAAAAAAAATTGTATACATAAGGATGCAAATCCTCTGAGGATCCAATAGTCCCTGTGCTGAAATGTCATTGGCTGCCAACACTTCAACCAGGAAGTGTTGGCAACCATCTTAGGACTTAGCTTCAGCCGAGTCCCACATTTTTTTTTTTTTTTAAAGAAAAGGGGGCAGGGTAGGAATACCCTGACTCCCTACCGTGATCCTGGGGACCACTTTGACACTGACAGGGCTAAAATGCACTTTATTTTTAAATTTTTGCTGCAGGATACAACGGAGCCACAAATTCATGGCAAAAGTTTAAAACAAAAGAAAAGCGCGGTCTCCCGAGCTTGCTTACATTATAGCACGTGGATGGGCCAGGTCCTAGGGGCATGCAGGCTTTTTTATTTAAAAAAGGAGGGGGTGCATGGGGCCCCCTCCTTGGGCTCAATTATGCCCCTGGGACCACCACTTCCCCATAGCTTCTTTCTAATAATGCAGGGGGGCTGCTCAGACCTCTCCAAGCCCCAGGGACCACGACCTCCCCGGGGCTATAAATAAATTGACTGGGGGGCCACGTGGACACCAAGGCCTGAAGACCACCGCCTCCCCCATGCTAAATACAAAGAAATGGGGGAGCTCATGGATCCCCTGAGCACCGGGAACCACCCCCTCCTGGGGCTAGAAATAAATTGACACGGGGGCCACGGAGACCCCACATGCCTCGGGGACCACCACCTCCCTAGGACTTTCTTTAAAAAAAAAAAAAAAAGGAGCGGGCCCACCTCCCCGGGGTGGCCCATGTAAATAGAAGGAGGGGTGTCACAAGAGCCAGCTCCCTGCAACCTTTGTGTTTTCTGTGAATTTCTACGGGGCATATTAGCAAGAACGGCATTAAAATTATCGCTGCTTTAGCGGCAGGAAACTGCAGCTAAAGCGGCGATAATGGGCTTGATAATATGCCCTTGAGAATACCAATAGAAGCCCATGTTCTGCTGTGATCCTGGGCTTCTATTGGGATTCTCAAGGGCATATTATCAAGCCCATTATCGCTGCTTTAGTGGCAGTTTCCTGCCGCTAAAGCGGCGATAATTTTAACGCCGTTCTTGCTAATATGCCCCTTCGTTTTAAATTTTTTTTTCCTAACTATAATGAACCATATAAACTTTGTATTTTTTACTGGATTTCTAAGATTTTTTGTAATTTTATTTCCTAACTGTAACCTGTAACCTTTGGTAGTGGGTGTGTGAGTGGCTGTATAGGTCAGTGAGTGGGTTTGTAAGTGGCTGTATGGGTCTGTGAGTGGGTGTGTGAGTAGCTGTATGGGTCAGTGAATGGGTGTGCAGCTGCAGTCCATGTAGGTAACAGCGGTGGGGCCAGGTGAAGGGGGATTCTGACGGACGATGATGCTGGAAAATTAATTATTCATTTAATATTCCCTCTGCATTGTCCCTCGAAATCCCCCCCACCCGGGCCCACAGCCCCACCGCTGTTACCTGCATGGGCCACGGATGTGGGTGTGTGATTGGTTTTGTGGTTGTGTGAGTGGGTGTGTGAGTGCTTTGTGAGTCGGTGAGTGAATGTGTGAGTAGATGTGACAGTGGAAGAATGGGTGTGTGAGTGTTTGTCTGAATGGGTGTATGAGTAGCTGTATGAGTGACTGCACCAGAACGGAACCTCACCTGCCCCTTTCCAACAAGAGTCCACAGCTTTGCAGAAAATGTATACTCAATTGGAATACTTTCTACTGGTTAACTAGTAGGTGCTACCTTGTTGGGTAAATATCTATGACATATTCTACACTACAGCTGGGTAATGGACCACAAGGAAATGTCTCCAGTGACTTTGTGTGCATTTTGGCAATGTGATTGTGTCTCATTTGTCTTTATCCCGAAATCTGTGATAACATGAAGCCTTCTATAGAGAAGACAACAAGTCTATAAAGAGGTAAATCCCCACTAAACAAGGGTTCTTCCTCTTAACTTTATGAAGTAAGTGTTTCTTTGTTTGGTGGAGATGTCCTCGACATCAAGAAAGGGTCACCAAAATGGGCGGGAAACAAGCTGGGGGGCCTTTTGGTTAGCTGTCCATCATCCTAACAAAAGGAGGGAAGTGCATTGCATACTACTAAGGTGAATGGGGTGGGACCAAATGGGTGGAGATTCAGGTGATTTTACACATTTGTATATTTGCAATATACTCTCCTCTCACCATGTAAGGACAAGAAAGAAACCACTCGTCACAGTCACTACAAATTGTGCTCCAATAGATCAACAAATCATTTACCTCCACAAAGCATTTCAGATCATCTTTCAATGTGGAATTTCTGAGAAAACACACTTGCTTTGCCTTTGTCAAGCCCAGAAGGTCAGGATCATTTGTCCTTTACAGAAGTGGAGCTTCAATTGGGGCACCTGCTATGTTTATATTTTTATGTGCTTCACGTTGAGGTTTAGTTTCTGTGAAATGAGCATCAGGGACAGAAGGGCCACGCCAAAACTTAATGGGGACCCCATCCCTGGACCCGTCCACATCTACCTGGGTGCCCTAACTCCACCCAGGGCTCCCAGAGTGCTTTGCTGGGGACCGCGGGGGAGCCTTAATGCTATCATGATCCCCGCCGGCTCTCTGCCTCCTGCGTGAGCCGAAATTGCTCCTGCATGCAGGGAGCTGCTAAATGTGCAGCTCCCTGTGTGCAGGAGCAATCCTTCATCAGTTTCCCTGCCCACAACAGATTAAAACTCTGTTCCCAGCAAGCGGGAGCAGTTTGACAGCTCCCGCTTGCTGTGAGTGGAGTTAGTGTTTGCTGTTGCTTGGTGGGAGTGTCACAGCTCCCGCCAAACGAAAGCAAACTGCTATCTCCCGACGGTCAGCACCTTGGAAGATAGCAGGAGCCGGCCCTGGGGGGTGGCGGTCCACAGGGCCATTAATAGCTCAGAAGGGGGCTCTGCGGCCTCCCCTTCTTTAGTATGCATGGGCCGGCCCCTGGGAGGTCATAGTTCCTAGGGCTGATTATGGCCTGGGAGGGGGGATCGCACGGCCCCCTCCCTCTTTAAAGTCAACTTGTGGCCCCATGAAGGTGGTGGTCCCCAGGGCCCCTAAGGAGAATGAAGAGGAGTTTGCGTGACCCCCCCTCTACTTAATATTGGAACTTGGCTTGCCCCGGGAGGTGGCTTTCCCCGGAGTCAAGATCAGCCATAGGGAGGGGGGCCGCGTGCGCCCCTTCCCCAAAATATATATTAAATGATGCCCCAGGTTCCTGGCACACCCGGGGGTTTTAATAAAGACAAGCACCGGAGACCGTGCTTGTTTTTTTTAATTTGTTGCTGCAAATTCAATAATCCTTGTGATTTTGCAGCAAACTTTTTTTTTTTAAATGCTTTTTTGCCCTAGATGGGTTCCTAGGGGACTGCTCCCTACCTTTCCCCTTTTCTTTATTTTTTTGGGCCTTGGCTGAGACCGAGTCAAATAGCTGCGAACACTTCCTGGTTGAAGTGTTGGCAGACAATCAGATCTCTGCACGAGATTTGGAGGATTCGAGGATGGTTCTTGCCTCTAGACATAGAAATGTGGTTTTCTTTTATTAAATCTAAAACAGCTAACCGGAGTTATGCCAAATTACAAAACGTACGTTTCCTGGACCAAGAGCTAGCTTTCTGCCAAATTTGGTGTAATTCCTTTCAGCGGTTCAGGCTGTAGCATTGTCTAAAAGTCCTATGAGAATTGACATGGGAAATGCACTTTTTTTTTACCCCCCCCCCTTCTTCTTGACACCCACTTGACCGATCACCCCGAAACTTTCCATGCACAACTACAATCAGGTGGAAACTTTTTGGAAGATTTCGTGAAGATTCGTCAAACGGTGGCAAAAATATAGGCAAGTCAAAAAATGTTTTCCCTATATATATGTATATTTGTCCACCAAATTTGTCCACACGAAGGGCGCACTATCACACAGCTGGTGCACGCTGCGAGGCCGGACTCGCCTCGAATTAATATTTTTCACCAACAAAAAGACGCTGCACTCTTCCAGGGGATTGTTTTACGGTTTATTGTGCCATGTGAAGGAGAAGTTCCATGGCACAATAAACCGTAAAACAATCCCCTGGAAGAGTGGAGCGTCTTTTGTTGGTGAAAAAAAAAAAAAATATATATATATATATATATATATTCCACAGCAGGATCCCAGGGGTACCACCATCCAAAGAAAGGCGCAACACCAGGAAACAGACTCCTAAGGCAAAGTAAGAAAGTAAAATGATGATTTATTCGAGCATCAAATGTCTATATATATATATATATTACCTACTGGCAGTTGCCAGTAGGTAGTTATAGTTAGGATCTTGTTTCTATTCAAAAAGCGTTTTTTCTTTTGCCAATATCTTTGGCGCCGTTTGACGAATCTTCGCGAAATTTTCAAAACTAATGGTTCACTCAGGTCAGCTCCTGTTGTGAAGGTTTTGGGGTGATTTGTCAAGCGGGGGGCAAGGAAAAAGGGGGTCGCAAAATGCGTTTTCCCCATGTTAATTTCCATAGGAAATTTAGACAAAGCTACAGCCCGAACTGCTAACGGAATTACACCAAATTTAGCAAAAAGGTAGGTCTTGGTCCAGAAAGTGTGCTTTTTTTAAATGGTGTAAATCCGTTCAGTAGTTGCTGAGAAATTCCAAAAATAAAAATATCAATATCTGAGGGCCGAGGAGGATTTGCGAACCCTCCTGAGTACGAGCTTCATTCTGATTGACTGCCAACACTCCAGACCAGGAAGTGTTGGCAGCCATCTTGTGACTCGGTAAAACCTAGTCACAAGACAGTAAAAAAAAAGATTAAAAAACAAGAAAAGGGGGCAGTGATGTCATCAGTGATGTCACTGACCATGTCATGAGTGATGTAATATGTGATGTCATCAGCAGTGCATTACGGGGGCTGCGGTTATAGTTAGCTCAACTAACTATAACGGACAAATTTCTCTGGTTTTGTACAAGTGAAATGTCCAACTAACTATAATGTCCCTGAAACCCATGGTTTTTTCAGTGAATTTCTATGTTTTTTTTAAATGCTAATTTCTAACTATAACGTCCCTGAAACCTATGGTTTTTTCAGTGAATATATATATATATATATATATATATAAACAAGCTGTCTCCGTGCTGAGGGGCCACCGACCCTGGCAGGGCGGCCTCGGCGATGCAGGAACGGAGTGTCCTGCTTCTGACATGCCATCACAAAAACGAAATGCCAAGGCCCAACATCAGAGGAAACATGGCTCTTTATTAACACAGGGTGGCAGGTAAAATCATTTCCCAAACGCGTTTCAGCCGGTTGGCCTTAATCATTGGACATTGGGTTAAAATACCATGTGGTCAAAATTAAAGGTAGACTACCTTTTTGCATTGTAGTCCAATTGTCCTTCAGTACCCAGCATGCACCAAGGGAGAAAAATCACGCCAGTAACAAAATGCAGTGCAACATGGATGTAAGTTACTTTCTTTGCTTAATGCCTGCTTGCTGCATGATGTTCAAAATAAACGTACTTCCAAGGTGCCCTTGACTCTGCACTGCCACAGTTCGCAAATGTCCAAAAGAGCCCGGGCCTCCGATGTCATCAAGAGGTGGGGGCGCGAGTTATAGTTAGCTCAACTAACTATAACGGCCAAATTTCTCTGGTTTTGTACGAGTGAAATGTCCAACTAACTATAATGTCCCTGAAACCCATGGTTTTTTCAGTGAATTTCTATGGTTTTTTTAAATGCTAATTTCTAACTATAACGTCCCTGAAACATATGGTTTTTTCAGTGAATATATATATATATATATATATATATATATATATATTTATATAATATATATTATATATATATAAATATATTATATATATACATATATATGTATATGTATATACGCACATACACACACTCACACACACACACTTACCTTATATATATTTACCATTCCCTCGTAAAGGCATATGCATGGTAAAAACATGCGTTGTAAAGGCATTGTGTGTTAATGGATGTGTGGTAAAGGCATTACAATGTAAGGCCTGCACGGTAAAGTCTGTTTCCCCTCACAAAAATACTTCACAGCATAATAGGTGAAAGTACAATTTCAGACAACTCCCCAATTTCACTCTCGCTAGATTGGCAACTCCATTCCACCGTAGACAAATCCTGGAGGAAGAACACCCACTTCTACCAACAGCTCGAGAAAAAATGATACCTTCAAATGCTACTTAAAGATTAGCTTATTCTCAACAAACAATAATTTTTCCCACTTCAGACTCAGTGGGCAGCAAGGGAAGCGTACATCCGGGGTGTAATGATGACAGAATAGGCTGAACAATACCAAAAACCCAGTACTGAGCAAAGACAGTTTGAGAGAGAGGTATGAGAAGCACACAAATGCTACACACAGACCCCCTTGCCCTGACACCAGCAGATCCTTACCAAGGAAAGATTCAGTCTCAATGTCCTCTTTCCTACTCAGTAGACAAAACTTCAAACCATCTCCTCCAACGGCATTATGAACATGGCAAAAAGGCTGGCCGACTCCTCGTCTGGCCACTTACACAGAGACAAGTGCAGACGACCATCCCAGTCATATTGGATGACACAGGAACCATTCTCACACACCTCCAGGATATCAGTTGAGCATTCCATACCTACTACACCAGTCTCTATACCTCTGAAGCCACACCCATCTTAGAGACAGAAAACCAATTAATTGATCACCTGACCTTACCCGCTCTGTCTGCAGATATGAGAAACATGCTCAATGAGGACATTACAAACACTGAAATAGCAGAAGCAATTGAGGGCATGCCTTTTGGGGAAAGCCCCAGGAGTGGATAGCTTTCTGGTTGAATTTTATAACTTGATGGAAGAACACTTGTTCCCTCTACTGGAAATGGTTATCCTTGATGCAAAATCAGAATGCGGCTTACAATCTGAGTTTTTGTTGGCCTTTATAACTGTTCTCACAATGCTAGGAAAGAACCCACTGCAAAGTATGAGCTGTCATCCGATCTCCCTGATCAACAGAGATGTCAATATTTTCTCCAAAGTGTTGGCCAACTGGCTGAAGGAAGTGACTCCTTCTTTGATACACAAGAACGAAGAGGGCTTTGTTCCCCGCCATTCCTCGCAGAACCACCTTCACACGCTGACACACCTCTTGTGAAGTTCCAGGAATATCCCAGATGAGAGAGTGACCCTCTCCCTCAATTCAGAAAAGGCTTTTGATGGGGTGGAGCAGGGCTACCTATTTTGTACTATGGCCCATATGTTGCTCGTACCTTCATCAACATGACATTTTAGCTGTACACTAACCTAACAGCCACCCTCATTAGCAGGGGCATCCATTCACATACCATTTCCATTCACTGTGGAACTGCTAGTGACCTCAATACAGTCTATTGCTCTGGTACAAGGTATTCCCACTCATGTTTGGACAGTTAAAACAATTTCAATATGCAGACAATATCCTACTCACAACCCACTTACTTTGACCCTCGGCACTGGGCCAATGATGCTACTAGAAGATTTTTTGAAGTTCTTTGGAAGCAGAGTCAGCCGGGATGAATGTGAGGCCCTCCCAATGACAACCAAAACTACAGTGACCTAACTATCAACCTCCCTTTCTGCTGGCAGCTCATCCAAACGGAGCACTTTGGTATCTGGGTCAGTGCATTCCCTCAGTCCATGGTACAGGCCAATCTGCAGCCAATGATTAAACAAATGCAAAGGGACTTTGAAAAATGGATTGCATTGCACCTGTCACTCTGGGACTGTGTGCAAACAGTTAAAATGATGGTAGCAGGTCTCTACAACTATGCATTAGGCATGCTGCCGCTATCAGTTCCGCGCAGCCTGTTATGCCAAATTGACCTCCAGATCAAAGCCTATATTGGTTAACAGAGAAACCTGGTTATCCATGCTCAAACTGAATGCGGATACAATGTGTGGGGGCCTGTGACTTCCAAACATTACAATACGTTACTATGCACAACACCTGTCACATATTGCCTACTACTTCACTGTGGATCTTGATACACCTCATTGTGCAACATTGGAAACGGCCCTCTGACAAAACATGTGGGACCAGCAGATGCTCTTCTTAAAGAACATTCCCAGAGAGGCTCTGGATAACCCGATCATCTATGCCTCATTTCAAATACCTCCTCCAACATCTTAAAAGCCTTCTTCACCTACAAGCGCCTCTCTGGAATAATAAAGCATTACTAATTGGAGGGAAAGCCTTCAGCCTGGCACCACTGGATACAAAAAGGCATACTGATAATTTTCCAGGTCTTGACAGAAGGCCTGGTGAAACCCTTTGAAGATCTTCAAGAGGAATAACACCTGGAATGCGGCTCACGCTTGCAATGCCATCAACTGATGCTGTTTAACTACTGCTCTCTGTGCTAAGCAGGAAGGGATACAAGATTCATTAATTCACAGATAACTGCAAAATGTAGGGGGCATACAGATAACACATTTTGGGACTCTGCCCACCTCTTCAAACCTGCCAGACCTCGGGCGCCCACATCTGCATCCTGCACTGATGGAAAAAGCCTGGCCGGCGCTGCTCACCATGCACTCATCACTCCGTGAGTCCAGACTGAAATGTATTCACTTTAAAATACTTCATGGATGGCACTGGTCCTCTCAGAAACTTTTCTGAGCTCTACTGGCCCCAACTGATGCCTGCTGGAAATGCAAGAAATTGTGAGGAGACATAATTCATATCCTGTGGGGTTGCAAACTCATTGAGGACTTCTGGGATAAGAATTGGGAGTACTGACTCAGCAGCTTACCTCTCTGCCCTAAACTAGGACTGGCTTTACTTCATCATATCTATTCTGTTCCAACTGCAAACAATCACATAAGATGCTGGCTTCTGCCTTAGCCACAGTGAAAATGTGAATCCATCGCCGATGGAGGTCACCCACACCTCTGACCATCGAGGTCTCAAGCAGGACAATGACACAGAACATTCCATGAACATCTCATTTAAAACTCAATGATCAGCTAGTGTTAGATAACACAAATACTGAACAGGGAGTGACTAACCTGTGATAACCGGCCTGGTAGAAGCAATACATGATGCTTGACCTATCACACCCTCTGATGTTCAACCAAGCGTGTTGTACACAGCACTCATTCTGGAGGAACACCAAGGAGAATGGGAGAATGGGACAAAATAATAAATTAGCCAAACGCTAACTGTATGACAGCTTCCTTGTATCACCCTTCAGGCTCGTCTGTCATCTGCCTCTTAGTGTGCAAGTGCCTGAACAAGAACAAGAACAAATATTTAGTTTTTTCTAAAAACTAAAAACTTTACAGCTTTTGATTTACAATTTCTATTATGTACATAATCTCTCTCAATATAAACTCAATAAACCTGTAAATTCATGTGAGAATCCTTCAAAACATTAGTTCTTTCTCTTCTAGCTGTATCTTCACTAGAATTAAACTAGTCCCTGGATTTGGCACACACTGCGTGGTTTCCTTAATGTCTTTCTTTGGTTAGCACAGATTGTGCGGTTCGCTAAATAATAATTAGGTACCTTTTAAATAATCAAGTATTCAGCATTTTTGTCCACCAAGTTCTTTTACTGATGCTCAATTATGATTTACTTGTCTCAAATTCTTGACTTGCATGCACGCTTGAAGGAGGTAAACATCAAATGTACTTAGCTTGCTCTTGTCTCTTCTATCTCTTGCAGATCATCAAGGAACTCTCTCCAGGAAGTGCAAGGTTTACAGAGGGAGAAGTTTTCATGGATGCGCAGGTAAGCTGGGTCTATGGGAGAAACACCGGTCATGTCTTCACTGGAATTCCGATTGCCTAGCAAAGGGTGTGGTCCAAGGGAGGGATATTTATGCCGTTCTCTAATCAAAGATGGCTGCCACCATCACATGCCTGTTTTCAGAACCTTCTGGCTTGTTCCAGATGGATTGCCATGTGCTATCAATGTCTATTTACTGGCTTGTTTCAGAACCTTCTGGTTTGTTACTGAACCTTCTGGCTTGTTCCAGAACCTTCTAGATTGTTCCCGATTGATTGCAATGTGTTTTCAAAGTCTAAATATAAGCAATTAGTTGACAACCTTGTTTCTTTTTACCAACAGTCTTAAATTATGTTTGTTTGTTACAGTTCTATTACAGTTGAACACTTTTGACTCCCCCGCCCTCCTTACTGTGGGACAGTGGCGGCTGGTGAGATTTGAAAGTGGTAAGGCGTAAAACTTGTGTGGGAGTGCACCGCGGCAAGCGAGCGTAGCGAGCGAGCCTGAACAACCTAAGGTGGGGTCGGGAGGGTTCTCCCCCGTGAATTTTTGTTTTAAAAAGAGTGGGCAAACTGGGACATTTTAAGGATTTTGGGGGCCCTGGGCGAAACATATTTAGGGGGCTGTCACCCTCTTTTCTGCCTCAGATGCCCCTACTCCTTTGTCCAACGACAAAAATGGGCTATTTTGGTCAGCAAACTCATTACCCCACACTCAGTTAATCACTGCAGCAAGGCCTCCACAGTTGGATCCTGAGGACCCAAATCTACAAGCTTCAGTGGGCCCTGGTGAAAGCCAAAACGGGAATAAACTTAACCTAAATTTCACTTAACCTAAATTTCACTACCATCTAAAAAGATACCATATGTCACAGACCCATTCCCAACCCCACTCACCCTCCAGGAGCACAGGAATCTCCTCAAAAATGTCCCTGCACCGCAGCAGGGTCCTTGTCCTCTAGTAAATAGGGATGTATGTGTGAATGCGCCTCGTGGAAAATGGTGGTGCAAGAGGATGACAGACCCCACGAACGCCTACAGCAGACAGGGGGTGCGGTTGGTAGAGGCAAGGCACCGAGCAGCACATGATACAAAGTGCACCATTCGTAGAGGTTTAAATAATAGATATTGTAATCTGACCCGACAATGATACTGAGCTTGTCAACGTGGGGAGAATGAAAGTGGGAGTCAGCCATACCAGCACAATGCTCATGCTCACATATCACCGCAAAATGTGGCGAACCCAGTGAGCTATCTAACTAGATCACAGAAAGGCTGGATCTGTCCGTGTGATCGGTGCACACTATATACTATCCCGAAAGAGGAAACCAAGATAAGGGACCACTGAACAGCCTATGATTGGCATAAGTGGCTGCTCATTCATTCATACATCACCATGTGCATGCTGTAATTCACCACACAGTACATGATTTCTCCCATTGAGTGTTGATTCATCCCTTCTATTTACATCGTTTTCCATAGCTCAGGCCAGACCTGAAGGGCGTCGGAGCTCTATAGAAAAAAATGAATTTAATTTACAGTATGTAGATAATATGTGTGCTCGTGCACTCTTTACTTATTTATGTCAAAAATAAGTGCTACCCTTCATGACTGAATAGCACGGATAACATTGCTGAACCCATCTATTTGTAGGACATCTAACCTGGGCTTCTATAGGAATTCTATAACGCATATTAGCAAGCCCATTATCGCCGTTTTAGCTGCAGTTTCCTGCCGCTAAAGCGGCGATAATTTTATCGCCGGTCTTGCTAATATGCCCCAAAGTTCTTCTCAGACTTAGCAGAGACAGACAGATACAGACTAGCCTTCAGACGAATTATTCCATCATGGCCTGGCCTCGGAAAGACCTGTATGGCGGGGGCAGTCAGCCACTTCAGGGCAGTACTATTGAAGGGAAAGTCTGACTGAGTCAGTCAATCACGTCAGGCATGCCACAGCTATACTGGTAGGATAAGCGCAATGTAACCTTTCAGTGCCTCTTCTGAAAAGCCGGGAGAGCTGGGGTAGAGAGAGTCATTGTGGTGCTGGAACAATTTTCAGAAGGGAGTGCAGGAAACTTTTTCAGAGGTCACCCACTAAAGCCATTGCGATTTTAAACAATTATGGTGTTACCATTGAGTTTGTGTATTGGGAGCGGCGCGGGCCTTTCACTGAAAGGCCTGCGCCGCTCCCAATACACAAACCGCCCAGGGGTTATTACGGGTCCCCGGACTTTTTCCTGTTTGCATGACAAAGAGGGAATGGCAAATCCTGCAATTGGGCGTCGCGGCTCGCAATACTCACGGAGGGGGGGCGCGCGGGGGTGGGGGCTGGGGGAGTTTAAAATATATAGAAAACTTACCTGACCGGGTCCGCGCCGCCTCTGCTCCTGGGCCGGTCTCCAGCGTTGGCGCTCTGACTTCAACTCAGAACAGGAACAGCCGCGTCACTGGCAACCTCTCTCAGTCAATACTGACGCCGCTCCAGCAGCGCCAGGATTGGCTTAGCAGGGATACTCGCCGCCCGCCCATTAGGAGACCGAGGGTTGTGACGTTGATCAACCCTCGCTCTCCTAATGCGCAGCCGCCAGCCAGAGCAAACACTAGTGCGCATGACTGGGCTGGTTGGAAAACTTATCCGACCTAAACCCAACATGCGCACTTGTGCTGCTGCCTGCTGTGCGCTCCGCGCCACCCCCTGGTCTGACAATGCATGTCAGTCAGCATGACGCTGGACCGCCCACCCCCTTCAGACTCTGAAGGGGGTGGGCGGTCCGGCATCATGCTGACTGACATGCATTGTCAGTTCAGACAGAGCCGCCGAGGGAGCTGCGGACGCGGCTTGTGGGTCAACGCCCCAGCGCCCTAATGGACGCACCGCCACTGCTGTGGGAACCATCTTTTTGCATCTCCACAAATGTACCCAAAATAACCAACTCCCTGGGATGTTCTGTGAAACACCTCACTCTGCAAACTGGGTGGCTATAACAGGTATATACCTTTGAGACCTTCTGGGGCCCATACCTGGCTTGAACTGGACATGACCGTGGAATATTCGGCCTGGTGGTTATGCGCTCTTTTGACATGTGGGCACGGATATCACCAGGCAAGGAGCTTTTCACAACTGAAGACCGATCCTGCAAGCAGACATTTATTTCCTCATGTTCCTTATCCAGAACTGTAAATGGCGGCTGGTTCCATTGCATATCATTGTATTTCATACCCTGATTACTTTGCTGCGCGTTATGCAGAATGCAACTGTGTCTCGTCTTTTTGGATGTGCAGATTTTCTTGATATGGCACTCCCTTGTGGATTGTACTTTGGGCCCTTCTTTGTTGTACCACTTTCACTAATAATAATACCACGCAACCATTACATCGTGGTATGGTTACATCGTGGTTTTCACAACGCAAGTCGTTACATCGACTTGCACTGGAGGGCGCTCTAGACTAAGGAATAGTGTGAATTACTATTCCAACACCTTCCCTACTGTACGTAGACTGGAGTTGGAATAGTAATTCACACTATTCCTAAGTCCAGCGCCCTGCAACGCAAGTCGATGTAACGACTTGCGTTGTCAATACCGCGATGTAACATACCGCGTTGTGATGGTACGCGTTGTACCATCATACATTCAATAAAACTTGATAATACAAAATAAATAAAAATGAAAAAACATAGAACATCTGTCTAGATGTGCCAGGCTGTGACAATTGTGCATCTGGGGGTCAAATACTATGCCTCATATTGGTCACATGAGAGTAGAAATGCAATTTCACATTTTAGCCCCAATCACAAATTGCTGTTTGTGTCCAAAAGAGGGAGTTTACACCCAAAACAGGATTACTATCTGGCCAAAACTTGCATGTGATTGCACCAATTATTTGAGGCAGTAATGCCATAATGCAAATCATGGATACAACTAGCACAAAAAGCCATTTGGGCACCTGGTAGCAGGTAAAGTCATATGCCATGAGCATTTTGTTCCTCATAATTGCATGCCAGGGGCTAATACAAAGATGCAGATGTATAATTTACACCCACAAAATGGACTAATCATGTTTGTGACCTAAACGTTAGCTATAGTTAAAGAAGTCTGGTTTAAAAAAAATGTAATCATTTGATCAAGGCACACCATTTCTTTATTAAGGTTACAGTAATTATTTGATTGTGCCAAACTATTTCTATAATTAGTGGCCCCTAAATTAGATTATGTGAAACGAGACTCTCTTTTATGTGGGTTGCTAAATGTAAGATCTTTGCCTAAACACTGCGTAGAGATACAGTTGGCACTGGAATCCCATGATTTGGATGCTTTGTTTATGACGGAGACATGGACACACCTGGGTTCTGATTTAGAACCAGGGCTGGCATGCCCGCCAGGATATAAAGTATTCCATAAACCACGAGTGAGTGGTAGGGGAGGAGGGGTGGGTGTTATTTTTAAAGAAATATGGGACTTTGCCCCGCTTGATATTGATGTGATAGAAGGCTTTGAACTACTGGGATTCGCGCTTAAAGACCTTAACGGGCATGTACTGACAGGTATTGTATGTTATAGGCCACCTGGGGCTGTTAGTGTACAACAACAGCTGGCACTGACTGAGACATTTAGCAATATGGCAACTACACATGCAAGACTGCTAATTCTGGGTGATTTCAATTTATGGCTAAATGGAACCTTGGACTCTGGATACAATAATCTCCTCCAATCATGTGAAGTCCTAAATCTACAACAATGGGTTACAGAGCCAACACATAGGGGAGGACATATTCTTGATTTAATCTTTTCTGATAAACAGGTAGTAGGAGACCTAGATATTCTGCCAGTGGGTTGGTCCGACCACCACCTGATTAAATTCCGGATATGTAACCCGAGAGCGAGTAGACCGGTAGCCTGTGAGTTGAGAAACTTTGTGGGTAGGGACTGGAAGTCTCTTTTAAAAAGGCTAGAACCTCCCCTGTGTTCCCTCTCAATGAATGTTTTAAGGTAGACATACAGGTAGAGGATAATTATGAGGCCTTTTGTGCACAGATTAAATCTACGCTGGACCAGGCCGCCCCTCTAAAAAATCATAAGAAAGTGGGCAGATCCTCGGCCCCATGGTTTAGTGAAAAACTAAAAAATGTGAAATTGGAATGTAAGCAGGCAGAGAGGAAATGGAGAAGGGCTTACAAAGATGAGGATAAAACTGTCTGGAAAACAGCGATTATCAGTTATAAAAAGAAATAAACACTGCGAAGGCCGAATACTTCGCCAGTACTATTTTGAAAGCATCGAATAGTACAAAAAGTATTTTTAAAATAATGAATGACATGATCAGTCCAGACTGTGCTAAGAATAAAATTCATCCCACTCAGGACCTCTGTGACAGCTTAGCGACGTTCTTCGATGATAAAATCAGAACTATCATCGATGGTCTAAAAGGGGATAACCTACCAGGGGGGTAGAAGACCCCAGTGGCAATAATAATAGTGGCCCACTGGATATAAAGCAGACAAAAGAGGCAGGGGCAGAGATTATAAATGCCCTAACCGACTTTGAGATTCTGTCAGTGGAGGATTTTAACAGACTGGCCTTAGGTGTCTCCTCTGGATCACCTATGGATCCCTTACCACATAAAATTTGGAAGGAATTGGGAATAGAATTATTCCCTGTACTTCGCCAGATCTGTAACCAATCTCTCTCTAGTGGATCAGTGCCGGCTTGTTGGAACCATGCACTGGTGACACCTCTTTTGAAAAAGGCAACTCTTGATCCAGCCATTCCAAAAAACTATAGGCCGATCTCCCTGTTGCCTTACCCAGCAAAGATCGTAGAACGACTGGTTAGCAGAATGCTCTCAAAGCACTTGGAAATGAATAACATCCTAGAGGATGTGCAATTTGGCTTCCGGGCTGGACATGGAACAGAGACCGCCCTGGTGACTGTGATGGACGATCTTCGAATGCGTGCAGACAGAGGTCAATCAGCGATACTTATCCTGCTTGACATGTCTGCCGCATTTGACACAGTCAACCATGAGGTTCTCCTGAATAGACTGGAAGCAGTGGGGATAGCAGGTATGGCTCTGAAATGGTTTCAGTCCTACCTATCGGATAGGAGGCAAGCAGTGGCCCTTCCCCCATATCAGTCTGAATTTAAAAATATTGTGCATGGTGTTCCCCAGGGATCCGCGATCAGCCCTATACTGTTTAACATCTATTTGAGACCTCTGATTGCCGTTATAAGGATGCATAAGGTTAATATCGTAAATTATGCGGATGACACCCAACTTATCCTGTCCCTAGAGGGAGAACAGTCGACATCTTTGGAAGACCTTCATGCTTGCCTGCAGGACATGGCACAGTGGCTGAGAAAGAACTCGCTGCAATTCAATGCTGATAAAACCGAGATTCTTTATTGTGCGGCGGGAAAGTCCCCCCCACCGCTTCCCACTAATTTCTGGCCATCAGCCATAGCCAGCCCACCGGTCCCTGTGGAGAAGGTGCGGAATTTGGGCATTATGTTTAATAACAAATTGACCCTTGAAGCACATGTAAATAAAACCGTGGGAAGCTGTTTCTCTATTATTAAAGCCCTACGGAAGATTCTTCCGGTTTTGCCATCCCAAGCCCGAGCACTGGTAGTACGAAGTACTATTCTAAGCAGGTTAGACTACTGCAATGCTTTGCTGCTGGAGTCTCCTAGCTATTTGATGGAGAGGCTCCAGAGAATTCAAACAATAGCAGCCAAGCTAGCACTGGGGAGGCCAAGATGCTCTTCTGCCTCCTTGGCCTTGATGGAGCTACACTGGCTTCCCATACGACAGAGAGTTCAATTTAAGTCCCTTTGTATAGTTTTCAAGGCCTTGCATGGGTCTGGACCTATATTAATGCAGAGGAAATTTGCATGGTATGTCCCTACTAGGAGCCTCCGCTCCTCCTCCGCTAAAATGGTGATGGTGCCAAGATTCAAAAAAACAAAATCGGGAGGTAGGGCCTTCAGCACCTCTGCTGCTCGACTATGGAATAGTCTTCCATTCGAGTTGAGAAAGATGGAAGATCTTCTTCTGTTTAGGAAGAGATTAAAGACATGGCTCTATCCTAGTGTATAACTTTATTACCTGGATGAGGTCCCTCGTAGCATGAGCCCTGTTGGGCACACATATGTTAGCGCCAGGATGCCTGTTGGGTGACAGTGCGCTTTATAAGTGTCAAATAATAATAATAATAATAATAATTAGGGATGCAGTAAATATTTGATCATACCCCACCATTCCTTTAAATAGCACCACAGTATATGCAAGTGACTCGAGTGGTTTTAGACAATTGTGTATGAACACTGTCTTTCTTCATGGTAATAACTATCATGAACTAGTCTGTGGTATTGGAAGTTAATAAAGCATTAGTTAAATTCTACTTAGTATTTTGGGGATATTAATAAGCTCTTTGGGTGTTATAATGAGTGATCAGCAATAGCAACAAAAAACAATAAATGCTCCATGTAAAAACAAGGTCACTTGAGAATGAATTCATAAGAATAATCTGGGTTTCTAAAAAAACTCAATTTGAAGACCTCACTAAGGATATAGGGCCAGATGTATGAAGCAAACAAATACTGATTTGTAATTTGCGATATTTACAGATTTGTAATTTACAAATTTGCATTTGATGTGTTCGAATGTGTTCGTCTGACCTTTACCCTATTGGGCACGAGTCGCTTTCGCAATTCATGGAATCACATTGATAGATAATCTCACAAACAGGAAGTAGTGTTACATATGCCTATAAGACTGGCAAGCATTGAAACTGGTGTTTGACATTTAAATCTAATTGGAATCAGCACCAGCCTCAGCTACCCGCCCTTTAAAAGCACCAAGATGTCTCGGCAGGAACCAATGAAGGAGAAGAATCTTGGAGGGAGAAAAATAAAAATAAAAGTCTCTGAGAAAGAGTTAGATATATTATCAGAAGAGTGTGTAGCCCATCATGATGCCTTGTTTGGCAAAACATCACTCTCTGAGCCTGAGTCACAGATAAAATAAATATGGATCAAAATATAGGAGCGCATTAACTCTGTGGGCGTCACTCAGAGATCAATAAAAGAAATCTGGAAAAGGTGGTATGAACTCTGATCCAGAACCAAAGAGAAGTTGGCAACCAGCATAAATGGGGCCCGTGCAACAGGAGGAGGACATCACCACCAACTCATCTTGACTAAAGATAGAGTCCACCCTGGAACCAGAAATTGCGTCTGGCTTCAGCAATATGGATACTTCTGAGGCTAATGCTACATCAGAAGGTAAGACTCCTACATACACTTACAGTGTTACTAAAAAATATTTGTAGCAATGTTTGAGTAACATTGTAATGTGGTTAGGTCTGGTATCTCCTTACCTAACATATAATATTTTCTAAACATCATTAGAATTGTTAATTTTACCCTAGTAGTGCAATATGGAAGATTTAGGACTCCATTACAAACATCTAAAGCAGAAATCTAACTTATTGTAAATTAAGTTAAAAAAACTAACATATACAGAACTACTATTTTTTTTTAAGTCAAATTACATTTCTAAATAGATATCCTTGTATAAACAGATCATGAAACAGAAGGAGAGGGGCAGGAATATTCTGAGACATGCTTTGAAGAAGGAAATGACTCCAATAACCTAAATACACCACCCCAGAGGCAATGTTTGTCTCCACAACATAGCAGTCACACACTAGCTATTGATGAAGTTGATGATGCAGGGGGTTCAAATGATTAAAATAAAACCTGCACTGAGGCCCAGACTACTGTGCAGGAGAAACCGAGTGCAGCATCGCAGTGTTGTCAGTCAACCTATTCCTGGCCTGTGTCAGCACAAAATATCGGAGATGGCACAGAGTTGTTGGGAAGTTGAGAGGCCTCGATGTTGAAGGTCCAGCACCTACAACACAAACAAATGAGACTTGTGAACAGCAAAATATCTGGACAAGAATGAAGCATCACTAGTAGCGTACATACAACATCTATCAACAACTATAGAGAAATCTCAGAAGTCATTTATGTGGCCCGTTGCAACAGGAAAATGTAACAGAAAGACGTCGAAAACATAACTTTTTTCATGTGTGAATGTGTTGAGTCACTCCATAAATTGCCTCGCACGGACTACTAAGTGGGTCACTATAGTGGTGATGTTGCATGTGGCCTTGTGCAAGTAACTAATGCCATAGAAAGTTTGCAAACAACTCAAATTGCAAGTGGAGTAGCAGTTGGTGCCGCAGAAAGTGAGGAGCTATCAAGTGTTCGCTGTGTATCAGTGACTGAGGTTATGAGTCTGTGTCGCAGTAGAACACGAGTTGGTGTTCTGGGTAATTTAGGCTAAAACTGAGAAACAAAGTTCTGTTTGTGGTGGATGCTAACAGTAATCAATCTTTAATTTCCACTTCATATTGTGAAGTGCTTTGTAATTGCTGAAGCATGTGTAATGATATCTGTTGTTTGCATTAAAACATTCTGAGGATTGAAATGGATGCTAACCCAGAACCATAAACCTGAAAATAAAAGGTTATTTTGTTTAATACAGCAAAACGTGTGTAAAGCTTTAGACAAAATGTTAAACAAACAGCATTTACTTATCTTAAAAGTGATGGTTTATAATGGCACTACATCTGGCACCTCCCACTGCTGTCATTGAACCATCCTGTATTGCTTCATCATCAGAGTCTATGTCTGGCATAATTGTTGCCAATACTTTCCACGTTGCTACATTATGAAGCACTGCACATGTAGCAATGCTCTTGCAATTTGTTTCTTGGGAATATTGTAGGGCACCACCATTCTCCAGTAGGCAGCAAAATCTACTTTTCAGGAATCCAAACGTCCTCTCAATGAAAGACCTGGTACATTTGTGTGCTACGTTTTAGTGTCACTCACTTTGGTTTGAAGGATTGAAATACTATGTTAATATCTATCATATTTACTATTAGTTACAATGCAATTTGACAATTTGGGTACCATTAATACAGTATTCACATTTGGGGGCATATATGTCATAATTATATAGTATGTTTACTAAGTAAATAGCATTCTACAAACTCTGCTCTGAGAAGGTGTGAGTATATGCCAGTATGCCTGAACATGAATGGGTCATGTGTACTGCCAGGGTACTTTGAAACGATGTCTAATATTATATTTGTTATATCACACAACATTTCAACATTAAGGGAATGAGTGTTTTTCCTGGTTCTAAATATGTACTCATTGTAAGATGGAGGATATACAAGAACATGGGTTTCATCAATACATCCTATAACATAAGGAAATTGGGCAAGGAGGTAAGATTTCAGTTTGTCCAATTGCAATGGGCTAGGGAAAGTAATATGATTGTTAATTTTCTTTAACATTGTGTAGGAGAGTAGGATCTGCCTCTTATGTTGCCCCCACTTTTTTTCTGATGTTTACACTGGTTTCTGGCTATAGTCTGGCTGGGCCCCTGCTAATCAGGGCCCCAGCCTCTCTGTTCTCTCTAAACGACTTGGAGTGCACTCTAGGTGCACTAGTGATTGGATACTGTGGTACCTTATGAGTCCCTAGTATATGGTACCTTAGGTACCAAGGGCATAGGTACTTCACAGGCCTACCAGGGGCTGAAGCATGTATTATGCCACCCCTGGGAAGCAGACTAAATCTGACACCACAGGCCTGCTACTGCAGCCTGAGTAAGGAAGTGCTAGCACCCCTCCCTGAGATATAGGCTACCTATATCTCTCCTACACACACATATAACCCTATCAGTCACCCCTAAGGCAGGCCCTATCAATCCTGAGGGCAGGGTGCTTGGCTTCTATGTGAGGGGGTGCCTCTGCCTGAGCAGGGCCCCTCTGCAGCTCTCAGAGTCCATTCTCTGGTGCTGTTTGTGGATGCGGTTAAACCATATACTTTTAAGTGCATTATATCCTCGCGGTAAAATGCTAACTTTGGAATGGCTGCATTGAAACATGTCGTGTTTGGTGTCAAACACCTTGGAATACTACCCCCCCCGCCAGTCCTGGCGGCGGGGGTAGCATTCCACCCTTCTAGAGGGACAGACATGTACCTACTGTGGAAACGCGGTAGAAACCGACAGAGCCCTGGCATCACAAAATGGATGCCACCAGTCACAGACACTGGGCTGCCCTCCTGCTGATGACCAACACTCGCAGTGGAGGGAGCCCAACAATAGATATCCTGTCCCAAGGGGGTGTGACCACCTCCCAGACAGGGTTTAGTGTATTGGGGCTGGGTGGGTGCACTCTTAGAGTGCTTTGAAGTCCTGCACTGGGGGAGCAGAAGGCTCCTCTGTGCATATGCCAGTTCAAACCGGCTCAGGGGCTACCTGTCCCTGCTCTGGCGCGAAACTGGACAAAGGGAAGTGGGTGTAGCCACCCCCTCCCCTGACCCTCCCATAGGTAGGGTCATAGAGCTAGTCCCTCCCCTCCGTTTAGTATAAGAGGGGGAACCTGTGCATTGCACCCTAGATTTCCCTGGATGACGCTCTACAAGAAGAATCCCAGACCTTCGACGTTCCACTACCTTTGGAAGACTGAAGAATCTCCCTTGGAGTCAAGGAGTGACTCCCCTGCTTGGCAGGCACCAAAACTACGAATGACGGTCGCAAACTACGCTGCTCCTGCCGGAGTCCAAAGTCCCTGCAGCCCAAGAAGTAGATTTTCTGACTTCTCAACGGCCATCGTGAGTCTCCAGCAAAGCTGAGGCCAGTGGACCCCAAGAGTAATGAGGAACCGCGACCCCTGGGTACTGTGCACTATTGTCGAGTGCAACCCCTCACAACATTCCACGAACTTGTGCTTTGGACCACGTGTGGTCCCAGCCTCCAGCAGGATTCCCTCCTAAGATCAGAGGCCTAACACGTCCCGAGTGACCATGGGCCCCTGTGAGAGAATCCTTCTGAGGCGTCTTCACAATCCCTTGCCAGCCGGCTTGAGGGTCCACAGAAGACTTTCCAAAGAAACCAAAGGGATCCCCTGTTTGCTCCAGGACTGTTCTGACTTACCCTCATTGGGTGAGTTCCACAGATCTTGCTGGTCTGCGCCATCGCCTCTTCACACTTTCCCCAAGACTTGCTGCTACCAAGGCTTGTTGGCTCCGATCGAGTTGCCGACACCGCAGTAAGCCGCAGACATCGTGGTACACGCCGAATCCAGCTCATGGTCATCGTCGATGCCTCCTGGACCTCGTGGCTGAAGAGTCAAGGCAACTGTGAACGACCTGAATCCTGCGAAGGACGGTGGGCATTCATCTTCCTTGCCCCGAGTCACTGCCAAGTGACTTTGAACACTGTCCCCTCTGCTTTCAGGTCGTCCTTCCACCGAATCCAGGCTTGGATTCCACCGGACACTTCTTCAAACCATCACAAGCAGCAAGTCTTCTTTGTTCGCCATTGAAAACGACGCCGCGACCCAACACCAAAGGACACCTGTGCACCCGGCTACCATGGGTGAGGTAACTCCAGCACTACGGTGCTCCTGTAGGTGTGGGCCCTCAAACTACTTACCCTGTAAGTGACTTGCTTGTAGGTTCATCAGAAGTATCCTAAAACTCTTACTTTCCCCGTGCGATTCTCGCACTGACTCGTACATGGTTCGCGTCTGTGTTAGACACACCGCGTCCAACTCCCTTGCAAATCCTATCTGTAGACCGTATCCTCCGACTCGTACTGAGTTTGATCGGTGTGTTCGCCTCGAACACGCAAGGGACCTTGAACATTGATATCTCAATCGCGTCTGAGTGCATAGACTCGTACAGGACTTGCATCGGTGCCAGGTCACCGCGTCCGTCCCCTGTGGGTCTCCTACAACTACCTGTGGTGGTTCTTGGGGGTCCCTCGATTCTAGATGCCCTAGACCTAGGTCTAGCAAACTAAGATTGTAATATTCAATTGTGCTAAACTTATCCTGATAAATATTTGACTTGTACATATGTTCCTGACTTCTAATCTCATAAAGATATTAGTAGAGAGTGTTTATTAATAAATACATATATATTTGATATATATACCTGTGTGGTGTCTTTTCATTTGGTGATTCAAGAGATTGTGTGGTAAAACAAGCTGCTTTACATCCCTTCAAGACTTAGCCCGAAGGCTGCTCTCCACAGCTACCACTAGGATAGCTTTCTATAAAGGTTGTCTTAAACCTATCTACCATAAGAGTCGAATTGTTCTGGTGCAAGGTGTCCACTTTAATTAGTGAACAGCATATACCAGGCCAACTTCTCACACATACCATCCAGGAAAGCCGAAAATAGCTTGAAAGAGCAGTCTGTGATACCACACCTGCAGCACCAATGGTAACTCCCAGAGGCTAAGAGTTGGAGAGAGCATTATATCTGAACATGGGTGGATATGGAATTGCTTCTGAGAGTGTTTCTCTCAAGCTGAGGCCTAATTTCTGCAATTATATTTAAAATGAATGTACTACTTAGCCTGTATTTATCATATATTTCCTCCTCTATTTTTGGGAAAAGTGTAACTCTCAGTCTGAATATCTGTTCCTGTCTCCTCCCTCTCTGCAATCCATGGAGAATCTGCATCCTCCTTACAATCACATACAACACTGCCAATGCGGAACACCCTGACGCATTTTGGGGATTTCATATATGATGCACCTAGTTTCCATCTGATGAGAGTTGGTAGTAATTTTCAAGTGCAATATGCTCATTCTGCAACTTGATGTAATTTGTGAATGGTTCACACATTCAATTAGCAAATTGGTAACTAGGATTCAGTATAAGCGACTTGTTAACTCTTGTCACTAAAATACCGATTCGATAACTTATCGTTTGGAAAAATAGCGGAGTGAATGCTATTTGTACATTCGAAAAGGCAATTTTTGTGGTCGGTAACCAGTTTGCGACTGATTACCATTTCTCAAACGCTTCGTACATCTGGCCCATAATACCTACAGTGAGGTAGCCAGTTCGAATACAGATGTTGTCCTTAAGATACAATATAAATTCTCTACTGGTGTGGTGAAGAAGACATGATATAATTTAGCTCTAGCTCATAGAGTCAACAAATTCAAAACATTCAAAATTAATTACTGATTATAGTATAGACATGTCAGTTCAAAGTGAGGACAATGAACTCAGAAAAATTACAGATGCATTAACACAGGATACAACATCTTATGTAATCATAAATTTACACAATTGAACAGTAATGCTAGGATATTTGGGACTAATGATTTCTATGTGAGATTGTGAATTATAAATGAGGAATGTTTCAGGCTCCAGTACAAACAACCTTTAAACATGCACATTGCAAGGCTCAGATTTCAAACAGCCACTGCAAGGCTCAGATTTCAAAGAGCCACTTTGAAGTTCAAAGTCAGGAGTAACTGACAATATTTTGCTTTGCACATGCTGGTGTCCATGGAAGAGGGCTGTATTGGCACAATCAAAAGAAGCTCCCTTTCGAGCAACCTTACTTATGTATGTATCCAAATATTTTCTGCCTCTGCAATAAAAACATTTAAAACTCTGTCTCTTTTTTTAATAAAAAGTCAATCATATTTATTGTTGCTTTTAAAAAAATTACAATGAAATCTGCTGTTTGTACACCAAATACTGTACCCAAATTAATAATATACAATGATTAAACATCACTTTCTTACAGTTCATGAAACTCTATTTCATTTCAGATCACCAAACACCATTACTGCTCCGTATCATTGTCCTATTTCAACAGTGCAAAGCAATTCAACACAATTATTTATAAAAAAAAACCCTCTCTCTTATTTCAACAATGCAAACAATAAAAAACAACTACTTTTTAAAATAAAAATCTGTTGACGCAGAGTTTCAGTGGTACTTGAGGTGGTTTGCACCGCCTTCTTCAGGACAACAATATTTTTATTTAGATGACAAAAAAGATTTTTTTTTTCTTCTTTGTGACCTACCCAAAAAGGGTGCTATATCTCAAAATGATTCATGCCATGCAGATATGCAAGATAAAAAGGAGACAGAGTTGTAAATGTTTTTATTGTAATAGAGGTGTTCACGGTATATTATTGTTCAGTGCATTCTAATTGAGCCGAGGGCAGAAAATATTGGGATACATACATAAGTACGTTTGCACAAAAGGGATCTTCTTTGATTGTGCCATAACCCGCCCTGTCCCTTTTAGCATTAAAGGGTGACTCTCTTGAATTCTGGAGAGGACTGCATTGGTACACAGTAGAAGAAGCAACAGGCCTACCGAAGTGAAATGTCGATAATGTTAGAGAGTATTGATTGACCCCCATAAAAGAGTAAACAAGAAATATTATATTGCCAGCCTCAAAGCTGCTTTCCACATATGCATTGATTGCAAGTCTGGCAATCCACAGACCACCAGACTCGCGGGGGTACAGCGGTTTCCTAACCACCCTATTAAGAGTTGGGTGGTTAGACCACCACATCCCCGCCACAGCTGACAGAGAACCACCATTCCCTTGTGGTGTTTCAGCTGTCAGGAGGCAGTAATATGCCTGGCGGGACCATGCTTATTAAAAGATTTCTCTCCTCCGGCGGTGTCATGGAGTTTCCTCCTCCATAAGCACCGTGGCTGAGAGGAAACAAAGGTGGCCCTGCAGGGCCCCATGTGCCTCCTCCGCATTGGAATGCAAACAGGGGAGCATGTGCCCCCTGTCTGCATGCACCTCAGTTCCTGCACGGCATGGACTTTTCAGTTTATGCCGCGCAGGAACTGTTTTTGGCTTTCCCCTTGCAGTGCACATTTTTAGAGGCGCCACCGTGGGAATGCCAAAAACCAGCCCACCAGACATGACGACTTTGGCAGTGAAGTGGCGGGGCAGACCCAGTGGCGCACCGCCAAAGTCATAATTGGACCCATAGTGTTGGATTCATGCATCACTTGCAAATGAAATACCTATTAGAAAATAGGGGATCGCAAATTAGAGGTTACAGTGGGAATAATTACAATCAACAGCAGCTGCACAGAAATTGTGTACAATGGAGCAAGTTAAAACGATTGAAGGGCCTGATTTTGAGGAGTGTGATAGCTGGAAACTCCCCAAAATGTACAGCTTCCCCTTCCATAGTCCTCTATAATACCCTACCATATTTGTAGAGTGAGAAAAGGTAATGTTCCTGAGGTGAGAGCCTATTCTGACAGTAATGGCTCTGACATAAATGAGTTTGTGTTGGAATCCCCATTTCACATGGCTTTCCTTCTATGCAAGACTGCATTAAGTAATGTTCCTGAAATTCATGGAGAAAACTCCAAGGACATCTGGATTATTTTAATAAATAGATTGGAGCTTCTCTGTGTATTTGACATGTAAGTACATTTCTCACATGACAGCATTTCCACTATGACGGCACAGCATCATGGTCTTGGCATCACTGACGTTTTATCTCAAAATGTTTCTTTCCAAGCAGATAGGTGTTGTGTCTGGGAACAGGTGGTTTGCGGACATTGTGGTAGAGGCAGCTTTTCTTTCACACTGGCAGCTATATGGATGGCCCTGCAAAGTAGAAATCAGGACCTTCAAATAATCACAAATTTTGGAGTCATCAACGATGCTGCCATAAACCGTACATATGGTGAGTGAATCTCCATTTTCCCTGCGGCACTCCGTAATAACCCACCTCCCATTTTGATCAGCTGATGTATGTAAAAATTGAAGTGAGCATTTGGCGGTTAATATTGCCACCCCCCGTGTCCTGGTACTTTGTGTTGTTGCCCCTATTACTATAAAACCGAGCGAATCTAGAAGGTGGATCTGTGTTCTATCAATATGTGTTTCCTGCAGACATAGGATATCTGCTCTAAGTAATCGAAGCGCAGTAGCAGTGTTGCGATGTTTCTTAGGATCGTTTAGGCCACACACATTAATTGTTGCGATACGTAATTTACTCATTTTGTTCCATACAATTATTCCAGTTCACATACCCCCAAACCAGATAAGAAAAAGAAAATCGAGCCATCCCTCTTGGTGCCAACCCCTTCCCCGTCCCTACCCCTTCCCCACCCCACTGGGAGCCCCCCCCTCCCATCACCTACCACTGAGACTACCTGGCTCAGCCTAAGCCAGGGTGAGGGCATCTGAGCAATCAGGGCCCCGTGACCCCCCCCAATCTGACCCCTATCTTAAACTATGCACCCCATCTGTGCTGAAATCCATTTGTGTTCATTTGCCCGTGCGTTAAAAAAAAACAAATGCTCTATATAATTTATTTTTTTCCCCCCATTATTTATCACTTATTGAAGACTTTTGAAAGCATTAACCCTTAAGCATTAGGCTTTTTTTTTTTTTTCGGTGTTTACTTTGTGACCCTTGTTGACTCTGTAATCTCCTGCAGGAAGGATTGGGCCTGAACTTCAGAAGTGAAGCTGCGCGGGACTCCCTTGTAGATAATTTTAAGGCATGCCGGATTCTGTAGATATACCGTTGCTCCTAATTGTTGAAAAGGGGCAAAGAGTTGTCTTAGCCTCCATCTTCGCTCCACTGTGGCATGGGCAAAGTCCGGCCTGGTGAAAAAAGTAACTCCATTGAATTCCCTCTTGCTTGTTGGTCTTGCTAAGTCATAGAGTGTCTGGCGTAGGAGAAAATTGCCAAAATACACTAACATAGTGCGAGGGTACTGCGGTGAGGACTGGAGACATTTGGAAGGTGTTAATGGGAAGTGGTGAGCACGCTGTATCTCCTTATCCCAGTCCCAGGAATGCAGCTCGGGAAACGCGCCTTTGAGAAGCGTGATCATATAGGCCCTGGGGTCGCTCCCTTCCACCCCTTCCAGGATCCCAAGAAAGCGAAGGTTGTTACGTCGCATTCTGTTCTCTTGTTCCTTGAGCTTCTGCATTAAGTCCTTGATTATGCCTTCATGCTCGTCACCCTGTACTTTCAGGGAGGAGACGTCTTTCTCCAGGTTCTCCGTGCACACTTCGACTGACGACATTCTATCAGCAATTTCGGCACAAGTTCGACCCACTTTCCTTATTGCACCTTGTACCTTTTGTATAGCTTGTCGATTTTTCCTATTGTCTGACTTAACTTCTTCTTGGAAGCTCTTAATTGAGTGTAAAACTTCTGCAAGGGTGGGATCATCCTTGCATCTGGAATTACTACCCCCCAAGTCACATTTGGGTAAAGAGTTGCAACCAGAGCATACAGTACATTCTGAGGGAGTTGCCAGCTGAGAAGATGAATAATCCCACCTGAGTTCGGTATTGCTTCCGTGGTCCGAGGTCCTCCCACTCTTGCGTCTACTTTGCCTTTTCTTTTTCCCCCACACCTTCTCTTTTTGTGCCGCGGTTTGCCATAGAGCCTCTGCCTCTGAGTCCGTACTACTTCCCCAGTCATGTCTCCCTCCATCACTGGATGTGGATAATCCAGTCTCATACATCTCAGATTCGTCCGTTGCGGAGTGAATTTTCCCCCTTTTGTCGGGTGTCTTTGTCTGCTGATATGTTATATCAACTGGGTCCCCTTGTGACATGGCACCCAGATTTGCAACCTCCTTAACAGTTGATTCTTTTTCGGCTGCCCTTACGTCTGGGTTTGGGAGATCCGCTGAGGGGCCATTCCTTACTTGCTCTGTCCCTACATTTGTATAATCTGGAGACTTCTCCCCTGCTGTGCCTGACTTTTCTTTCGGTGCGGAACTTGTTGAGATTGTGGTTGGATCTGAGATTGAGGTTGGGGTTTCTTGGACCATCGGCACAGTGGCAACGGAGTCTTGAGGCTCGCCTCCAGCGCCTTCCAAGGATTTACCTAGCTCAGTTAAAGTGGGCCGGCCCTCAGATGGTGACCCTACAACAAGCTCGGTGTTGAGAATTTTCCCCTCAATAGAACCAAAAATATTTGAGATTAGAGGCTGAGAGCTAAGCGTTTGGTTAGTATCAGCAGGTTTAGGTTTTTTTGTTTGTAGTCTCTTTACTTGCTTGGTCGTTAGATCGGTTCTGTCTGCAGACTTCCCTCTATCTACTTGCTCCCTGCTTTTCACCCCTCGAGTTTCCGGGCGCCTCTGAAAAATCTCTAATGTTCCAGGGTGCCCCGGCTGTGTAGTCGCAGCTTCGGTTGCGACAGGGGATGACATATTATTATTTTTACTTTTGATAGTTTCTTACTTGCTTGTCTTCTTTATCCAGGGGGGGAAGAATCCTCTGTCTCCGGTTTCTGCACAGGGTCCGGCTACAGTGCAGCACGCTTCTCTCCGTGCCTGCGCTGGTCAGGAGCCGGTAGAAAGTCGATAGGATTACGTCGAGGCTGCACGCCGTTGAGAGCCACCGCCGGACGATGCGGGACGAGGATGCTGGAGCCGCACGGTTCACTGTTGATGAGCCGGTCGGGCGTCTCAATGTCTCTCGGCATCCTTTCTGATCCTTGAATCATGCAGATATCACGGTGATCCTGAGGAAACCCTGCTGCTCCATGCGATGATGAGGATTATTGGCAGTTATGCATCGGGTAAGATACGAATAGGATTCAGCGTCTTGTATACCAGATACGATAGCATATCAGCGCTTGTTGGTGTCAGCTTAGGGGTCAGACCGGCGGAGCTCCATCGGGTAGCTGCTACTCAGTCGCCATCTTGCCTCGATTAGGTGTTGATGAAAAAACTCTCTACCTATTATCATCTGTGGTGATTTTAATATAAATCTGCCCGCTAATCAGAGTATAACCTCAGATAAAAATTGGAATTATAGCGGTAGGAAACCCAAGGTCTTCAAGGCCCTGAGGACTTTAAGTCATGAACAGGCACTCACTGATATTTGGCATTCAGAACACCCCTCTCATCCTGGCCACATCTTCTATTCCTTTCCACACAATAAGCTTGTGAGATTAGATTTCATCTTTATATCTCACTCTATTCTTCATTTGTGTACAATAGAAAAGACCCCACGCATTGTGTCGGATCATAATCCTTTAGTACTGGAAATAAGAGGGGTAACAGTGGCTAATCGAGATTTGGCTAGCTGGACTTTTGAACGTTCTTTACTATTAAATGATGAATATTGTAAACATATGAGGCACTGGATCCCTCTATTTATTAAGGAAAACCTAGGCAGTACTGGGATCGAAGTGGTTTGGGACGCACTAAAAGCTTCAATAAGAGGAGAGACACTGAGCTTTTCGCTTGCTTTAAATAGGAAAAAACGTCAGCTTTTAGATACTCTGCAATCCCGACTAGCCGCTGCAGAAGAAAACTTAATTACTGCGCTCAGGCACGGCGACGACCCGGCAGATGCACTGGTTAAAATAAAGTCAGCCAAATCAGCGGTCATGGAAGTAATAGCCAACAGAGCTGCAGATAGATTGGAGACTTGGAGAAAGGAGGCCTATGAGTGTAGCGAGCAGGTCGGACATCACCTCGCGATTAGGGCCAGACAAAAAGCCACACGGAATATTATTACTGCAGTGAAAGACTCTACCCAGGCTATAGTCTCAGATCCAGAAGGTATTCGCAGAGAGTTTCTTACTTACTATCAAGATTTATATCACGAAAATACCAAAACTCATTTAAACGATATCATGAACTATTTTAACCAAATCCCAGTAGAACAGTTATCTCAAGATGACCAGGCTCAACTGGAAGAGTCTCCTCAATGGGTGGATGCTCTGGTTTGTATCAATAGCCTCCCTAACGGTAAAGCTACTGGCTTAGACAATATCCCAGCCGAATACTATAAAAAATTCTCCACAAAATTAAAAGAGGCTATAAACCCCTTATTCACAAATGTTTTCAAGGGGGGGAGACCACCTGAATCATGGTCGCAAGCCAAAATTATCGTTTTTTTGAAAAAGCACAAATCAACTCTGGATCCCGCCTCTTATCGCCCTATAACACTAATAAACGCGGACAGTAAAATCTACTCTAAAATACTAGCAGTTCGACTAGCAGGGGTAATACATAAAGTTATATCACCAAGGCAACATGGATTCATCCCTGGACGTAGTACCGTAGACCATATTAGGAGAACTATCTCACTGTTTGATGCAGTGCATATTTCTAGAGACCCAATAGCACTCATTTTACTTGACGCCGAGAAGGCCTTTGACAGAGTCTCCAGGCCATTTTTATGGGAGTCTCTGTCAAGGGTTGGGATCGGCCAGCGATTTATACAGGCATTTAAGATGTTATATTTTCAACCCACCGCAAAATTATTTCTAAATGGCGCACTCACTGACACTTTCAAAATTACTCGAGGTACCCGCCAGGGATGTCCTAGTTCACCTCTCCTATTCGCCGTATATATCGACCCCTTCCTACGAGTTTTGGAAGCCAACCAAAGGATTAGCCCTATTATCACTCACGGCTGGGAAACCAAGGTATTGGCATATGCCGACGATATTGCTCTAGTAACTCCTAATCCTGAAACATCTATGGTGGAGGTTGAATTAGAGGCGATGAGATATGGACTTCTGTCCGGGTATTCCCTTAACAGATCAAAAACCCAGATTATTTGCAAGAATGTAAGTATGGGCGACGACATCAGGCAGGTGGAAAGGGCTACATATCTGGGAGTAGATATTACGGCCAGTGTTGAAAAGTTAGTTGATTGTAATGTTGACCCCCTGATATATAAAATCAAACCTGAGCTAAATCGATTACATAATTTGCATCTTTCGATAATTGGCAGATATAATATAATTAAAATGCTTTTTCCCCCTAAATTCCTGTATCTTATAAGAGCCATCCCGCTAGAATTTAGTACCAATTGTTTGAAAAAGATCGAAGATCTGTTTTCTTGATTTATTTGGGCCTATGAAAAACCTAGAAGAGCATACAAGTTCCTCTCACTACCAAAGGACAGGGGCGGACTGGCCCTTCCAAATATCAGACTTTACTATTGGGCAACCACTCTTTTGCATAATCACACCCTTTTTTCTGACAAGCCAATAGACAACATCCTGGGAAACATACCTACACCTATTGAACTCATAATGGGCAAAGATGCCTGGGGATGGACGTGGAGGTTTCTGAATGATTCCCATTACAAAAAGGTCCGCTTTAAGACACTGGCTGCTGGCTATAAAACCATGAAAGCGGTCCGTAAAGTGTTAGGATTGGGCCGCTTGAACTATTACTCACCGATTTATAACAACTCTAATCTGCCCGAAATTTTTAAAGACTCAACAATAAAAGAATGGCAAGATGAAGGCCTGTCCAAACTCGGAGATTTCTATTCTCTTTCCGATATAGCTTCTTTTGAAACTCTTAAAGAACAATATGGATTAGACTGGAGGGATTTTTACAAGTATTTGGAAATACGTGATTTCCTTAGCAAGAAATGTGGCGGCCCACTAGGTTTTATTAACAATCCTATTATAGATAATCTGAGGCAGAATTATCCATCTATAGGAACTGTGTATAACTCCCTTAATTCTTTAATGCCGGATGACTTGGGAATGCGGGCTAATAAGTGGAAAGAGGAAATTGACATTTCAGAAGACCTATTTTTTCACTCAATTGAACTAGCACAACATTTTTTAATACCGGCACGGCTCCAGGCGCAGTATTACAAAACCTGCTTCTCGCTCTACTATACCCCGAGAAAGATTGCAAAATGGGGAACAGGGAAGGGGACCTTATGCCCTCGATGTTCTCTGTATCAGGTGGACCTTAATCACATGTTTGCTTCCTGCGCTACATTAAACATCTTAAAATTGGAGATAGAATTTTTTTTCAAAGAGGTGCTAGCGAGAGATTATTATTATTATTATTATTAATTAGCATTTATAAAAGCGCATGGCTACCCTGAGGCATCCCAGCGCTAGCGGCAATTAAGGCTGAAAGGGAAGGCTAGCAAGCACTCTTCTGGAATAGCCATGTTTTAAGACCCTTCCGGAAAGAGAGGTGGGCAGTTTCATGTCGGAGATTGAGAGGGAGGGAGTTCCACAGTCCAGCTATATTATAAGAAAAGGAGCGGCCTCCACTCCGCTGCCTGTTAATTTTAGGAGTGCAGGCTAAATTTAAATTCTCCGAACGAAGAGATTTCCTGGGGAGGTAGGCGGTGATCAGAGGCTGATTAATTCTGGGGCCTGTGCCCTTTAGGGTCTTATGAGCAGTACACAAGGCTTTAAAGGAGATTCTTTCCTTTATTGGTAGCCAATGAAGGGCTTTCAGACTGGGGCTAGCTGACTGCGTGCTACTGCAGCCTGTTAGAAGTCGTGCTGCGCAGTTCTGGGCCACCTGGAGTTTCCTTAGGGTGGACTTTGGGGCTCCCAGATACAGTGAGTTACAGTAGTCCAACCGCGAAAGAATCAGGGCCTGGACTACTATTTTCTTGGCTTCAGTGGGTAAAAGGGGAGGACCTTCCGTAGTTTTCTAAGGATGCCGTGACAAGCCCCCGTCACTGCCACTGCCTGCTGGTCAAATTTAAGTGAGTCATCCAGCCACACACCGAGGCTCTTGATCTTGGATTTCGGAATTGGAGGGTCGCCCAAGCACTGAGGCCATAATAGTGTGGGAGTTAGCTTGGCAGTGTTGCCCACATACATGATTTCTGTTTTTTCTCCATTCAATTTGAGACAGGAGTGTTGCATCCAAGTGGCTACTTTATATAAGTCTTTCATCAGCCTTGATCTGCCTAGGGGTAGATCAGGAAATCCAAGGGAAGCCAGGAGAGCAACTGATTTTCATAGGTATGGCAGTATATCGACTTTCCTTAGCCTCAGCCTGGCTAGATCCATCCCCCCCCGGTTATCATCAATGGTTAACACGACTAGTGGCGAACTATAATTTTGAAAAAGCCATATATGAAAAAAGAGGGCTACGATCCCGCTCGAAAGGCTTGAAAGTTTGGGAACCATTGACCAGATGGCTCGAGAGATAAGTGTAGTGGCTTAAGTCATTTTCGTCTCAGTACTCTTTAGCACCCCCGACAAAACAAAATGCATCTAAAACGGATGGCCAACCCCGGGGTGGGAGGGGAGGGAGTGGGGTTTTAAAAAATGTATAAAACTGTGCATGAGGAAATGTTACGGAAATGTTACGGACACAATATAATTTTTCTTCTCTTATAAAAAATATTTTGGTTTTAACGGTATGTGTTACTCTGAATTAGTGAACTAATATCTGTATGATTTTTCGCTCTCATCGATGTACCTGTAAATTATTGAGAACTAAAGTGCTACTCGTAACATTGTAATCATGAATTAAATTAAAAGTAAAAAAAAAAAAAAAGAAATCAGGCCCTTCAGCAAATATAGTCATGATGAATCCATAATGTGTCATGGTAAGCCATGTAGGCAATGTCTTCAGCACAAAAATGGCTCAATCTGCAGGAAGCACTTCTGATGTGACTTATGGTTTCAAAGGTAGTGCCAAATCATGTTAATATTGGTTATGTCATGGAGGGGCTGGACAACCATCTGATGGGCCTGCTATTGGCAAAAATTAACTGTTATGCAGAATACATTTTTTGCAGTATTTTTATGAGTTGAACGAAGCTTTGCAATGCAAAAACTCACAAGTTAATTTGTGGTTCTGTTAATATTGATGTCAGTCTACGCAACAATACATGTATACTCAGAAACAAGATCAAGTCACTGTAATCAAAATCTCCTGAGAAGACCTCTCCATCAACCCTGAGTAAGAAACACGTGGCCAGGCAGGCCCTGCGACCTAGGCCTAAGGCTACTGATTGACAGATCACAGGTGGAGTGGCACGTAACCAGCCAGACAAAGACGCAAACAGGAAAAACCCAGATTAGTCTCACAGATAGGCAGCAACACCACAATGGTCCCAGGAGATTGGCCCCAATAAAGCACATATGGCCAGAGGGGTCCGCAAGTTCCCAAAACACAATAAAGTTAGATGCCACATGAAGTTACGAATACTCAGCCAATCAGAGCACGCACACACAGTACATGCAGCAATTGGTGTATGGCAAACTAGAAAGAAGTGCAAACATTTTTCCTGAGTGCCCTACCACTAACAGAAATCTGAAGTATTTCCCAGTTCATGTGCGCAAGGCCGCCTCGTAGGCGAGTCTGCGGATGTCACCTTTCTTCACTAGCAGAACGCTAGGAAAGGTGTATGTTGTTTATCACTTGGACCACTGGGCAAGGCACAGTCGGTTCCCTTATCCCATGGAAGTGATACAGGGCTGAGGCCTCAACCTTTGGACTACTGGGTGTAACACAGAAGCTATGCATAGGCCCTGGGTGTGAGATAGGGCCAACACCTCAATCTAATTTTTTAGCCTAAAGGTTTTTCTCAGTGCTGTTGGTTTGTTAACACGGGTAGCATCTGAAAGAAGTGAGAGGTGGTATTCGCTTGGACCACTGGGTGTGACACAGAAGGTAGGCATGACTCCTGGGTGTGATGTAGGGTGATTCGGACGATACTGAAAATTTGGATCTTGGAGAAAAGGTGTAGGTAGGCCTGGGTGTAAAACTCCACTCTGCTTGCGGAGTTTGCGTAATTCTGCAACTCCGCATTCTGCTTAGAATGCAGAGCTACCGATAAACTCCTCAACGGACAGGAGTTTTTTTGCTGGTGCACACCAAATGTCCTTTTGCACACATGGGAGTGACTTGCCAGGTGCTTGCGATCACCCATGAGATGTCCTAGCCGTTCAGGAGCGTCATGATATTTGATAGCTGCCCGCAAGCTCCCATGAGATTTTGCAGTCGCTAACACATCTTTCGGCAGCGCCAGCGACTTCTGGTGGATGTTTTGTGACGTACGCAATCACTAACGCTCACGAACTACAGCAGCTGCAATCCGGGGAAATATTCTTTTCTCGAGAACGATCAACATCTTCCAGAAATACCGATTTAGAGTAAAAAACCTCCTCAAATAGACTGTTGGCTTTGGTTTTTTGTGCAAGGAGTCCTTTTTTTTTTAAACCTTTTTTTCAACTTTTTTACTTTTTTTCCTATAGGAAGGAAGTGCCCCAGAATATCCAACTTCCTGTTCCTGTCTATCAGGCTTTAAGGACTTTGTATTTGAGATTTCACAAGTAAATTAAAAACTGTTGCATAAGGGTTTAGTTTGTTTGATAGAGGGCATGCACCAGGATTTTTTATTCAATTTTTGTTATAGTTATTTTTTGCATTTAATTTTTCTTATTTTGTTAAAGAAAAATGTATCACAGTTTTGTACATTTTCTCCATGTTTTCTAAAAAATGTGCAATAATCTTTTAATTCACTATGTGGCCTAGTCTGCCAATGGGCCTTTCAGCCAGTAGGCCTAGTACTAGTCATGGGTGCATGAAACAACTGTTTCTGTGGTGTCTGTTGAATTGAAACATCATTTAGGCAAAGGATGGCGTTGGATTAAAATACAAAATGTGTTTTTTTTTAGTATTTCACTGTTATTTTCCTACAATTAGTGTATAGGTGGGGTAATGCCTTTGGAGAATGTGAATTGTTGTAAACATTTCTATCCTTGTTAATTTTCATTTTTAGCATTGCTAAATTAATGCTGTATTCTCTGTGTTACCATGCCTCCTTTGTCTGGCCAGTGTGTGTGTTTGCCATAGGCCACCATTTGCCTTTGTTCCACATGCCATGTGGCCAGGGGCCATTTTGTATAGTCAGTGTCCATAAGCCTGCATGTGCTCTTTGTTTTCCTCCGTGTTGTTGTGACCATGTGGCTGGCAGTCATTTTGTGTAGCCAGCCAGTGTGTTTTTGCCATAGGCCTGAATGTCTTCTTTGTTGTGGCCTTGCCTTCTTGTTGTGACCATGACCATGTGACTGGTGGCCATTTTGTGTAGGCAGCCAGCGTGCTTTTGTCATAGGCCTGCATGTGTTTTTTGTTGTGGCCATGCATCCTTGCTTGCTTGCTGTTTCACCATGTGGTCGGTTGCCATTTCGTGTAGACAGCCAGTGTGCTTTTGCCAAAGGCCCGCATGTGTTGTTCTTCTATCATTATGTTGTGGCCATGCCTCCTTGCTTGCTGTTTCACTATGTGGTCGGTGGGTATTATGTGTAAGCAGCCAGTGTGCTTTTGCCATAGCCCTGCATGTCTTCTCTTTGTTCCCAATGCCTTCTTGTTCAGGGTTGTTGATGAACATATGGCAATGGCTGGCAGCCATTTTGGGCATTCAGCCAGTGTGGCCCTTTGCCGTAGGCTTGCATGAATGGTTGAGAAATGAGATAGCAGTTTAATAACTTATAGGCTCTTCACTGGGGTCCCAACTAGCGCCACAAGAGGGAACAGTAGGGACTTACCACAGTTAATCTGCAACCCGACAAGGCCCCAAAGTCATCTAGAATGCGTAACAGGATCCCAAGGGATTCCCGTGTGGAGCAAAGGTATAATGAAATAATATTCCAAACGTCACCCAGCCGTATGCTCCAGTCCCACAGCTCCCGTCTTGCCCACACTGCCAAGGGTTCCACTCGTGTTTTCAAATGACACATTTCAAATGCTTGTGAGACACAGCCAAGCACTTTTTGTTTTCTCATTCTCATTCTCTGCCTCAAAACCTCAAATGTGACCTTCATTACTTGATTAAATGCCTGAGATGTAGTTAGGTCTAAGGTCAAGTTAGAAGTGTGGCACTTTTAAAATGTATTTATTTCTGCTCGTGTTGTTCCTGATGTGACTGGAGAGAAATAATTTACAATTGTTTCTGGTGTGGGGCATAATACAGGATTATTCAACAGATGTAGAGTAAAGTCATATTTTCATGTGATGTGACTGTTTTATTACTGGGTAGCTCAATGAAACTTTTTATGTCCGACCACTCTGACTGTAGAGTTTTTTGGTCTAAAGGTTTATAAAAAGTCTCATTATGGGAGGCAAGCCCGAGATTCCCCCTGCAATCCTTAGATGCAAACTTCACTGTAAACTTTCCTTTGAACAGAACTTAGAATACTTTCAGGTTCCTTGTCTTCTACTAACTGATCAGTTTTATGACAAATGCTCTTTATTTCTTATTTGCCTTGTGCTGGACTGTAAATGATGTTGGATTCTGATTTTGCTTAGGGTTCAGTTTCCGCTGCCAAACAATAGTTTGTCTTCATTTGCACTGTGAGCATTTTGCATTAATTGATTAACCAAACCCTTTTGCCTTCTATATTGATTCTTAAAAAATTTAAATAAACCTTCATGGTTTGTACTTTTAACCTTGTCTCATATGGATTTTCCTGTGTGAATTTTCATATATAATTCTTCTGGATGAAATTTATATTATGTTTAGGACTTCTTTAAAGACTCAAACATAAGCCAGATCCAACAATCTGCCCTTTTAATGGAAACATTTTGGAAACATTGGGCAAAGCCACATGATTTCCTTGGCAGGGAAAATACTTTTCTCTGCAGAGGAAGCACTTCCCTTACACCCCCAACAACTTTAGGGGTTAATTGTCCCCCTTCCAGCCTGAGGGGGATTTATCTCAGCACTATGCTGAACTAAAACTCCTACCATTTCCAGTCTAAAAAAGAGAAGTTAAGTGCCCACAAATGCACTTGTTTATAGGCACGCAAAAACAAATGTAAATGGCTTAATACGCCTTTGTGAATAGGGCCCTTTGAATTTTCATTGCTTTGGCCACTTTGATTTCCACATTTGTTTGCACTTGTAAACAGACAAAACATTATAAATATAGTGAGCCTTCTATTTTGGGTGTTATAAGTGTTTCCTACCAACATTTCAGGGAATAAATATCATTTTACAAACAATGGCATGTGTCACAAAATCTTGCTGAGTCTTGCAAATCGCCTGCATATTTATCTCTAGTAGGACTATGAACCTTTTTGAAAATGCAAATATTCATGACACAAGCAAAAAAAAAGCTGATGGTTATTCTATTTTTTTCCTCAACTTTAGACAGCTTGAAGCTTTCAAGATGTTTTCAAAGTAGAAGCAGAAGACCAGAACTGACATGTATTATTATGACATGAGATATCTTTACTCCTTTCTTTTCTTCTATCATGAAAATATTTTATGGCGTGTATCAGTGATGGATCATGAAACACAATGCAGCCAGCCGCAGAGGCTGTCACATCGCCTAGAGGACCTTGTCCACAGAAGGGACATGGAAACTTGAAAGAAATGCTTGACAAAAATCACCACAACACGATTTGCTTTAAAAGGTGAAATGACCAATCTATGATGCAGTTCAAACTATTTAAATAAATATTAACCTTTAGAAATACAATGAGATTATTTTAGGCTTATAGTTTTTAACTAGCATATTGATTTTTAAGTGATAAATAGAATACAAAACCAATTCATAATCCAAAATGTTTTGCCAGAGCCTCTTGAAACAGCGAAGCAGGACAAAATTATGAAGCACGGTTGACTGGATTATGTGCTAACAAAAAGGCTTATCACGGATCTAAACCAGATCACATTTTAGAAAAATCAAAGGTTTCATAAAAAGATATCTATACATGCACTCATCAGACAATATTCAAACAACAATTATTAATTACATGAGGAAGCAGAACACCTTGTTGTGGAAAGCTTCCACCTGAAGCCATGTAGTGTGAATACTGGGTTTGAAAAATGCTGGTGTTCATTCCGATTACATAACAACAGCATAAAACATCCTTTTGTTTGTTACTTGTCTTGTCTGGGTCTCCAGTGACCCAAGAAAAGTGAAAAAGGTTGGGCCTTAACTTCCTCCACTATCAGTTCTCCCCAGACCAATGGGAGATGGAGGGATTGAGGAAGCAAAGGACTATAGCTGGTGCTCAAACATCATTCAATTCCATCTCCACTGTCAGCCACACATGTGAAGCCTTGAAGGCAAATGTAAGATCTATCTGACTGCTGACAGTCGCTCAGTCACAAATGATGTCAACATGATGTTGGTTCTCTGCTTTTTCATTGAGTGTGGAGTTAAAAGCTCTGGTTTGGAAAGGGTAGGAATACCTAGTGGGCTGTGGGAGAGGATGACAGCACATTGGGTATTGATTTTGTAGGTGGATAGAAGGTTGCAGTGTGTTAGGACACCATGTAATGTTGTTGTGGATGGTGCCATAACATCATTGGATGATGTCATCAGTGATGTCAAGAGTGATGTCATCAATGTCATTTGAGATGTCATCAATGATGACATTTAAAATGCCATGAGTGATATAATAGGGGAGATCATAAGCAGTGCATGACTGGGACACATGTTATGGTTAGCTTACTGAAACATAATGGGCAAATTCCAGTGTTTTATAGGATATTAATTTCAGTGAATTTCTGTGTTTTTATCATATTCCAAATACAATTAATTTTGAACCACAAACTCTGTTTTGGAATAACATTCACTCTTCACAGACTTTGATTGTGCAAAGAAGGGAATGGCTGCTGAGTCTGTATAAATATTTTAGTACACAGCTTTAGCTTTTCAGCATATGGACTTTAGCGCGTGAACATAGAATTTACTGGAGATCATGAACTTTAGTAAGACCCTGCACCCAGCATTTACCGGGGTGTGTGTAGGTAGACCCTGTTCCCAAATAACTGCTGATGGCACATACTTTAGCCGTGTTCTGCAGGGGTTGGTCGCAGAGCAACGACTGCAGCCAGACACTGCTCCAACCTCTGTGGGTCCCCGACCTACACTGCACACAGTCTTTGGTTGTGCACAGTAGTAGTGTGGAGCATGTCCTGGTCTTCCTCCAAGCCCTTTGCCCCAACCTCCCACTTCACAGTGGGGGTTGACAGCAGATCCTGGCATTTCACAGGGAGCCGACCCCCATACGGCACACACTTTACTCATATACATCAGGAGTGGACTGTAGTGACAGGACTCTATTCAGGACCTGCAACCCAACAACCTGAGGCAGATAACCCACTACTGCACACACCTTTTTTTTCCACTGTAGTGGCTTATGAGTAGGCCTGGGCAAACTTTAAATTATACTACACACAAGAAAGCAAGAGGCTGCTAATCACCAATCATCCTCCTAGTTCTACCTGTTCCACACTTGAAGATTGATGAAGAAGATCAATCTATCTTCTACAATAATCTTATTTATTTTAAAGCTATGCCCTCACCTACTTTCAAGGCATGCTTCATCATCGGGCATGCTTCTACACACCATGTCCCCTCATGTACAGGGGTGGAGCTTAATTAGAATTTTCGGCATTATTTCAGAGATATGGATTTTATAAAGAGTGGCATGAAACTGCCTCCCGGAAAACCCAATCAATTGATTTTTATTTTCTGGTTCCCTAGACAGAATTAATAAAAGGATACATGGACGGTCTTAGGGCATAATCACCCTCCCAATACTAGATTATTTGTCAACATTTTTCGGCCATTTTCCATTTTGCCACTAAGGGACAATGGCATTTGTCAGGATCAAGATTCCTCTGTCTTACCTGTTAATATTGATTTTGATGTACACAATGATACATGTATGTACAAAAATGAAATAGAATCACTGTTGTCGAAATTCCTCGATATGGCCTCTCCATCAACCCCGAGTCAGAAACATGTGGTCAGGCCGGCCCTTTGCCCTAGGCCTGAGGCTACTGATTGACAGATCACAGATGGGGTGGCACGTAACCAGCAGAACAAACATGCAATAAGAAAAAAAACAAATTAGCCCCACAGATAGGCAGCAACACCACAATGGTTCTACGAGATTGACCCCAATAAAACACACATGGCCCGGAGGGCGCGCGTTCCCAAAACACCATAAAGTTATATGTCACATGAAGTTAAGAACACTCAGCCAATCAGAGCACAGCCACACTGCACATGCAGTGATCAAGCGCTCCCCATTCCGGATATCTGGACATGATACCCACTGGCCCTCATTGTGTCCACGCATGATCGAGACCCACCTGCATTTTTCATCTGGTGGGAGTAATTTATGGCTTCATGACAGGACCCACATTCCACCCCAGAAACAGGATCTATGCATTGTTTTATGATGCTTCAAGAAATGCATAAAAAGACATTCAAAACAATTGAACTTTTAGTCAGTCCTCACCTGTTTCTGTACGCTGCACTCCCGGCTGTAGTGCTCGATTAAAAAAACTGTTCCTGTTTTGACAAATGCCTCTTGTCTTTGTTTTTTCAGGGTAAATTCGTATTCGAGCAACGTACCTATATATATATATATATATATATATATATATTCACTGAAAAAACCATAGGTTTGAGGGACGTTGTAGTTAGCTGTACATTTCACTCGTACAAAACCATAGAAATTCCACTGTTATAGTTAGTTCAGCTAACTATAACTCATGCCCCCGCAATGCACTGCTGATGACATCACATATTACATCATTCATGACATGGTCAGTGACATCACTGATGACATCACTGATGAGATCTCAAATGACATCACTGATGACATCACTGATGCCATCATCCAGTGAATGTGTTTTTCTTTAAAGTTTAAATATGTATTATATATATACCAAGGTGTATTGAAGAATGAGTGGGTGTATAAGTGTCTGGATGGAGGGTTAAGTAGGTGTGTGACTGACTGTTTAACTGAGTTATTACATGTGTCTTACTGAATGCATGGGTTAGTGACTAAACTGTGTGAATGTCTATATCAGTCTGTTTGCTGTTGTATAAGCTGCTGCATGGGTTGGTCAGTAGCTACATGAGTGTCTATATGGGTTATTAATTGGTTGCCAGAGTATTTGTATGGGTGCTTGAGTGTGTGTGTGGGTGCGTGGGAGGTGTGTGACTTTGTGCATACATGTTTGAGTGGTTGATTCACTGGGTGCATGGGTTCAAGAGTGCATGTGGAAACAGCTGTATGTGTGGGAAAGGGTGTGTATGGGTGTGTTAGTGAGTGAATGAATGCCTCAGTGGTACATGTCCAACTAACTACTTATGTAAAAGACAGTGTATGTGAGAGTTGGAGTATATAAATGACTATACGTGAGAGTTACTGATTGTGAGAGTGGGTGTATGGATGAGTGTGTACTTGTATCAGTGATTGTATAAGAGAGTAATTATGCGTTTCTTTCTGTTTGAATAAGTGATGTGTTGTGTGTATAACTGTATAGGTCAGTAAATGGAAGTGTGATTGATTATTTGCATGACTGACTAGGTGTGTGAGTAACTCTGGATGAGTGCTGGTGTGTGAGTGTCTGTGTAGGTGTATGAGTGCATATGATAGTGTTGTATTGTAGGGGTGGGCGGAATTTGCGTAGTCGCGCTACGCAAAGCTCCGCAAAATGGTAAAAAATGTCCGCGAGCATGCAAAAGTTCCGCGAACACGCGGAATTGCTTGTTCCGCCCGTTCGTGATGCTTTTTTCCTGTTCGCGAACGCTGTTTGCGTGCTCGGGGAGAAATATCTTGCGAACACGCATTTTGAAAGTGCGAACAAGCAAAAAATTCCGCAAAGCCGCGGATCGCAGAATTCTTGGTAATTCCGCGTTCTCCGCGGAACGCGAAATTACCCAAATTCCGCGAGCAGAACGGAATTTACCACCCAGGCCTATTGTATTGATGAGTGACTGCATGTATGAGTGATTGTATGGGTGAATAAGTGGATGAGTGTGTAGACCTAAGAACCAGTGATTAGATATGTAGTAAGTGGTATTGGTGTGTCTATGGTTTCAAAAATGGTATTCTGTTTTTTGGAGTGGGTGTATCAAAGGTTATATTAGGGTGTGAGAAGGTGCATCAGATTGTCACATGGATGATGTCATCAGTGATGTCATCAGTGATGTCATTTGAGATGTCATCAGTGATGTCATCAGTGATGTCACTGACCATGTCATGAATGATGTAATATGTGATGTCATCAGCAGTGCATTGCGGGCGCGAGTTATAGTTAGCTGAACTAACTATAACAGTGGAATTTCTATGGTTTTGTACGAGTGAAATGTACAGCTAACTATAACGTCCCTGAAACCTATGGTTTTTTCAGTGAATTTCAAAGGTTTTTTAAATGCTAATTTCTAACTATAACGTCCCTGAAACCTATGGTTTTTTCAGTGAATTTCTAAGGTTTTTTAAATGCTAATTTCTAACTATAACATGCCTGAAACCTATGGTTTTTCAGTGAATTTCAAACGTTTTTTAAATGCTAATTTCTAATTATAATGTTCATTAAACCTATGGTTTTTTCAGTGATTTTAAATTATCATTCCATTCTCAACCTAGTGAAAACAGCCGATATCGCCAGTTTTCCAACAATAGCTTCCGCAAAAAAATTTGCCACAAATGAGAGCGACAACTAACGCTAATAATATGCAGAGTAGGCGTTCCCGTGCAAAAATAACATGAAAACACCACTTCCCGATATTTTCAACGAGCAGCCAAACCTGGGGTGCGATCCAAAAACAGGCGATAAGCTACATTAGCAGTAGGAATTTAACATCTGCCTTTTACTGGTGTAAAGCAGGACGACTACCTACAGTGTGAAAGGGAGCCCAGCCCAGAACCACATCTGAAGACCAACACATGTCATAGAGCTACTGACCATGCAGCTCCGACACCCAAGAAGGCCACAACACCCACTGCCATCACCCTCAGGACCTCCCCCCCAGACCACCCCCCTCCCTACTACCACCGAGGCAGCGCAGAACAGGACAGTGGACCTTCCAAAAACGGCATGGTCCCTCAGCCACACAATAGCTGAATCTTGGGAGATGTGGCAACCAAGTATGTGTGAAGGACGCAAGTCACCCATCAATAAAAATGCACACAATACCAAGTGTAGCGGTGATGTGGTGGACAGACCTCACTATGCAGAGCACAAACCTCTCCATGTGGACATATACTGCTGGTGCTTGTAGTGTTGTGGACAATAGACTCAACCATGTTACCCCGGCAGTGGGGAAGATCTCGGTCATGTAGCTGTGTTGTCCCCCCCTGGAGGCGGAAGCGGAGTGGGCTGGTCCAACGTACGCCACTCCAGCGTAGGAGTATGAATAAATAGGCTGGGGCTCTGGGCGTGGTTCACTTGTGGGAAGGCCAAAGCGTCTGCCAGGGTGGCAGCCCTCACCCTGCCATGAGGCCTCCACCGAGACCGCTGGCCTCCTCGACACAGGCCCCCTGCGAACCCAGCAGCAGAGCACCACAGACTTATGTCTGTACAGACTACTGCCTTTGATCTACACTGTGGACAGCATGGCTCACAATTCAGATAGATCGCGATTGCAGATGACGCACTCCAGTAGGGAAGAGACATTGATCCCAGTGCGGCCCGCCCGGACCACGCATCATCGCAGACTGCGCACACACTGAGTGCTTCAGGTGCCACTAACTCAGTGCACCACAAGTCAACGCCACGTGGACTTATTAAGACAGAATTCATTAGGCAAAAGACATTGCTACCAGTGCGGCCCGCCCGGACCACGCATCATCGCAGGCTTCACACACGCTGGTTGCTTCAGGTGACACTAACTGTACAGCTCAACTCAACACCACGTGGCTGTGGGCCCTTGCTGACCGCTGCCTCCGGCCTACACTGCGGTCATCAGGGCTCACATTTAAAATTGACTCTTGATTCATTAATTGCAGAGTCCAGTAGGCAACTAAATATTACGACCCTAAAACCTACATAATATCCTTTTAGTATCCTTGCTTCAAGAACTTGTTTTATATCAGTTATAGCTTTAGTACACTGACCAAATTCATCTTGCAAGTCCAAAGGACCACTGAATGGCAGTCTACACTGCGGACAGCAGAGCTCACAATTCGAATTCAGTCTTTATTTATTAATTGCAGACAGAATTGTACTCTATGTCCTCGAATTTTGTCAAGAGGAAGTGACAAAAAGCATTCTTTGATGTCTGCGCTGACTTCTGCCTTCGATCTACACTGCGGTCAGCAGGGCTCACAATTCAGATTGAGTCGCGATTGCAGATGACGCAGTCCAGTAGGCAAGAGACATTGCATCATTACTGGCTGCGCACATGCTAAGCGCCACACCTACCACTAACTCTATGCAGCTCAAGTCAACGCCACGTGGCTGTGGACTCTTCCTGACCACTGCCCCCGGCCTAAACTGCGGTCAGCAGGGCTCACAATTCAGATCGAGTCACGATTGCAGATGATGCAGTCCAGTAGGCAACAGACATTGCATGATCGCTGGCTGCGCACACGCTGAGCGCCATACCTACCACTAACTCTATGCAGCTCAAGTCAATGCCACGTGGCTCTGGGCTCTTCCTGACCACTGCCTCCGGCCTACACTGTGGTCAGCAGGGCTCACAATTCAGATCGAGTTGCGATTGCAGATGACACAGTCCAGTAGGCAAGAGACATTGCATCATCGCTGGCTGCGCACACGCTGAGCGCCACAACTACCACTAACTGTATGCAGCTCAAGTCAACGACATGTGGCTGTAGGCCCTTCCTGACCGCTGCCTCCGGCCTACACTGTGCTCAGCAGGGCTCACAATTCAAATTCAGTCTTCATTCATTAATTTCAGAGTCCAGTAGGCAACTAACTATAACGTCCCTGAAACCTACATATTTCGACAGTGTATTCCATAAATGTTTCATCTTTTGTTCCATACACCTACACTGCGGTTAGCAGAGCTCACAATTTAAATTGAGACATGATTTATTTATTGCAGAGAGAATTGTACTCTATGTCCTCGAATTTTGTAAACAGGAAGTGACTAAAAGCATTCTTCGATGTCTGTGCTGACCACTGCCTTCGATCTACACTGCGGATAGCAGGGCTCACAATTCACATCGAGTCGCGATTGCAGATGACTCAGTCCAGTAGGCAACAGACATTGCTCCCAGTGTGGATCACCCGCACCACGCATCATCGCTGGCTGCGCACACGCTGAATGCTTCTGATGCCCCTATCTCAGTGCAGCACAACTCATGGACCCTTAACGATACAATCTTTTGTGTATTATTTCACATCTGTTGCCCCTACCTTAGTGCAGCACAAATCATTGACCCTTTATGATTGAATCTGTGTGTCTGATCCAATGATTACTGTTGTACTTGTTGCCAGCACCAACCATTCCCGGAGGGCTGGCTTACACTCACCCCACACGCATCCAGCACAGACGTCACTGGACATGTGACCCTGGTTATAAAAATGAGTCGAGCGCACGTGCCCGTACCCAGTTCCACTATCTATCTGTGTCCGTGTGTTCATTATGTATTCAAGATGCTGCCCCTGGGCCCTGCCACATTACATTGTGCTGTGGACAGCGTATGCAACCATGTTACCTCTGGCAGTGGGGAAAACTTCGGTTATGTAACTTTCTCTCGGTCATTGTACAAGTACATACATAGAGACTGGATCATTAGATACTGCAAGGAGAGTGTATAGTGAATTTATAAGTGCTTGGGGATTGGCGGAGTAATTGTATAAGTACATATGTTGACGCAGCCTAACCCCGAACACAAGCTTGGCTCTAATTGGCTGCCCTCCATGTGCCAAAAACTGAAACTTGAACTTTGCATGGCCCTGTATTGCTACAGCTGCAACACTCCACTGAATGTGCAATAAACATTCATATCCACACAGATGTGTCATGTCCGCCATCTTTCATGTGTGGAACTATGGATGAATGTAGGGTCAGTGATTCCCCGTACCTTCCATGTTGGCCATGTTGTGGGACTTGGCTCACAGAGTGACACATTGGCGCTTGCGACCCGGGTGACGTCAGCACTACAACATGGACACCCGTATCAGTTGATTCCTCATACAGCCCAGGACGGAGCCACGCCCATAGCTCCGGAGTCATTCTTCACAGCCTCAAGCAGAACTGCCATACGCCAGGCCAGCCCACTCCGCTTACGCTTACAGGGAAGGACAACAACGCTACATGGCCCAGATTTTCATTGCAGTGATCTGCTGGTCACACCCTAGTTGTCAGTACGCCACAGCCACTCCCTCATGGCTAGTATACACCCACACCACACCCATCCAGCACAGGCGTCACAGGACACGTGACCCTGCCAATAAAAAAGACCGGGCGCACGTGCTCGACGCCATTTCAGAGTTGCTCGCACCGGATACACTGCGGCCGGCACAGGCATACCGGCATGGGTCGGTGACTTTCGGTCCACTGAGGTACGGGTACCGTAACTGCTGAGCGGGCATGCAGCCTGCGGTGATGGCCCGTCCCGGCGGTCTGGACAGCTCAGGTTTTGTGTGCCCTGCTGGACCGCAGTGTAGGCCTGAGCCATCAGACAGCACAGGCCTACCGCCACATGGCGTCACCTCGCTGGTCACAGAGTTAGTGGCACCGCAAGGGCTGAGCGGGTGTGCAGCCTGTGATGAAAAGCCTGGTGCACTGGTATGTCCTCTGCCATGGCAAAATCAAGACCCAGCACCAAATGTGAGACCTGGTGGCCTGCGGAGCGGGGCTGCATGATATGCAGGGTGCCGTGTCCACGGGCCCCGGGCTTGGGGCTTGCAGCTTGCAGCGGCACGTGGTAGGCCCTCTTTTCTACATGCAGGTTGCGAAAGGTGAGCAGAGAGGCTTGTTAGCACAGCGGCGGGCAGTGACCTCCGGGCAGTGGGAGTGGATGGGGTGCATCAGCCTGGGGGCGCAGCGGCGGACAGTCACCTCCGGGCAGTGGGAGTGGATGGGGTGCAGCAGCCTGGGTGCGCAGCAGCGGGCAGACACCTCTGGGCAGTGGAAGTGGATGGGGTGCAGCAGCCTGGGTGCAGCAGCCTGGGTGCGCAGCGGCGAGCAGACACCTCTGGGCAGTGGAAGTGGATGGGGTGCAGCAGCCTGGATGCACAAAGGCGGGACAGAGAATTAGGCGTGAGCAGTTGTATGTACTCTGCCATTACTGATTCCATACTACATTTCAGATGAGTAAGCTTGAGGGCTCCACTATGTCCCGGCACGTGGTTGGAGACACACCGGTGATGGAAAGGTGAGCTGTGAGGGTTTTGTCCACAGTGTGGGCACTCACTGTCCCTCTCCATCTCTTCCTTTCTCTCCCTCACACTCTTTCTCTCTCTCTTCCTCTCTCACTCTATCTCTTCCTCTCTCTCACACTGTTTTTTTCTTTCTCTCTCTCTACCTCTCTCTCTCTTTCTCTCTCACTCTCTCACTCTTCCTCTGTTTCTCTCTTCCTCTTTCTCACACTGTTTATCTCTTTCTCTCTCTCTTCCTCTCTCTCACTGTTTCTCTCTCTCTTCCTCTCTCTCACTCTTTCTCTCTGTCTACCTCTCACTCTTTCTTTCTTTTTCTCTCTCTTCCTCTCTGTCACTGTTTCTCTCTCTCTCTCCTTTGATGGATGCATGACGCACAATGTTATCTTGCTTTTTGTCTAGCAGGCTGTGATTCACAGATTGACGACCCCCCCGACACGGACCTCCCGCCATGAGGCGATAACTTCAGTTCCACTGAGTTAGTGCCACCAGAGCTGAGCGCGTGTGCAGCCTGCGATGATGGGCAGTGGGAGTGGATGGGGTACAGCAGCCTGTGTGCGCAGAGGCGGGCAGACACCTCTGGGAGGCAGGAGTCGATGGGGTGCAGCAGCCTGGGTGCGCAGGGGCGAAACAGAGAATTAGGCGTGTGCAGTTGTATGTACTCTCCCATTACTGATTCTATACTATGTTTCAGATGACTAAACTTGAAGACTGCACTATGTCTCGGCACGTGGTTGGAGACACACCGGTGGCAGAAAGGTGAGCTGTGAGGATTTTTTCCACAGTGTCAACACTCACTCTCCCTCTCCATCTCTTCCTTTCTGTCACTCACACTCTTTCTCTCTCTCTCACTCTCTATCTCTTCCTTTCTCTCTCTCACACTCTTTCTCTCTTTCTATGTATTTTCCTCTCTCTCTAATTCTTTATTTCTCTCTCTCTTCCTCTCTGTCTCACTCTTTCTCTCTCTCTCTATCGCTCTCTCACACTGTTTCTCTCTTTCTCTCTCTCTTCCTTGTATCTCACTATTTCTCTCTTTCTCTCTCTCTTCCTCTTCCTCTCTCTCTCACGCTTTCTCTCTTTCTCTGTCTTCCTCTCTGTCTCACTCTTTCTTTCTCTGTCTCTTCTTCTCTCTCACTCTTTCTTTACTATAATTGTGCGACATTAGCCAATTTGTTACGTTCCAGACTTCCTAAGGTTGCTGTCACATTTGTTTGTGTGGGGGGGGTAAGGGGGGAATGGCGGACAAGGGGCTGGTGGCGGGGGTGTCGGAGCAGTGTTGGGTGTCTGAGCTGCATGATCGTTGGCTCCATTGCATCTGTTGTCATTCACTTTGAAAGTTAAAAATATCATCTCAAATACTTAACCACTACTACAAAACATATAACACACCTTCTTAATTTCTAATTTACCTTCGTAGTTGGTATGCAGATTTCAAATGTCACAAACGCATGCAATTCTTTTCTTGTCACACAGTACATGTAATGCACCACTTTCATCAAGAATGGAACCAGTAATGGCACAATTTCCCTGTTGCTCCACACATAAATACATGTAAAGAACAAATCAGAATAGTTCCTTATTTTTTTTAGATTGCAAAACCTCTCTTTATTGGTTATTTTTGAACTTTCCATATAAACAGTTTTTTTAAGGACACATACAGGTGAAAAGTTCAAGGTATTGTATCAACACTTTCTAGAACATTCTACGACACGTGCAGGTTAAAAGTTCATCATTTTTTAAACCTACCGATATTTTTTTTCCAACATTTTCTCCAACATTTAACGGCACTTGGAGGTCAAAAGTTCACCATTCTTTCAAGTTTGAACTGCACCTTCCAAATACAATTAGCAGGTGTGGTTGAGCTGAGCAAATTTCATCCTATAATATGTACTCCACGTATAAACTGCTTTTTTATTAACCAATCACAAAGATGCTTTTCATCAAAACTAATATACACCCTACTTTTTAGGACACAATACATTTCATCTCCCAATCGGTTAACGTTTTGTATGTTAAAAAAAAAAGTAGTTCCCCATGTTTAAACATATCTCTTATTCTACGAACGGACTGCATGAGCTACCGACATTTATACATATCTTCTAGCCATACCTTCAAAATGCTAGTGTGGATTGTAGGACATAGCTATGTTTTCTGGTGCAAGAGGTATGCAGAACAGAGACGTATTGACTTAGACCTAGGTTTACAAAATGTGCACATTAAATGGTTTGCACAGAGAGGATTGAAGTGGCACCAATTGCTCCCTTTGGTTAAAACCTGTTTGCATCTCCAACACCCTGATCTCATGATTGTACACTGTGGTGGTAACGACCTAGGCACATTGACTGGGGTAGGTTTGGAAATGCTTATGAAGGACACCTTTGGACAATTGATGTTACTTTTGCCTCAAACTGTCTTTGTATATTCCAATATATGCCAAAGACAGAAGTGATAATGGTCAAACCAATTTTGTCATAAGATTAAAAAATCTAGGAAGAATGTTAACAAAGCTGTGTCTGCATACCTCAGAGACCATAGTTGAGCTAACTATAACTCGCGTCCCCGCAATGCACTGCTGATGACATCACATATTGCATCACTCATGACATGGTCAGTGATATCACTGATGACATCACTGATGACATCTCAAATGACATCACTGATGACATTATCCACGTGATAATCTGATGCACCTCCTCACAGCCTAATATAACCTTTGATACACCCACTCTAAAATGCAGACTGCCATTCTCTAAACAATAGACACACCAATACCAGTTACTACATAACCACTCACTGATTACTAGGGCTACGCACACATCCACTCCCTCATCCATATAGTCACTCATACATGCAGTCACTCATCAATACAGCCACTATCATATGCACTCATACACCCATACTGACACTCACACACCGCCACTCACCCATAGAGTTACTCACACAGCTAGTCAGTCATGCAAAGAATCAATCATACTCCCATTTACTCACCTACACAGTTATACACACACCACCTCACTTATTTATACAGATACTAACACATACTAACTCTCTTATACAATCACTGACACAAGCACACACTCATCCATACAGCCACTCTCACAATCACTCACTCTCTCATATAATCATTTATATACTCCAACACTCACATATACTGCCTTTCACACATGTAGTTACTCACACATGTACCACTGAGACATCCATTCACTCACCAACACAGCCATACAGACACTCACCCACCCATACAGCCCCTCACAGATGCACTCTTGAACCCATACACCCAGTGAATCACCCACTCACACATCCATGCAGGGAGTCACACACACCTCACCCACCCACAAAGATACTCAGGCACCCATTCAGGTACTCAGACAACCAATCAAAAACCCATATAGACACTCATGTAGCTACTCACCAGCCCAAGCAGCCACTTATATACAAACTGACAGACTGATACAGACATTCATACAGATTAGTCTGTCACCCATGTATTAGTAAGACACGTTTAATCACTTACTTATACAGTCAGTCATGCACCTATTAAATCATCCATTCAGACACTCATACACCCACTCATTCTTCAATTCACCTTGGCATATATATATATATATATATAAAACATATTTAAAGTTTTTAGAAACACTCAGTCACTGGATGATGTCATCAGTGATGTCATTTGAGATGTCATCAGTGATGTCACTGACCATGTCATGAGTGATGTAATATGTGATTTCATCAGCAGTGCATTGCGGGGGCGCGAGTTAAGTTAGCTCAACTAAGCATAACAGCCGAATTTCTCTAGTTTTGTACGAGTGAAATGTCCAACTAACTATAACGTCCCTGAAACCTGTGGTTTTTTCAGTGAATTTCTATGGTTCTTTAAATGCTAATTTCTAACAATAATGTCCCTGAAACCTATGGTTTTTTCAGTGAATTTCTATGGTTTTTTAAATGATAATTTCTAACTATAACGTCCCTGAAACCTATGGTTTTTTCAGTGAATTTCTAAGGTTTTTTAAATGCTAATTACTAACTATAACGTCCCTGAAACCTATGGTTTTTTCAGTGAATTTCTAAGGTTTTTTAAATGTTAATTTATAACTATAACGTAGTAGTTGCGTTTGCAGAGTGGTGCAGAAAGGGGGCTGGGCCTCTGACCAGCGTTCAGAAATTCCACTGCGTAGGACTTATAGGAGGTACCAGGAGGGCTTCTTGGCCCCCAAAGTCCCTCAGGAGTAAAGTGGACTTCATCCCCCAAACTGTAGTGTGCCAGGAGGTGCGTTTGCAGAGTGGTGGAGAAAGGGGGCATGGCCTCTGAAGACCTCTCAACAATCCCACTGAGTGGGTCTTACTGGAGGTAACAGGAGGGGTAGTAGGCCCCCAAGGTCATCTTTGGGGGCCAACTACCCCTCCTATTACCTCCAGTAAGTCCCACACAGCAGGATTGCTAAGTTCTCATAGCAGGCCACGCCCCTTTGCCCACCACTCTGCAAACGCACCTCCTGGCACACTCTTGGTTGGGGGATCAAGTCCCCTTCGCTTGTGGGGGTCCTTAGGGGCCAACTAGCCTACCTGTTACCTCCAGTAAGTCCCACTCAGTGGCATTGCTGAGAGGTGGACACAGGCCACACCCCCTTTCTCCACAACTCTGCAAATGCGCCTCCTGGTGTGCTCTTGGTTGGGCGATGAAGTCCCCTTGCCTCCTGAGGGTCCCTGGGGGCCAACTAGCCATCCTGTTATCTCTAGTAAGCCCCACACAGCTGGATTGGTGAGAGTGGTCCGAGGCCATGCCCCCTTTTTCACCACTCTGCAAACGCGCCTCCTGGTGCACTGGTGCTCGGGGGATGAAGTCCACTTTAGTCCTGAGGTCCTCAGAACACAAGAGGACCTCATCGCCCCACCAGCAGTGCGCCAAGAGGTGCATTTGCAGAGTGGTGTAAAAAGGGGCATGGCCTCGGACCACCTCTCAGCAATCCCACTGTGTGGGGATTACTGGACGTACCTGGTGGTCTAGTTGGCCCCTAAGGACCCTTAGTATTCAAGGGGGCTTAATCCCCAATCCAAAATGCACCAGGAGGCGCGGTTGCACAGTGGTGCAGGGAGGGGACGGGGCCTCCGGCGAGATGCTGGCTTTTTTTAATTTGCTTTTTGGAAGGGGGCTGTGTGGCCCCCCTTCCCTTTATTATTTTTGGGCCCTGGGGACCCCATCCCCCAGGGCCTGAGCATTTCTTTTCTTTTTTTTTTTTAAACGGGAAGGGGGCCGCACGGCCCCGTCTCCCATGGCCGATTTCGGCCCCGGGGACCCCATCCCCCCGGGGCATGGCCACATATTTATTTATTTATTTTTAAAATATTTTTAAGGAGGGGGGCTGCACGGCCCCCCTCCTGAGGCCATTATTGGCCCCGGGGACCTAATCCCCCGGGGCTTTGCTTCGTTCTTTTTTTTATTATTATTTTTTTATTTAGGAAAGGGGCCGTGTGGCCTCCCTTCCCTGGGCCACTGTTGGCCCTGGAGTCCCCATTCCCAGGGCCAGCCCTCATGTTGGGGACCATGGGGGGAGCCGCAATGCGGGAGCCGGCATTGCTTTTGGGCAAAGGGAGCTGCTGACATGCAGCTCCCTTTGCCCAACAGCAATTCTGCTTTGCTTCTTGGAAGCGAGAGCAGGTTTCCTGCTCTCACTTCCAAGAAGCAAAGCTGTGTTTCCTATGGCAGGGCAGGAGCCATGCTCCCGCCCTGCCATAGCAAACAGCAATGTCCCGGGGGTGGGCACCCGGGGACAGTGCAGGAGCCGGCCCTTGGGGTGGCAGTCCCCAGGGCCATCTAGGGCTCCAGGAGGGGGGCCGCGCGGCCCTCCTCCCAACTGATTAAAGCCCCGGGGAGGTGGTGGTCCCTGGGGCCAGGGGTCTGCAACGGACCCCTGCATTTTAATCAACAGTGCCCCAGGGAGGTGGTGGTCCCTGGGGCAGTGTGCGGGGGCTCGAGCCCCCCTACACTTTGTTTTTGAAAGTAGGAACCGCGAGGCCCCCCGCCCTAAAATAATTAAATGTCCCGGGGAGGTGGCGGTCCCCGGGGCAGCATGGGGGGCAGGAGACCCCCACGCTTTTTTTAAAAAAGCCCTGGGGAGGTGGCGGTCCCCGGGGCTGCGGGGAGGCTGAGTGCCCCCCGAATATGATAAACTAATCCCCGGGTAAGTGGCGTTCCCCGGGGCTGCCCCTGCCCCCTTTTCTTGTTTTTTATCTTTTTTTACTGTTTTCTACCGAGTCACAAGATGGCTGCCAACACACTTTGGTTTGGAGTGTTGGTAGCCAATCAGAATGAAGCTCATGCTCGGGACGGTTCGTGAATCCTCCTCGGCACTCAGAAATCGATAGTTTTAATTTTTGAATTTCTCAGGAACTACTGAACGGATTTACACCATTTAAAAAAAAGGTCGCTTTCTGAACCAAGAGCTACCTTTTTGCCAAATTTGGTTCAAATCCGTTTAGCAGTTCGGGCTGTGTCTGAAGTTCCTAACAAAATTAACATGGAGAAAATGCGTTTTGTGACCCCCCTTTTTTCTCAGCCCCCGCTTGACGAATCACCCTGAAACTTTCAAGACAGGAGCCGACCTGAGTGAACCATTAATTTTTTTAATTTCGCGAAGATTCGTCAAACGGCGCCAAAGATATTGGCAAAAGAAAAAAGACTTTTTGAATAGAAACAAGGTCCTAACTATAACCGCCAGTAGGTAATATAATATATATATATATATATATGTATATATATATATATATATACATTTTAAACCTGGGCGGAGTTCGCGGTGTTTGCTTGGCGGAACTCCGCGAAGTGCAAAAAAACTCTGCTGAGCTAGGCGGGGCTCCGCAAGCAACGGAGTGTGTTAGATAAATGCCGTTCACGGTGATTTTCAGTGCCAGGTGCTTGTCCGCACTGTGCAATCATTGCAAACGGAACCATGCACAGCACAAGCGGGCGCTGCTTCCTTTCTGCCGCTCGAGTAGCTTTCTCAACGCTAACAGACGTTTTCTCAACGTGAGCGGTCGCGAGTTTTTCAGAACTCTGCGAGCTCCGCGTAACACGGAGTACGGAAAACTCTGCAAAATCCGCAAGCGGAGTGGAGTTCACCGCCCAGACTTAATATATATATATACGTAAAACACCAGACATCCACGCAGGATTCACAGCGCAAAAACAAGCCCTTCAGTGGGACGTAGGTAAGTAATTTTATTCTCCAACAGACAAAACATTACGCGTTTCTACCCAAAATGGGTCTTAATCATATGCTAAATGTGAGGATCAGTCACAGCAGGGTTTAAATACATTTGGGTCTTCAACAGTGAAAAAGGACTACACGTGCCATACACAGCCGCAATCATTCGAGAGTGTTTTTTAACTTTTTTTCTTTCTCTTTTTTCAATATCTAGGACCAGGTAAAGTTTTTACTTGTTTAGTACTCTTCACATTGTTTGGCTAATGCCCACTATTTAGTAATGTTTGAGTTTCGAAGTCCTGGTTAAAATACTACAATATCCATCATGCATTGCAGCTGTGCTCACAAGCCTCGTAATGTCCTTCCTCTTAAACCCTGCAAACACATGCCCTAATAAGCCTCAATAAAATTGCAATGTCACACTCAAGCCTCAAAAGGAGCAGTTCCATGTCGGGCTACGTGGCAATTGATAATCATTGTACCTTTCAGGCGCTGCTCCTCATGTGCTCATTGTCCAGATTTACAATGTAGCTGTCCCTGAAGTCATTAACTTCGTCCCACGCTGCCTCTCAAATGTAGAGAAATCTCCGGCCCATTGGCCTCCTCGAAAAACAGTGACGGAGCCTCCCATGTTTTGGAGTGGCACCATCTCAGCAAAATCCTTCCTTTCAAATTTTGACGCAGCCGGCGGGCCTCCCGTACTATGTAAATCCAGATGCATTTGTGACAAAGGGAAGCCCAGCCTGGCGGGTCGGGGCTTGTGGGCGACGTCACCGCCAAATCACAACACCAGACATCCACGCAGGATTCACAGCTCCGAAAACAAGCCGTCCAGTGGGACGTAGGTAAGTAATTGTATTCTCCATCAGACAAAGCATTACGCGTTTCTACCCGAAATGGGTCTTAATCATATGCTAAATGCGAGGATCAGTCACAGCAGGGTTTAAATACATTTGGGTCTTCAACGGTGAAAAAGGACTACACGTGCCATACACAGCTTCAATCACTCGAGAGTGTTTTTTAACTTTTTTTCTTTCTCTTTTTTCAATATCTAGGACCAGGTAAAAATTTTACTTGTTTAGTACTCTTCACATAGTATGGCTAATGCCCACTATTTAGTAATGTTCGAGTATCAAAGTCCTGGTACAAAGTCATGTCATTTTTTCAAACTACAATATCTATCATGCATTGCAGCTGTGCTCACAAGCCTCGTAATGTCCTTCCTCTTAAACCCTGCAAACACATGCCCTAATAAGCCTCAATAAAATCGCAATGCCACACTCAAGCCTCAAAAGGAGCAGTTCCATGTTGGGCTAAGTGGCAATTGATAATCATTGTACCTTTCAGGCGCTGCTCCTTGTGTGCTCATTGTCCAGATTTACAATGTAGCTGTCCCTGAAGTCATTAACTTCGTCCCGCTGTGCAAGAGTACGACAACTCCCGCAAACCCTGGCTGCCTCTCAAATGTAGAGAAATCTCCAGCCCGTTGGCCTCCTCGAAAAACAGTGGCGGAGCCTCCCGTGTTTTGGAGTCGCACCATCTCGGCAAAATCCTTCCTTTCAAATTTTGACGCAGCCGGCGGGTCTCCCGTACTATGTAAATCCAGATGCATTTGTGACAAAGGGAAGCCCAGCCTGGCGCACAAGCCCCGACCCGCCAGGAAAACAACCAGGGAAGAAGAGGTCGAGGAAGAGCAAGGGGTACCAGAGCAAGAGGAGGAAGAGGAACAAACAAAGGAGAAAGAGGAGCGAGCGACACGGAGCAAATGGGATACAGGTAAACATGCTCCAAGAAACAACTATGATGGACGATGTCACGGTAAACCAAACCATCATAAATCTCTCCACTAGACCCTTGAACACTAGGGACAAGAGAACAATATGTCTAGGTTTGTCATTCTGTCCGGCTGCACCAATGAACTATGTGGACACTAGGATTGATTTATTTAAATTCTGTCGAAAGTTGAAACTAAAAAAATGGCACAAGTTGAAACCAGCTAGAACAAGAGAAGTGGAGCCCACTGGGGTAGCCTTGACGGGAAGTGAGCTCAACATAGGTGACATTGACACACTGGTTGCACTCCTTGAATTAGAGGTAGATGGGGACAACCGAGGTACCAGTGTCTGTCAAATGCTGGATGAAATGGAAATTGCCCATGACAAAGCAGCAGAGACAGAATTCAAACCAAGGTCAACTTTTTTACCAACTATGCCCCATGACAACATTGATACCTTCCAGGAAATGGTAGGATCAGATCTACTCAAATTTAGGCAAAAAAATTGGGCAAAGAAAATGAAAAACTTTAAACATAATTTGACACTTTCACAGAAGAAAGCTATGCAAGATCTAGTAGATGACAAAAATATTGTTATCAGACTCACCGATAAAGGGGGTAATATTGTTATCCTTACTAAAGAAATGTATGTTAAGGAGGCGATGCGGCAGCTTAGTGACATCAATGCTTACACCACTGCAACCAGAACAGAGTACAATGATAGCATTACAAACATCTGGGGAAAGTTGGTGGATTGGAGAGTTAAAGGCTTGATCGAGTAGGAAGAATATTGTTTCCTTAAAAAAGATCACCCCATACTTCCGGTAATGTACCTCCTTCCCAAGGTGCACAAAAATAAGACAAATCCCCCAGGGAGACCAATTGTCTCGTCTAGAGGATGTGCCCTTGAGAACATTTCTAGATATGTCGACCATTTTTTAAGGGACTTTGTGTCGACATTACCCTCATACGTGAAGGACACCAAAGACTTCCTCATTAAGATCAATGACCTGGAGTGGCAAAACGGTTATCTCCTCATGACCATGGACGTCAACTCACTGTACACAGTGATAGACCATGAACAGGGAATAGCTGCTTGTGCTAAATGTTTGAAACGCAGGCACATTAGATTTCTGGAGCATACACAGATGTTACTTGAGATGATTAATTTCTGTCTCAAGAACAATTATTTCATGTTCAATGAAGATGTGTACAGACAGACACGGCGATGGGGACATGCTTCGCCCTCAGCTTCGCGAACCTGTTTATGGGGGCTTGGGAGGAAGAGTTGAGAAAGGATAGTAACATGGACCAAGAACTAGCCAAAGTTATCCTGTGGCTCAGATATATAGACCAAAATGAAAGGAAACGGAACACTCCGATCCTGAGCACAGCGCACTGCTGCTATAACCCCTGAAGGGGTTTGACCAATGTTTTGTCAATGTAACACAGATTCATGAAATAATAAAGCAATTACTCTATAGTTTTCAACAGTGTCTTATTTAAAATGTGATTTCAATGTCTCACACACATATAGCATTAAAGGCGAAACATAAATGTAAACATTTGACATCCATCAACTTAAATAGTAATGCTCTATACAGCGTGTGATGTGAAATTATAATACAAAAAATATATTCATTTAAAAAAAAACAATGCATTTCGGGTTGAAAACCCTTCGTCAGGGGAACATTTATATCTAAATGAGTCAATCACACGATCTTCCTTTGCCTCCTGCCGGAACAAAAATCAAAATAATCTGAATCAATCCAAATCAACAGAGATAGAAACAATGTATATATGGTACACATAATGTTGATTTGTTAAAAAATCTGTTTCTGCGCCAACTGTGAAAATAAAAGTGAAATCTATCTATTACTTACAGTGTGTGCAGTTTGAAAAAAAGAAGAGAAAAGAGAATATGCACTCCCAATAGTGATGAAATAAAGCCGGAAAGTGTTCATGAGTTTAAATGCCCATGAAAAAGGTGCCTAAAATTATCCACTTTCGATCACACGTGAAAGATACCCAACGACAACAGCGTGTGTTATTCCAACGTAACAAGTGAACCCTAATAAAATGTTATCTTACCAGTCATCACTGAAACCAAAATAGGAAGCTGTAAAGCATATTTACACAAACCGTAAACACAAAATAAAGTGTACGTGTCAAACACCCAATACAAGAAAAGATTCTCATACGGTCTTACCAAATTATTGTGACAGCTCTGAAGCCTCTAAAAAATAAATAACACACTATTGTTAAATGCCGAATCAATCTTAAGCCGCTGCGTGTAGCACCAAGAAAACCAAGCTTCCTGAACTCACCGAGAAGTAACCGCAAAGTAATCTGACCTCACGTAACCCCGTGCTGACGTGGATACGTGAGCGCAAATTCGGACGTTTAAATAAGCTGCGTGGGCTGATGACGAAGCGTCAATTGCTGAATAGCTTTATTGAGACGTGAAGTGAAGTTACTAACACAATATGTCTGTAGAGAAAAATGATACTGACAAGTAAAAGTGTGCAGGTTGTAAAATACATACGTTCAGATATATAGACGACATATTTGTCATCTGGAATGGCAGTGAGCAAGAGGCTCAAGAGTTTGTGACCAAGCTCAACCTGAACTCCCATAATCTCACACTTACTAGTGCTAGGAGCAGAACTGAGGTGGAATACCTGGACACAAAGGTCAGGGTGACAACAGGCAAGATCCATAATAGCCTATTTAGGAAGTGCACAGCTGGGAATACACTCTTGCATGCTATGAGTAGCCACCCAGATAACTTAAATTGGAGTATCCCCTACGGGGAACTCATCAGAGCAAAGCGTAACTGCAGCTCTGAGGAAGCGTTTGGTAGGGAGCAGAATACCATGATCAGCAGATTTAAGGAGAGGGGTTACCCTACCTGGGTACTCAGGAGAGCCATGGAGAGGGTCAAGAATATAGACAGAGGTACAATTTTGGAGGAGAAAACTGACAACAACCTTGACACGAAGGAGGAAATTGAGACTCGGATGATTCTCACATATAATGGCAATGCAGAGTTGATTCGCAAAACCATTACCCGGAACTGGAATATGGTCAGAGAGGATCCGGTCATAGGGATCAGCATGTCCAACAGACCAAGGATAACGTACAGACGTGGACATAACCTACGTGACATGTTGGTCCATAGTGATCTTACCAGTAGAGACCAGACCAGGGGTGTTAATTTACAGGGTTTTTTCCCATGCGGCCATTGCAAGGCCTGTGCCAATAGCCGCATGAGAAAGGAATATTACAACACGAGCCCCAGTAGGTCAATCCCCATCAAACAGTTCTTAACGTGCAGTACCATATTTGTTGTCTATGTGCTAGAATGTCCCTGTGGACTCAGGTATGTGGGGAGTACGACACTTATGGCCAAGAAAAGAATTCTAGAACACATGAGGGCCATCACTAACAGAGACAAACAGTACCCCATTGCCAGACACTATGAAACACACCATTACTCTGACAGTTCCAAGTTGGTGTATTATGCCATAGAACAGGTTAGTGTGAACAAGAGAGGGGGTAACCGCACACTGAGACTCAGACAGCACGAGTCGAGGCATATAATAGGACTGAATACTCGCCACCCCAATGGACATCACCAGGAAGAGGAATTAGCAGTTCACCTGCATGAGATCTAGTTAGTTCTCATTTTGTAACCATTTACTGTGTTCAGGGGATGAGTGTCTTTATTTGATGTAAGTGCCTCTTCTATTCATCTGCCTTTTTGTTTTTAGTATTGGTTGTATGTGTTGAGTTTAATATTCAAATACTCAACAACTGTTTGTTTAGTATGTGTCCAAAACAGTATGTAACATTGTGTTTTTTGCTCTCTCTCTGCATTCTTTTCAGGAGGAAAGGAAGGGATCCATGTCTCGTGACAGCAGGGTCCCTACCCTTTTCTTCGGGACACCGCCTGTGCTGCAACTCAGCTACAGATAAGACATCTTCGCTTTTATGACATTAATTTGATTTTTTCTGCTTATGTAATGTGCACTGAGTAAGATGGTAAATAGGGGTGGTGATTTAGACTAAGGGTCGAGCATGATGTCTTGTGAGATTTGGTACAACAATGCCATTTAGATATGCACCACTAGTGTGAATTCATTTCCATATGGGAGTCGACATACTTATAGGCTTATCTGGTGTCACCAGCACTGCTTGCATGTATCACCACTAGAGTGAATTTATACCTTAAATCAAGTGGTCCTCTGATGCTGGGCACTATTTTGGTTGAGGCAGCGGACTTTTACAATCATTTGTCCACCAGGCGATTATCGAAACCATTGGTGCTTTTACAAGGGTTGGGCAGTGAGATACGAGTTTTCCCCACTAGGGATTTCTGCCCGCCAGGGCATGGGAATACATTACCTGAGCCCTATTAGACCCGGCCATGTCTTCTACTTAGTAGGCATTGACTACTCATACCACAATGCACCGGAGGCAGGTCCGCGCCAAGGCCTGACACATATTCTTGTCTGGTACTCCCACATTACAATGGCTTTAACGAGTTGATTTTCCTGATATACACTTACAACAGTACACTCGAGCTGGGTTTTCAAACGATGCAGAGGGTTATGTTTATATCATTATTGGTTCAATAGATATTATGATTTAATTATTAGTGATATACAATGCGTAATAGTAATTAACAATTGTTGTATGATTTTCTGTGGTGAAGCACTCAATGCGAAAACTCCTCTTGTGTGCACCATCCCAAGATGGCGGTTGAAATGACTCAATATGTTGTATTTGATTGCCGGCACTGTCCGTTTTCACTTTTTACAAGGAAGCTATGTAAGACCCTTTTCATGTTGACTTCGGTGTGTGATCAAGACCTCTATGAGGTCGAAACGCGTCACGGAGGTTTATGACTTAATAAACCCCATGGATTATTTGGATTACTGGTGTGTGTTTTTGTGACCTGAGAGCGTGTTTTATGCAAACTCGGATTGGGATACTGAATTTGCCGGCTCGCTCCGCCGGTCAACAAGCCACCCCTCTATGGGCTTGTTACCCAGAAGGAGATTTTGAGACTGGGATATATATATATGTATATATATATATTCACTGAAAAAACCATAGGTTTTAGGGACAGTTATAGTTAGTTGGACATTTCACTCGTACAAAACCCGTGAAATTCCCCCGTTATAGTTAGTTCAGCTAACTATAACTCGCGCCCCCGCAATGCACTGCTGATGACGTCACATATTACATCACTCATGACATGGTCAGTGACATCACTGATGACATCACTGATGACATCTCAAATGACATCACAGATGACATCATCCAGTGACTGTGTGTTTCTATAAAGTTTAAATATGTTTAATATATATAGGGAAAGGCGTATTGAAGAATGAGTGGGTGTATAAGTGTGTGAATGGATGATTTAGTAGGTGCGTGACTAACTCTATAAGTGAGTGATTAAACGTATCTTACTGAATGCATGGGTTAGTGACTAAACTGGGTGAATGTCTGTATCCGTCTGTCTGTTGCTGTGTAAGTGGCTGCATGGGTTTGTGAATAGCTACATGAGTGTCTATATGAGTTATTGATTGGTTGTCTGAGTATCTGTATGGGTGCCTGAGTGTTTGTGTGGGTGGGGTGTGTGTGACTCTGTGTATAGATGTGTGAGTGCGTGATTCACTGGGTGCATGGTTTCAAGAGTGCATCTGTGATGGACTGTGTGGGTGGGTGAGTGTGTGCATGGGTGTGTTAGTGAGTGAATGTTTTTCTCAGTGGTACATGTGTGAGTAACTACATATGTGAAAGGCAGTATATATGTGTGTTGGAGTATATAAATGGCTATAAGTGAGAGTGTGTGATTGTGAGAGTGGCTGTATGGATGAGTGTGTACTTGTATCACTGATTGTATAAGAGCGTAAGAATGTGCTAGTATTTGTATGAGTAAGTGAGCTGATGTGTGTATAACTGTATAGGTGAGTAAATGGCAGTGTGATTAATTATTTGCATGACTGACTAGGTGTGTGAGTACCTCTATGGATGAGTGGCGGTGTGTGAGTGTCTATGTAGGTGTATGAGTGCATATCATAGTCCTGTACTGAGTGACCGTAAGTATGAGTGACTGTACAGGTGAGTGAGTGGATGTGTGTGTAGACCTAAGAATCAGTGAGTGTGTATATAGTTATTGGTGTTGGAGTGTCTATGGTTTTGACAATGGCAGTCTGTAATTTACAGTGGGTGTATCAAAAGTTATATTAGGGTGTGAGAAGATGCATCAAATTATCACATGGATGATGTCATCAGTGATGTCATCAGTGATGTCATTTGAGATGTCATCAGTGATGTCATCAGTGATGTCACTGACCATGTCATGAGTGATGTAATATGTGACGTCATCAGCAGTGCATTGCGGGGGTGCGAGTTATAGTTAGCTGTACTAACTATAACGGGGGAATTTCACGCGTTTTGTACGAGTGAAATGTCCAACTAACTATAACTGTCCCTAAAACCTATGGTTTTTTCAGAGAATTTCAAAGTTATTTTAAATGCTAATTTCTAACTATAACGTGTCTGAAACCTATGGATTTTTCAGTGAATTTCAAAGGTTTTTTAAATGCTAATTTCTAACTATAACGTGCCTGAAACCTATGGTTTTTTCAGTGAATTTCAAAGGTTTTTTTAAATGCTAGTTTCTAACTATGCCTACAGAGGTAGGACATGTGAAGAAAGAAGAAAAAACGCACAGAACGAAGCAAAAGAAATGCAGAAAGAAGCAACAGAAGTCCACAAAGACGAAGAAAAGTGCAGGGAGAAGCAAAAGATGTGCAGAAAGAACCAACTGAGGAGCTGAAAGAGGCCTTGTTCCAAAATCATCCTGTGCCCACAACTTTATCCGACGTGTACTGGTGGTAACTGACTCTCAGTAACCAGAGCCAGTGCTATGCTATGCTAAAACACACTTAGAATACAGTGAAAACACCTACATACACTAGGGAACACTATGCGTTGGGGTACCCCTGTGATTAGCATGACCTCCTCTGTAAGTCCCTAGTACATAATAGGGCAGGGGGATTAAAACTACCTCTTTAAACGTGCTACAGGGCGCATTTGCACAGTGGTGAAGGGAGGGGGGGCCTGAGGTGACATGTGTGCAAACGCGCCCCGTGGCACGTTTTAAGTTGCGGGATTAAGGCCCCTTGAATCCTGAGTGTCCCTGGGGCCCAACTAGCCCCACAGGTACCTACAGTTAGGACCACAGAGCTGAGTTGCAGAGAGGCGTTCCGAGGCCACGCACCTTTTTCACCTCTCTGCAACGCAACTCTGTTGTGCTTACTGAAGGTACCTGGTGGGCTAGTTGGACTCCAGGGACCCTCAGGATTGAAGGGGACTTAATCCCCCAACTTAAAACACGCCACGGGGCCTGTTTGCACACATGTCACCTCAAGCCCCGCCCCTCCTTTACCACTGTGCAAACGCGCCCGTGGCGCGTTTTAAGTTGGGGGATTAAGTCCCTTTGAATCATGAGGGTCCCTGGGGTCCAACTAGCCCACCCTGTACCTCCAGTATGCGCCAGGGAGCTGCGTTGCAGAGAGGTGTTCAGAGGCCATGCCCCTTTTTACACCTCTCTGCAACGCAGCTCTGTGGCGCTTTCTTGACGTACCTGGTGGGCTAGTTGTCCCCCAGGGACCCTCAGGATTGAAGGGGATTTAATTCCCCATCTTAAAACGCGCCATGGGGCCTGTTTGCACACATGTCACCTGAAGCCCCGCCCCCTCCCTTCACCACTGTGCAAACGCGCCCTGTGGAGCGTTTTCAGTTGGGGGATTAAGTCCCCTTGAATCCTGAGGGTCCCTGGGTCCCTGGAGTCCAACTAGCCCACCTTGTACCTCCAAAAAGCGCCACAGAGCTGCGTTGCAGAGAGGTGTAAAAAGGGGCGTGGCCTCTGTACACCTCTCTGCAACGCAGCTCCCTGGCGCATACTGGAGGTTCCTGGTGGGCTAGTTGGCCCCCAGGGACCCCCAGTATTCAAGGGGAATTACTTCCCCTTCTTACAACGCGCCAGGGGGTGCGTTTGCAGACTGCTGCAGGGAGGGGGCGGGGCCTCCGGCACGATGCCGGTCTTTTTTTTTTTCTTTCTTTTTTTTTGTATGGGAGGGGGGCTGCGTGGCCCCCCTTCCCTCGGCCACTTTTGGCCCCGGGGACCCCATCCCCCGGGGCCTGATGATTTTTAATTTTTTTTTTTTTTTTAAACGGGAAGGGGGCTGCGTGGCCCCCCTTCCCTGGGCCTCTATTGGCCCCGGGGACCCCATCCCCCGGGGCATGCCCTCTTTTTAAAAAAAAAAAATATTTGGAGGGGGGCTGCGTGGCCCCCCTCCTCAGTCCATTTAAGGCCCCGGGGACCCCATCCCCCGGGGCCGGCCTTTACGTTTTTTTTTTCTTATTTTTTTATTTTTGGGGAGGGGGGCTGCGTGGCCCTCCTCCCGGGCCACTAATGGCCCCGGGGACCCCTTCCCCCGGGGCCTGGCCACTCGTTGGGGACCGTGGGGGGGTCCCCAAACACCGCACGGTCCCGCCGGCTCCCCGCGTCCTGCGGGAGCCGGCATTGCTTTTCCATAAGGGGAGCTGCTGACATGCAGCTCCCCTTATGGAAAAGCAATCTGCTTTGCTTCATTGAAGCGAGAGCAGGTTTCCTGCTCTCGCTTCAATGAAGCAGCAAGTTTGCAATGACAGGGCGGGAGCCGCGAGGCTCCCGTCCTGCCATTGCAAACAGCAGTGTCCCGGGGGTAGGCACCCCGGGACACTGCAGGAGCCGGCCCTGGGGGGTGGCGATCCCCAGGGCCACCACAGGCTCCAGGAGGGGGGCTGCGCGGCCCCCCTCCCAACATCTACATAGCCCCGAATCGGACCCCCACATTTATTTTGTTAGTGCCCCGGGGAGGTGGCGGTCCCCGGGGCGTGTGGGGGGGCTGGAGCCCCCCACACAGGTCATTTATTATTAAAAAAAATAAGCCGCGGGGGTGGCGGTCCCAGGGCTGCGGGGGCCGTGTGCCCCCGCCAGCATTATTTATTTAAAGCCCCGGGGGTGGCGGTCCTCGGGGCTTGGGGGGCCTTAGAGGCCCCCCCATAAAATATTTAAAAAAACCCGCATGCCCCCGGGACTTGGCCCACCCGGGGGCATAATAACCAGTAGATAGTTATAGTTAGGACCTATTTTCCATAGGAAATCCGCAACATTCTATTTGAAATAACGTTGGCGCCAGTTGACGAATCTTCGCAAAAGTTTCCAACTTGTTGGGGCGCTCCGGTCCGCTCCTATCCTGAAAGTCTCGGGGTGATTCATCAAGCGGGGGCCGAGAAAAAAGGGGGGTCCCAAAACGCGTTTTCCCCATTCCCCATTCCATAGGAACCTTTAGTCGCAGCTACAGCCTGAACTGCTGAACGGAATTACACCAAATTTGGCAAAGAGGTAGCCCTTGGTTCAGTGTCGTGCCTTTTGCTTAAATGGTGTAAATCCGTTCAGTTGTTCCTGAGAAAATCAAAAGTAAAGTCACATATATATCTATGGCCGAGTAGGGTCCGATCACGAGCTGCATGCTAATTGGCTGTGAAGTGGCTGTCAACAACTCCAAATCAGGAAGTGTTGGCAGCCATTTTGTCCCTCGGTAGAACCGAGGGACAGAAACAAGTGCGCAAAGCGCAAAAAGGGGGCAGGGTAGAAACACCCTGACCCCCTAGGTCTGCTCAGGGGGTCCCACAAGGACCCCCTGGGCAGAAAAAAGCAATTTTTTTTTTTTAAACGACGGGTTGCGCGTAGGTTGCGCGGATCCCGCCGATTAAAAAAAAAAACACACAAGAAACAAGTGTGCAAAACGCACAAAGGGGGCAGGGTAGAAACACCCTGACCCCCTAGGTCTGCTCAGGGGTCCCACAAGGACCCCTGGGCAGAAAAAGCATTTTTCTTTTAAAACAAATCGGCGGGATGCGCTTAGGGTGCGCGGATCCCGCCGATAAAAAAAAAAATCGAAGCGCGGTCTCTCGCGCTTCGATGCTAATTTGCCCCTGGGTGGCCCAAGTCTCGGGGGCATGTGGGGGTGGATTTAGCTTTTATGGGGGGCCTCTAAGGCCCCTCAAGCCCCGGGGACCACAACCCCCCGGGCTTTAAATAAAAAATGGTGCAGGAGGGCTCTCAGCCCTCCCGCAGCCCCGGGGACCGCCACCCCCCGGGGCTTCTTTTTTAAAACTTTTATGACCGGTGTGGGGGGGGCTCCAGTCCCCCCACATGCCCCGGGGACCGGCACCTCCCCGGTGCACTAACAAATTTAAAATGGGGGTCCGTTTTGGACCCCCGAAGCCCCGGGGACCACCACCTCTCCGGGGCGGTGGCATGTCTGCAAACACGCCCTGTGGCGCGTTTTAAGTTGGAGAATTAATTCCTCCTCAATGCCGAGGGTCCATAGGGGCCAACTAGCCCACCAGGAACCTCCAGTATGCGCCAGGGGGCTGCGTTGCAGAGAGGTGTTCTGAGGCCATGCCCCTTTTTACACCTCTCTGCAACGCAGCTCTGTGGTACTTAATGGAGGCAGCTGGTGGGCTAGTTGCACCCCAGGGACCCTCAGGATTCAAGGGGAGTTAATCCCCCGACTTAAAACGCACCACGGGGCGCGTTTGCACAGTGGTGAAGGGAGGGGGCGGGCCTGAGGTGACATGTGTGCATACAGGCCCCGTGGCACGTTTTAAGATGGGGAATTAAATCCCCTTCAATCCTGAGGGTCCCTGGGGGCCAACTAGCCCACCAGGTACCTCCAGTAAGCGCCACAGAGCTGCGTTGCAGAGTGTTGTAAAAAGGGGCGTGGCCTCTGAACACCTCTGCAATGCAGCTCTCTGGCGCATACTGGAGGTATCTGGTGGGCTAGTTGGCCCCTATGGACCCTCGGGATTGAGGAGGAATTAATTCTCCAACTTAAAACGCGCCACAGGGCGTGTTTGCAGACATGTCACCTCAGGCCCCACCCCTTCCTTCACCATTGTGCAAATATTCCTCTAAAATCAGCCGAACTACGAATTGCGATTTACTCACCTGTTATCAGGAGAGACCTCAGTGCTGCATCTTTGAGCCCAGTATTGATCCTGAAAAGTAATTTTAACCGTACTTACCAGTAACTTGAATTTCCTTCCATAGGATATCATTGCCTGCTTTTTGCTGAAAAAGTTTCTAAGTGTCGATTTTTGAAACATACAAATATTCCTCTAAAATCAGCAGAACTACGAATTCCGATTTACTCACCTGTTTTCATGAGAGACCTCAGTGCTGCATCTTTGAGCCCTGTACTGATCCTGAAAAGTAATTTTAACCATACTTACCAGTAACTTGAATTTCCTTCCATAGGCTAACATTGACTGGTTTCACTTGGAAATTCTTCTAAGTGTGGAGTTTTGGAATTTTATAATATTCCTCTAAAATCAGCCGAACTACGAATTCCGATTTACTCACCTGTTATCAGGAGAGAACCCAGTGCTGCATCTTTTAGCCCAGCACTGACCTTGAAATGTAATTCTAACCGTACTTACCAGTAAATTGAATTTCCTTCCATAGGATAACATTGCCTGCTTTTTGCTGAAAAAGTTTCTAAGTGTCGATTTTTGAAACATACAAATATTCCTCTAAAATCAGCAGAACTACGAATCCGATTTACTCACCTGTTTTCATGAGAGACCTCAGTGCTGCATCTTTGAGCCCTGTACTGATCCTGAAAAGTAATTTTAACCGTACTTACCAGTAACTTGAATTTCCTTCCATAGGCTAACGTTGACTGGTTTCACTTGGAAATTCTTCTAAGTGTGGAGTTTTGGAACTTTATAATATTCCTCTAAAATCAGCCGAACTACGAATTCCGATTTACTCACCTGTTATCAGGAGAGAACCCAGTGCTGCATCTTTTAGCCCAGCACTGACCCTGAAAAGTAATTCTAACCGTATTTACCAGTAACTTGTATTTCCTTCCATAGGAATCCATTGTCTGGTTTTCAGCAGAAAAGTTTCAAAGTGTCGATTTTCACAAACTACAAATATTCCTTAAAAATCGCCTGTATGACTTAAACGCATTCTTTCAACTGTTTACAGGAGATGCACCAGTGCTGGATCCAAGATCAACCACTGAGTAAGAAAAAGTAACAATAACACTACTTACCTGCTAAGTGAATTTCCTCCCATAGGATAGCATTGGTGATTCTATGTGAAAACGTTTCTAAGTGCCAACTTTTAAAATACAATAATATTCCTTAAAAATCACTACTGTAACCAAAACGCTTTTACTCAACTGTTTACAGGAGATGTCCCAGGACTGAATCTAGGATCCAGTCCTGTGGTTAGAAAAGTAATCCATAAAGTAACTAATTGCATTTAACTTGAAATTCACATTGAGCTCAATGTTGCATTGTGTTTGAAATTGTGTTGCCCATTGCAACAACTGTAACTACTGTACTTAAAAGTCTATTGCCAATTTGCAAAGTATTTAAACTAAAGTAATTCATTCTGAGAAAGTATATTTTGTAATGTAATGTATAATGTAATTACAATGTATTTAAAAAATAAAATATCTAAAAATAAATAGTTTAAAAAAATGTAGTAAATCAGTATCAAAAAAATAAATATAACAATTAATACATTTAAAAATTGTCATTTACAAAACCTATGAAATTCACTGAAAAAAACCATAGGTTTCAAACATGTTATAGTTAGAAATTAGCATTTAAAAAACCTTACAAATTCACTGAAAAAACCATAGGTTTCAGGCACGTTATAGTTAGAAATTAGCATTTAAAAAACCTTACAAATTCACTGAAAAAACCATAGGTTTTAGGGACAGTTATAGTTAGTTGGACATTGCACTCGTACAAAACCTATGAAATTCACTGAAAAAAACCATAGGTTTCAAACATGTTATAGTTAGAAATTAGCATTTAAAAAACCTTACAAATTCACTGAAAAAACCATAGGTTTCAGGCACGTTATAGTTAGAAATTAGCATTTAAAAAACCTTACAAATTCACTGAAAAAACCATAGGTTTTAGGGACAGTTATAGTTAGTTGGACATTGCACTCGTACAAAACCTGTGAAATTCCCCTGTTATAGTTAGTTCAGGTAACTATAACTCGCGCCCCGCAATGCACTGCTGATGACGTCACATATTACATCACTCATGACATGGTCAGTGACATCACTGATGACATCACTGATGACATCTCAAATGACATCACTGATGACATCATCCATGTGATAATTTGATGCATCTTCTCACACCCTAATATAACTTTTGATACACCCACTGTAAATTACAGACTGCCATTGTCAAAACCATAGACACTCCAACACCAATTACTATATACACACTCACTGATTCTTAGGTCTACACACACACATCTACTCACTCACCCGTACAGTCACTCATACTTATAGTCACTCAGTGCAGGACTATTATATGCACTCATACACCTATATAAACACTCACACACTGCCACTCATCCATAGAGGTACTCACACACCTAGTCAGTCATGCAAAAAATTAAGCACACACCCATTTACCCACCTAAACAGTTATACACACACCAGCTCACTTACTCATACAAATACTAGCACATTCTTATGCTCTTATACAATCTCTGATACAAGCACACACTCATCCATACAGTCACTCTCACAATCACACACTCTCACTTATAGCTATTTATATACTCCAACACACATATATACTGCCTTTCACATAAGTAGTTACTCACACATGTACCACTGGGACATACATTCACTCACTAATACACTCTTACACACACTTACCCACCCATACAGTCTATCACAGATGCACTCTTGAAACCATCCACCCAGTGAATCACCCACTCACACATCTATGCACAGAGTCGCACACACCCCACCCACACAAACACTCAGGCACCCATACAGATACTCAGCCAACCAATCAATAACTCATATAGACACTCATGTAGCTATTCACAAACCCATGCTGTCACTTACATAGCAACAGACAGACGGATACAGACATTCACCCAGTTTAGTCACTAACCCATGCATTCAGTAAGATACGTTTAATCACTCACTTATAGAGTTAGTCACGCACCTACTAAATCATCCATTCAGACACTTATACACCCACTCATTCTTCAATACGCCTTTCCCTATATATATTAAACATATTTAAACTTTATAGAAACACACAGTCACTGGATGATGTCATCTGTGATGTCATTTGAGATGTCATCAGTGATGTCATCAGTGATGTCACTGACCATGTCATGAGTGATGTAATATGTGACGTCATCAGCAGTGCATTGCGGGGGCGCAAGTTATAGTTACCTAAACTAACTATAACAGGGGAATTTCACGGGTTTTGTACGAGTGCAATGTCCAACTAACTATAACTGTCCCTAAAACCTATGGTTTTTTCAGTGAATATATATATATTCATAAATATATATATTTATTTATTAAAGGAACGTTATAGTCAGGTGAAAATGTCATGCGCACTGTGCACAACTTTTCACGCAGAGCCCACTGCCTACAGACTCTGAAACCCTGTAGGGTGATGAAGGCTCTACCAAGCACAGCCTTTGTCCTGTTGACAACTCTTGATGGAGAGTCCACACCCTCCACACACGCAATACCCCTTAGGAGGCCAAGCATTGTGCAAAAGATTACACTTATTAGCAGTACAGAAACTTTAACTAGCGTAACACAAACATTTCTGAAATTAAGCAAATTACACCAGTATGATTCAAATTGAGGAGGGTGAGGAATGGCTTAATTCAGCGTTGGATGGTTGACTGCAGGGCAATGCCCCCCTCCTCATCACGGGCTAAGAATTGCTTATCAAATGACTGAAGAAAGATCCATCGTCTACAATATATACCGAATGCAGGGTATTTGCATAGTGTATGTGTAACAGTGGCTTGAGATAGTATGAAGACTGACTCTTTAGGTATGTTGGTCTATATATATATTGGAAAAACAAAAGTTACAAGGGCTTCCTGCCCCGGAGTCCATACAGAAGTGGTGCACATACGGTCGAGGCACCCCACTTTTATTAATGCAAAAACACCTCCTTCCTGTCTGCTCCAAAGGATAATGTGCTCTCTGATAGTGTGCAGTGAAAATAAGTTTCATTCATAAGGTCAGCTACCAAGTACAGCATGTGGTAGGGAAACAAAACAGCCTATGCGTTTCAGCGTGCCTGACGCCTTGCTCCCAGGTGTTGAGCTTGAGTTTCCTTAGTGTATTTAACACAAATCGTGTGACACCAAGTGTGAACATAAAAGAAGGACTTGCGGACAAAACAAAGCATTACAGTACCATGGCAGCCATTATAGAATGGTGTACATTACATCATAAACACAAAGTTTGTATTACATAAAGAAGGCAATGTAATTGTGATAACCAACATACATGTACTTTTGATTGAAACAATTATCTTGTGAGTGACACTCAATAAACTTTGCCATCCTGTAATGATGCCCAAGTGGGCAGTGGTACATCATTGGTCAGCATAGACTGGTTTGAGTACGATCATAGTAAATTAACTAGGTTGCGGTAGAGTGTTCAATAATACATTGCAAGATGCTTTGAAGTGCTTGTTAGATATCACATTCACTAGATAATATGAGATCCTTCTATTCAGAAAATTAAGTAAAACAAGACATAAAAAGCGGGATGAGGGGAGAAAGGGGAGAATTCTGGTCTGCAAATAAAGCCCTAGTGGACAATCCCATGCATGTTACTAAACCACTACTTATGGTCATAGGGGATGTGCCGCCCACAATAATCCTTGTAGTATAAACATTCTTTTCAAATCTCTGCATATCTGCATTACAAACAATCATGCCCAAGTGAGCAGAACCAGTTTCATTCACTGTAGTAGACAAATTCTTAGCTGAGTGGTCACCATAGAATGACAGGTACTCATCTCCTGCAAGAAACAGAAGAAGAGAGAATATAAAAGTTAAAACACTGGTATTAAAAGAAAAAGGAAAGAAATGCCAAGCGCTATATACTCTACGTAAAACAGATAAAAACTGTAAACAACTATTTTATACAGTAAACTGAACTCAGGAGAATAAAGCCATTGGTCATGTTTGCACAATTTATTAATATAACATCTGTATCAGAAACTATCCCAAAAGGCATATCTTCGTCCATGTTCAAGCCATTGGGGGGTTTTGTATTGAGTTCCAGTATGTGTTTTTGGATTTTGGTTGTCTTAATCTACGTGCCCTGTCCCCTCCTCTTTTCTGTACTGCTACTTGGTCAATAAAGAACTTCAGTTTCAAAGTGTCTCTATTGTGAAAGGTGTTGAAAGGGCGAGCAACAGAATACTGTTGATCTACATCTTTGATTGCTCTTGCATGTTTCAATATCCTTTTCTTGGTTGGATGTATGGTGTTGTTTACATAACTAAGTCCAAACAGATATTTCATTACATTTATAGCAAAATCTGAGGTACTTGTGAAATATTGATTTATTTTCTTGACCAGGTCAGTGAGGGGGGACAGATATTCTGTGACAGTCGTACCGTGTTTACAAGCTTTACACTTGAGACAGGAGGAAAAAAACCTTCACATCTTGTGATATGTTGCCAAGTTTAATAGTGACATCATTATGACTAAGTTTATCTTTGAGTGTGGTTCATTTTCTGAATGTTACCCTGGGATTCTCATCTATACAGCCTTTAATTCTGTTTTCAATGGTAGAATGGGCCAGTGTTTTTTGAGGATCTTTTAAGGTCACCTGCTTTGTTAGTGTATGTGGTGATGAATATGTTTGTACCAGTGGGATCATATTCCAGTTTCTTTTTAGGGACTAACAGTTCTACTCTTCTAGCTTTTTGTGCCCACTGTAGTACAGCTTTCAGGATTGCCGGTCTATATCCCCTTTGCTCAAATCTTTCCATCATAACTGCGCTTTCATGTTGGAATGCCTCTTCAGTTCTGCAATTTCTATGAGCTCTAAGGAGCTCCCCATAAGGGATTCTTTCAATGAAAGATAGGCCACTTGAAGAGTGCAGGAGAGTTTTGCCAGCAGTGGCTTTTCTATGAAGTTTGGTAGTCAATTTCTTATCTACGACTTCCGCTGTGATGTCTAGGAAATTAATACTATTTTCGCTTATCTGAATTGTTAGACGTATATTGAAGGGATTGGCATTGAGTTTCCTCACAAAGTTTTTTGCATCTTCACTGGTGCCCCTCCAGATTACATAAAGGTCATCTATGTAGCAAATCCACATGACGACTTTTGTACTGAATTCCTCCAGTGTCTCTGCTGCCTGCTGCTCTCACCATCACATGAAGAGAGTCGCATTACTGGGAGCAAAACAGGTCCCTATCGCTGCACCTGTTTTCTGCCTAAACAGTTTATCCTGAAAGATAAAAAAAGTATTCTCTAGATAAAACTGAATCATGTCAAGCAACACTTCAGTGTGAAAGAACACTGATAGTGGCCTTGCCCTTAGGAAATGCCTGCATGCTGAGATGCCATCTGAGTGTTTAATGCTTGTATAAAAGCTATTACCAACTAGAGTTAGTAACAGAAAGTTGTCTTCCCACACCACATCCTCAATCCTGTTAAGGAATTCCCTACTGTCCTGAATGTAAGAGGGTAACAAGGTGACAAATGGATGTAGGAAAAACTCTATGTATATAGATGTGTTTTCTAAAGAGAAGCCTATAGATGGCACAATGGGTCTCTCTGGTGGGTCAGTCGAGTTCTTTGTGTATCTTTGGTGGCAGGTACACAATAGGTATTCTGTGATATTCACAATGTAGAAATGGAAAATGTTATTCTTCCCATTCAATTACCCCCCTGTCTCTACCTTCAATCAATTTGTCTTTGAATACTGCATTAGAGTCACAAATAATCTTATGGTAGGTAACCTCATAGCAGGCAATATCATTCAGTTGACGATAACCCTCTTTCAGGTACTGTTCTTTGGATAGAACAACCACATTGCTTCCTTTGTCGGATTGCCTGATTACAATGTCTTTATCACTCTGAAGACTCCAAAGTGCTGTCCTTTCAGATTTGGTAATGTTATCAGAATGCCAGTGTTATGTGGTCACATTATAGGCCCAGATAGAAACACCACCATTTTACATGCTCAAGTTATTAAATTGCCCCTTCACATTGGCCTTATCCGCCTGGGGCTTCCTCAGGGCTGCGCATCAAGGGCGGGCAAACATTATAAAACAATACCAAAGAATATGATTGTAGTTCACATCATAGGAGAAATTAGTTGTGAAATATTTAGATACATATATACAAAAATACATATATATAAATATACAAAATCCCACCGTCAGAGATGGGGTGGTACATGAAATTCAGGTAGATGTCAGGGGGAGATGGGAAAGGAGAAAGAACAAATAAAAAAGCGGGGTAGACAGAAAAGGGGGGTTGGGGTGGGGGGGAAGAAGGGGGAAAGGTTTGGTTGTGATAAGAGTATTTGGGGAAAAAAACATAAGAGTACACGAAGTCATTAGAGAAACTGTGGAAATCTCAACTGTGGTGCAAACATGTATTTCCTCCTGAATGTGCATTCATCTGGCTAGCAAATACCCCACTGACCTCAACATTTTCACAAATGTCACCAGATTAAATTTTGCCAGCTTGGCACAAGGTCATGACTGCATTACTCCCTCATTCCAATCTTTGTAATTTTGAATGGGAGCATTGGTGAAAAGACAAAGCCTGCTCTTATGAATTTTAACTTACAGGAATTGGGCAGTACTTGGGATAAGAGACTAAGGCCTCATTCAGAGCTTATCATTGTGTGCTGTATTTTTCCAAGGCACTGCATCGAAGGCCGCCCATCTTCATATCTGAGCTGTGAGCTCATAAAAGACTTCCTCGGGTGTCGCAGTGGGTAGAACAGTTGTTTGAGCCACCACAGGAGTCAGTGAGCATCCATACTTCTGGAGTGGCTCTCTGGGTTATGAGGAGTATATGTCATGGCTGGCATACCAGCAATCAAACCATTCGTAACTGAGGGATCCATCGGCCCAAGCTGCTAAATGGAGACTGTGGGTGGAATGGCTGAACCTCTACTTTTTGGCCACAGCTGTCCAGGAAAAACGGAAGCGGGCATTACTATTGAACCTAACCTCATCTCATACTGTGCAAGAAGCGGCGACCTCCATATATGCTACATAGGTGGCAGCGCTCAACAGGTACTTTGAGCCATGGTGAACCCTCAATATGGGAGGTACATCTTGCGACAGGTCCTGCAAGAGTCGGAGGAATCACTAGATAATTTCTATTCAAAGCTAAAGGAACTAGCAAGTTCATGTATGTTCACAAATGAGCAAGAAGAAATAAGGGCTCTGATAATAAAAGTGTGTGCATCATTGGAATTAACTCCTGGACACTGGGCCTCTATAAGGAATTGTCTTCTGCAAGAGCAACACCCATGGAGGCTATCGTGAATAGCCGCGCAACATAGGTGAGCCCGTGAATCCTATCACCCAAGCCAAACGGGTGACAAGAGCGAGACCCGACAATCCGCATGACAGTCATGTGGATTCTATGGGGGCATGGCCAACCGGCTGGCAGAGTACCCTGCTGAAGGAAAGAAATGCACTACTTTACATGAGTCTGTCTATCCATCAATCAATCAATCAATCAATCAGGGAATTGTAAGCGCGCTACTCACCCGCTAGGGTCTCAAGGAGCTGGGGGGGGGGTCCGCAGTTCCGTTCAGTCGAAGAGCCAGGTCTTGAGGGCCTTCCTGAAAGCATTCAGGGAGGGTGCGCATCTGATGTCGATCGGGAGCTCGCTCCAGGTCTTGGCCGCGATGTAGGAGAAAGCTCTTCCCCCTGTTCTGGCTCTGCCTATGCATGGGGTTTCGGCGAGGGTGAGGTTGGCAGATCGAAGGTTTTTCTTGGATGCGTGGAAGGTGATTCCCTCTTTGAGGTATTGGGGTCCGGTGTTGTGGAGGGATTTGTAGGCATGGGTGAGTATTTTAAAGGTGATTCTCTTCTCGACGGGGAACCAGTGAAGGTTCCGCAGGTGTTGGCTGATGTGTTCGTGTCGGGGGAGGCTGAGGACGAGTCTAGCGGCAGTGTTCTGAATCGCCTGGAGCTTGCGGAGTAGAGACTTGTTGATGCCGGAGTAGAGAGCATTCCTGTAGTCGAGTCTGCTGGTTATGAGGGCGTGGATGACTGTCTTCCTTGACTCGGGGGATCCATTTGAAAGTCTTGCGGAGGATGCGGAGGGTGTTAAAGCAGCTGGAGGTGACGGCGTTGACCTGTCGGTTCATGGATAGGGAGGAGTCGAGTACAATGCTGAGGTTTCTGGCGTTGTCTGTGGGGGTGGGAGGGATGCGAGGGCAGTGGGCCACCAGGTGTTGTTCCATGCTGACGGGGTGGTTCTGAGGACGAGGACTTCTGTCTTCTCCGAGTTGTGCTTCAGGCAGCTGTTGCTCATCCAGGATGTGACATCCTGCATTCCTTGAGGAGCAGCAAATCCCCTGCAGCTCTGGCTGTCATTGTCATTGCAGACGACCAGAAGAAGGGAGAGGAGGACATGGATGAAGACACTCCAGAGGGGGCTGTCTACACAGTGTTCACAGTTGGCCACATTCACGCAGAGTCTCACTAACCCCCAAAGTGCCTAATAGATGTGGATAACAAGCACTTGATCGCTATCAAAGACACTAGAAAGCAGACACAGCCCGTGCAGGTAAGAGCGGTGGGGCGGGGGAGGATTTCGACAGACGATGGAAAATGAAATAAATAATTAATTTTCCCTCGTCATCGTCCATCGAAACCCCCCCTCACCCGGCCCCACCGGCCCACTGCTCTTACCTGCACAAGCCTCGGCTGCTAGACAGTCAATTAATATCATGATAAGAAAAATGTATGAGACACTGTCAAGGTGACCTGCCCTCTGGAAGGCAACTGCGAGACTCTGTGCATATGATGAGACACAGCCCCTTTAACTAGACGAAGTATTCACTGTGGGCATATCCCATGACTGCCACGCATTCTCAGCCAAAGTTTATGCCACAGCAGGGGTACCAGCATGCTGCTAGGCTGCAACAGGACGGAAAAACTAGAACTAGTACGATTTGCATGAAGGGTAAATGCCACTGAGTTGGAGGATGTCCTCATCATATTTCAAGGCATTATCAGTGGCATAAATGTGGCATTTTGATCTGTATGTACATGGACACACGATTGTGGTTAACATAGACCATAAGCCACTCATCCTCCAAGTCTCCTCTACACATCAAAACGTGGATACTTCAGTTGCAGGAGTATTTGTTGAAGGTGGAGTGCAAACCAAGGCCACAAAACCAGCCGACTATGTGTCAAAGCATTTTAGAGGCGACATCTCAGGAGGAAGCAGCTGCCCAAGAAACTGAATAATATGTGCGGTATATGGTTGAGCGGTCCTGGCGGCTGCCCTTGTCCTTGACCTTCATCCAAGAAGCTACAGGAGAGGATGACTGTTTGCACCTAGCTTGCAAGCTGGCAAGTCTGGGCAATGTGAAATCATCATGACTCACTGGGCACTCCGGAGACCTTTGGCTATAAATGATGCCCTTCATGTGACTAACTGTAGAAAAAAAGGCGCAATATACAAAAACATAATTTAGATGTGGTTTACATAGCCAGAAATGTCTGACATGTAAGAGTAAAGTTAAGATTTTAAATATGTGTTAATTAACTTAATCATGAATAGGAAGGGCATACTTCTTAGGAGGTGAAATATCATTTTGAAAAAGTGTGAATGAAAAGAGTGCATTTCTTGATTTTAGGGGTATTTACGCATGATTTAGACTGTACTTGCAGCAGTCTTGGACTTGCATACATTACACAGCGATAGATCACACATAAAGGGGTAAAAAGAGCACCAGTCAATTCGAAATTCAGAAGATGTCTGCATAGAAAAAGTGTCGTACCTGGGACATACATAAATGGCGAAATAACCATGAAAACAGGAAAAAAGGATACATGCATTGTTTTATTAGATCTTGTTTCGCATATGGTTTGCAAAGGTGGCATTAGAATGAGGAGTATTAAAGAAAAACTTTAAGTCAGCTTTCCAATGGAGTACCAAAACATGTGTTTGACTATGCAATGTTCAAGTGATCTATGAGACAAAAGTCCTTGGGAATTAGAAGAAAGTATAAACGTACTCAAATGAGGGAGAGTAACTCACACACTGATTCAGTTACATTTTGTTTGAAAGGCCCAAGATTTGTTTTGCATGTTTGTTTTCTAAATGCCTTTTTGTTTAAGCTTTGTTTCACATAGAATAATAGTCCAACCTGTTCGGATTCACAAATATTTGTTGTGACTTGCTTTTGCAGCGCTCCTTTTGTCCAGGACTATGCCACGGGTACTACAAGTGTAGGTCACACCTGCTCATAAACCAAGCTTTGTGCATCAGGCCCTTAGAGTCTAGTGCCTAGTTTCTAGTAGCGACGCTCAAGTAGAGTCTGGAAAAGTGCCTCAAACCAGACTTATACATCTTCGTGAATAATCATAGGGATGCATAAAAATGCTACCATGAAGAACATTAACTAAGTTTTGCTCTACTACATCCTTAAAATTTGACAAATGGAATGAAAGACAGCAAACGAGTAATGTGAAAACATCAGATTGCCAAAATTATCACAGACCTTAAGAGTTATTCAGTAAAATCATGTGAGTATAATGAAAGATGTCTTGGGATGACCTTCGATCATAAAAATCAGAGTCAATGATTTTTGGTAGTTGTTCTTGAGTTGGAATAATGTGTTCCACATTTATTATCGCTTTCCCTTCAAACATCTAAAGAGTTAAATTGCAAAATCGAACTGAGCTGAGTCTTGAACTCTGCCTGTCCTGTAATTCTCAGCGGCATTCAAAGATATTATCTAGCAGATTAGACCTCCTATGGCGAAATACAGCGAGCAGATCACAAGTTTCTTAGCACAACTCAAATCCGCCTGACATCTTTCCTTACTCCCGAAAATGAGTTTGTTAACGGCATCTTCAGATTGCTTTGTGTTTAGCAATTTTGCATCAGGTCCCATACTATCACAATATTATTTTCTGACTGTTTTCAGCATGTGCAGAGCAAGGAATTATTGCAAAATATATTATTGAAACTCAGCATTAAGATTTGAGCCATAATTAGATATTGCGCACAGCAACATAAAATGTGCTGCTTATCATGGAAGTGTTATCTGTTTAACACAGAACTGGGTCTCTAGAAATAACTAGCACACTTCTCACCCCAATGGCTCAATGTTGTTGCTATTAATAACAAAAAAATGGTACCTAATTATGTTAATTGGCAAGGCAAGGGTTGTCTGATATTGGATGTATCTTGGCTAACAGCTGCTGAAAACAATGCATGGATATTATGCATTTCTAGAAAGTAAAAAAAAAAAGAGAAAACAACTATTTGATTAATTGCCGCTAATTAACTCCTCGCATAGCTACATGATGTCATCAGTAGGTATATAGCTCAAATGAGACAGTCAACAACATGAAGAAAAATTGTTAGTTCAATGGTAGACTGGATTTACAAAGACTGTCTGCCATTTCATTTGAACTGTCTCCATTCAAATCTCTGTTCACATAACATGTCCACCGAAGGAATTTTAATGTGGCTGTTTTATGAAATAAAAATGCATTGTCCCATATATCCAATCAACATGCATTGAATAAGCCTAAAGCAGGCTTTAAACTTAATCAAACTATTGAGACCATTATTTCCAACAATAAAACAAGTGTTAATTCACTGTACTATCTAAAAACATATAAGTGATGCCAACCCTAGCTAAAATTAGGCCTGGAGGTTAGAGGACTAAAGAAGTGCAGTTTACATTTGTTGTTAGATGGGTAGAATTTGAAATCAACTAATTAGCTCAGAGACCATATACCAGCCACATACATTAAGTCTAATGTTGACATTTTCAGCTCACCTGACACTTTTGACAATATGTAGGGACTGTGGGCATTTGGGCATGATTTCCCCATCATTTTCAGCTTGTACATTCAACACAAGCACAAAGATATTTCACCTAGTTCACCGAGATTCCTAAATTTTATTACAGGGCTGTCTGAATTAGGGGTGAGCGGAACTCGTGGAATTTCACTCTAAGGAATTCCGCGGAGTTCTGCCAACGTACTGAAATAGGCATGTTCATGCTGTGATTTCGCACCAGGAGCAGTTCCACGCTGAAAAATCTGCACGAAGTGCATGATGCGGCATGCAAAAGTGTGCAGCTACTCGAGTTGATTTTGCCTCAGCTCTAGTTGATTTTGTTCTCAGTGAGGCAGCCATCTGACTGTAAACAGTCTCGTCCCCCCGCATTAGAAAAATCCCAGCGATGTCCTCCTTGTGACTGGAAATTGCTCTAGGGGACTCCAAAACTTGCTTGTTCTCACCAACTTACAATTCTGGAGCCACACGCAATAAAAGATTCTGCCACGCAGCGATTGGCAGAATTTGACCAGAACTCCACGTTACAATATTAATGTGGAGTTGCCAAAATTCCATCATTTCCTTGGGAGGAACAGAATATTTCACTCACCCCCAGTTAGAATGTCCATGTGTAATTCAATTTTGCAGAAATGTTGCATTCATCAGTTTTATGGTAGAGGTGGATGTATGGGCATTACTGGATAGATTCACCTTCAAAATATGCTGAAAGCCCACATTTTAAAACATTTGTGGGTATTCATCAACAATTTACATGATGTGTATCACCCTAAAACAGTTCAACAATGTAGAAGATTGTTTGGACTTTGGGGACCGACCACCAAATAGCCAGGCTGGTGGAGGTACTAGTTCTATCACACCAGGGGTGACTGTTGTGAAAATTTAGAATGAGTAATGAGTCTGGTGATCTTGTTTTGTTGAACGGCATCCTACTTCCAAGTCAGTAGATGCTTTGGTAAAAAAAGACTGACGGTTGGTCTGTGATGCCTTGTGAGAATGGCAGACCAGCCACCACTCTTATTGAAGCACTGGGAGTATTGTCCCAGCGTGGTGGACATTTAAATATTACTCCTTTCCGGTATATCCTTGGTGTACAAAAGGTACTAGACAGGAAAAAAGCTGACATCTGGCCTTAAACAGGGTGTACACACACACTTACCTCAGACTGGGCTGAGGATGGGAACTAGAGGCACGGGGCCAAAGGGCAAGCCAGCCTCCAATCTTATATGCAAACACAAAAAGGCTGCCCCTCACGTGGGTTCCTACAATTTCCTACAGACTACTGTTGAGATGCAACATCAGTGGGGGCATCTCATAAAAGTTTCGGACTGGCCTCACACACCGCCCGGTGTCATGCTTCATCATAGGCTGTCCTCGCCCTCTAAAAACTTCGTTTGATGGAGGGCGGGCATACACCTGGAGACAGGGATGCACTTCTACAACTAAGTGATGGCCGTGTGAAAGTGAAAGGTGATTTAAAACCATCACACCTGTCACTCAACAGTGTTTTATTCAGGGAACAGATGTATGGTATTAAAAATAGGTATACGGTGATCTGGGACATTATTCTCCCTTCACCGTATTAAGTGTGGTCAACATGTTTCTGCGTTCGTGTCCCCGTAGGGTACGTCGCATTCGTCAGGACCAAATGGGTATATTCTTTTTGCCTCTAATGCAAAAAGCAACTGTTAATCTAGGGACGGGGATAAGAGATAAATAAACTACAAACGCCCTCTGGTGTAGTACCACTGTACCAGATCCTGTAGGAAAAAAGGAAACAAAGAAAACAAACAAACCAACCGTGTAAGTAAGTTTATAAAAAGACAATTGTTGTCATCCAACCTAGGTCACACCTATAGCGCGCGTGGTGTGGTCTATATGAGACACGTGACATACGTACGTGTCATCACATGATCAATTGCATAATCCATTTCTTACCCTGAAATACTATCCTCTATACTCCATGGGAGGGCGAGGGTAGGAGGGCCTACTTTTGACTTTCTGTATTCTATTTATAGCACATGCGCCCTTGAGACACGTTTAGCTACGAATCGAGAGCTCCATTTCACAGGTGATGATGGTGCCACACAGAGGTACAGAGTGTAGAAGGATAATAGACACTTTTCATCTGCACACGCGCAGTCCATGGGTCTCTACGCATGGCTACTGCCGCTGGAGTTCAATGCGTCCCTCATTCAATAGCGCGTGCGCGCAAGAGGTACACTTACGATTGCACTAAAACAACCTCTTTCATCCAATAGGAGTACGTAGATTCACATACTCCCCTTGCCAGGCACCTAACCCCGCCCGCATTTGGACACAGGAAGCGCTCTTAGCGCCTCAGGTGCTTTTTCAATTATGTCGCATGATTAAACAATTAACTAATTTTCTAGAGTATATATACCACCAAGGGAACATCAGTCTCCATCGACGGGGAGACCGAGAGGACGCCTGTAGAGAGAACCGATGGGAGCGCTGAAGTCAGACAGTAAGCGTATGAGTGTAATGCGTAAGGGTGAGAATGAAAGCTTGATCCCAGTTTTCTCGGAGAGATTGGGTGTCAATCACTATTACTGAATGACCATTTGGGCTATTTCAGTTGCATGTTTTTTAGTTTTCTGGTTTTATGGATACATTATGAGATCATTACCATTTTCTAAAATCAGCATTTCTCTTATACAGAAAGTCAAAAGTAGGCCCTCCTACCCTCGCCCTCCCATGGAGTATAGAGGATAGTATTTCAGGGTAAGAAATGGATTATGCAATTGATCATGTGATGACACGTACGTATGTCACGTGTCTCATATAGACCACACCACGCGCGCTATAGGTGTGACCTAGGTTGGATGACAACAATTGTCTTTTTATAAACTTACTTACACGGTTGGTTTGTTTGTTTTCTTTGTTTCCTTTTTTCCTACAGGATCTGGTACAGTGGTACTACACCAGAGGGGCGTTTGTAGTTTATTTATCTCTTATCCCCGTCCCTAGATTAACAGTTGCTTTTTGCATTAGAGGCAAAAAGAATATACCCATTTGGTCCTGACGAATGCGACGCACCTCTACGGGGACACGAACGCAGAAACATGTTGACCACACTTAATACGGTGAAGGGAGAATAATGTCCCAGATCACCGTATACCTATTTTTAATACCATACATCTGTTCCCTGAATAAAACACTGTTGAGTGACAGGTGTGATGGTTTTTAAATCACCTTTCACTTTCACACGGCCATCACTTAGTTGTAGAAGTGCATCCCTGTCTCCAGGTGTATGCCCGCCCTCCATCAAACGAAGTTTTTAGAGGGCGAGGACAGCCTATGATGAAGCATGACACCGGGCGGTGTGTGAGGCCAGTCCGAAACTTTTATGAGATGCCCCCACTGATGTTGCATCTCAACAGTAGTCTGTAGGAAATTGTAGGAACCCACGTGAGGGGCAGCCTTTTTGTGTTTGCATATAAGATTGGAGGCTGGCTTGCCCTTTGGCCCCGTGCCTCTAGTTCCCATCCTCAGCCCAGTCTGAGGTAAGTGTGTGTGTATTATTGTACAGCGTTCAGCTGTGGGAACCTCGAGGGGTGTTGTTTACGGTCAAGTTCGGCCAGGGGACTGGGTAATAATCACTACCCCAGTTCAATAAACATTATAATAAAAGGGTGCTGATAATTCCTCACCCTGTTTTTATTACCCTAATACTATAAATATGGAGACCGAATTGGCTTTCAATGAGAGCAATTATGCTGATATACTAAGAACTCCATCCATCTTAGCTGAAGCAGTAGTGTCACAAACTTTTAAGAACTCTGATGAGTGGGAGTGCTTCTCAGCAAAAAAGAAAGAACAAATACGTACAGCCCTGCATGGGGCTTTTATGACGGAATATCTGAGGAAGAACACGGCACCACGAGGACTCGTGGTAACGAATGAGCCTAGACTGTTCTTAAATAACAAAGAGTTTAGAATCAACTGGTCCAGCATAGCCTGGAAATGTACAAAAGACTGGCTTGTGCTGATTATAAACACGGCCAGACAGTTAGCAGATGTACTACTAGTGGAAATACAGCAGAGTGAGAGCAAGCTTAAAACCTCAGTCCAACTGACTGTATTTAAAAAGAAACTGGAGGAAATAAACAACGATCACTCGGCATATAGGGAGTACTTGACACAATCAAAAATCACTAAATTACAAAAGGACGTCCAGAAGTTTAAACGGGAAACGGTGTACCCCTATACAACTGATGAGTACTATGATAAACCCCAACAACAATCAGTACCAAGACGTCAACCATGCTTTAGACCCACACCCCAGAATTGGACCTACAGCTCAGGGGAGGAAAGTGATAGCAGCAGCGATGAGAGCACGGGAGGACAACAGACCCGGAGATATCAGAACCCGAATCAACCGATGTTCCCACCACCAATGCAGCCCTATGGGTACTGGCCACAGCAATTCTTCCCTCCTGGCTTTGGATTCCAACAAGGACAGCAGCCTTTTTATTCAGGGGCCAAGGGAGAGGAAAAGGCAGACAAAAAGCAAGAAGACCAACCAGAGTCCAATGGGAGGACGAGGCAACCACCAGCGGGGCAGTGACACGGAGCAGGGGCAGGGGCACCCACCAAACAATGAGCAAAGAATGACGAATATCGTGAATCTGAGTGACCATGTACTCAACACGGAAGAAGAGGCCGTTCTCGCAAAAGGATTAGGTTTTGTCCCTACCCCAGAGAATGATGCCTTCTTCCTTCATACTGAACTAGCACAGTTTTTTAGGAAGATAAAGCTAAAGGATTTCTTTGGTGAAATGCAAAGCCTAGACAACAAGCGTACTAATACTGGTCTACGAACAAAGTCGACATTCACCCCGCAAACCCAAAACATTTCTTGTAATGTTCTGGCTTTTGAACAAGCGGTCCTCACTGAAGTTGGGAAGATTGACTACAAGCATACAAGGGGTTTCCAGAACTTGACCAGAGGCGAGAGAATAGCCCTTGAACAACTCAAAAATAATCATGAGTTGGTGGTAAAACCAGCTGATAAGGGAGGGGCGATAGTCCTGATGAATTACACCATGTATAGAGAAGAATGCCTACGTCTCCTATCCGACACTACGAGCTATGAAACACACCGTGAAGACCCCACACCTCGAATTATGAACCAAATTAAGATTATGGTTTGTGAGGCTGAAACCAACGATTGGATTACGAAACATGAGGCAGAGTTCCTAATCAACACGGAACCAAGGACACCCAGGTTCTACACCCTCCCTAAGATTCATAAAAACAGAATGCCACCACCAGGCAGACCGATAGTGTCGGGAATAGGTTCAGCACTTGAACCTCTCTCACAATTTTGCGATTGGTTTTTAAAACCAATTGTACAAAAATCTCGGTCTTACTTAAGAGACACCAAGGACGTACTTTGTCACCTAAGGGATTTGGAAACAAATGTTGATGAGGATATGTTCATAACAATGGACATCGAAGCGCTCTACACGAGCATCCCCAGAGACGAACACTGGAGGTGGTGGAACGAATCCTCCAAGCCCAAGATTGGACATACATGACACCAACTCATTTCATTATGGAATGCGCTGAATTAGCTCTCACGGAGAACTTTTTCGAATTTGAGGACACAATATATCATCAGATTAAGGGCACGTCCATGGGCAGCACCTTCGCGCCTAGTATGGCGTGCCTGTATGTCCATCAGTTCGAGGAGGACTATATTTTCAACCCTTCAAATCCGTTCACAACCCAGATGAGAACATGGAAACGGTACATAGACGATATCTTGATCATCTGGAAGGGCACATCGGACCGAAGCCAAACTTTTTGTGGAGTGGGTCAATAGCAAAGACCCCCACCTTAGGTTTACTTATAATATCGAGGTGAACCACGCAGTGTTCCTCGATTTAGATATAACATTAACAACGGAAGGAATCTCCACCAAAGTACACATAAAGCCGACAGACAAGAACAGTCTTCTTCTCTATGAGAGCTACCATCCGAGGGCTCTTCGTGATAATCTTCCAGTCGGACAATTCCTCAGAGTACGTAGGAATTGCTCAGAGGTGGATGTGTTTCGAGCACAGGCGGAACAACTAGAGGGTAAACTTCTGGAAAGACACTACCCGAGCAAGATGGTGAAGCGTGCAAAGAAAAGGGCGAAGAACAATAATCGGGAAGCCCTATTAGAGACCAACCGGAAAGATAAAACAGACCGGCTGGTATGCGTCACCACATATACCCCTGTTTCAAATAGAGTGCAGAACATCATTAAAAAGAAATGGGCAATTTTGAACAGTGGAAACCGGAAGTGGGAACCCCCACTTTTTGCGTTTAAACGGAGTAGAAACTTGAGAGATGACTTGGTACACTCGAAGATCCCTTACGATGACACAGAAAACCAGATGACCTTATGGAGCCAACCAAAACCAATAGGGCATTATCCGTGCGGTAATTGTGTTTGCTGCCCCCTGACTACCACTACTAAGGAGGTAGATATTGGAACAGACAATCCCTGGAGACTTAAGAGTTTCAGTAATTGCAATACGGAAAATGTAGTTTATCTACTCACCTGTCCTTGCAATCTGAAATATGTGGGGATGACGACAAGGAGAGTAAAAACGAGGATCAGTGAACACCGTAGCACCATTAGGTGCAAAAAAACAAACACCAAGTTGACAAAACACTTTACCGAGAAAAATCATAGTGATTCTGATCTGCGGTGGATCATTCTTGAAGTAATGAAAAAAGGAAAATAGACATCTCTAGACAGTTACACATCCGGGAACAACGGTGGGTGTACAGGTTACATACATGGGAGCGAGGCCTGAACGATGATATACCATGACTACAGCTGGCAAAGTGACCTAGCCAACCTTAATACATGGATCAATCATTTAGATAGTTGCACAATACTATAGAAGGTGATCCGAGACCGTGTATCCAAGTGACGTATTTAGACCATAAATGGGCAGCCCATGTGAGCATAGACTTAACAACCCTTAGAAGTAGACAGTGGCAATTGTTATACAATGTGACCAGTGATTATAATATACTTAGTCCCACTGCCTTATGTCCATCACATTGTAAGGGATCAATAGAGTAGTATACACCACGGCTGCAATATAGATTAAACACGAGTACATAGCTACTGGTTGACCATCATATATTTAGCCCTCTAACGCAGGGTCTAATGCATTGTAGGGGAGAGAATGAGTTTTATGCCCTACGATCACATCATTTGAATCACCGGAGATCCAATACATTGTGTGATTTTGAAAACCAGTTAATCCAGGATGTTGACACTCTGGTTGTATATTATCTAAAGTTTTATGTTATTTTTAGTATAGAGTACTCTGCCCATAGGATAGATTTCCAACCTATTGAGGCTATATAAATATAAATATAATTGAATATGTTCTCTAGCGTAAGTTAATACACACTTTAAACATCACTGGTTTGCAATTTTTAATGCATTTTTTAATACATAGTACGGATATCGCGCTGTGCACCTCCCCTGTTATGACTAGCCTCCACCCGATATATGGTGCCTGGTATGACTAGCCTCCACCCGATAAATGGTGTTTGTTTCCACATAGCTATGCGGATCACTAGAATACCCAAATTTAACGCATGCGCTATCCACGTCTTCTAACACGTGGTTTAGGTTGCATGATTTTTGGTTGCTCCGCTATTTATAGCACATGCGCCCTTGAGACACGTTTAGCTACGAATCGAGAGCTCCATTTCACAGGTGATGATGGTGCCACACAGAGGTACAGAGTGTAGAAGGATAATAGACACTTTTCATCTGCACACGCGCAGTCCATGGGTCTCTACGCATGGCTACTGCCGCTGGAGTTCAATGCGTCCCTCATTCAATAGCGCGTGCGCGCAAGAGGTACACTTACGATTGCACTAAAACAACCTCTTTCATCCAATAGGAGTACGTAGATTCACATACTCCCCTTGCCAGGCACCTAACCCCGCCCGCATTTGGACACAGGAAGCGCTCTTAGCGCCTCAGGTGCTTTTTCAATTATGTCGCATGATTAAACAATTAACTAATTTTCTAGAGTATATATACCACCAAGGGAACATCAGTCTCCATCGACGGGGAGACCGAGAGGACGCCTGTAGAGAGAACCGATGGGAGCGCTGAAGTCAGACAGTAAGCGTATGAGTGTAATGCGTAAGGGTGAGAATGAAAGCTTGATCCCAGTTTTCTCGGAGAGATTGGGTGTCAATCACTATTACTGAATGACCATTTGGGCTATTTCAGTTGCATGTTTTTTAGTTTTCTGGTTTTATGGATACATTATGAGATCATTACCATTTTCTAAAATCAGCATTTCTCTTATACAGAAAGTCAAAAGTAGGCCCTCCTACCCTCGCCCTCCCATGGAGTATAGAGGATAGTATTTCAGGGTAAGAAATGGATTATGCAATTGATCATGTGATGACACGTACGTATGTCACGTGTCTCATATAGACCACACCACGCGCGCTATAGGTGTGACCTAGGTTGGATGACAACAATTGTCTTTTTATAAACTTACTTACACGGTTGGTTTGTTTGTTTTCTTTGTTTCCTTTTTTCCTACAGGATCTGGTACAGTGGTACTACACCAGAGGGGCGTTTGTAGTTTATTTATCTCTTATCCCCGTCCCTAGATTAACAGTTGCTTTTTGCATTAGAGGCAAAAAGAATATACCCATTTGGTCCTGACGAATGCGACGTACCCTACGGGGACACGAACGCAGAAACATGTTGACCACACTTAATACGGTGAAGGGAGAATAATGTCCCAGATCACCGTATACCTATTTTTAATACCATACATCTGTTCCCTGAATAAAACACTGTTGAGTGACAGGTGTGATGGTTTTTAAATCACCTTTCACATCACTTAGTTGTAGAAGGTCATCCCTGTCTCCAGGTGTATGCCCGCCCTCCATCAAACGAAGTTTTTAGAGGGCGAGGACAGCCTATGATGAAGCATGACACCGGGCGGTGTGTGAGGCCAGTCCGAAACTTTTTATGAGATGCCCCCACTGATGTTGCATCTCAACAGTAGTCTGTAGGAAATTGTAGGAACCCACGTGAGGGGCAGCCTTTTTGTGTTTGCTTAAACAGGGTGTACCATTGGACATCATGACTGCTGGCAGTTGCCCCTCCACAAAGGAAACCCCAACTCAAGAGTTGGTGGCATTTCTATAACCTGGAAATATGCAATCTTACAACTTTTAAGCCAGGTGAGCTATGAGGGAAGTGGGAATATGTATCACCTGCCAACATTTGGCAGATGGCTCTCAATCACCCCTTCAGAAATGCCCCATTACTGATGTCAGGGCACAAGTAAATGTGTTTCTAGGTTGAGAATCAGGAAAGTGCCTCCGATATTTAAAGATCTCTGGTACGATGTCTGAAAGCAAAGTCATCCACTGGTGTTGAACCTGCCCACTAAATATTTTCTTTTACTTTGCAGCAACAAATACCCACAGCAAAGGTATCTTGCAGCAAAGCACAAGACAAGAGTCTCTGATGCATCACGGAAATTTGAACAATTCCCTTCCTGGAACTGCCGTGCTTTTCTTGGTTCCCCCAGAAAGGATACAATAGTGATGGTCACAATACAGTAGGTTCTCTATGTGATGGCACAGTGCAGGTAACCATTGAGAAAACGTGAATCTGTACAGCAAAGCAATAAAGGTAAAAGACAATATTGACTGTGCAAAGGAATTGTCACAGGCGTGCAGACTACGGTATCAATCCAGCCGCCAAAAGAATATACATTTAGTATTGAGACAATATAGTATTAGAGAAAAAGGGGCAACCCAGTAACCCAGAGACCTGGGACAGACAATTAATAACAACATGGTCCCTACGGAGAAAGTGTAGCTTTGAACTTCCACAGCAATAGTAATGTAAGTAACTCTCCTATAAGTTTATTTCAATTCTGCGAAAACTGCATTTATTTGGCTACTTATTTTCATGAATGTCACAGCATTCAAACTTTTTAGAAATTATATATATACAAGGTGTTCCTACAAAGTGGCGGTGCAGTGAAAGTGAACAAGGTAATTAGAAGTGCGCTTGTGTTTTATACAAAATATATACATGTGACTGATTGTGACAGTATGTTGTTACAAATCGCACTCATGCTATGAGTGTCAAGAGACACAATCGAAACTTAAAACCAGTCCACATAAGTTTTTTTGTCAACGTTTCGACCCCTTAGTAAAATTATTTAAAATGATGTCATCCTCAGGACAGAATAAGAAAGGGAGACACCAGGTAAAAGGGGGAAAGAAACCCACAAACATGATATAGCGCATGTAGTCTCAGGGAAAAATCTCAATTAACTGCATCAGAAGTAGCCAGGGGCTGTGACGATAATTCTTAATCTGTACAGCTGTTGTTCATGTCCCGTCTGGGATCGAAAGAATGAATTTCAGGTTCTCAAGCAGTCTCAGGGAATGAACTCAGTGAACTGCTTCGAAGTAGCCGGGGACTGTGACAATAATTCCATACCTGCATGGCTGTAGTGTTATGTTTCATATAGGTACCCTAATATAGGCCCGGGTAATATCATACACCTTCACCTACATTATCTCCCTTACATTACACAGTAACGAGCCTTTAGGATTGAACCTTTACCTAGTTCTAGTCCTGGGCGCAGAAGGAGGGTTTTCGCTGAATAACAGCGTCCTATAACTCCATCAATGGACTCATACAGTATGAATGAATATTCATGAGGGTTCTTGGAAACCAGGCAGGGGCTACACAACCTGCATAATATCTACGTACATGGTTCATCCCATACGTCATCCTCAAATCTAACAATGGCTAATACAAGAAACAAGGGACAAAGAAACCCTAGATACTTTTTGTATAAATACAGCACATCTTGCTAGGGTTGGTAGAGGGAACCGAGACTTCCAGGCCGACACACTGACCAGAGACGCTGAGGCTCCTGCATGCAGACGCTCCAGCTGACAGTGGTCTAACACATCCCTCGCGGGGTGTCCAACTCGAGACCAGGATGGGGTCCCACACACTCTCCCTCCAGGTAATGGGGTTCGACCAAATCCTAGAGGGATTCTTGGCTTTACACCTACTCACATGCTAGGTACACTTAGGTACATCTAGATAGGCATCGTAGGAGTACGCGCATTTTATCAGGCATTTTATATTCATGTATGTATTCATGATTATTGCAAGATGGTAGAACTGTACTATCCTTTTATTTTCACTGTACTGCTAATCATATATATCTGCTACTGTCTAACGGTTGTTGCAGCACATCTATTTTTCACTAGATGAATAACTGTGCAATAAATTCTTATTGTAACACGCCCGACTGTTTCTTCTGTGTAACTCTCTGAGACCGAATAAGTGAGCACGAGTGACTGAGCAAAAAGTAGTCATTGTTTCCACGATCCTGAGGGATCAGGGTTGTCTTGTTCTGAGGTTGCCTGAAACTATTCTCTCCCCGATAAGAGGAGACACTAGTGGCACTATGAGCTAGCTAATGCAAACAGGCTAACATTTTCGGTGGGGGTGCTCAGAGTCAGTCTGCCACCAAGCCCACAGTTCATGTTATCCAAACGTGCAGATTCTGTATAGGTTATATATAGGAACTACACAACAGTAGCTTGTGTCTCATATGGGAGCCAAGGAATGAATTCCAGGTCCAGGTAGTTATTAAAGCCCCCCTGCAGCTCCAGGAAATATAACTTGTGTACTGTGGGTATTCAAAACTACACTCACTGAGCATAAATTCCATGTGGTATAATTCACAAAGGTAAGCAAAGAGTTAGACTGTCTTAATTGTCTTTCTGCCAAAGAGGCTTTCATGAAAAGAAGCTAACAAGGCCAATCTCCACCACTGTCAGGCTGAATATGTTGGATATGTTAGGTGGCGCTATATGCAAACTTCAAAAAAATTACTTGCTTTGTTCTTTTCAGGTTTATACATCAGTCCCTCATCATATTCAGTCCACATGTAGTGAAGACATCGCATCTGGGCGGGCAAGCCGGCCGGAGCTGTCTCTTAGATGAACCAATATAGTATACACATTAATGCTTCAACCCAAGTTAGTGATTTGGTATTGGGTCTTCATAAGGAGAAAATGAAGGTAGCATTCCACACATTTTTTTTTTTTTTAAATGATCCCCCTAAGTCAATGATAATAAATGGGAGGTTTGGAAATGACTATGATTGTGGGCATACTGTGATAGCTACTAGGTTCTAATTTTCAGAGTATGTTTCAGACAAAACTGTGATTCGATTAACAGGTCATCAGGTTTTTACCACTTGGGAATACTGTCTATAATGCATGATAAACATTACAATAAGTGTATATGTGTATGTAAATGTTCCGCGTAAAAATTGAATTGATCATATTTTAACAAAAGTTAAATATTGAAAGAATAAATTCCATGTCATCATACTTGGAGCCCAAAATTACATGATTAAACCTAAACATCAATTGTCATGAGGTGAACTTTGTAAACTCACAGGGCAGTCTGTTATGCAATACAAAATGTTTTTAATAAAAATGCAGTAGTACAATCCTTAAGACAAGTGTATCATTTACAAACTATTTATATGTAGAGGCAACATTATTAGTCCACAAAAGGAGGGACACATTAAAAGAAATGGAGAAGCAATTTGCTTTTTTTTTTAGAGCACCAATTTAACAAAAACTCTATGACAGATAAAGAACATCAAAAACTGTCTAAAAACTTACTCCAATATAAATAATGCTATCTTGTGGAACCAGGTCTAAACTTACCAAATAAGAACTTCATCTAGATTGTCAGATGCCACCAGCCTAAATGTGCACATGAGTGTGTGGATAAAATAGAAGTGCAGTCAGGGACCATGTAGCATGCACTCTGCAAAAACTGAATTTAGCCAAAAATACAAAATTATATCAATTGGTCGAAAAATGTATGAGATTGTCCTAAATCTTTGACAAATTAAAATGGAAAATTTAATTGATGGCCATCAATAGCAGCAGTACAACCAACCATGACAAACTTAAGTGGAGATGAAAAACAGACTGCATTTGCCACTATACTTGCACAATGAAGATAAACTAAAGACTATGGGGGATATTCTCAAGAACGGGTGATAATTATCGCCAACCTAGATTAACGCAATTTCACATAACGCCGTCTATCGCGGGAAACTAACGCTGTATTCTCAACACGCCGGCAACAGGCGATAGTATCCCAATAACGCGCCAAATGTCCGCGTTAAAATTACCAGGACGCCGATAAAAAAGGAAACCCGAACGTGAAAAAAGTGGCGATGAGCCCAACAGCGATAAAAATATCAGTGATAAGCAGCACCAGGCTTGCTATTCCCACGTCAGGCGGGAAAAATCACCATAAAAGCTGCAAAAAAACCAAAAAAAACAACTGAGAAGCACCATGGAGGAAGCTGGAGCAATTACAGAGGCCAACCAGAACCGCACAAACCTCCCAGAGGACCAGCCAGGGACCTCGGGGAAGGAGAAGGGTAAGGAGAAGAAGAAGAGGAACCCGCTATTCAGTCCACAGGAAAACAAGATCCTGATTACGGAGGTGATAGAACACCACCAACAACTGTTCATCACCTCCACTGTGTCATTGGCAACTAAAAAGCAATATGGCAGTCCATCTTGGCCAAGGTGAATGCAGTTGGAGTGAAGAGAAGGGAAGTGGATGACTGCAAGCAGCGCTGGAATGATGTGAAGCGCAAAACCAAGCTGAAACACGCTAACAACCGGAAAGCAGCAATGCAGACTGGAGGTGGGAGTCCAGCGCCACAGCAGGAGCTGGATGAGATGGAGGAAATTGTGTCGACAGTCATCAGTGGGGAGACGGTGGCAGGAGTTGGGGGACCGGACACTGCTCAACATGACCTGACCCAACAGCAACAGGGTAAGTAATGACCAGGGACTGGGGGATATGGGCACAATGGCACACATGCACAATTAAGTATAGCACAGTGCACACCCACAATGACTCTGGATCATGTCCCTGATCTCCTTGGCATACTGCAGCACACATAGAAACAGCAAGTAGGCCCCCGTCGACAATGTGCCCAGAGGGGGCCCTCCCCACACATCACTAATCTCACAACAAACCCATACACATGTGCTGAACCCAGCAAAGCCACACTGACAATGCAATTGACACTGCATGACGATTAGCATGGCTGCAGTCCAATTATCATGACATGGTGCACGCCACGACACTGAGGTGGCTGAGAGTGGACCACATCCATAAAGGAGCAGGTCACAATCTGACACATCCATGTGCACAAACAACCCCTGACGTCAACAAGACATCTGCGGACTAACCATGCCCAAGAGTCCCAACTCCCACCAAGAGCCCAATTTACCCAAGTCTGCAACATCTCAGCACTGCATAAGCACAGAAGTGAAAGGCACACCGCCTGAAAGGGATAAGGGCCAGCAAACTCAGAGCTGCAGGGGCGACTCTCCCACAATGCAGCACACACACATAAGAATCAGAGCACATCAACATTGACAGCAATGTGGCACAAACTGCAACACTTTCACAACAGAACAGAGGACACTACTGCTGCCGCTGGTGTGTAGAAACTGGCCAATCACATTTGGCATAGCAGGAAACTGTGAGATGATAATGTACACACACATCCCTGATGGTGTAGAAATGTCCACTGTCCCGCATCAAATAGGCATCTCCTCCCAAACAGTCACAATGTACATTGTCATGCAGTCTGTTTGTAAACTTGTCCAATGCGTGAACATACATGGAACACACTGTTAAACTGCATCTCCCCTTTACATTGCAGAGCGAAAATCAACACCTCCTGCAGAGCAGACCGTACATCTCTTCACTGATGATGAAGAGGACCTCCACACCATCGACACCGATGCCCTCCAACAGCTCATGGACACCCTCAGCACCCCACCCCCAGGAGCAGGGCAGCCCAGCCCCTGCACAGACCACACAGCAGGAAGCACCCACCACCACGGCTGTCTCCCAGGACCCCCACGACCAACACATGGCATTCCAATGCCATGTGTTAGAGGGCCAGAAGGAGATGGCTGATCAGGTGCGGGTGGGGTTCGACCTCATGGCAGCCAAACTAGTTGCCATACGTGGGTGTCTAAGTCCCAGACACCCACAGTCTGCTCCATGCTCTCCAACAAGCCATGGCTGACATCGCTGGAGTCATGACTCTGAGACAAGAACAACTGTCTAGTCAGAGTGGCTCCAGCGATGTCAGCCGGGAGTTGGGACACATGCAGAGGATCATGGAGAACAGGGAGTGGATGCAGGCGGAAATAATGGCTGCCATGGCTGCACACCAGCGAGATGTAGCTGGGATCTTCCATGCCCTGCAGATCCTCATTATGGCATTGCTGCCACAAGGCCTGGCGTAGATGAATGCTGCTGCTACTACTCCATCCACATCTCCGCCCCCTGATGTGTCAGTGCCTCACAGTGCGGCAGACAATCCACCTCCGGCCCCTGATGTGTCACTGCCACACAGTGCGGCAGACATTCCACCTCCGGCCCCTGATGTGTCAGTGCCACACAGTGCTGCAGACAAAACACCACCACCCACATGTGAGGCACATCACACATCAGAGGACGATGATGTGGATGATTCTGCCTTTGTGGTAAGAAGGAAGCGGTAGCATTCATCTCCGCCATATGGCCTGTTTCAGCTTGGTTCTGCCCTCTGCATCATGCCCTGGAATAACACCTTCCACTGTCCCCCGTTACACTCTGCGACTCTCACCTTGGCCCTCGACATGGACTGCCATATTTGGTTTGGTTACCAATGACACAGCAATCAGACTGCGGACTGAACTCTTTCTCTTCCGATGAACTTGCCAATCCCTAAAGGACTCTGGCTGGCCCTCCACGGGGCAACAATGTAAAGTGGGGTTTGCATGGCCATGTACTGGTCCAGCTTCAACACTCCACCGAATGTGATTAAAACATTCTAATTCACACAGATGTGTCATGTCTATGATCAAGCAAGTATGAAAGTATGGATGAATATAGGGGCAGTGATTCCAAAAAAAGGTACTCCCTGGGAACTGATATCAATGCGCATGTTTGACCGTGACCCAGATATGCATTGAGATGACTGGGAATGTGTGAACTAGCTGTGGCCTCATTGCTCCTAAATAACAATCTCGCAATTTCCCAACTTAGCCCCACGTCAATGTAGGAAATAGGGCTGTGTGTAAAAAAGTCAAAGTCAAAGTTATGTGGATGCCACAGCTCGGAGCAATGGTTTGTTTGAGTGTGCAGCGGTTGGACTCCTGGGATGGTCTGTGCGTAAGTGTAAAGGTCATACCATGCAAGAGAACTGCGAGCAAGGACTTCTGTGTGTGGGGTGTGTATACGTTGGTCTTTGGTTAGCGCTGTGCATAGTGTGGGAGTCGTCAATAGCTGCTATGGTATCTCTCAGGGGGTGCCGGGTGCATGCAATTCCAAGGTCGGAGGTGCAGATGTGCTACCGCCTTCTAGTTCAGACAAAGGAGCTTTCATCCCTAATGTTAGTGTGTCATCTGCTTGCATTCTGGAAATGTGATGTAGATTTTGGGTGGGGGGGAATGTCACTGCTTCGCCTTCTGGCATGGTTGAACCCTTACCAGCCATGTACATGCCCTCACGGTCAAATTTGCATGCTCTGATGTAGCAGTGGTGTTTTGCTGCAGTCTGACAGTGATGGGTACAGGTAGCTGTGAGGAGGCGCGTGACTTCTAACCTTGCACCTATTAGCTGACACTGTTTACTACTATTGATGGATGACGTCTGTGTACACATGTGATCTGTACATGGCACATATGTCCAGGGGACACCTTGGTGTGTTCTACGCAAGGTATTCCTACTGGCTTCTTGGCTGGTGTGCATCTCCCATGTTGCTGAGGTGTTCACTGTGCCCCCATCCCCCTTACGTCCATGTTGCTCATGTTGTGGGACTTGAGTCACAGGGTGCATCTCTGCATCAGGGTGGTTCATATTTGACCCCAAATGACACCCGCAATTTCATATTTGACCCCAAATGACACCCGAAATTTCATATTTGACCCAAATGACACCCGAAATGTAATATTTGACCCCAAATGACACCCGGAATTTCATATCTGACCCCAAATGACACCCTGTTGTCTTTTTTTGAACACCAATGACAGTCTTCATGTCATGTTTTTGTACACATGTGATACGCTGATGAGTGGGATTACGTACTACACCCTGAAATGGCATTCCGTATATGTGACACCCTGAACAGCCTCTCTGTACTGAGTAGCCCTGGGCGGAGTTCGCGGAGTTGCACTACGCGGAACACCGCGAAGTGCATAAAAAACTCAGTCGCACTACGCAGAGCTCCGCGAGTGGCAGAGTATGATAGTAAAATGCAGTTTGCGGTGATTGCACAGTGCCAGATGCTTGTCCGCACTGTGCAATCATTGCGAACGGCACCATGCACAGTGCAAGCTTTCCTTTTCTGCCGCTCGAGTAGATTTTTACTCGAGTAGCAGCTTTCTCAACGCGAACGGGCAGTTTCTCAACGCGAGCGGTCGCGAGCATACGCGACCACTCGCAATGAGAAACCTGACCCCCCCCGCGCATTGAGAAATCTCGCCGGGATGTTGATTTTCCACGCTTGCGCTCGCCAACTTGATGTTGACGATCGCGAACGAGGAAAAATCTCGCCGGGAGGTTGATTTTCCTCGCTCTCGGTCGCCAACTTGACATTGACGAACGCGAGCGAGGAAAAAAACTCCGCTACGCACCACGAAGCGGAGTTTTTCGGAACTCCGCGATCTCCGCGTAATGCAGAGTGCAGGAAACTCCGCAAACTCCACGAGCGGAGCGGAGTTCACCGCCCAGGCCTAGTACAAAGGTGATATACCCACCATCTATTTGCTATTTGTGAGATTGTTAGCACTTAATGTTGCACTTACACTTGTCAGAGTGATGTGCTAATGCAGAGGACTGACATGCACACAGGGAATGTGTGTTGCAATGAATTTATTTGCACATTTTGTACTGTTACATGATTGCTAAGGACAGTCACAATGTGACGTGCTCATGCGAAGAAATTGTTAATGATTGTGTTTCTTCTGGCTATTCCTGCTGCAGCTGCAGTGGGGTGGGGTCCACCTTCCTCAACTTCCTCATCATCGTCCGGTGCATCTGGCACTTGGATCCATGGGGCATTGGTGCGTACACATATGTTGTGCAATACACAACATGCAATGATCATCTTGCACACTATTTCTGGGCTGTACAGGAGTCTTCCACCTGTGATGTCTAGGCACCTGAAACGTGACTTTAACACGCCAAATGTGCGCTCAACAATGCCTCTGATGCGTTTGTGGGACACATTGTACTGCCTCTGGGCCGGGGTGTTCGGGCCTCGGAGGGGTGTCATCATCCACGGGCAGAGTGCATATCCTTGATCACCTGTGAGAGGTAAGTGAGATTAGTGTAAATTGGTGGTTCTGCATGCTGTGTTGGCAGACTTACAAGTTTTGTGGTGTGTGATTTGTGTGACTTTGTGATTCATGTTTGCCATGTATTGCTTCTGGCAAATGTGCGGGATCAATGTGTATTACGTAGCCTCACAGCTGCTCCTCCCTCCCCCGAGCCTATTTACTTGTGTGTGCTGTGCGGTTGCATCACTTGCACTCCTACGGCACATCATTGTCATGCCTGTCTGCGCATGTCCGCAAGCCTGACAACAACACTGTAATGTTGGCCGTTGGAGGTGTGTGTAGGCCTATGGTAAGGATAGGGCGGACACAGATGTGGAGTTCAGGCCTGGCTGAACTCGCGCTGCGATTGAGGCTAGGCCTTTGGCTTATGCTGTGGCAATGAAGATACACACACAACAGTTGGCATGTATGAGCCAAGACCCCGAGCAGTCCTGCGCTCCTTTAATTATCCATTCGGGCGAGCCCGCCCTCCGGGTGCATGCACATTGCAAGATTGTCGATTAAGGGCCAGGTGGCACTGACACTACAACAGAGACACATGCCATAGTTACTTCTGTGGCCAGCCCAGAAACTGAACCACGCCCAGAGCCCAGAACTGAACCACGCCCAGAGCCCCGGCCCATTTCATCACACTCCTCACACGCCTACGCATGGGCCGTCGCCGCAGCGCTGGGATGTTGTGCACTTCGGAGTACCTCTCCAGACCTTCCATCCAGGCTTTCCAGTGGCCTGCCTGGGACGGGAGTGGCCCCGTGACTGTGAAGGGCTCCAGTGGCATTACCGAGGACATGCTGTTGCCTGCTGGAGGTGGACTTGCGGGGTAGCCCCACGAGACGATGACTTGTGGTGCACAGAGGTAGTGGCACCTGAGGCACTGTGTCCGGCACAGGCCTACCGCCACGTGGCGATGACTTGCGGTGCACTGAGGTAGGCCCAACTGAAGAGCTGAGCGGGTGTACAGCCTGCAATGATGCAGTAGGCCTGGAGGGCCGGACTGGAATGGATTTGTCTGAGACCTGCTGGACCGCAGTGTAGGCCGGAGGGAGCAGTCAGCACACCCAGAACTCTGCGGTGCGGTGCCGCAGGGTGTGCTGGGGGCCTGTTGCGCGGAAGCCAGCGATCGGCTGAGGAGGCTGCCAAGCTCGCGGGCCTCAGGCTTGAAGATTGCACCGGCACGTGGTGGGCCCTCTTGGAGACACGCCGTTGGCGGCAGTTGAGCAGTGAGGCCTGGGTGCGCAGGGGTGGGCAATCACCGCTGGGCACCGGACGGGTCTGGGGACAGCGGGATGGGGTGCAGCAGGCACACAGGATCACGCAGGCACCACCGGTCACGGCGGCGGCCTCGTGGCAGGGTGAGGGGCGCCGCCCTGGCAGACACGCCCCTGCAGGCGATGACGAGATGTGCGCCGGGTGGCATGTGACATAGCCACCTCGTTGCCGCTGTAAATTTGGCCATTGAAGGTGGTCGGCCACGTGTGTGTAGGCCTATGGTCAGGATATGGCGGACACAGAAACACACGCAGTAGTTACTTTGGTGGCCATCCCGGTAGTGAACCACGCCCAGAGCCCCGGGCTATTTATTCACACTCCTACGCTGGACTGGCATACGCTGGCCCAGCCCACTACGCTTACAGGGGGGGCGACATAGCTACATGTCCAAGGTCTTCCCCACTGCCTAAGGTGACATGGTTGGGTCCACTGTCCACAACACTACAGACACCAGCAGTATATGTCCACATGGACATGTCTGTGCTCTGCATACTCAAGACTGTCCAGCACATCACCGCCACACTTGGCATTGTGTACATTCTTATTCATGGGTCCATTGCCTCCTTTGCACATTCTTGGTTCCCACCTCTCCCCACATTCTACAATTGTGTGGCAGAGGGGCTATGCCTTTGTGGATGGTTTGTCTACATGTCTGGCCCCTGTTACCTCAGTTACTTGTGTTGTTGTGTCTGGTAGGTGGGCATGTTGGTTGGCATGTTGTATGTGATTTTGTTACGTGTGCATTCCCACAGTTGTGAGTTGTATGATTGTGGAGTTGAGGTGTGTGGTGTGTTCCGTTGGTACTTACCAACGAGCAGTGCATTTCCATTGGTGCCATCCTGAAAGCGCTGGTTGATGATGGACTGTCGGAAGATGTAGGAATCATGCACACTGCCTGGGAAGTTGGCGGAGACATTGGTGAACAGTCCCCGGTGGTCCACTATTGCCTGCACATTGATGGAATGCGTGTGCTTTCTGTTGCGGTAATTGTGTGCAGTGTCGGCAGGGGGCACAAGTAGGACATGTGTGCAGTCAATTGCCCCAACACGTGCCGGAAGCCAGCTATGGCGTAGAAGCCTTGCTTGGTCTCCAGCTGTTTCTGCGCAGTGTGGGGGAAGTGAAGGTGCTGGGGTATCAGGCTGATGATGGCATCCAAGACAGGTGTGTGGAACTTTGATAGGGCTGGCTGTGAGACTCCTCCGACTCGGGCAGTTGTTGGTTGGAAGGTACCAGAGGCCAACAGGTGCAGCACAGCCAGCAGCTTTGTCTGCGGAGGGATGTTGGTTGTCCACTGTGTTGGTACCGTCAGCCTGTGGGCAATGTGGGTCAGGATGCGGAGGATGGTTGTCCATTTTGAGCCTGTATTGGGCAATGACATCCTCTGGTGTTGAGTCTCTGAGGCTGGTGTGTTTTCGAAAGGTACGCTGTCTTGTTCTGCGCTGCCTCGGTGGCAGTCTGGGGGCGGTGGTCCTGGGGGTGGGAGTGGTCCTGGGTGTGGTGGCAGTGGGTGTTGTGGCCCTCTTGGGTCTTCAAGCTGCATGATTAGTAGCTCCATGGCATCTGTTGGTCTTCAGATGTGGCTCTGGGCTGGGCTCCCTTTATACTGCAGGTTTTCGTCCTACTTAAGACCAGAAAAAATCAGGTCTTAAGTCCCTGCTGCTAACGTGCCTTATCGCCTGTTTTTGGACCGCATCGCCGATCTGGCTGGTCGTTGAGAATATCGCGAAGTGGTGTTATCGTGAGTTTTTGCATGGGAACGCCTATTCTGCATTTGATTAGCGTTAGTTGTCGCTGTCAGCCTTGGCGATGTTTTTAGCGGCAGCTATCGCAGGTAAACTGACGATGTCGGCTGTTGACGCAGGCTTGTGAATAGGGCGATAAATCTATTTCCACTTTCGTGGCGGAATAGTGCCGCTAATTCGGCGATGAGTCCTTGAGAATTTGCCCCTATATTCACACATTGACTAGCTAAATTAACATCCAGCGCAGCATGATTCAATGAATTAAAAAAAATAATAGTTTATGTTGCATTAAAAAAATAGAATATGATAAATGCATTCAAAGCAAATAGTGATAAACTATCATACGATATACAGGGATGAAAAATAAAGGACAGTCTGTGGCTCCTAGGTCGACAAATTATGTGCAGAAGTGAAAATTTGGATTAAGAAAAGTAGTTGAGTCTAGAGTGGTGCTAATTGTCCCCATTCTTCCAGTTCATTCAAACCGTGTAAAATGGACTTAATGCGGTTGGTTAATTTGCATTCATGAAGAGTCAACATTTCTTCAAAATTTCCACCCCGTGGACTGGGAGCAATGGCTACCGCAACTTCCTTGATGGAATTTCCATATTCCTTGGTGTACTCAACCACAGGTATTTCCACAGTTTCATGTGTAATCCAGCTGTAGCATTAAGACCACAAAGACAGAGTAGATAGATAGAAAATACTTTTATTTGATTTCTTTAAAATCATAAAAGGGTGGAACAAACCACCAGGGTAAATAAGGCATCAAAGCGATTGTTCAAGTTAAAATTGCATAAGAAAAAAAACACGTAGGGGTTCATTTGTGTGAAGGGAGAGCAGGCTTCTAGATAAATTTAAAACTATACACAGACTTGCTTGCTTCTCCAGGATATAATGGACTGCAAGTGCTTGGAGAGTATAAGCAGCAAGATTTAAAGTAAATAAGCAATGCAATTCTGTGTTGTAAAGTCAGAGTAAACAGCAAAGTTGGAAAATACGACAATGAAAAATACGGATTTACAGCACCAGAACTATAACACACATATTAACACATGCAACTCCAACACCATTAGGGACGTTCCCCCACATATACACTTCTGGGTTGCTAGTGGCAGAAAGAATATATAGGATGTACAAGGACAAGTGTCTGACATTATCGTTTATTGTGGCTCTCTTAACACTGACTATACTTCACACCTGACTTTACCCTCACCCACATTCAATTTTTTCTCACTATTTGGTTTCCTCAGTCACCTTGTATTTACCTAATTTGTTACTTATCTGTTACCTTCATGTTCACTTTTGTGTGTCAGTTCTTTCCTGGCACTGCAGTGGAATTCCATCCCCATTCTGATCCTGAGTAAGACTCCTGGTATGCCCTGCAACTAGTTTCAGCTTATCTGCATCTTGCTCCGCTGATATGTTATCATTTTCCTCTTGGCTTGGCTCCTTCAATGATGCATGTCCTCTTACCTGTAGGTGTGGGTTTGGTCTACTCTCATTTGTAATCCATGGCCCTGTGCTGTGTGTAATCCAATCAGTGTATTATGGCAACCTACCTGCAGGAGTATGCCTTTCCTTTTCTTCCCTAAACCCATTTTCCCCTAAGTCTGGGTCCTCTTTAACACCTTTCACATTTGTAGGCATGCTAGGCAGATTCCCAAGGTGGAGAAGGAGGGATTGGCCCCGGCTTCCACACCTCAGAGGTCCGAGGTCATGACATATGGTATAAAAAACTCATAAAGCAAGTATAGCTGCACACACATTAGAGAAAAATAGAAAATGTTGTGATTTTTTTTGGGGGGGGAGTAATATATAGCGCGTACTCGACCCGAAGGTATCAGAGCGCTTTACATGAGCACCAGTTGCATTACAGACTGGCACATTCATTTTGTTGGTCACGGAGCGATTAAGTGATTTGCACAGAATCACAGGATGTTGAGCGTCCCTGCCGAGGCACAAACCCCATTCTCCAGCTTCAAGGTCGACAGGTCTAGCCATTAGGCAACATCCTCTCAGAAAATTCACTTTTGAATTCGGCTGCTCAACCTTTAAAAATGTATTTTATTTTGTTTTAGTTAAGTTTAGCTGTACATAGCAAACACATACACAATTTATGAACAGTATGCTTTGTCGAATAATCCCAAATCAAATCTGCATTTCATAGATTATTCACATTTTCCAATCTACTGTAAGATTTAGCTTGATTTGTGATTTTGTGGGGACATCTGTGCTTTTTCTGGGAAAGCTTAATAAGATGAGTACCCTTTTCTGTACAGAACATAGTATTTCTATGATTTCTATCATGCTGAGTCATAATGATAATACTCTATTTTAAAATGTTGAAGATGTAGCTCATGAATCTCTAAATTGCTTTAGCATAATAGAAATTTGATATTCTCTATGCAGTGTATCATTTTTTTAGGGGACAAAGGGTAAAAATATATTGTGTGCAGTAAAAAGTTGTATGTCTCTTTGGTGTAGCTCAAGAGTTTACACGTCGGTCGATTTGAAAATTTAATAAATAATTTTTTTGTCTTCACTTCATAAAGTGCAACCCAATGAGAAACTATTTCTACCACTCCACATTGAATTAAAAAATGGTTTTCCAAATCTAAGGCGAGCAATAACTCAGCTTCACTTGACTTAAGTCTGGCTGATAAGGCGCTGTTTTTAAATATTTAGATCTATATTATACTCCTATGTTAGACGTGGCATTTTTAGCGGGTTTACCTCCAGTTTTGTTTTTTTCCTCCTGTTTTTGAGCCATTTTTTGTTGGATTTAGGACTCTGGGCACTTTACCACTGCTAATCAGTGCTAAAGTGCATATTCTCTCCATGATTGGGAAACTTGATTTACTAATAAGTCCCTAGCGAAGTGCACAGGTGTGCCTAGGGCCTGTAAGTCAAATGCTACCAGTGGTCCTGCAGCAATGATTGTGTCTAGGCCTGGGCGGTAAATTCCGTTCCGCTCGCGGAATTTGCGAAATTTTGGCAATTCCGCGTTCCGCGGAGAACGCAGAAGTGCCGAAAATTCCGCGATCCGCGGCGTAGCGGAATTTTTTCCTTGTTCGCGCTTTCAAAATGCGTGTTCGCGCGCGCGGTAGTGACTTACCGGGATCCCTGCGTTCGCCGACGAGTTTTCCTATCCGTTCGCGCGATCCCGCGAGAGTGTGCGATCGCGAACATGTCATTCGGATGCGCCATCGGACATCTGCGTTTGCGAACAGAAAACACGCATCGCGAGCGGGCGGGACAAGTGAAACAAGATGGCCGCGCCAATTGGCGACCGCATGGGCAAGTTTGCAAGATATTTCCCCCCGAGCATGCAAACAGCGTCCCCGAACAGGAAAAACGCATCGCGAACTGGCGGAACAAGCAATTCCACGTGCTCGCGGAATTCTGCGTGCTCACGGAGATTTTTTACCGTTTCGCGGAATTTTGCGTAACGCGACTACGCAAATTCCGCCCACCCTTAATTTTATCACCCAAACAAGTAGCCTTTCAGTGTGTCTCAGACCGGCCACTGCAGTGTCTAACCACACAGTTTTTGACTGCCATGTCGACCTGGCGAGTGCACTCACTTGCCAGGCTCTAACCTTCCCTTTTCTTACATGTAAGTCATCCCTAAGGTAGGCCCAAGGTACCCACATGGGCAGGGTGCAGTGTATGTGAAAAGTAGGTCATGTATTGGTGTGATTTACATGTTTTATTTTTTTAATTGTCCTCATATCACTGTAGCGTCTGCAAATCTCCAACCAATCTTTCTGTGCACCTCACAGTCCGTTGCATTCGCTCTTGACTCCTACACTCTAAACCGCCCAAGCGTAGCCTTCACCTAGGGTGGTGCCTCGGTGGAATCATAGGAACTCCTTGTTCTATCGAGATTATTCCTTAAGTTCCATTCCATCTGGAGAAATCTTCCCATATCCCGGATGTACTTCCTGTTTTACAGTTCAAGTCCGAGCGCCAAACCCAGGTGGTTGCTTTGGTCCAGTCTGCAACCTTCGAGGGAAATGGATCGATCCACTGTTTATAAATTTCCCTGCATGCTATGAGTATCAAATAAAACAAGAGACCCCTCTGCTCCCTCTACAAAACACTGCTTGTGATGTTATCTACTCCCAACAAAACTAACAATTTATAACTATTGTTATCCCAAAAATGTCTTTTAGGATAGACTCTATGCCACTCCAGAACGCTTTTATCCCGGGGCATGAAAAGAAAATATCTTCATCATTAGCTTTTAAAAAACCACACCTTCTACACCTTGGGGTGGATGATGAGGCAAACTTGGCAAGTTTTAGAGGTGTCCAATACAACCTGTTAATTGTAAAAATAGGACTTCGCTTTAAGTTTACCGGCTTAACAACTGAATATAGTAATTTCAAAGAGTCGCACCAGATTGATTGTAAGTCCACCCCTTGGAAGGTATCTCCCCACACCATATATGATGATTTTAAATTCTTATCTTCTGCTTCCAGGCATTTCCAAAACCATATAGCGTCCTCCTTTCTTTTAGCTCTTATATCCTGGAGGGAGTACTCGAATTCCCAGTGCCCCCTCTTCTCTAGTTTCGAGGCCGCAAACCAGGAAGAAAGTTGCGCAAATTTGAACCTGGAAAAGCTATCTCTGACCTTAGATCTCAGCACTTCCCAGGGTAATATCCCTTGTATTGTCATCAAGTCTCCCCAAGTGTCAATCCCAGCCCGTCTTAGTGGAAGACTAAGCCCATCCTTCATGCACTCTAGGTGCCAGGGGAGTCCCATATTGGTGTAAAGTCTGAATAATATCCTATACCAATCGTTTTCCTCACCTTACACCAGTTATTAAGTGCAGTGTTTAAAACCTTCAATCATACCTTTTTTTTAAATGTAGGGGCACCAAACATGTACAAGAACCCATCAGCACCTTCCTCCCCTAGTAGCATTCCCCAAGTAGAGTTATCATGTTTTCTCAATAACATGCAGATATTCTTAAACTGAAATGCTATACAATAGATATTTAGATCTGGGATTGCCAGACCGCCCTTGTCCAGCCTTTGTCTCAGCTTTTTCCATGCCAATCTGGGCCCCCTGGAGGCCCAATAAAACTAACTACTTTCCCTTGGATTTGTTTCTATACTTGATCTTGGAAATGTGAGGGAGATACAATTAAAGATATATGTCAGCTTTAGGAGGATGAACATCTTTATTAGGTTTACACGCCCATAGATTGTTAAAGGTAGGTTCTTCTAGCTAGACAGCAATGAGTTGATCACCCTACCCACCCTTTTCAAGTTATGCAGGAAAATGTCATCCACAGTATTTACAATCGTAATCCCTAAATATTTTATCTCTAAGCTAACTCTCTCCCTCCGCCCATCAATATTCCAACACATTATCTCAGTTTTAGAGTTATTCACCGAGTACCCCAAGAAGTCTCAGAATTCTGCCACCACCTGCTCCACTCTTGGGACAGATATAACGGGGTCTGATGTGTAGATTAACAAATCATCAGCATACAACGCAGTCTTACTGCTAAAAGTTGGTGTATAAAAGGGGATAATATGTGCATCTTTCCTTAGTTGTTGTGCCAGAGGTTCAATATAAATATCGAACAATTAAGGTGACGGGGGAAGGCCTGCCTTGTACCACTTTGTATGCTGAGACTCCTCATTAGAGAACCATTAAAAAGAATCTTAGCCAATACATTTTCATATAGTTTCTGGAGGGTGATAAAACTTGGGCCGAATCCTATTGCACCCTGGACCTCCCACAAATATGCCCAACATGCCCGATCAAAGGCCTTAGCCGCGTCAATCGAGACCACGGCCAAGGGAATCGAATGAGTCGTAGCAAGATCAATTGTACCTACCGATTGTTGCGTGAGCTCCTGGATTTGCCTCTTAGGGATAAACCCTTTCTGATCCATGTGGATCAACTGGGGGGTAAACTTAGCTAATTTCCCTGCTAAGATACTTATAAAGATTTTATAGTCTGCATTCAGAAGGGAGATTGGTCAGTAAGTCTACTTTCCTAGGATCTTTAGCAGGTTTAAAGGCCAGCACAATTGTGGCCTCTTTTCATGTACTTGGAATCTGCCCTTCCTGCTGGTATATTGAATTAAACAAAAGCTCCCACTCTGGGATCAGTTCTTCTATTAAAAGCTGATACACCTCTACAGGTAAAAGGTCTGGGCCAGCGGCCTTACCATTCCTTATCTGAAGCAGGCATGCCCTGATCTCTTCCATAGTAATAGGGGCATCCAGACATTCTCTACCCTCCATTGTGAGTCTTGACATTTGTACTTTTTCCAGCCAAGCTCTAAGCTTCTCCTGGTCCGGTTGAACCTCACCTGTGTATAGGTCTGCAAACAGGGATACCAGGCAGGCCTGCTTTTCATCTGCCTTGTTCGATACATCACCATGGTGTTGATTTCCAATTCTCTGATATAGTTTCTTGACCTTTTAGCCCCTGCCATCCATGCTAGTAATGCCTGATCTCTCCCCATACTCAAAATTTCTCATACACCCAGTTTGCCATCGCTCTCTACAATTCAAAACCAATTTAATCCTATAATTTAACCTCGCCTCTTCCAGTTGCCTTAGTAGTCCCTCCCTTTCTTCATTCAACCCAAGGCCTTGCTGTTGGAGGTCAGCATTTAATGCCCCTACTCTATCTTCCAATCTTTTAAGGTAAATGTTCTCAGTCTTGTTCTTAAAATGGGACAGACTTTGCAACACCCCTCTAATGTATGCCTTGAAAGTATCCCAGATTACTACGGGGGGCTACATTGTCAAGAAAAAACCACACCAGCTTGTTTCAGGGAATCAACAACCTCGGGATCTAGAAGGAGGGCTCTTTTTAGGGTCCACCCTACACTTGGTCGTCCGCTACAGCATTTTAAAGACATATTACCGCAGCATGATCCAAAATATGTACTGGTAGAATATGGACTGCTGTGACATTTTCCATCAGGGTTCTATCCACTAGCATGTAGTCCAATGTAGAGAAATGGCCATATTTTATGCTGTGAAATGTATAGCCCCACCTAGAACCCTTTATATATCTGCATACATCTACCAGGGCTAAGTCCTGAAGCATGTTTTTCAGGGCCTGTCTCACACAAGGGGCATGGGCTTCACTCTTTTGAGTAGACCTATCCAAGATAGGGTAGAGGAGGGTATTGAAGTCCCCCCTGAGAATCATTCGAGATGTAACCTCCACTAAGTTCCACTCTAAATTAGATAGATGCTGGGGATCATCAATATTCGGACCGTAAAAAGTAGCACAAACAACCTCAAAATCTCCATATCCCAACGTTGCCATAACCCATCTTCCAGTAGTATGGGTTTTTGAAGATTTTATCTCGACCCCAGCTCCCTTCCTGATCAGAATAGCCACTCCCTTACAATGCTCTACTTTCTCAGAAGCTACACAACTTCCCACCAATCTACACTTAGAAAAGAGGGCTCTACTCTCACTAGCCATAAGGGGGGTTCTTGTAAAAGAACGATGTGAGCCTGGCTTTCTTCTAGGTACCTCATAGCCAACCTCTGCCTACTATTAGACTTGAGGCCATTTACATTCCATGATAACAGAGAGAGCTCTTTATTTCCCCCATTGTTATCCTTAAATTCGATATCCCTACTTGCGATATTCTAGGCCAGCTTACAGTAAGCCTGGGTGGTGAACTCCACTCCGTTTGCGGAGTTTGCTGAGTTTTCCGCACTCCGTGAAGCACGTGGAGTTCCCAAAATTGTGGAGCGGAGTTTTTTCCTCACTCGTGCTTGTCAACGTCAAGATGGAGAGCGAGGAAAAACCACCTCCCAGCCAGATTTTTCCTTGCTCGCGCTCACCAAGGTCTAATTGGTGAGCGCGACATTCAAAAGCCTGAGGGTATTCCTAAAAGAGTGATTTTCAAGTCTCTCAAGGTCCTCCTTTAAACCTTGGTTTTGTTTCGACAGGATGCTTAAAGCAGTAGCATTTTTCACTATTTCCTGCTTCATAGAAGCCACCTCTTCCTCCCATGCTCCCGTCTGAGAGGCCACTTCCTCGAGTTTTTGGGCTAATACTACACAGGAGGCCTGGATGTCAGCCTTGTTGTTCTCGGAAAACTTAAATCTATTCCTCATCTCCTCTTTTAAGCCTAAGAGGATGGTGGCCAAAGACTCCTCTGGCTGCTCCCTGTCAGCACTCCCAGTATCCATCGCCTGCTGGAGGTTTCCTTCAGCAGAACTAAGCTCATCCGTAACTGCGAGGGCATTACATTTATTAGAGGTGGGGACCTGGGATGTACTATTTAAGCCACTATGGATCTTTTATTTACTTCAGGGGTCAATCTACTCCTTGATATTTTTTCAGCATCCATTGTAGACTCGGTGCTATATACTATACTTGAGCACTTCCGGCTTATGACCACATCCCCCCATCATCCTTCACTTTGGGAACCTGGTGATGCGAGGATTCTATAGAAGGATTTAAGGGAGGGGGTAACCTTGACCTGGGAAGGAAGTACTCGTTTTCCCCTACCCCACAGGCCCCTCACCGGCAGCTTTGCTGCTTTCCCAGCTTTTCCTATTGGGGCACCCTCCTCTATACTACGCCTGGATAGGATACTTTGCTGCTTTGTAGAATCCCTTACACCAGGGATCACTACAACAGGGGGTATTCCAAACCTGGGCCCACCCCTAATGCTGCTGTTATGCCTCTATTGCGGAGGGTATACCCTGAAAATTTGCCAGAGAGCTTGTTATCCACTTTTCCTAGATGTTGACTGCCCTTCTCTATGGGCATAGGGCACTGTACCCAACAAACTTATTTTCCTGCCTCCAGGGAAGAGCCACCGCTCCTTTGAGTTCTCAGCATCTCATAAAAGACATGGTGTAGCCCTCCTACCTCCTCTCCCAACAATTGCTGGTTCCACTCTGGCCACCTTCCAGCCTGTGCTGACTCCACCGCCACTGCCCTGGAACAGCAACACGCCGGCCGCTCTGCAGCGACACAGTTCCCTCACTACACTCTCCCAGAGCGGGTCCCTTGGAGAAGCCTCCAGGCCCACGCCCACTGCAAATGCCATTGTCCACCCTGGCCTCACCATCTGGGGGAGTGACACCAGCCACAGGTAAGGTTGAGGGGTACCAAGAGCGTGAGAGGGGGTGGGGGGTCAACGGCACAAGAAAAGAGATGCTTCTCCTCCATGTCCTAATAGCTAAATACTGCTAATTTTGTTTTTCAATATTGAAAGACTGTCTCTCCAATAGGCTATCATTGTACCTGCCTTGTAACATTTTACAAGTGTAGTTTTCAATTGGGAACAGTTAAAGATTTTGAGTTTAGGCTCTCTGAACTCAGAATAAAATAGCACACCTTTTATTGAAGGTGGTTTTTAAATTGTGTGTTTGAAAATGGCACTTTAAGAAACTGGGCATTTTCTTGTTCAACCATCCTGTGTGCCTCTGCCTGCTTGTGGATTCACTGCCTGGTTTTAGACTGACAGGCGTTGTTTGTGCATTCACTCCAGACACTTACACAAAGGGAGCTGAGGTGCGCCCTGCATATGCTGATGGGTCATCCTTGGCTAGAGTGGTGGGAGGAATTGTCACTCTTGGCTAGAGTGGTCGGAGGAGGCTGTTGCTGCTCTGCACAATGCTGGCTCCACCTCGGGTAGTGTGGCTGGACCAGGCAGGACAGAACTGATTTTTACTGAGCAAGAGAGACTTTCTGACAAAGACTTCAAAGCTAAAAAGGGGTATAAGTATTAGATCTAAAACCCCAGAACTTAAGTTTACTTCTGGAATCAAGAGGAACCTCTGCCAAGGAAGAAGAGCTTTGAGGAGGAGAACTGCCCCTTTGCTGTGTGTTGCTTTGCTGGGTTGCTCCGTCCATTAGCTCTTTGTGTTTGCTTTGTTCGCCCTAAGTTGGCAGGGCATGACCAGACATGGGTCCCTTGCTCACTTTGCTACTGGATTCAAGCTAGCCTGGCTGATGAGGGGTGTTACCTCGAAACTGGTCCCAAGATGCTTGTTTCTGGTCAAGGGAAGACCTAGCTTGGCAGATCAGGCTGGACCGTTCCCATGAGGCACAGGGTCAAGGCTGATTTGCATATGGCTGGGTCTGAACTGGGGTGGCAAAGTGAGCTAAAGAGTAATGATGGATTCAACCCAGTTCTGTGACTGGGGGTGAGTGTCTGGAAAGTTTCAGCGCTCCGTCCATCATTTCCTTGTGTTTGCTTTGCTGGGTTGGCCTGCAGTTGCTGCTTCTGCTAAGGAGAGGACAAAGATTGGACTTTGCTGTGAAACATGCTGTAGAAGAATCTCCAAGGGCTTGTGTGTGATTGCCTCCTGTTCTGAAGTTCTCAGGGCCACAAAGACTTCACCTACAGCCTTCTTGAACCCTTCTACTGAGAGTTCTGACCTGCCTCTGGATGCCTATTCCAGCTCTGGGCCCCTGGAGGTTGTTCCTGCTACAGAAAGCTGTGAACAACTAAAAGAAACTGCAAAATCGACACTTTGCTCTTCTTGTGGCTGTTATATTCAATGCTACACCGCTGTGTGGGAGAAAATCCCAAAGCCCTGCCCCGTGTGGCTGAAGAAATCAACGCAACTCCTACCCACAGCCTGGGAAACTGCCCCACACCGAGTCCTGTGCACCGATCTCCAGCGTCCGAGATCACTGCACCTACTCCAACGATAGCCCCGCTATGCGGGAAAAAAGAATCAACGCATCGCCTGGGGCAGCCCATGCAGGTAAAAGCGGGATGTTGGATTCGACAGACACTGCAGAGGAAAAATTAAATAAATAATTAATTTCCCCTCCTCGTTGTCTGTCGAATCCACCCCGCCCCACTGCTCTTACCTGCACGGGCCGCTCCTGGCGGCTATGGAAACTGACTCAGCGCCTTGATCACCACCACATCGACCTATAATGGATGAATTTTCTCATGCATCTAATCTGTGTGCCAAATCCATGACAACACTGAGCTTTCGGTAAGAAACCGACACATCACCTCCTCTTCAGTAAGGAACGAACACTTTACCTGCCCTGTGTATCTGTAAGGAACTGGCGCATCACCTCCACTGGAGCAAGGAACCAACGCATCACCTTCCCCGCTACTGGAGGCTATGGAAATTGACTCATCGCCTTGATCGCCGTCGCATCGACCCATAACGGACTAATATTCTCATGCATCTCATCTGTGTGTCAAATCCATGACAACACTGAGCTTTCAGTAAGAAACCAACGCATCATCTCCCCTCGCTGTAAAAAACTGAAGCATCACCTCCTCTTCAGTAAGGAACGAACACTTCACCTGCCCTGCGTATCAGTAAGGAACCGATGCATCACCTCCCCTGGAGTAAGGAACTGATGCATCACCTCCCCTGGAGCAAGGAATCAACGCATCACCTTCCCTGCGAGTACGGAACCAATGTATCACCTTCCCTGCGCCTGTTTTTGTCCCATATCTTTGATGTTTTCAGGTACTTTGTGCAAAATACATGCATCCATAATTTTCTATGGACAGAACTCTTTTTACCTTTTAGAAAGTCATATGTTGATATCTGTATGTTGGATTTTTGTCGTTTTGATCTTGTTTCGTTTAGATAAAGATACTTTATTTTACTAAACTGGTGGGGTGTCCATTTGTAGCGTTTTCACTGGGTTACTTTGTGTTATGTGCAAATGCTGCACACATGGACTTCCTGACTGCTTTGTTTGTTTCCCTTAAGTTTTACCTAATTTCTACTGCCCATCTAATCATTAAACCCATAAGCCTCTCCCCCCCCAAGGGACAGTCAATGTTAAACTGCTTCTAAGGTAGGTTATAAAAATGCTAATTGACCCATACCATCCCCCTTGTCTAGGCCAGACAGGGACACCATAGTGCAGAATGATTGCAATGAGGTAAAACACTTATAGTGAGGGTATACCTTTCACTGTCTTTATGAAATAAAGATGCTTAAAAGGCTCTTAAAGAATTAGAAAATGTAGTCTTGGATCACCCCATCTATCATTTATATTTAGTATGTTTCATAACCGTATGCACTTTGAGAATTGCACTGCATATCACTACATTCTTCCCACTGCTCATTTGAACCATTAAGTTTGGATCTATTTTTATTAAGATAACCATGCAAATGTTATTTAAGGGATGTTATAAATTAGGTTTCTGGTTGGCAGATGTATGCACCCTGTTGAAGCAAGAACCACAATCCTAGTCAGGATAAGTCAGATCATACCATAAATTAACCTGTGCTAACCCTCTTGTTGCTTGGCACAGAGAAGGGAGGCTTAACTTAAGAGGCAATGTGTAAAGTATTTGTGCAACACCAAGTTACAAAAAGAGATTATTTATTTTATAAATAAAACAAGACCATAGCAACAAAGTTCCAATACATAGAAGTCGAGGTATGAATTTTTAAAGATTAAAAGGGGAAAAGAGCGCTTAAAAGCAATAAGCACCTATCGGGTTATTGGTCACACTGGACTGACGCAAAGTCAAAAGTTCAGGCTGACTATGATGGAGCGTGTGCCAGATAAAGGAGACACACAAGTACCTTAATTCTGATAGCAACCGCAAATTGCTGGGTGGAGCAAAGCGATGCGTCGGTGTCGATCCCACAGTCGAGGTGATGAGTGGATTTTCTCCATGTATTGATGGCTATGTGCCGGTTCAGAAGATGAAGCACCAGTTCTGAGATGATTCGGTTCCAAAGCCAGTGCGCTGGGTTTCTCTTCACAGATGAGGGGTGAGTCAATCATCTTTGTGCAGTGGCAGCGATGCAGTGGCTCTGATGTGTCGGTTTCGATGGTGATGTGTTGGTTCCAAGTGTGATGTGCCGGTTCTGTTCCTGCAACAGTGGTGATGCGTTGATTCAGCATACACAGCGAGGATGCATTGGTTCCACTGAAGCAAGCACCTGGATCTACTTCCCATGGAGCAGGGAGTAAGACTGTGATATCCCTGAGTCTTAAAACAGGAGGCAAGCCAGCATGCCCTTAGAGATAACTCTGGATTCAAGTAAGGTAGTCCAGTGCTTCCTCAGCAGGGCAGAGGGTAGCAATCAGCAGCAGGGAAGCACAGCAGAAAAGCAGTTCTTACCGAGCAGCAGTCCAGTGGAGAGGCAGTCCTTGTAGTAGCACAACAGCCCTTCCCCCTGGCAGAGTTTCTTCACAGGTCCAGTAGTGTCTGATTTAGTGGGGTAGAAGGCTCAGTACTTATAACAAGTTGTGCCACTGAAGCAGAGGTGACTTCAGAAAGGGGCTTTGAAGTGCACAGAGGTTCTCCCTCCCAGCTCTGGCTCCAGAATCACTACAGGGGTGTATGCAGCCCTTTGTGTGGGGACAGGACACAGCCTATTCAGCTGTAAGTGTCAGCTCCCACCTCCCATCCTGCCCAGGATGGCCCATCAGGATGTGGATGGCCACTTAGGCACACATAAACTTCTTTTGTGTGTGGCTGTCTAGAGGAAATGAACAAAGGCAAGTTGTCACCCACCGAAGATGTGTATTGGAGACAGGCTGCAGACACAGGGGGCTTGCTAAGAGCAGAAGAATGCCTTCACGACAGATTGAGATGATGATGATGATGATGATGATGATATGGAGCTTATTAAGCGCTCGAATGCCGAGGCGTCTTGGTGCTGATGAGTGTAGACAGAAGCAGGGGCTAAGCTAGGTCTACTCGGGAGTAAACAGCCGGGTTTTCAAGGCTTTCCTAAAAGATAAAAGGTTGGGTTGTAGTCTCAGTGCCGCTGGCAGCTTATTCCACAGTTTTGCCGCACAGCTGGACAGGGATCGACCACCCCATCTGGCCCTTCGGAACTTGGGAGTACAGATCAGGCCAAGACTGGCCGATCATAGGTTTCGAGAAGGAATATAGGGCCTGAACATTTCCTGACAATCATCTGAGCCCCCCCCGTATTGTGCCTTGTGGACCAGGCAGAGTGCCTTAAATTCAATTCTCTGCCTCACGGGGAGCCAATGTAGTGCTCTTATTCCATGTGACGTAGGGTGACCCTTAGGGAGCTTTAGAATTAATCGTGCCGCCGCATTCTGCAACGATTGCAATTTGCTGATCTGATGTTTATCGATACCCAAAAACATTGCATTGCAATAGTCCAATTTGGACAGAAAAAGGGCCACCATTACTGTCTTTTGTAGTTTGGGGGGGATGAAAGGGAAGATTTTGCGAAGGGTCTTTAGCAGGAAAAAACTGGCAGACGTTAAACTGTTGACCTGTGCCGACATGTTAAGTTTATCATCGAAAATAATTCCGAGATTCCTGACCTTCCTAACAGGATGCGGGCATTCCCCAGCCTCTGGCGGCCCCCAGGACTTGTTCCATAAGGATGACGTCCCGTTTGCGAACTCGATCACTTCAGTCTTTCCTGTGTTTATCTTCAAAAAACTCAGACTCATCCAATTCATGATGTCCTTTAGGCAGGAGTGAAAACTGGCAGCTGTTATCTCAGGCCTATCTGACAGGGATATCACCAATTGAGAGTCGTCGGCATACGACACAAATGTGAAACCATGTTTCCTGACCAGTGTTGCTAGTGGTTTCACATAGACGTTAAACAACGTCGGGGACAGAGCTGACCCCTGCGGAACACCACAGGGCAGATTAAAACTGTCCGATTCTAAGCCGTCCCACCTCAAACTCTGTTTCCTGTCCTGTAAAAAGGAGGAAAGGAGGGCCAGAGCTGAATCCTCAATTCCTACCTCCCGTAGTCGCCGCACCAACACCGTGTGATTCACGGTGTCGAATGCGGCCGACAAATCGAGGAGAACGAGAATTGCCCTGCACCCACCATCCACCACTCTCCGAATCCCCTCAGAGACCACAATCAGGGCGGACTCAGTAGAGTGTCTTGGCCGAAAACCGTGTTGAGTGGGATCCAATAGCCTGTTGCTCTCTAAATATTCTGTCAGTGTCTTATTGACAGATTTTTCAAGGACTTTAGCCACAAATGGTAGACCCGAGATCGGACGATAGTTTTTAAGTTCAGTAGGCTCTAATGTGATCTTCTTCAAAATTGGCCTAATACATGCGGTCTTCCAGGCCGTGGGGTAGATCCCTGATGCCAGGACTTGGTTGATCAGGGGGGTGAGAGTCTCACTGATCCTCTCGGCGGCCAGATGCATAATAGCAGGAGGGCAGGGATCATTCGGAGATCCAGATTTAATCGATTTTAAAAGGTTAGTTACATCCTCAGCAAGAAGGGGTCTAAAACAAGTTAACTTAGACTGCGCTGTCCCTACCGTGGAGGGAGATTGGTAGTTGGCAGCCTGAACATTTAAAGAATTAGTAAGGCTGTCATATATCACTTGCACCTTGTTTTGGAAAAAGGCGGCCAACTGGCTACAGAAAGCCTGATCAGGTTTAAACGAGTTCGCCTGCTGCGGTTTAGCTAAAAAGGTCACAGATTTAAAAAGTTCTTTGGCTGAGTTTCCTGCCTCTTGAATCTTAGCTGTAAAGTATAGTCGTTTGGCTTCCAGAATGGCCTCCTTGTACTGTTTGAGAGCCTCGTTGGAAGCATCTTTGCTCTGTCTACTGTAATCTACTCTCCAGAGACACTCAAACCTCCTGCATTCCACATTTAGCCCTTTAAGTTCAGGGCCATACCAAGGTGTCACCGCCGGACGCCTCTTAGCTGTTCCGGTATGTTCAGGGGCAACGCAGTTAGCCGCATTCAAGATCCACTCGTTGAACTGGGAGGACGCGACCTCGTTGTCGCTGTCTAATATCGGGGGGAAATATTAAGAGCATCCTGTAGGTCCCTACTTTTTACCTTGTTCCAACGTCGAAACGTCACCCTGGTAGTTTTAGGGCGAGAGCAGTTCTTTAGGGCCCTGGCCCTAGCCTCAAAAAAGACTGCCTTATGGTCTGTCCAGGGAAGTGACTCCACTCTTACAAATCTAATGTCGGGATTATTAGAGAAAAGCCCGTCCAAAATATGCCCCCCTTGATGTGTAAGCTCGGACACTAACTGGCCCAAGCCATACGCCTCCAGATGGTCTAGGAGTCTAGCCGTCTCAAAGTTTGTACCCAGTTCCAAATGATAGTTGAAGTCTCCAAGTATAGTGAAGAATTCAAAGTCTGTGCAAGTTTCCATATAGGTCAAGAGAGCCTGTGAAAACGTAGCTCTGGGGCCCGGCGGTCGATAGACCAATAGGCCCTGCAAGCTAGAGGGAGGAGCCGGAATTTGCAGGGAGACCGAAACGCAATTCACTCCACCGGTGCTCAGGCGCTCACAGCTTTGTTGTTTGGGGTGCTTGCCTCCCTCTGCTTCAGCAGTTCTTCGCCCCCTGTGCCTTTCGAGACCGATCTTGGCGGGGCGGCTGCTGTGAGGCATAGCCGCGTAGCGGGGGTACTCCTGCTTGTTCTTCTTATGGTGGGCTGGAGAGTGGAGACGCGTTCCGTGGCCCGCCCCCACCCATTGCTGGGGAACGCAGTGGTGGTTGTTTGCCCCACTTGTGGCTTGCTGCCCCTTCTCTCTCTTTCTTGATTGCTGCTCCCGAGTCTGGAGCTCTGTAGTGCAGCACAGCACGGTGCTACAGCTGTTACCAATGCTGTCTGCAGAGGACCTGCATCTCCTCTGGTGAAAGTCAGAAGTGAGAGGCACACAGGGCTGCAGGGGAGCATACAAGGAGACATTGGGCACTGGGTACTTGCAATGCCCAGAGGCGTCAGTAACTAATAATAAATGGCAGAAATCAGCAACTAGCGCCCAGTAATAATCCCCAGTTCGACTAGGCTCAGCTAGATTCCAAGGGGGGGCGTAGGAGCAGTGTAGCACTTCTTCTCACGGTGGAGCTGGCAGAGTGCGGAGGTGGCCTGGCTAGGTCTGTGGTGCAGTCTGCTCTCTGCTGTGCACTCCCTCGCAACTGGTCCTAGGCACTCTGCCTTTTTGGAAAAGCCTAGCAACATCTGCCTTTTTTATGAGGGTGCTGACTTGGTTCCCTTGGCAACCTGGTGAGGTGAGACAATAGTGGTGTCAACTTTGGCAGCAGTAAAGGCCCCCGTGAGGCGGGCAGGGGAGGCTGCAGTGGAAACAGAACTACAGCTACGGTCCCACAAGACCCTCACTCACAGACTCACAGACCCATAGAGGAACCAGGAGGATCTGTGGAGTATACCTCTTTTAACGGCGTGGTTGGTGTGGCTCTAAGCACAATCTGCAGGACCTCAAAGGAGTACAAGAACTAAGTGGAGTGCTTTCTTAATGCACGGAGGGACAAGCAAGGTCGGTCCAGGAGGGTGGGTATATGCAAGGCTCTAGAGCCTCGACCATCTCCTAGTGGGTGCAGAGGCGGACAGCGTTAGGCCAGTGCGGCTTGCTTCCCTCTGGGGGTGGTGTATGCCACTCTCTTTCCCCAGTTGCCTATTGAATGTTGCATGCCCATACTGGGCCAATAGCGTTTTGTTGGCTGTCCACAGCTGCCTCATCCTGATATTAAAGGGACTTGGAATAAGATTGCACCAAGTATATCCGCGGCTGGTACTCAACGCAGTTTATTTTTGTGCCGGATCTGTACAAGGATGACAGCAAGAAAGCTGAGATCGGGATGTTTGCTTCCGGCTGAGCCTGTGTAAAGACTAAATCAAATCCCTTACGAAACAAGGACGCTCCAGTCATTCTGCTGAAAGGAAAAAGGAAAATATTCAGCCTTTGGGAAAGGGAAAAGGAGAGAAATACTCAAGTAGAAACAAATGCATTGACTGATTGTAATGGGGTGGGCAATGTGTCTAGGAATGATGATACAAATGTTAACATTGTCACTAATGTTGTTGGGGGTGTCAAATGTCATACTGTTGGAGCTTATCCTGTGGGAGGGGAACTACTAGAATCCCAGAAGCATCCAGTACGGTGCTATGGGGGTCTGATTGGCTCTCCCTCCCTTTTGATACCATCAGGTGCTTTTATGCCATCATCAGAAATGGCAAATGGAAACCCACACGGAACCCCACATGTAAACATTGAAGAGCCCCTTGGTCTTTGCTTAGTAGAGAACGTCCAGAATTAGGACTTTACCCTACCTGATTTGGATTTGGAGCTCTGCAGGAGATATATCTCTCATGATACTAGTAAGATCATGGAGATTGCAGATACCCTAGTAGTAATAGCTACTATAGGATTGAAATTATTTAGCAGTACTCCCTCTAATAACTCTAATAACTGTCTCTTGCAATCGCACCTCTTTTGACTCTTGATTTAGACACTAGTGACATTCAACCCAGTCAATTCCTAAGGAAAGAAGTAACAGTCTTGGATTTGTTAGCATACCTAGACCGACTATTATCCTCTATCTTAAAGTTACTAGAAAAAATTGTAGGAGGTTCTGACTCTGCTTTGGAAACAGTAACTCAAATATTAAAGGAGCTGTTAAGAAGTAAACAGAAAAGGGAGACTGGTCTAAATGGCCATGTTGAACAAGTGGAAGTGGAAGGGGTATTAGAGAATGAATTTCGTGGTGTTGATGTGGATACTGGTAGTCGTACCATTTTTAATGCCCAGGATGGTAATCCCCAAAGTATAAAGCTAGCGAATAAAGCTGAGATGTCAGAGAGGCCTCCTGATCTTATACCTGAAGTCATACAAGCCATTTCTGACACTCCACCAAAAGTAAAAAGCTTGGAGGGTTTACCTAGAAGGGCAGATCAGGAAGTATTTCCTATCTTTAAAACCCAGCTACGCTGTGGAAAAGCTGTGGAAAAGATGGTATTTCAGGGGCCTCACATCTGAAGGAGAAAGGGAGAAAGGAAAAGAAGAGAGAAAAAAAGATGAAATCAACATGCAGATATACCAAAAAAAGGCAAAGGAGAATTCGCTTTGAAGAAAACATAGAGGTTATAACTAATATAGAGACTTTAACTCAACCTCTGCAAAGTTCATCACGAGATACTGAGCCGGAAAATGACCTTGTGAACTTACAGGACAAAGAATTAATAGTGCTGCTGATGACAGCGTATGAGGCACCCCCTTGAATATTCCGGTTCCCAAAGGTGATTATGTTAATGCCCCAGTTGAGGGGTCTCTATTAGTCTCAACAGTAGAACAAAGGGGGTCCCTTAACTTTACCCCATCCGCACTTAACCCCTTGCCAGTCCCTTTCCCTGATTCTGTTAAAATGGGAGGTCACTCAGAGATATTGAACCCATCTGGTGAAATGTGGATACATGTATACTAGACTTCCTTCCTTTGTTTGATGCAGACTTAATACTAAATAGGGCCTCACTGCTTAAATGCTTCTCGGAGATCGAAAGTTTGATACTTATACAAAGTAGCAATATAAATCTAGTCTCCCTTTTAACCACTGAAGTTGGTCTTAAGTCGAGGGTAATGTTTAATTCCAAAATTATTGTAAATTTGATATTGAAATGGTCTGGAGGCTTTCAAAGTAGGGGGATTGATGTTATTCCAATTTCAGAAGAAGCCTGATACAGAGCCTTAGAGAATAGGTCTTTGCCATCCCAATTATTTCCCGATAGTGGAGGGTCTTTGCCTGAAGCAAAGGAAATACAAATTTGCATAGATAAATATGGTATACAAAGAATGCCCCTTCCACTCCATCCAGTGTAATTCTAAAGGTGAGAGCCCAAAATGGAACTGGTTATTCAGTGCACTGTCGAGTGTGTCTCACAGTAACCACTCACATTGGCCATCTTACTAGTAATGAATTAAAAATCATATCCTGGAATGCGGCAGGAATAAAGAATAGTAGGGAGAAGTTACTTTATTTGAGTACTTTAAATGCCGATGTGGTGTGCCGCCAGGAGACTCTGTGCACGGATGACTTGATGTGAAAGGACTTTCTCACCTTAGACTGCAAAGCAACACCTTCCAGGAAGGGACACGCAAAGGGGGGTAGCCTGTCTACTGTTGAATATGATCCAATAGAATTATGATTGCTACAAAGATCCCAGCAATTTATTTCTGGTAGTAATGTTGTTTAACCCCGATGGAAATGTGAAAAGTCCACCACTAATGCTGATAAATGCCTATTTTCCGCCAGACGCTTATTATGGTAAACAGACACAATATTGAGTTGTAAATGTCGACTTACACTAATATCGAGTGCAAAATATCGTAATACAAAAATATCGACTGTCAGAATATCGTTGTCAAGAATATCGAGTTTAAGGTAAGTAATATCGTTTTTAAAAATATCGAAGTCCTTAATATCGTTTGCAAAAATATTGTTGTTAAAAATATCGTTGTTTTAGTTAGTGTTATGTATTTTAGTGTGTATTTTAAATGTATGTGTTCTATTTTTTTGTGTAAGTATTGCATTTGTATTTTAATATATGTGTTACATTTTTAGAAGTTATTATTTTTTTTTAAGTACATTTTGCGTTTTAGTTCCGTAGCGGGTTGTGGGTTTATAGGGGAATAGGGTGGGAAGTAATTTAATTATAATAAATGTATTAATAATTTTTAATTAATATTTATGTATTTAATATTTTATATTGTTAATTGTGGACATTAATTTATTATTAATGAGTTATTAATTGGGTGTTAATTATTAATAATTAATTGTTAATTCTGTTAATTGTGTCACTTTTTTAGGAGCGGGTTGTGGGTTTATAGGGGAGTAGGGTGGGAAGTAATGTAATTATAATTAATTAATTAATATGTTTTATTAATTAATATTTATGTATTTAATATTTTATATTCCTAAATATGGAAATTAATGTATTATTAATTATTTATTAATTGGTTGTTAATAATTATTAATTAATTGTTACTTATGTTAATTGTGTCATTCTTTTAGGAGCGGGTTGTGGGTTTATAGGGGAGTAGGGTGGAAAGTAATTTAATTATAATTAATTAATTAATTTTTTATATAACATTTATTTAATGTTGTTTTATAGTGTTAATTGTGTGAATTAATTTATTAATAATTGGTTTTAATTTGCTTGTTAATTGTTATTAATTGAGTAATTAATTGTTAATTAATTATGTTAATTGTGTCATGCTTTACGACATTGGTGGTGTCATTTATAGGGGATATGGTGGGAGGTAAATTATTTTTAATTAATTGATTGTTTGTTAATTAATGCTAATTAATTTGCTGGAGTGGGAATAGTAAATTATTCCCCTCCGCGATCCAACACTTTCCCTACTGTTGCACTTGCTGGAGTGGGAATAGTAAATTATTCCCCTCCGCTATCCAACACTTTCCCTACTGTTGCACTTGCTGGAGTGGAAATAGTAATTTTTACCCCTCCGCAATCCAACACTTTCCCTACTGTTGCACACCCTGGAGCGGGAATAGTAATTTTATCCCCTCCGCTATCCAACACTTTCCCTACTGTTGCACTCTCTGGAGTGGGAATAGTACATTTTATTCCCTATGCTATCCAACATTTTCCCTACTGTTGCAATTGCTGGAGTGGGAATAGTAAATTATTCCCTCCCCTATCCGACACTTTCCCTACTGTTGCACTCCCTGGAGTGGGAATAGTAATTTTTACCCTTACGCTATCCAACACTTTCCCTACTGTTGCTATCCCTGGAGTGGGAATAGTAATTTATACCCCTACGCTATCCAACACTTTCCCTACTGTTGCACTTCCTGGAGTGGGAATAGTAAATTATTCCCCTCCGCTATCCAAAAGTTTCCCTACTGTTGCACTTGCTGGAGTGGGAATAGTAAATTATTCCCCTTCGCTATCCAACACTTTACCTACTGTTGCTCTTGCTGGAGTGGGAATAGTAATTGTTACCCCTACGCTATCCAACACTTTCCCTACTGTTGCACTCGCTGGAGTGTGAATAGTAATTTTACCCCCTCCGCTATCCAACACTTCCCCTACTGTTGCACTCCTTGGAGTGGGAATAGTAAATTAGTCCCCTCGGCTATCCAACACTTTCCCTACTGTTGCTATCCCTGGAGTGGGAATAGTAATTTTTACCCCTACGCTAGCCAACACTTTCCCTACTGTTGCACTCCCTGGAGTGGGAATAGTAAATTATTCCCCTCCGCTATCCAACACTTTCCCTACTGTTTTACTTGCTGGAGTGGGGATAGTAAAGTATTCCCCTCCGCTATCCAACACTTTCCCTACTGTTGCACTCGGAGTGGGAATAGTAAATTTTTCCCCTCCGCTATCCTACACTTTCCCTACTGTTGCACTCCCTGGAGTGGGAATAGTAATTTTATCCCCTTCGCTATCCAACATTTTCCCTACTGTTGCAGTTAATGTAGTGTAAAATGTGGTTTAAAAAAAATAAAAATATTTTAATATTTAATTTATTCTTTATATATATATTTATTTTTTTATTTTACAGGTGTATGTATACATATATGTATTTATAATTTTTAATATGTTTCTAATATTTTATAATTTATTAACATAATTATGTATTAATATTATTAAGTACATTTATATATTATATGTTATATATATGTATGTTTAATTTATTTTTACAATATATTTATTACTTATAATTTTGAACATTTTTAAATAATTCTAACTATGTTTTCTTTTAATTATATGTATTATTTAATTTATTTTACATTATTTTTTAAACATTTTTAAAATACGATATTTTTAACAACGATATTTTTTCTCGTTATTTTTGTACTTACCATTATGTAGATAGGAGGTCGATATTTTTGACAATGATATTTTTGTCACGATATTTTTATAGGTCGACATTTCTGTTGTCGATTCTGTCAGTGATCCGCTTATTATGATGCCCTCCTAAATGAGGTCTTCTCCTATATTAAAAAAGTCTATGATAATGAATCTCCCCATCATATAATTTTGGTAGGAGACCTGAACTGTAAGATCTCTAACTCTATATTGGATAGATTTCGGGATAAAGAAAAAGAGGAATCCATGCGGATTCCGCAATCTCTTTTTCTAACAAGAGAGGGAAAATGTTAGCGGTTGAATTAAAAAAGGTGGATGGTGTTATAGTAAATGGGAGACTTCCTTCTGACTCACCAGCAGCTTTTACATGTAAAACCTCTAGGGGAGAGTCAATTTTGGACTACGTGGTGGTGGGAAGTGCTTTTTCTTCCTGTTGAAAGACTTAAAGGTTTCTGATTCCTTTTTTTAGTGATCAAAAGTTATTAACTTTGGATAACCTTGGGATAACAGGGCTACTCTAGGGCTACTCTGGGCCTCAAAAGTATCCTAGAGACTACCTTAGAGAAATTGCCCAGCTGGACAGGAAAAGAAATAGCAAGTTTTAAGACATTTATACAACAAGCAGTGGAAACTGCAATAAATGTGAACCAAAGGAAAAGTCTTAAAGGAGTCCCCCGATTCCTCCTTCCGTTATATCATGAAATAAATACTGTAGTTAAGGAACAGTATCTGAATTATTCCTTGGAAAGCTATTATTGAATATTATGATTAAAAAGGAGGAGGAATTGGGTAAAGGCCAGGTTAAGAAAGGAGAGGGAATACAGTATCTGGATAAAACTTAGAGAAGCAGCTTCTCAAGGCCAGATAAGAACCTTTTGGTCTCTTGTAGTGGAGGGTTGTGGAGCCAGAGCCCGATCACTCCCTGTGGCTATTGAAGAACATAAATGGGTTAGTTTTATTCGGGGACTATATGCAGCAAATGAGGCGGCAATTAAGGACCTCGTTTCAAAGGAAGACTCCACCTTGTATGGATCGCCCTCTGAAAAAGAAATAGAAATGTTGATCAGGGGAATGCGTACCTCAGCGGCAATGGGCTCCGATAAAATACCAATTACTGTCATAAAACAAAACAGTACACTGTGGAGAAAAATTCTTTGCCCGGTTTTTAATCATTGTTATGAAAAAAAAAATTCCCCCCTCCTGGAAGGGGAGTATAATAATCCACTGTTCAAGAAAGGAGACCGTGATCTTCCTCAAAATTATCATCAGATTGCGCTTCTTGATGCAGTGGGTAAAGTCTTCGCTAAATGCCTCCCGACCCAAATTAGCGATTGGGCAGATGCCACCAAAATCTTACTATTGGAGCAAACTGGGATTAAGACAAAACATGGAACAATTGATAATTTGACTGCCTATCAGGTAATAAATAAAAAATATGTTAAAACTAGAGGAGGAAGGGTGTATACAGCTTTTATTGACTTTTCCACAGCATTTAACAAAGTTGATCGTCCTTTGCTGTGGAGTAAGCTTTTAAATTTGGGTATGCCAGGCACCCTTTGGGAGTTAGTTTGTGCCGTTCATATGGATACCTGGTATAGAGTCTTAACGGGAGGGGACAGAGGTCTTTCGCAAGCTATCCCCACCGCCAATGGTTTAAAACATGGATGTTTTTTGCCCTCCCTGTTTTTCTCTTTATACATCTCAGATCTCCCTCATTACCTGGCCCAAAGTGAGGGCATTGCCCCAGTTATTGGGGGAAAACCGATTGTGTGTCTACTCTATGCAGACGACTTAATAATTTTGGATTTAACCCCTAGGTGATTAAATAGTCGTCTGCAGGCGCTCCATAAATTTGCTGAGGCTCACAACCTAAAGATTAATATATCAAAAAGTATATGTATGCATGGAAAGAAGAAGCTGAAGTATGGAAATTTTGTATGGTCTGTAGGCGGCCAAAAATTGGAACTTGTAAAATCATATACCTCTTTAGGAAAAATAGTGTGTGGCAACCTAAGCAATAAAGCCCATATAGAAAATAATATCTCTAAAGCCACCACTCAGGGAAAAAAGCTTGCGTTCCCTTCATAGGTCTACCAGGAAAAGACATTTTGCACTTTTATTAGAGGTGTTTCGTGCAAACATCCCTGCCTCCTTGCTGTATGGTATAGAAATGGGGATTTCTAAATGCAACAGAAGGCCACATTTTTATTTAAGAAGTTTAGCCTCAGTTAATTCGCCATGTTCCGCGGCTGCCCTCAGGTTAGAATTTGGTTTGAGAAGTACCTGGGCACATGGTCTCGCGGGGGTAGTGCATTCGGTCTTAGGCTTGGCAAAGAGTGATTATGGCACACTAAGGTCTTTGCTTCAGAAAGAAATCTTAGAATGTTTAAAAGAACAGTCAATCATTTTTAGAAATTTTATGACTGCGATTGATTTGCTGCAATTAGATTAGTCCCTGCTCTTCACTTTATCTCCGTATCAATCAAGGGCCACCCTTAAACAGGCCACTTGGGATATAAGGTTCTCTAGGGATAGAAAAGCTTGCACTTTAAAGATGGGTAACCATCCGGCTATTGACTCCTGCATGATAAATAAAATACAGGCATATATTTCTTGGAACTTGCCACATGGAGTGAGCCATTTTTGGTTACTATTGAGGCAGGGTAGGCTCCCTTTAAATTCTTTATTGGCAAAATGGTATGGTTCATCACCGATTTGTAATTTGTGCAATAACTGCCTGCAAGATGTTAATCATGTATTATTTATTTGCCCAGCATTACTATTGTGTTGACGAAAATGGATGAGACGAATATGTCTACAGCTATCTATTCTTTCGTCCTCAGCACTAATTGAATCTCTTTATGAGCCGCCAAATGAAATGATTTGTCAAAGAATTTTTAACTTTTTAAAGTGTTTTTTAAACTTGTACTAAGGTTCATTAGATATGTAGGGAGTAGCTGCTAATACTTGCTCTGTGTGGGCGATTTTATTCTATATCTTGTGATGGTATTTTAGGGTAGATATATTATCTTATGTTATTTACCTCCTAAAAGTTTGCACTAAATGCATGAAGGACATATTAATCATTTTGTACTGTACATTATATTGCTATGTTTTTAATCTGAAGACTTTTTTAATGTTGGATTCCGCTTAGGAGTCCTTGATGTCTTGTTGGGAAGGAACATTTTCTATGTTAATTTTATTATCAAAATAGAATCCTTTTTTTTTGTGTTGTTGGTTTTTTAGTTTATGTGGACCTCCGCGGAGTTCCATAATCATAAACTAAATAAATAAAATTCTTTCTAAAAGTGGCATTTTTAAAAGGGTAGTGATACATTCATCTTTACCAGTAAAGAGGATTTATCATTACCATTACAATTATATGAAACATAACAGAGCTACTCCTCCTCAATCAGCTTATAAATCTAATAAGGAATTCCCAATGTTAACCTATGAAAAGAGTAGGCCGTACAGTAGTGAAAAACGAATTTGGGAGGGTTTCACTACTGGGACATGTAAAACTTAGAAGTACATGTCCTAGCTTGTAATTAAACAGCACCCTGCCCTAGGGGTGACTTATATAAAAGGGAGTTTAAGGCTTGGCAAGGGGTTTTAAAAACAAGTCCACATGTCAGTAAATCAGCACACATAGGCTCTGCAGCAGCAGGCCTGAGACATGTTTAAAGTGCTACTTGTGTGGGTGGCACAATCAGTGCTGCCGGCCCAATAGTAGCATTTAATTTACAGGCCCTGGGCACATGTAGAGCAGTGTTTTCGGTACATATAGATAAATTAAATATGTCAATTGTGGAAAAGTCAATCAAGCCATGCTTTAGGGGAGAAGCACATGCACTAGTTGGCATAAGAAAAGTGGTCAAAGTCCTAAGGCCAACAAAAAGAAATAACAAAATGGCAGGCGTGCCGGAAAAAGGTTTGGAGGAAGACCATCCTAAGGCTGTCAGGTCTACCAAGGGAGCATCACTTGCAGTTCTGAGAACAAAAACAGTTCTCTGTATTTGTTCTCAACCTATTCATAGGCCCGAACTGTACATGCACATGTAGGACAATTGTTATATGGGTCCTATCTTACATGTGTAATGTGTACATGCATCTGTGCATATTCTTGCCACTATTCACAATGCTAGTGCTGGCGTACTGCTTTCCACTCATGACAAAATAATGGGAAGAACTGACATAATTTTCACACTGGCAGGCATGATTGTAGCCCTTGCCCATTTTTGCCACTCTTGATATTATGGTGGCCCTGGAATAATGTTGTTACAACAGACATAATGGGAGACTGTGCTTAATCACTAGGGCTCCATGCAGACATGCTGTGATGACACGAGGCATTACTGTAGCCCTGCATTTTGCTGCTACCCTTGACAATATGGTGGCCTTGGTGTATTCTTCTCCAGTTGCTTTTGCACAATAGTACTACCCCTTGCAAGTCCTTGGCATATTTTGGGAAACCATGCCATAAATGTTGCCCTGGCATATTGCATTTCCTTGGCATTATGATGGGAGTCCCTTTTCATAATGAAAGACCGGGCTAGTGTTCTGTTAAACACAGCTAGCTAATAGTGACCATTGCATGTATAACCTGACTATCACTGGCTTATGTTGGGTTGTGACTGACTTGGTTTTATGGAACATGTTCATGTGAGATAGAGTCTAACCATGCATCTTTAGTACATGTATGCTATTGATTTTGGATGCTGATATTTGGTAAATAAAAACATATGTTTAAGTAAAGATGAAAACAAGCTTTTTGGGGGGGAATAGACATTACTTACTCAAAATATGGGAGCACAATATGCAGGTTAACCTAATAAACTGAGTTTATTAAGATACAAAAAGCTTGCATTTGAGGTCAATGTGTGTGGATTGTAAGACAATTGGAAATTCTTGCATTTTTCACAATAATAATGCTGTTAGACTGATCCTGTTATAGATGAAGTTATTTTCTTGGTGCAATAGTGTGCTCGCTGAGGTGGGAACAATTTCATGTCTCATATGGTAATATTTTGTTTTCTATATTGATAAAGCATTTATGACATTTTATGCATTATTATTACTACTGATGCTTACATCCTAAACCAGTGAGAACAGCCTTGTGTAAGTCGTATCTGCTGCCTAAGCCTGTACAGTCATTGTGGCCTAAACTCAAGAGCCCAAATGTGAGAAATTGGGTTGTTGGTCGAGGGGGGTTTGAGCCCTTCTCAAGAAACAACCACAATCCTTGTCAAGGTAGACCACAAAATTCACTAAATTAACCTGTGCTCAAACCTCTGTAGCTTGGCACAAAAGCATTCAGGCTTAACTTAGAGAAAAAGGGAACAACAACCCACCTCCATCTACACACACTCAGAGAAAGTCATAGAAGGTATACAACACCACAAACACTATGGGGGATATTCTCAAGAACGTGTGATAATTATCGCAAAATTAGCTTAACACAACTTTGCACATCGCAGTCCATCGCGGGAAAATAACGCTGTGTTAACGTTGTATTCTCAACACGGCGGTACCATGCGATAGTCTCACGATAACGCGCCAAATGACCGCGTTAAAATTAACGTGACGCCGAAAAAATGCGAAACACGGAACCGAAAAAAGTTGCAATGCCCCAAATCGCGATACAAAAATCAGCGATAACCAGCGACAGGCCTGCAATTCCCACGCGTCATGCGGGAAAATGCACTATAAAAGCAGAAAAAAAAAAAAAAAAGACAAAAAAAATAAACTGCGTAGCACCATGGATGCACCCGGACCGAGTGCAGAGGACAACGCGAACCCCACAATCCCCGCAGACGACCAGCAAGGAACCTCGGGGAAGGCCAAGGAGAAGAGGAAGAGGAAGACGTGGTTCAGTCCGCAGGAAAACAGGATCATCGTTACGGAGGTGATAGAACACAACCAACAACTGTTCGTCACCTCCAACGTGTCATTGGCAACAAAGACGCAAACATGGTAGACTATCTTGGACCATGTGAATGAAATTTCAGAGCTGAGGAGGACAATGGAAGAGGTCAAGAGGCGCTGGAATGATGTGAAGGGCAAAACCAAGAAGAAACTCGATGCCAACATGAAAGCTGCAACGCAGATTGGAGGTGGGGGTCCAGCGGCACACCAGGAGCTGGATGACATGGAGAAAATGGTGGCCACAGTCATCAGTCGGGATACGGTGCCAGGAGTAGTGGATCCGGACACTGCTCAACATGACCTGACAATTCATCAACAGGGTGAATACCGACCAGGGACTGGGGGGACGGGGGGAGATGGGCACAATGGCACACATGCACAATTAAGCAGAGCACACTGCACACCCACAATGACTCTGGATCATGTCCCTGATCTCCTTGGCATACTGCAGCACACATAGAAACAGCGAGTAGGCCCCCGTCGACAATGTGCCCGGAGGGGGCCCTCCCCACACATCACTAATCTCACAACAAACCCATACACATGTGCTGAACCCAGCAAAGCTGCGGGTCCGTGAGCCACACTGACAATGCAAGTGACACTGCATGACTATTAGCATGGCTGCAGTCCAATTACCATGACATGGTGTACACCACAACACTGAGGTGACTGAGTGTTGACCACATCCGGAAAGGAGCAGGTCAAATTCTGACACATCCACGTGCACAAACAACCCCTGACGTCAACAACACATCTGCGGACAAACCATGCCCAAGAGTCACAACTCGACCAAGAGCCCAATTTACCCAAGTCCGCAACATCTCAGCACTGTAGAAGGACAGAAGTCAAAGGCACACCGCCTGAAAGGGATAAGGGGCAGCTAAATCAGAGCTGCAGGGGCGACTCACCCACAATGCAGCACACACACATAAGAATAAGAGCACCTCAACATTGATAACAATGTGGTAGAAACTGCAACACTTTCACAACAGGACACAGGACACAACTGGTGCTGCATGTGTGTACAAAATGGGCAATCACATCTGGCATAGCAGGAAACTGTGAGATGACAATGTACGAGTACAACCTCACATCCGTGATGTAGTACAAATTTCCACTGTCCCGCATCAAATAGGCATCTCCTCACCAACAGTCACAATGTACATTGTCATGCAGTCTGTATGTAAACTCCGCCAATGCGCCAACATACATGGAACACACTGTGAAACTGCATCTCCCCTTTACATTGCAGAAGGACAATCAACACCTCCTGCAGAGCAGACCCTACATCACGTCAGTGATGATGGAGATGACCCCCAGGACATCGACTACGACGAACTCCAACGGTTCATGGACAACCTCCGCACCCCACCTCCAGTAGCAGGGCAGCCCAGCACCATCGAGGTGATCCCACCCCCTGCACAGACCACACAGCAGGAAGCACCCACCACCAAGTCTGGCTCCCAGCACCTCACCAAAGAACACATGGCGTTCCAACGCCGTGTGTTAGACTGCCAGAAGAAGCTGGCTGAACAGGTGCGGGTGGGGTTCGACCTCATGGCAGCCAAACTAGATGCCATACGTGGGTGTCTAAGTCCCATCAGGGACCACTTACACTCCCTAACGGACACCCACAGTGCACCCCATGCCCTCCAACAATCCATGGCTGGTGTCGCTGGACTCATGACTCAGAGACAACAACAACTGTCTAGTCAGAGTGGCTACAGCGATGTCATCCGTGATTTGGGAAACATAAGGACGGTCATGGAGAACATGGAGCGGATGCAGGCGCAAAGAATGGCTACCACGGCTGCACACGAGAAAGCTGTAGATGGGATCTTCCATGCCCTGCAGATCCTCATCATGGGAGTGATGCCACGAGACATTGCGCAGATGAATGCTGCTGCTACTTCTACATCCACATCGCCGGCCCCTGAGGTGTCAGTGTCACACAGTGCTGCAAACCAAACACCACCACCCACATGTGAGGCACATGAAACGCCAGAGGACGAAGATGAGGATAAATCTGCCTTAGTGGTAAGGAGGAAGCAGTAGCATTCATCTCCGCCATATGGCTTGTTTCTGCTTGGGTCTGCCCTCTGCATCATGCCCTGGAATAACACCTTCCACTGTCCCCCGACACTAGGCAAAACACTAACCTTGGACCTCTACATGGACTGCCATATTTTGTATGCTCAACAATGACACATCAATCAGCCTGCGGACTGGACTCTTCCCCTTCCGAGTAACTTGTCAATCCCTAAAGGACTCTGGTTGGCCCTCCACGGGGCAACATTGTGAAGTGTTGTCTGCATGGCCCAGTACTAAGACAGCCTCAACACTCCACTGAACGTGAATAATACATTCTAATACACACAGATGTGTCATGTCTATGATTAATCAAGTATGAAAGCATGGACGAATGTAGGGGCAGTGATTCCCCTTACATCCATGTAGCTCATGTTGTGGGACTTGAGTCACAGGGTGCATCCCTGCATCATGGTGGTACATATTTGACCCCAAAGAAGCCCTGTTGTCAATTGTAGGTCACAAATGACAGCCTATATGTAATGATTTGGGACACATGTGAAACGCTGATGAGTGGGATTCCGTACTATCTTTGACACAAAGAAATGGCATTTCAAATACGTGACACCCTAAACAGCTTCTCTGTACAGAGGTGACACACCCACCATCTATTTCCAATTAGTGAGATTGTTAGCACTACATGTTGCACTTACACTCGTCAGAGTGATGTGCTTGTACAGAGGAGTAACATGCACACAGGGAATGTGTGTTGTAATGAATTTATTTGCACATGCTGTGCCTGTGGACATTTTGTACTGTCCCATGATTGCTAAGGACTGTGACAATGTGACGTGCTCATGTGAAGAAATTGTCAATGATGGTGTTCCTATGGGCTATTCCTGCTGCTGCTGCAGTGGGGTGTGGTCCACCTGCCTCATCTTCCTCATCATCGTCCGGTGCATCTGGCACTTGTAGCCATGGGACATTGGTGCGTACACATATGTTGTGCAACACACAACATGCAACGATCATCTTGCACACGATGCCTGGGCTGTACAGGAGCCTTCCACCTGTGATGTCCAGGCACCTGAAACGTGACTTCAACACACCAAATGTGCGTTCCACGATGCCCCTGGTGCGTTTGTGGGCCGCATTGTACTGCCTCTGGGCCTGTGTGTTCGGGGCTTGGAGGGGTGTCATCATCCAAGGGCAGAGTGCATATCCTTGATCACCTGTGACAGTGCATAGAGACATGAGTCAAAAGTTGGTTCTGCATGATGTGTTGGCAGGCTCACTAGTTCATTGGTGTGTGATATGTGTGACTTAGTGATTCCTGTTTGACAGGTACTGCTTGTAGCAAATGAGCCGCATCAATGTGTATTACGTCGCCTCACTGCTGCTCCTCCCTCCCCGAGCCTATTTACTAGTGTGCGCAGCGCGGTTGCATCACTTGCACTCCTACAGCACACCATTGTCATGCCTGTCTGCGCATGTCCACAAGCCTGACAATGACACTGTGATGTTGTGCGTTGAAGGTGGGCGTCCACGTGTGTGTAGGCCTATGGTAAGGATAGGGCGGACACAGATGTAGAGTTCATGGCTGGCTGAACTCGCGATGCGGTTGAGGGTAGACCTTTGGCTATGCTGCGGTAATAGCGACACACACAACAGTTGGCATGTTTGATCCCGGACCCCGAGCGGGCTTGCGCTCCTTCATTTATCCCTTCGGCCGAGCCCGCATTCCGGGGGCATGCTACATTGCAACATTGTCCATTGCGGGACGGGTGGCGCCGACACTACAACAGAGACACAGACATTAGTTACTTCCTTGGCAAGGCCAACACTTAGCAACGCCCAGAGCCCCAGGCTGATTATCTACACCCCTACGCTGGACTGTCATACGCCAGCCCACTCCGCTTACGCTTACAGGGGGGTACGACACAGCTACATGTCCCAGGTCTTCCCCACTGCCTGAGGTGACATGGTTGCGTCTGCTGTATACAGCACAATGTAATGTGGTAGGGCCCGGGGCCCTCATGCATACATAATGACCACACGGACACACTTAGATAGTTTGTGGAACTGGCTACGGGCACGTGCGCCCGGCCCCTTTCATTGCCAGGGTCACATGTCCAGTGACGCCTGTGCTGGATGGGTGTGGGGTGAGTGTAAGCCAGCCCTCAGGGAGTGGTTGGTGCTGGCAACAACTAGAACAGTGATCAACGTTTCACACTCACAAGACTCAATCAGGAAGGGTCCATGACTTGAGCTGCACAGAGTTAGTGGCACCGGCTGCACTGCAGCAGGCACAGGCACACCACCACGGGACGGTGACTTGCGGTGCACTGAGGTAGGGCCATGAGAGCTGAGCGTGTCCTCGTCGATCTCGAAGCTGAATGTCGCGGAGTGTTTCGGGGGACAGTGGAAGGTGTTCTTCCAGGGCATGATGCAGAGGGCAGAACCAAGCAGAAACAGGCAATATGGAGGAGATGAATGCTACAGACTCATTTTTTACACCAAGTCAGTATCAGCTACATGATGATGAAGACAACGCCCAGGCCATAGACTCAGATGCCACCAAAGTTCAACCAGAGAGTGTCCATGAATTTCGGGGCACAGAGTTAGTGGCATCAGAGCTGAAAGGGGATGCAGTCTGCGATGAGGCCTGTACAATGGTATAAACTCTGCCATAAAAAAATCAAGACTCAGTTCCAAATGTGTGACCTACTTGACCGCAGTGTAGGCCGGAGGCAGCGGCCCACAGCCACGTGTATTTGGCTTGCGATGCACAGAGTTAGTGGCACCAGACCAGTTGTTGGTAGTGTTCGATCACCTCCATAACGATGATCCTTTTTTCCTCCGGACTGAACCGTGCCTTCCTCTTACTCCTCTCCTTGCGTACAATGATATGAACTTGGCCATTGAATAATCAAGACTCAGTTCCAAATGTGTGACATACTTGACCGCAGTGTAGGACGAAGGCAGTAATCAAAAAGGGCCCACAGACACGTGTCGTTGGCTTGCGATGCACAGAGTTGGTGGCACCAGATCGAAGGGAGTACAGTGATATAAATGCTGCCATTAACATATGAACTCGGCCATCATGAAATCAAGACTCATTTCCAAATCTGTGACCTACTGGACCGCAGTGTAGGCCGGAGGCAGCGGTGGAGTACGTCAACGAGAAAGGAGTGCTAGGGGCCTGTGTCGCGGAGACCGTGATGGTCTGAGGAGGCTGCCAAGGTCTCGGGCCTCGGGCTTGGAGCTTGCACCGGCACGTGGTGGGCCCTCTTTGACACACGCTGGTGTCAGCAGGTGAGCAGTGAGGCCTGGTTGCGCAGGGGCAGCCAAGACGGGTCTGGGGACCAGCGGCCTGGGGTGCAGCAGGTGCACAGGATTGCAGGCACCGCCGCTCACCACGTTGGCCTCGTGGCGGGCTAAGAGGCGCCGCCCTGGCAGATACGTTGGCCATTCCAGAAGAGAACCACGCCCAGGGCAACGGGCTTTTTATTCACACCCCTACGCTGGCCTGGCGTACGCCAGGCCAGCCCACTCCGCTCACGTTTACAGGGGGGGGACGTAACAAGCTACATTTCCGCGATCTTCCCCACTGCGTGGGGTGACATGGTTGCGTCCACTGTCCACTACACTCCAAACACCAGCAGTATATGTCGACATGGACATGTCTGTGGTCTGCATAGTGCAGTCTGGCCAGCACATCCACGCCACACTTGCCATTGTGTACATTCTCATTCATGGGTCACTTGCCTCCTTCACACATGCCTGGTTCCCACCTCTCCCCACATTCTGCTATTGTGTGGCTGAGGTGCCATGCCGTTGATGGCTTGTGTACATGGCTGGCCCAGGTTACTACAGTAAGTTGTGCTGTCGTGTCTGGTAGGTGGGCATGTTGTTTGGCATGTTGTATGTGAGTTTGTAACGTGTGCATTCCCAGAGTCGTGAGTTGCATGACTGTGGAGTTGAGGTGTGTGGTGTGTTCATTTGGTACTTACCAACGAGCAATGCATTCCCATAGGTGCCAGCCTCAAACCGCTGGTTGATAATGGACTGTCGGAAGATGAAGGAATCATGCACACTGCCTGGGTAGTTGGCGACGACATTGATGAAAAGTCCCAGGTGGTCCACTATTGCCTGCACATTGATGGAATGCGTGTGCTTCCTGTTGCGGTAATTGTGTGCAGTGGCAGCAGGGGGCATGAGGAGTACATGTGTGCAGTCGATTGTCCCCAACACGTGCGGGAAGCCAGCTATGGCGTAGAAGCCTTGCTTGGTCTCCAGCTGTTCCTGCACAGTGTGGGGGAAGTGAAGGCACTGGGGTACCAAGCTGATGATGACATCCAAGACAGGTGTGACGAACTTGGATAGGGCTGTCTGTGAGACTCCTCCGACTCTGGCAGTTGTTGGTTGGAAGGTACCAGAGGCCAACAGGTGCAGCACAGCCAGCAGCTTTGTCTGTGGAGGGATGTTGGTTGTCCGCTGTGTTGGTACCGTCAGCCTGTGGGCAATGATGGTCAGGATGCGGAGGATGGTTGTCCTTTTGAGTCTGTAGTGGGCAATGACATCCTCTGGTGTTAAGTCTGTGAGGCTGGTGCATTTTCTGAAGGTCCGCTGTCTTTGTCTGCGCTACCTCTGTGGTAGTCCGGGGGGGTGGGGGGAGGGTTCGTGGGGGGGCGGGCCTGGGTGTGGTGGCGGTGGGTGTTGTGGCCCTCTTGGGGCTCCGAGCTGCATGATCAGTGGCTCCATGGCATCTGTTGTTCTTCAGCTGTGGCCCTGGGCGGGGCTCCCTTTTGTGGTGCAGGTTGTCGTCCGACTTAACACCAGGTAAGAGCAGGTGTTAAATCCCTGCTGCTAACGCGCCTTATCGCCTGTTTTGGGATCTTATCGCCAATTTGGCTGGTCGTTGAGAATATTGCGAAGTGGTGTTATCGCAGCTTTTTGCACAGGAACGCCTACTCTGCATCTCATTAGCGTTAGTTGCCGGTGTCATCCGTGGCAATGTTTTTTGCGGCTGCTATCGCAGGAAAACTGGCGATATCGGCTGTTAGCACCAGCTTGTGACTAGGGTGATAAATCTATTGCCACTTTGGCTGCGATAAAGAGCCACTAACTCGGCGATAAGTCCTTGACAATATGCCCCTTTATACAATGGAAAGTATATCTATTCCTTTTATTTACTTAGAACTTTTGTACAAATATTGAAACAAAATATTTAATTATATATATGAACTAACTGCCACACCCTTGATCCAAAAGTAGAGGACAAAATCACTTCACACTATCAAAACTTCATATATACCACTCATACCGTTCATACCATACTTAAAAAGAAAAACATTAAAACATATGTATAATCAGCAATGTACATCACCATCTTCAATCATGTGAACACCTCCTGGAGATGCCCAAATCAATGCAAGATCTTCATGAAACATCAGACAGAGCTAATATAAAACTAGATTAATGGATTTACATATCTAACATGACACGTGTTCCTGTATACAAAGCGTATCTATGTATCTATACATCATATGTCAATTATGAGGATAAGAAGGAAAACACATCCAATAGGTATATTGTAAGCTTTTTTGGTGTCTCACAACTGTAGCACAGGTGCCGACGAGTGTTTCGGGAACACAAAGATGTACCAAATAATAAATATTAACAAGAGGGGGGGAGACAGCTCAAAAATAGTCTAGAAATACTAAAAACAAACATGAAAAAAAAGTGCCTACAAATTCATGTAGATACCTCTTCTGCAACGTACATTCCAAACCTATCAACAAGGCTCAACATGCAGACACTGAGAGACCTAAATTATAACTTTTTAGAATTAAATATCCGGATACCAGTGTAGAATCCGGAGTGGATACAGCGTATCCCTGCACCACTGTGTACACTCATATTATACACCCACATGAAAGACACACCTAATTTGCAAGTGCCTGTGGTTAACAACACCAGAAAAAAGAACTACAAATATAAACCACCTAGTACATGTATGCTACTTGAGCATGAACTTGGTATGGCTGGCCCAAATGCGGTCTTAGGTAGATAGGAGCCCAGATTCGACGTCTGATTTTAATTCTTGGGATGATGCTATAAAGTGTTAATAAGGACAGGTAAGGCATACAAATGCAGAGAGGAGTGCATGACTGCATGACTATCAAACTCCTAAGCACTATGAAGATTACCTAGGGGACCCTGTCCTTCTCATGGTCCTGAAAATTATCAAAGAAAAGCCAAGCAGATTCAAATATTGAGTTGTCCCAACACGGATGAAAGCTAGAGGAGTCTCAGGGATATAACATTCAAAACGTATAACTACATGCTATGACAAAGACAAATGAACCAAAATAAATTTAAAAAAAGTAAACCATAAAGTTAAGAAATGAACCTAGCAAGGCATGGATCCTGGTAACAAGTTTGAACTTTACCAAGATCAGGACTGATAATTGCCTACAGGCCCTGTTCTTGCTGTTAATAATTTTTTCAAAAATGGTCCATTTCAGTTAGTTTTCAGTGTGGCCCACTTTGCTACAGTGATCCACCACGGGAGCAAGAAGTTTATTGTTCCTGATTGCAGATTTATGCTCGCTATATCTAGACCTGAATCCTCTCCCTGACTCCCCAATATAGCCCAGATTACATGGGCACATGATGAGATACACAATGTTGCTAGTTCTGCAATTGGTCATGTTATTGAGTCGCACCATGGTATCACCACATGTAATGTCATCGGAAACAATCGCGCTGTCAAAGGCATGACATTGGCTACATTGGTGGTTGCCGGTGACCGGAGAACCCCCAGTAATATATTTCGGAATAAATTGCCACTGCAACAATGGTCAAGCATTGACCAGCTGATCCCTCAGATTTCTCTTACATCCAAATGCAAAAAGAGGTAAGGACAAGATCAGGCCATCATCATTAGTGTTCAGAATATTCCACTGTGCTTTAATACCTTGACTAATCCTGCTATTGGTGTTGCAATGTCTGACATCACAGATTAAGTTGTCCTTAGTCTCCTTCCACCTGTCTTCAAACATTCTCTCTCAGTTAAAGTATTTGGCTCTTTTATAGGCTTCCCTTATCAGTCTCCTGGGGTACCCCTTCTGAGGAATTTGTCTTTGACTGTTTCTGCATTCCATTCATACTCCTAGTATGGTACTACAATTTCTTCGAATACGAAGAAATTGGCAAAATGGAATGCCCTGCTTTTGACATCGTGGGTGAAAGCTTTGGAAGTGAAAGATGGTATTGCATGCTGTAGGTTTAGTATATGAAGAAACTTGAAGTTGGCTCTCATCATAGTAGCTCCAAATTCAAGGAACTCAACTTGAGTTCTACTTATGTTGGGAATAAATTTAAGGCTTTCATCACATAGATTTATCCAGCTTACAAACTCATTTAAGGAATCTTCTTCACTTTCCAAGATGGAGAAGATTTAATATTCTCAACAAAAGTGGCTATTTCATTATAGATACACCTTAGTCTGCTAACCATATGCATATTAGCCACACAAGGGGCACAGACAGCCCCCATGCTGATTCCTTTGATATGTTTAAAAAGGTGACTTTCAAATTCAAAATAGTTTTATTAAGGACAATATCCAAACATTGAAGAATGAATTCATGGGTCTCATCCGGTATCTCAAAAGAAAGAAGAGATCTAACAGCTTCCAATGCTCCTTGCTGCGGTATATTTGTGTAGAGGGCCTCGATAGCCATAGTTACTAAAAACTCTCTGTTGGAATTGGATTCATGGCCCTTTAGCCTAGATATCATATGGCCTGTGTCTTTAATAAAATATTTTAATTTGGTAATAAGAGGCTTCAGAAACGTGTCAATGTACTTCGACAAGGGTTCTGTCACAGATCCAATAATCAAGACAATAGGTCTGAGAGGAGGATCTGTGATATCTTTGTGAGTCTTAGGGACCATGTACATTGCTGGGTTCCTGGGGTTTTGAACTTGTAGAAAAAGGAACTCCGCCTTACTGATCTAACTCAGGTTTATAGATCCTTTCAATTTTAAGACAGATTCTTTTAGTGGGATCTCCCCTTACTTTGATGTAATGTTCAGAGTTTGAGAGCATAACTCTAATTTTAGCTTTATATCTGTCCATGTTGAAAAGTACAATTCCACCCCCCTTATCACAGGGTTTGATGTTAATGGTGTCATGTTATAAAGGCAGCAGGTCCTCATATTGTTCTTCAGAAAGATTGTGCAAGGGTCCTGGAATAAATTTCAGGATCTTCATGATTTTGTTAAGAACTGTTTTTCAAAGATATCTACTTCAGGACCCACTTTGTCCAAATGGGGTATGAAGTCAGAGGGGGGTTTTAAGCTAGAGAGGTTGAAATCAACAATCTGTTCTTTTGTTAAAGACAAACTGCTTGATTCTAATCAATCAAAAGAAAGCGTGAAGGTCCTTGATTAATTCAAATGTGTTCATTCTTTGACTCGGTACAAAGTAAAAAGCTTTGGTAAGTAATTCAGTAGTAGGTGATTCAAATTCAAAGTTAGACAGGTTGAACATGGGAGACTAAGTTTGCCAATACTTCTGTCAGTGAGACTGCAGATATTGACGGGATTGATCTGGTTTGTGATACTTGCCCTTCCTGGAGTTCTGATATCGTACCCAGTATCCACCCTGTTTTGTTTCTAAAAAATGTTGCTGTTGGGAGAAAATGATGGGTGTCTATCTCCAAACTGGTTAAATCTATTTGAACCGTCTTTCCCGTGTGACTCCAATGTGTCAGAAAAGATAACTGTTTGATTTTTTTTACCCGTATTGGGATCACAAGTACTTGGGAGAAGTATCTAATATCCTTCCTAAGTTTCTCCATTTTCTTTTCAAGGAAATAGTCATTGAAGGAATTGATTTTCTTATTTACCTCATCTAGTTTATTTCTTGCTCCCTTTAGTACATTGGATCTTTTAAGTTTACTCTCAAGCTCTTCAATTCCCTTATTCAGGATGATCACCACTTCTCTTGCAGTTTCTATTATGAGGATTATCCAGTCTCTTGAGCATCAGTTAGATATGTGAGACCATTTCTCTAAATATTTACAAAACTCAACAAATAAATCTCAAACGTTTCTGACTTTTAAACCCATAGGTATGATTCCTGCTTTAAGGTATACTAACTAAGGGTGGGCGAAGTTGCGTTCCATCTCATCCCAATTAATAAAACAAAAACCTCACATACCTTTGGTAAAACAAGTAACTCTATCTGTACATGCTAAAACGCATATAGTCATCTCACAAAAGTGAAAATATAGCAAGCAGTGAGAGAGGTGATGATTTTGGGGTCCTCCCTAACCTAGGGAGAGAACCAAGTAGATGCCTTGAACACAAAGAGCACATCATGCTGAACGATTCGGTGGTGGTCCCATCCTCCTAGGACCACCCCAAGCACAGTTATGGGCATAAATACAATCCCAACCAAAGGCCCTGCAAAGCATTATGGGACGAGATTCTAGAGTGCAGTGAATATTATAGTATCCAATTTCAAAACATTCCTCAAGTGGCTGGGGCTCTCTGGCTCAGCTGAGAGCTAATATTATAATATTCACTAAACTCTAGAATCTAGCCCCATAATGCTTTGCTGGACCTTCGGTTGGCATTGTATTTTTGCCCATAACTTTGCTTGGGGTGGTCCTAGGAGGATGGAACCACCACCAAATCGTTCAGCATGATATGCTCTTCGTGTTCAAGGCACCTGCTTGGTCCTCCCCCTACGTTAGGGGGGAACCCAAAATCATCACCTCTCTCATTGCCTGATATTTTATAAAGCTCACTTTTGTAAATTGGTTATATGCTTTTTAGCATGTAAAGGTAAAGTTGTTTAATCAAAGGGTTGTGGCTGCAGTAGCTAATTCCGCTACGTGCATGAATTCCGTGTTTTCAATGTAATGTGTGGTTAGCAAATCTCTGCAACCTCTGTTAGCGGAGCGGAGTTCATTGCCCATAGTTAATTCTAACATAAGCTAGCGGAGTTCATTGCCCACAGTTAATTCTAACATAAAGTTAGCATGCAACTCTGTTCGTTTTGCTTTTTCTTAAGGTTCATTAATTTGATCCAGTTCTCATATGTTACTTTAGAGACTATTATGTGTTTATCTTCATTGCCCACGGTTAATTCTAACATAAAGTTAGCATGCGACTCTGTTCGTTTTGCGTTTTCTTAAGGTTCTTTAATTTGATCCAGTGCTCATATGATACGTTAGAGACTATTATGTGTTTATCACCCATAGATCCTTGACTTATCAATTTATTGAATTGGTCATCCGGAAAACCAAATGTTTTTAGAGTTTCCATAGTTTATAAGGCAATTTGTAAAGTATTTATGCTGCAGTCAAGCAGTAATAAACTGAAAACACAGGAAAAATCCCACACCACTTTAGAAAATAGAGTCAATTTTCATACATTATTTCAGACCAAAACAACAAAACATCATCAGTAGAAATGGAGATATGCAGTTTTAAAGATTTAGATAAAAAGTAGCAGAAAAAAGTGCAAAGCACCAACTGAGGGTGTCTGGTCAAGCTGGACCGGGACAAAATCACAAGCTCAGGTTGACCACAATGGGGCACAAGTTGGGCAGAGGACCAAGATTGGCGTGCTGAAGACTGTAACTTTCGTTGCTTTGGGAGCTTTCTGTCATCCGGCTTTGGTTCCGATACAGCTATGCGTCACGGCTTTGCAGGGATTTGTGTTGCTCTGCTTTAGTTCCGATGAAGCTAGCAGCTGTGCAGCAAGGCTTTTTCAGGACTTTGTTTTGTTAGGTGTCAGTTCCGATAAAGCTTGAAGATGTGCGGTGAGGCTTTGCAGGGCTCTGCGTCACCTCTCAACGGATTTGGTGGAGCCTTCAGTTAGGCCAGGAGGATCACTCTCTGATGCCAGCCAAGGGCCCAGGACCTGGGGAGGCACCATTTGGGGATCAAGAACTCACTCAAGCAAAGGCCAGCAGGTTTCAGGCTGGTCCAGTCACAGCCAGTGCAGCAAGCCAGCTAGGCAGTTGGAGGGTTGCCTCTGGAGCTTGTTGTGTGCTTGTAGCTCAGTACAGGAGGTCAGTCTGCTGACCCATGGAGTCACTTAGGTAGCGTGGGATTAAGCAAGTCTTACTTCTCAGACAGCAGAGAAGGACATGGGCAGTAGGGCAGTCCTCTGGCAGCAGGGAAGTCTTCTTCTGTAGTAACCACAGGCACAGGAGTGTAATAAATGGTGATTTTCTCCTTCAGATATATCCAGAAATTCCTGTCTCCCTGCCCCGGTCCAGTCTGTCTCGGGGTCCAATAGGCTAGCGTGAAGTCTTTTGTGTATGAGCTGGGCTAGTGCTTGGACATGTAAGTGTGGTAGAGAAACAGCACTGCCCCCTCCATCAAGCCAGGATGCCCTATCCTATCAGCATACAGACCCTGTATTGTAATATTGTCTAGGAGGAATACACAAAGGCCAACTGCCAACTACACCTAGTCATATGGCCCAGGAACAGACTGCAGGCACCAAATGATTAAGAGGCAAAAATTCCAACTTACTAAAAGTGCATTTTCAAAACTGTGACTCAAAATTTAACTTTACCATTAAAGAGGGTTTACAATTCAAATTTATGACACCAAACATGATATTCCTACCTGCTTCCATACAAAAGATATTATGTATTAAATGTAATAAGTTAACCCAAAAGTTATCCTGTGGCAGAGTTATTCACTACCAATATATGTAAAACTTAAAATTGCATGTCCAACTTTTTAGATACAATGCACCCTTCCCTATGGGGTGTTTAGGGCTTACCTATATGTATTAAAAGGAAGGTATAGGCCTAGCAAAAAGTTTATTTTTCCAGATAGAAATGACAGTTTAAAACTGCAAATACAGGCTGCAATAGCATACCTGAGACATGTTTAAAAAGGCCACAATGAAGGTTGCATGCCCACGAGTCACATTTATTTTAAAGGACCTGGTTACATGTAATACCACTTTACTAGGGACTTACAAGCAAATTAAATCTGCCAATTGGGTGTGAGACAATTTTACCATGTTCAAAGGAGAGAGCACAAGCACTTTAGCACTGGTTAGCAGTGGTAAAGTGCATAGAGTCAACAAAAACAAATTTAGCAAAACATGAGGAGTGAAAGTAAAATGTTTGGGGGAAGACCACCCTAAGACTGACAAGTCTATGAACAACTGAGATATGTCAAAGCTTAGAGAGAGCTCTGCTGCTTGTGCCCTGAGGTTGAGATTTGTGGAACATTTTCTCATCATGTTCCTTCCATTTATATTTTAAATCATCAGACTTGGTATCTAGCTGAAATGAGCAGGATGGAACTGCAAATATGTGGATGAATATAGTGGGAAAAAATAAAAACAGGTGCTATATTTATCTTGATCAAGATCAATGAAACCATATCAAATTCCCATAACATCTATGATGCATTCACCAGTCTGTACGAGAACACAGGTGCTATATTTATCTTGATAAATGAAATCATGCCAAATTTCAGTAACATCTATGATGTGTTCACCAGATTGTAGGACATCCTGGTGAAAACTGCACTATTTTGTTGCTTTTTGTAACATTCAGAATGTTCTATATCTATTTCACCACTTTCCACTTTCACTAGCAGTTGATTTTTCAGGCCTTCCTTACTTTTAATAAACTGTGCTCGAATTACAAAACCAGAGTAACTTAGAACTCTCTGAAATTATGCCTATATCTTTCCTTAACATACACTTGTTGTGGCTGATTCACAATTGATACAATACAGATATAAGACAGTTCTAAGTATCTTTTAGTTCAGGATGAATCCCTTTGTAAATTAAGGCCTCTTACCTGGTTTGGATCTCTTCTTTGTGAATTAGCTCTGTCAGATCCATTGACTAACCTTGTCTTCCCAGATATGAGCAGTGGCTTAGCTAGGATCCCATGAACCCTAGTTCTAGCAAAGTAACTGGGCCCCCTCTCTAAGGTGACATCTCAGTCTGTCAGTTGCACCCGACACTCCTCAACCTCCTTCAACATAGTCCATATCTGCATCTGCCATATCAAAACTCACTACCAGCCACACAAAAATAGATAGAGCATAGGGAGCAGGAGCACAGTGTGTCCTTGGCTCATGAACAAAAGGCATACAGCACTGGTCAAGAGCACCATAATCTCCCTTCAAAGACATGAAATAAGTGTGGTATTAAAGTACCACTGCAAGCTTCCTTCAAAGACATGGAACTAGGATGGCACCACTCAGCACCATTTAAAGCCCCCCTTAAATACAATGAATGGGCTATGACACTAATGCACAGGGTCTCCACAGGAGCAATGAGAAGCCCCACTAGTTCCTTCCTGTACAATTCTCAGTGTGAATTAGCAATCTCACCCTGGCAGCTGTCCAACAAGGGGAAGGGAGAAGGGATGAGAGAGCGAAAGAGATGTGGTCGGGTCCCTCTCTTTGGGAGTTTCTCTGGGGTACTAGGTTTTCTTCTTATGTTTAGCTGATGGCCGGGTTATTGTGGATTCTCAATGTGATCTAGAGTAAAAAATAAATGTGACACATTAAACACTTCACAGAACCCTTTTCCTCCCAGCCTACTGCTTTGATAACAGTGGAATACACTCACTCAACCAGGTCTCAATATAAGCCCATCTATCACAAGTGCTAATGGGATGAAATATACTGTTCCACCTTGCCTCTGTAGTCCTTGGTTAATGTCTTGTTATGCTGTCAACACAGCCCGGGAACACTTGTTTCAGTTCAAGTATCCCAAGCCTTTTAATACTTGTTGCAAGTTCAAGTATCCTAAGTCTTTTAAATGCTTTTTTGAAAGTTCCACTGTTCGAGTTACTGCCCGGATACTTTGGGGCAGATTTACAAGCCCCTTGCGCCACTTTTGCGTCACTTTTCCGATGTTAAAAGTGACGCAAAAGTGGCGCAAGGGGCTTGTAAATCTGCCCCTTTGTTTCCAAATTCAAGAATCCTAGAGAATTTGTTGAATCCTCAACCAAATGTTACTAAATAAACGAGTCTCTAAAAGTCGTTTCAATTTGTGAATATCAAATAAAATGTTTTTTATGACTCACTAACCTTGGTGAAGAATAATCTAATCTTTCATTTTCCTTCTTTACAAGATCCTGTTGACAAAGGGAGAGAAATCAGGACAGGCAGGATGCCAAGGAGAGATGATTCAGTAGAGGCGGGCCGCAATCTGGGAGCTGTGACCCAGGAAATACTGTCATCGTAGGAGATTCAGGCAAGCTGGGGAAGCTGGGGAATGAGCTTCCTCCTCGAAGCTCTAATGTAGCTAAGCATCGGCCTCGTGGCTGGGGCATGGTATTACTGATGCACAAAACAGGGGCCAAGTGGGGGCAATATGAAAAACAATATACCAGGCCACTTTAAGTCACCATAGGTGGAGGCCTCTCTGGAAAGACTGCTGCAAGGTCCTTGTTGAGAATAAATGACGAGTGGTGGATATACAGGTGGTTAGCGAGGGAGGGCTGAGGGAGGTGGGAACAGACAAGACAGAAGGTGGAGGAGACAGGGGTGATGGGCATAACAGATCCCCTCCTTCAAAGGTTGCTGACGAACAGGATGGGGTTTGGAGGGATGTTGCAAATGAAATATTCAAAGTAGCCTGGGGCAGGGGGGCAAGGACCACCGAATCCGGTCCCATGATTGCTAATCCATACCACAGCCATTCCAATCCATCAAACTATAGATATGCCACACTTACATTTGACATCAAGTATTTTAGGGATTCAACTGGAGGTAGGGGTTTCAGACCTCGTGAGTAGGGGATAGGGTTGAATTAGAGAAACATGGAATACTGGATGGTTCTTATAGTCATCCGATAGGGTCAGTTTTAAAGAGAATTGGAAAGACTGTTACAAGCTGCTTGTTGGGGATAAATGAGGAGAGGGGGATATGCAGGTGGTTAGATAGAGAGGGATGAGGGTGGTGGGTACAGACAAGACAGGAGGTGGAGGAGACAGAGGTGGTGTTGGGCGTAACAGTAAGGAACAGAACTGTGGTGTAGGAGTGCAAGCTTGAGTCACACGCTTTGTAAGATTTCCACACACTGGGCAAGAGTACATACTTCATTCACACCACATATCAGTTTTGTCAGAAACAATGCAAGCTTACTTGCATGCACAGAACATGGACAGCATCTGAAGCAGCAGTCCAAACATCTGCAGAAACACGCACACATAAACACACACACACAATGTGCAGCATTTGGCAGTAATGTAAGTTCCCCTCACACACAGTACAGGTACAAGATTGGCAGCAGCAGTGTAAGCTAAGATAACCTCACATACAAAACAGGTATCCCACTGGCAGCAGCATCTAGGCTTATTTCAGGCACAGGATACCCAGAGTAAAGTATGGCGGTGGGAGAGCTATGGAAGACTCGAGCCAGATGCCAAGTTCTGGTTCTCCTTGAGGTCCTCTTGAGTCCTGAAGACCAAAATGAGCAGAGCTATCATGTGGCTTCTGTCTGCTACTCATGACTTAACATCATGCAGCAAGAATGAAATACAAAGCATCAAACATTGATGTCAAACAGGACCAAGAAAGGGATACCAATCTAGTGGGTGAATTATACAGTTTGAAGACAGTAACCATGTGATAAATCCTGACTTGCCACTTTACCAAATTAGGTGATTATAGGCAATTAATTTATTTTATCATCTCTTCTATTTTTTTCATCATTTGATATTAGGAAACCTTGAAATATCAGACAGAGCAAGCATCAAGCTCCCAATGCTGTAAGAGCTCCTGTTGCCCAAGTAGGCAGTGGTGCTGGAACAACTTTCAGACCATCAATGTTACAACACTGAACTCATAGGGATTATGAAAATTCCAAGCATCACTTAAAGAATAAGAGTCACAAATGACCCACTCAGCAGAATTCTCTGGAGAATGGTAAGAGTCTGATATTTAGCTGGTGTGGCCTTTAGGAGCACACTGTTAAAAAATATTACTAAAGTATGATCTGTGGGAGCATGCAGACATTTACAGACAACATATTTTTCACTGCATTCTTCTCTAAATTTGCACAGACATTTCATTTTACTGATAAAACTCATACAGCGCACAAACAACATGTGGAAATTCAGTGAATATTTGCCATTTGCCCAGTACCAAGTAAAGTGTTTGGATTTGCTTTGATTCTATATAAACGTTTGTGTCCATCATACTTCAGAATCAGAAAAAGTGTTTCATTTGTGCTTTCCTGTTTTCGAAATATTTGTGCAGTTCATTGTGGTATTTAAATTTTGGGTTGTGTTAGAAGAAAACATCTTACAGCCTTTCATTTCCCTCCAGCAAGATTCTTACATAGTTCACGTCACAAAATCCTCATACTTTGCAGTAAGAGAAAGAAAACATCAGTCTCTCTTGACTGACAATGGGGCCCAGATTTTCTAAGACATTGAGTCGGGGTTGCATAATTTGTTTCGCGCAAGGCAGTGCGTAGCGCTGCCTTGTGTCACCAAGCGCCAAGTAGACATTACACAGGTGTTGCATGGATGTTCCTGTTCATCCACCCATGTATATTGACACAATATGTGTCAAAATGGTGCACGCACCTGAAGATGGCATAATGAGAAGAAATATGTTTGTTTCTCCATGTTTTTTCCTTTTTGTATGTCTGAAGCACGCATACAAAGAGGAAATAGGTTCAAAGGATAATTTTTGTTTAGGAAGTTAACTCTTCCTGCTCAAAACCTATGCTGACCACAACACAGGCACCCTTGACGCAAGGCTGCCTACTTTGGTGCTAAGAAGCCACAGGTGTGTCAGCGGTAGCAGAGAGTAGAAATGAGTCATATCTTTGAAAATATGGTGCAGTTCTGCTCTCTCTCTCATTCATGCAACACAGAGCAGCAACTTCACTTCACTGCATGTCATAAAATGTTAGTAGAAAATCCCCTCGACCTCTATCTTTGAATGCACAGCTAGTGCAACAAGATAAAAACACAAGCCTAGATTTACTATGTACTTGCGTTGTCATGCATCACACAAGTCGGCACAAGGCATCGTATGTGCTAAAGTGACATTTTGAGATTTGTGTGGCTTTGCATCACTATTCAGCTGCAGGGTAACAAACCGAAATGCCTTGCACTGCCTTGCATTACACTGCATTGAATAGACTCTACATGGGTGGAGCATTGTAATTCCCATGCATTCAGTCATGTATTTTGAAGCAAACTCATATTTACTAAAGACAGTAAACCTGGATTTGTGCCAAAATGGTACACCTACTTGAGAGAGGTGTAATGAGAAGAAATGTCTTTACTTTTCCCCGTTATTTCCCATTTTTTCTTATGTGCTGCTTTCCGCTGCTTATGTAGAAAGAGGAATATACCTCTACGGATTGTTTTTGTGCAGGGAGGTATACTGTCTTGTACAAAAACAACCTGCCCATAAAGCAGTCACTGTTGCACAATGGCGAAATGGTGCCTGCATTGGCGCTAGGCTGCCTTATGTGCTCCAGTGCTATAAGAGAGCAGAAGCACTCTACATCTTAGTACTCTAGGGCACTTCTGCTCTCAGCATTTTATGCAATGCAGCAGTGCTTAGACAGAATATCAGAAACAAAAATATCATGGGGCAAAATATTGTGTAAGGAATATTAAGGACAAAAATATTGTGAAGGTACATTTCTAAAGGTGAGCAAAGTCTTACTATATATAACTCCATATATGTGTACCTTTATTATATATATTATCTATTGGCGGTCGCCAGTAGATAGTTATAGTTAGGACCTAGTTTCCATAGGAGTAGCGTTTTTTCTTTTCCCAATAACATTGGCGCCGGTTGACGAATCTTCGCGAAATTTTTAAAACTTGTGGCCCGCTCCGGTCAGCTCCTGTCCTGAAAGTTTCGGGGTGATTTGCCAAGCGGGGGCCGAGAAAAAAGGGGGGTCCCAAAACGTATTTTCTCCATGTTATTTTCCATAGGAAACTTTAGACACGGCTACAGCTCGAACTGCTGAACGGAATTACACCAAATTTGGCACAAAGGTAGTGCTTGATTCAGAAAGCGCCCTTGTTTTTAAATGGTGTAAATCCGTTCAGTAGTTGCTGAGAAAATCAAAATATAAAAGTTTCGATATTTAGAGGCACAGAGGATCCGCGGACCCTCCCGACCACGAGCTTTATTCTAATTGGCTGTCAACACTCCAAACCAGGAAGTGTTGGCAGCCATCTTGTGACTCGGTAGAACCGAGTCACAAGAAAAGAGAAAAACAAACGCGAAAAACAAGAAAAGGGGGCAGGGTAGAAACACCCTGACCCCCTAGGCCTGCTCAGGGGGTCCCACAAGGACCCCCAGGGCCCAAAACAGCATTTTTTTTTTTTTAAATACGTCCGAATTCGCGCTGGGTGCGCGAATCCGGCTGAGAAAATAAAAAAAAAACGAAGCGCGGGCTCCCGCGCTTCGTTGTATTGAAGCCCCCGGGTGGGCCAGGTCCCGGGGGCACTGAAAAAATGTGCCCCGGGGACCGCCACCTCCCCGGGGCTGGATTTATGAGTTGCGGGGGGGCACGCAGCCCCCCCGCTGCCCAGGGGACCGCCACCCCCCGGGGCTAATTTTAAATGTGTGGGGGGCCTCCAAGCCCCCAAGCCCCGGGGACCGCCACCTCCGGGGCTTTCATTAATTATTTGCGGGGGCACACGGCCCCCCCACAACCCCGGGGACCGCCACCCCCCAGGGCTTGTTTTTAAAAAAATAAATAAACCTGTGGGGGGGGGCTCGAGCCACCCACACGCCCCGGGGACCGCCACCACCCCGGGGCACTAAAATGCAAATTTGGGGGTCCATTACGGACCCCCGAGCCCCAGGGACCACCACCTCCCCGGGGCTTTGAAACTGAAGTGAGGGGGGCCGCGCGGCCCCCCTCCTGCAGCCCGTGATGGCCCTGGGGACCACCACCCCCCAGGGCCGGGTCCTGCAGTGTCCCGGGGTGGCCACCCCCGGGACACTGCTGTTTGCTATGGGTGCCTGAGTGCTATGGTGCCTGAGTGTTTGTGTGGGTGGGGTGTGTGTGACTCTGTGCATAGATGTGTGAGTGGGTGAGTCACTGGGTGCATGGTTTCAAGAGTGCATCTGTGATGGACTGTATGGGTGGGTGAGTGTGTGTATGGGTGTGTTAGTGAGTGAATGTATATCTCAGTGGTACATGTGTGAGTAACTACATATGTGAAAGGCAGTATATATGTGTGTTGGAGTATATAAATGGCTATAAGTGAGAGTGTGTGATTGTGGCTGTATGGATGAGTGTGTGCTTGTATGAGTGATTGTATAAGAGCGTAAGAATGTGCTAGTATTTGTATGAGTAAGTGAGCTGGTGTGTGTATAACTGTATAAGTGAGTAAATGGCAGTGTGATTAATTATTTGCATGACTGACTAGGTGTGTGAGTACCTCTATGGATGAGTGGCGGTGTGTGAGTGTCTATATAGGTGTATGAGTGCATATGATAGTCCTGTACTGAGTGACCGTAAGTATGAGTGACTGTACGGGTGAGTGAGTGGATGTGTGTTGACCTAAGAATCAGTGAGTGGGTATGTAGTTATTGGTGTTGGAGTGTCTATGGTTTTGAGAGTGGCAGTCTGTAATTTAGAGTGGGTGTATCAAAGGTTATATTAGGGTGTGAGAAGATACATCAAATTATCACATGGATGATGTCATCAGTGATATCATCAGTGATGTCATCAGTGATGTCACTGACCATGTCATGAGTGATGTCATATGTGACGTCATCAGCAGTGTATTGCGGGGGCGCGAGTTATAGTTAGCTGAACTAACTATAACGGGGGAATTTCTCTGGTTTTGTACGAGTGAAATGTCCAACTAACTATAACTTTCCCTAAAACCTATTGTTTTTTCAGTGAATTTCTAAGGTTTTTTAAATGCTAATTTCTAACTATAACGTGCCTGAAACCTATGTTTTTTTCAGTGAATTTCAAAGGTTTTTTAAATGCTAATTTCTAACTATAACATGCCTGAAACCTATGGTTTTTCCAGTGAAAATATATATATATATATATATATATATTCCTCCAAAGTAAGCTCCTTCCAGAAACACTGGGACCCTTGAGAGGTGGCACACTCGCCGGCAGATCGTACCGGCAATCAACACAACCCAAAGTCCAACAATATGTGTGCTCTCAGGAAAAATCAGAATCCACGAACTGAAATGATCAAGACTGCGGCTACAGTCGAAACGCGTCGTGTAAATAAACGCTTCTGCCAAGATTTCAGGTCGTGGATTCTGATTTTTCCTGAGAGCACACATATTGTTGGACTTTGGGTTATATATATATATATATATATATATATATATATATATATGCGAAGGAGTTCTTGTGTTCTGCCCACAATGACAAAGTAACAAGATGCGGCACACCAGAAGACAGCACAAAAATGTATTGCGCACCAAAGAAAGGACGACGCGTTTTGGCGTTAAGCCTTTTTCAAGCAATTTCCTGTACCCAGATTGCCTATAGAAATAGACTCAACAGTTGATCGACATAGAAGAAATACTTCCCAATTTGATACAGAGCGCATTATTTCTCGACACGTTATTTGACATGTTTCATGCACATTGTTCCAAATTTCAAATTTCATCATTTCATAATAGATTTACGTTTTTCCAAAATACTAATCAGAAATTTATAATGTTGAATTGTAATTCGAATTAATAAAGTTTTCTGTTCAAAACATCGGCATTGTGGTCTGCGTAGTTTACCTTGCTACACCGTATATGAGAGTCATATTTTGGTACAGTGAATACTTTACTTAGTGTGAGTTCACCAATGATATCATGATTTAAACATGTCATACTGTAACAAAAATGCTTATTAGTAATAGAATAAATGTATCAACATCGAATTTGATCAATAAAGTTTCGAATACACAACATTTAAATTTGGTGTGTGACAATGCCTATTCCCTATTTTGGCGGGTTTCAGCTAACAGTAAGATTTGGGGCAAGTGCCCTTAGTCCAATTACACTGTATTTTAACATTATCTCTATAGGTGTGGCATAAAACAATTTTTTAATATGGTATATTATGTCTCCTGTTGAAAATATGCAATACTTGGGACAGGAAAAGTCAACTTATGTGAGGTGCAAACGAACGAACGGGACTGTGATAAGTGAGTGTCCCAAGGACAATTGTGAAAAATAAGGGGGACCTAATGAGGGGGTTCTGTCAGTAAGGTACCTATAAAAAATGTGATGTGGTTCCTATGTAGTACGGCTGCAAATGTGGCTTAACTACCATTGACAAGCCTCCGTCGGCATTGGGGATCAACTAGCAGTAATCCCTCTATTAAGGTCCACATTAAAATTGTGAGGTGACACTAACTCTAATCTATAAAGTAAAATGACTTAAAACAGTGAAATGCAGTCAGCTTAGGAGGGGTGTGATTTATCGGCCTATATGAGTGGCAAGTTCCTCCCCTCCGTTCAAACCCTTCGGTATTTTGCAATCCAAATCAATGATATACTTGGACTCAAGAATCCTAAGGTTTTTCTCTCTGTCTCCTCCCCGTATATGTGCTGGAATTCTTGCTATACCATAGAATTGCAGATGATGGTTATCGCTTTTGTGTTTGTCGGCAAAATGCCGGGCCACCGGGTAGTTGAAGTCACAGTTCCTTACAGCACGAAGGTGCTGCAATATTCGCAATTTTAGTGGAAGCTTTGTGCTGCCCACGTACCGGAGACCACAAGGTCACTCCAGCACGTAGACAGCAAAATCACTATTGCAATTGATTATTTGTGGAATTTTCTTCATTTTGCCAGCCCCTGTGACATACTCTTTGCAATTTTTGCCATTATGGCAAGCTTTACACATACCACACGTGGTAAAGCCATCTAATGCCTTTAGCCAATGTGTGGTTGCGTTATCTTGAGGGTAGCTACGCACTAGGCGATCTCTTAACGACTTAGCTCTTTTGTATGTTACCTGTGGGCGGCTGCCTACACAGTTGCCTATTATGGGATCTGCCACTAGTAAGTTCCAATGTGCTTTCATGGCTTTATTCAAGGCCCATGCACCTCTACTGAAAGTGATAATTATTCTTGATGCTTCATTGCCTTCCTGTGCGAGTTTCTTAACTTTGGTTGTGGATGGATTAAATAATAACTCGCTTTGTGTTTTGCTCCTCACCTTGTCATTAGCATTTCGTAGGACATTGTCCCTATAACCTCTGTTTCTAAAGTGTGTCATGATGGTATTTTGTTCGGCCTGAAAATCTTCATTAGTGCTGCAATTATGGCGAGCCCACAACATCTCCCCATATGGAATGCTCTGCACCAAGGGGACAGGATGATGGCTCGCCGCTTGCAGCACAGTGTTCCCAGCCGTTTCCTTGCGAAACAGACGTGTTGTAATGTTGTTTTCTTTGATCTCCACTGCTATGCCCAGGAACTCACAGTAATTTGTGCTGATTTTATGGGTAAACTTCAGATTTAAGTTATTCACTCCTAATCCGTGGATAAAACTCATTTGCTGCACCTGTAATAGTGAGCGCTGGCAGCATACTCGCCGAACCTACTAACACAGTCAGCACTAGACTGATCATAACCCACAACACAGAAGAAAGAGCCATCAGATCAGTCATCAACAAACACTGGGGCATCATTAAATCTGACCCCACACTGGGCGCATTAGTAGCAGACCGCCCTGATATCACCTACAGGCGGGCGTTTTCTATGCGTGACACACTAGTGAAAAACAGTCCAGAAATCATACCCACACAGAATTGGTTGACTGACTGGAAGGGGTTTGTGAAATGTAACAGTTGTAGAGCCTGTAAATTTGGGAAAAACATCACGCAGTTAGACTCTTCCTTCAGAAGGACACCACTCATTATCAAATACCGGCTCACATGTAGGACGGAATATGCTATCTACGTTCTTGAATGTAAGTGTGGGCTGCGCTACATTGGCAGTAGGAAGCTACAGGTGCATCTGCGCATCTTACAGCACTTAAGAGCCATCGTCAATAGCGATCCGGTTTATCCAGTAGCTAGGCATTTCAAGGAGGTGCACAACAACAACCTAGAGCACCTCCAGTATTCAGTAATAGATTGCATTCCCACACTGAGGCGAGGTGGCAATAGGGAGAAGCTCCTACGTCAGTTGGAGAGTAGATATATCCTCCAGTTTAACACTAAGGCACCATCAGGCCTCAACACTAGTGAGGATCTTCATCACTTCCTATGAGGGGTTATTTGACTATTTGTATACTCCCCTTTGAACGCTGCCTTTTCAAATTGTCTCTTTAATGTTATCTATTGCCATGTATGATCTCTGAGTCATCTGTATGTTGTATTTTATAATCTGTGTGCTATTATTAGTCTGCACTTTATATACATTCTCTGAGTCATCTGTATGTGGTATTTTATAATTCGTGTGCTGTTATAAGTCTGCACTGTATATACACTGAGCACACCACCCCTCGCTAGTGGTATGAGTGGGGGACTCATTTACACTGGTTTTTTATCAACCCGCATCAGCATTCATGCTTTTGACTTTCGGCGCATCACCAACAGTGCGTAACTTCCATGTTCCGAGACTATTCCATTCATTTCTGCCCATCATGTATACATGCGTAACCGGAGTCACTGACTGACTCCACGCATGATTAGTGCCTCAGATTGTACAGGCATTAGAGGGTGGCATTTGGCCAAATAATGGCGTAAGAGACCATATATACTCCGTAAGTGTTACTGTATAACACTGATATGAGGAGGTATCTCACCGCGTCACTTACACAATCACTATTTATTCACACTAGGCACGCACGCCTCCTCATATATGTATATATATCACAGCACTACATCCCTCATATGCACTTTCTTAATTTTTATCAGGATTTCTCCAGTGGCCAGGACCCCTGCATTTACGCGGTAATTTTGTAATATAGGCTATCCTGCGGTCTCGTCAGCACCAGTAGGGACCTAATAAGCAGCTGAGCACTAAGCGGACCGCATTCAATAATGCAACTCTCACGCTTTCCTAAATATGCACGGCCGATCACACGCAGGATACTAATAATGCACGTGGTTCCCCTTACCCCCCTATTGTCTTTAGCTCCCTGCAACCGCGGGCACACACAGCCCTTGAATTTGGGAACACACGTCTAATTTAATGGGGCAGTGGGAAGCCGATTTGTTCGCTTAGCACACAGCAACTTACGTGGTTGGGGCGCCAGTATTGACTCGATTTAGTTTCATGTGTATTGCAAGGCTCAAGCATTTGCATGCTAACGGTCTGTCTCCTTGGCCTCTGCCTCATATTGACGTAATTGTCACTCAGTCTGTTTACCATGTCAGTCTATGTCAGAACTCTGCTGATGTCACTGCCACCAATCGCAGTAAAGCAATGTTACAGTAAAAGCATGCTACATGTAGTAAAATGCCTATTCACTGCAATCAACATAGAAAAAATACTGCCACTGTCACTGTTATATATATTGCACCATTTTCACTTAAGCGCTATGTGAACAAGGCCGCATGTCTGGCGGCCGAAACGTGTCATTTGGACTATGATGGTATAATAAACTACACTTACCTGCATCTTTGCTCTACGGAGTCTGTACCCTGGTGTTGCGCCGTTCCAGCCAAGTTCGCTTTGGGATTTCGTTTTAGATATATATATATATATATCGTCAAGGTACGTAGATGTGCAGTTAAGAATATTTCATGTATACTTACCTATTTGGACTTACCTTCTCAATATTTTGGTCCTCGATATTTTTGACAAGATATTCTGTCCACACAATATTGTTGTTTCCAGTATTCTGTCAATGAGCCAATGCAACACAGCAAGCTGCCTTTCTGCAGTGCATTGCATGAAAGGATCGCAAAACTGAGCCACAAATTAAAGTCATCTTTAATGCTTCTTCATCTTGAGAAAACCAGCATGGTTATTTAGAAGGTGTCCAATCTTTCGATAGTACAGGCCTAACTTCTTATTTGAGGAGTTCTCAACCCCGACTGCGGAGTCTACGCATTCGTAAACGTCCTATTCAATCATTTGGTTGTGAATTTTAAAAAAAAGTAAACTCACACAAAACTGTAACTTTACCTTTGTGAATCGGGCCCTTAATGTTTGTAAATAAGTGTTGGTAATACACTTAACATGTTTGCGAATATTAAACAATTTACACCTCATTTACTGTGTATCATTGGATTGTAATGCCGTAATCAAACAGCACAACCGTTCAGAATGCCCACAGTGAAATTTAAGAAAAAGCTTAAGAGTACTTAGGTTGCAGAAACACAGACACATTGATTTACACTTGTATTTAAAAGCAGTCGCGGTCGGTGTAGGTGTGCCGGCCGGGCGGTGACGTGGGGCGGGGAGGGGCAGGGTGGGGGTAGCAAAGTATGGATTACGATCTATACAGGTAAGTAAACATTTAAATCAGTAAACGAATTTCGTTAGCTGCACTGCATCGCATTTGGCGATGCAGTGCTCACAACGAAATTCGTTTTATTGATTTAAATGTTTACTTACCTGTATAGGTCCGTAATCCATACTTTGCTACCCCCACCCTGCCCCTCCCACGCCCCCACGCCACCGCCCGGCCGGCACACCTACACCGACCGCGACTGTTTAAAAGTGACTTACTCTATCGTGAGTTAAACGATCTTCACAAACAAATCTAAAAAAACGAAAACAGGTAAGCTGTGAATTTAGATGACCTCATTTAGGAATTTGTGTGTTGCTTAAGCTTGGTATTTTTTTTATGCCATTTTGTCTATCAGTAGAAAAGCATAACGGTATACAGAATCTCTGTGCTTTTATCAAGAGAATAAAAACTGCTCATGTCTGCTGTAGGGCGAAAGGTAGGGTTGAATTTCATAAAATGTAGTTATGGTGCAAACACCACGCTGCTGTTGTGGCATGCAGGCTAGGTTTAATGTTGCAGAGCAAGGGTATAATGTACAAAGCGATTTGGTTGTTGGAAAGCCTGAAATTCGGAAAATCACAGGGTTTGCAACTGCAAAATAGTTATTTGCTATGTACTAAACTCATTTTGAGGTTCTTAACAAGCTAGCAAAATGCAAAATGGGTTTAGAAACCCATAACGAATCACTATTTGGAAGGAGAATGTTTAAGGAGATCGTTCCATATGGCGATTCGTTAATGGTTGCACAAATGTGTTGTGACCGAGATCCGGACTTAAAACATTGAAATTTCACTGTCACCTGAAAGGAGGTGTTGACACAATCTCAAATGGGAAAGGATCTCCTTAGAGGCTTTTCCCCTTTGTGAATGTTCAAAAAAACGTTTGTAGCTGAGGCGGCATAGGACCAAGAGACCTCTTCCAACTCTCTAACAAACTTACAAAAAACGTTTCTTTTAAATGTAGTCCTGTTTCCATTAGGTAAAATTGGGTGCATTTAAAAAATGTTTTCGTTATTAAAATACGATTACAGACATGGGGTTTGCTGATCTCAGCAGGCCACCATCCCTGTGACGTCATTCAACTGTAGTGGGTCACAATTTACCACCTACCAAATAGGCATGGATGAGGTAGGTCAGATTGTGACCCTTTATGATTTTGAATTTTCTGAACTGACCTACTAATACAAAATATTCCTCTTCAAACAGCAGTTAAATAGTTAATCATTCCACAGGTTAATCTCTCCTTATTTTTCCAACTGAATCTTCCATTCTGTTTTTCCCATGGCCTTTCTTCTCTTCTTTTTCATTTAATTCATTCCCTCCTTGCTACCCCATCCACAAATGTTTTCCTTCACTAATTTGATCATCTTGCAAAAAGATGTAATTCTTCTCAGAAGCTGTTATATGTACCCTTGGACATTCTCGGATAGGCTGGTTTGCTGTAAAGCATGTTGATACTGATGGAGTGAGGTTTGTAAAATACATATTCATGAAAATAAGTAACCCCATAATAATGTATTGACTGCATGAACTAATCAACTCTGAATGCACACATTTACACAAGGGGTAAACGCATTTTACATAATATACTAAACCATGTTGGCATGAGTACGTATTAACTGTTTGCGCTTTGAAAAACCGTACTATTGCATGTTTATGCTGTGTTGTACATTGCACATTTTGCATGTTGTGCATAAATAACGAAAAGGTTGCTTTAAATTAATAGCTTTTTGCTAGGATTTAATTAACACAGGGCATTAGTATGGTGGGAGGTAATCATAATGGGTTTTATTTCATGAATTAATATTCTTTTGTGTTTGTTTATTTTAGTACGGGATTGGGCCTGCATGAAAATGGCCTCTTGTTTGAACCAGCATGTGGTTGGCCTGGTTGGTATGAAGCGCGCATGCGCCAGGATGGGTTGCCTGCTTGCAGACTACAGAGTGTACCAGCTGATGTAATTCGTGTGAAGGCCATGTTGACCTGTGTCCTATTGTTTGTGTGCCAATACGCGACAGCGACTGTGGGAACAGCCATCACTACGTGCAATTCGAATGTGAAGCGGATATCATAATGTAAAATGTGTCAAAATGTATAATTATGAATGCTAGTGGTATACGAATGTATTGGTCTTAAATCCTTCCTTTGTTAGAACCGGTATAGGATGGATTTGTGAGGAGAACTGGATGGGGCGACCCTAGTATGATTTATGACAACCAATCACAGACCGAGTTTCTACCGATACTGCAACATTGTAAGATAGTGTGTTAGACAGAAAGGTATAATTGATATCCCAATTAGGGGTGTGTCAGATCAGACGAGAGAAGAGAAGAGAACAGACGAGACGCAGATCAGATGAGAGGGAGAGAGAAGGGTCGGGGAGAGATCAGACGAACCTGAGGCAGTGCGGTCCGGTATAGCAGTGCAGGCCGGAGTGGCAGATCCAAGACAGAGAGAGCAGACCAGCACAAAGCCAAAGAACGCTTTAGGTACAAGAACGTTGCAGGAGTGCTTGGGAGGAGACTGCGTCCAAGGAGAACTAGAGCAAGGTAGATTGTTTGGAAGATTAATCTTAGTAGTTAGTTTATGGCAAACTTAGCTGCATCTGTCCTGTTAACTTTGTCCTCTGAGCCTATCTCTGGGGACCTCTTACCACAACCTCGGCCAAGGGAGTGGTTTTCCTGATTCTTTGGTGGGTATCACCCTCCTTGATTGCTTTAATTTTGCAAGTATATTTCCGCAAGTATTTAAGCTGTACCTTCTCTTCCCCATTCCTATGCACGCTTTGATATCGATGCAAATGATTCATTTTGATTACATTGCTTGATAATTTGTTCTTTATATGTAATCTTGTGTGCGCACTGATGATCAATTTAAGAGCATTTAATAATATAAAATCATTAACCGAAGAAGTGACTCTGTGGCTATTTAGTTAAATGTTAAACTGTTTAGTTAATCATAGTCACCATCAACTCTTCAACTATTGGTCCATCGACCAAAGGAAGAAGAAGTTGAAATTACAAATAGTTAGAATTATATACAAATGTTATTAATGTGAAGCATAGTACTTACTAAAACTGACAAACTAAACCCCCAAATCCAGCGCCCATCTTCAGGGATCATTTATGGGTAATGTGTGATGGGCCCCGTTGTTTGGTAAAGCAATTTATGTGTGTCGAGATTTTCCCTGATCCCTGGTTCATAAATTAGGGGTTGCGCTGGATCAATACCCAGTTGGTAGAGTATTGATGTCTAGGAAACACTGCAACTAAATAATTAAATAAACACATAAATAAATAAATCTGATTTGCATTTGGCATGCAACATGCAAAATTGACCATTGCCACTCATCTGACAATTTGAATCTGTAACTAACCACGAACTACATTAAGCTATCAGCCAACAGATTCAGAAAATGTAGACTACCTTTTGAAGTAAAGATAATCACAAGAACAGTTTTTGTGGAGAAGGACATGGATTTAATGTTTTAGGGCAGTTACACAATACACTCCCTACAGAAGGTATCCTAGCCCTTGTCAAAGTTGGAAGAAGGTTCTTGGGCACCAAGGTGACAGCGAGCAGGTGAAAATTCATTTACTCAACCAAGCTTGCTGGATATCGTGGTCCACTTATGTACAGGTGTTGGCAGTGCCAATAGGCCTATCTTATGAATGCACTGTCAAACCATACCTAAAAATCTATGTAGGTTAATGACCGCCTTCCTGTCATCAGTGCTGCATCCAGAGAAAGATACCGTAAATTAACTAAGACAGATTAATAGCATTACAATGTCATGTGTGTGCCCCAGAAATTTCAAGCTCAGGCAGCTGGATAAATAAACAAATGTACTACAGCTGTGTGAATGGCAAGCACTTGTCTGTGGAAGCACACAGCTTTAGACCAATCGAAACAAGTACTCCTGGCTTCCAACATGTGGGCAAAGCCAAAACCCCTCTCTAGTGATGCTCACATAATTTTCTGGCGACAGCTGCGCAGATAAGCCAGACCATAAAAAGGGGCCATACGAACTGCAAAGAGGATGATGCGCAGCCATTCTGGCTCCCTCGTGAAGAGTCCTCATAAGACCCCCTGGGCGCCCTAGTTCCAAGCCCTACCTGGAAACATGCTAGATGTAAATAACTTAAATTGTTATAGACCTGCAACACGAAATACAGGTGACACTTTTTACTTTGCTATGCTTCCACAATTGGACTTTTCTATTTCACAAAGAAGGCATGCGTTCGTTCTATTACACCAGTGCTAAAATCTTCTCCCACACTTAATTGTTATAATAGAAAAGGCCGTGTGCCCTGGTGCTGCCATTTTAGTAATACCTATCTGATCTCCCTGTCCTACAAGGACAGCTGTTTAAACTTGGAGGACATATTCTGAAACACAGCCCCAGCAGTTTATCCGGATAAAAGACAAAACATTCTCATTGCATGTTTTCCCTTCTCCTCTGCTTCACTCCACATGTGTACCATCTTGACAAGCAATTGTAAGACTTGGCATTATCCACCGTATACATCTTGTTTTACAAAGAAAGCTAACGGAGCAAAAAATAATTACGGGGTTTTGATGATTTTGACAAGGGCCTAATAGCCTGAAAGTAATTTTATGCTGGAAAGAACTTTTTTAAATGGTGTTTTCAATATTTATGAAATCATATTGACAAAAAGCTCCTATAGAAATATCTGTCTGCTGGAATAATTATTCAATAAAGCCATTAAAAAAAGCCAAACAGTAACTTGTTAATGTCTACAAAGCAAAAATGTACCCGATTTCCTATGTACGAATTATATCAAACCGTACTTTCCGAAATAATACATACATTTTCATTAAGGTTGAAAAGCATTAAGTCATTATTATGTACCTTGCATATTTGTGTGCGTCCATTGCTATAACGATTTATTTATTCTAGGCTAAGATTAATTTGTTATCCAATCTGTGGCTCTGATAAAGAGACTTCACACATGCTTCTCTGTATATTTGTAAGGCAGGCAGCTACATAACAGCAACTGCTATAATCCCTGCTCTTGCAGTTAGAGCTACTAGAAAAGCTTAATAACATCCCAAAGGCAAAGATGAAACGGTATCTCTACAGCTACTGTTTGCTGTAGAGAGCTTTTGAAGTCAAGCTTAAGATGTCTTCATTTCTCTGCCAAGACTTTTTTCTTCACATCTAGTGCAGTCATGATGACTAAGTTCTGAGTGGAAAATATTTCAAGAAGTACTGTTTCTTTGGCGCCTATGAAACATTAAAGAATATGAGCACATTTTGTGTTGCACTGCTGGGATGTTCATTATGGTGAACCTTTCTGAGTTTGAGTTCCCAGGAATGAAAACAAGAGCAAGAATTCTGGGTCACGAAGTTCAAACAGTTAATAGACCTACTGCTGACGAATGTCTGTTCCTATGTTTTGAGAGCCAGTCTAACAAATCTGAGACGAAATAAAAGCAAGCACTATGTTTGCACTGTGGAAACACGCAAGCACCACCTAGAGCTGATGCGCTGATCAGAACGGTGCACGAGATTTGCACATTCACAGAAATAAAAAATACAAATAGTCCACGATTGAAATTGTGCAATGATTTAATTTGCTACTGTGCATATACTGAACATGTAAAAAGTCACAAATAGGTTAACCGCAGAAGGAACTATATTTTGGGAAATATAAATCTCAGTTAAAGAAACCAAAGTGGTTACCGTACACCCAGTCGGAAACTAAAACAAGGCCTAGATTTACTAACATTTGGTGCAACACAGCAAAACAACTTGCTACGCTGCGCTGTGTCAAATGGAGAGAGCAGAAATGCACAACATTTACTGAGATATGGTGCCTTTCTGCTCTCTCTCTGCGCTGGTGCACTGAGTGCTGCCTAGCGCCAATGCAGGCACCCATGTGCCATGAGACAAGGGTGCCTGCGTTACTGGTAGGATTATTTGTGTGCAGGAAGAGTTACCTTTCTGTACAAAAACAATCCTCTGAGGCATTGTTCTCCTTCTACATGTGCTGCATATTTCTCCTCGTTATGGCTATGTTTGGATGGCATGGCATTTTGATGCATTCCCAGGTTTACGACAGTTAGTAAATCTGGGAATGCGCCAAAATCCATGGGTGGATGCGTGGGAATGCTCACACTTCAACTATGGAACGTGGCTTCCCAACACAGAGTAATGCAAGGCACCAATTGTTTTTGTGCAAGATAGATGGAACACCTTTATGCACAAAGACAATCCTCAGAGGCATTATCCTCTTTCTATGCAGCACACATAGAAAGAGGAAATAACAAGGAGAAATAAACAACTTGCTGCACAGCACTGTGTCAAATGGAGAGAGCACAAAAGCACCATATTTACAATTTTTTTTATTAAGACATGTCACATTCTTAAGGGAAACCTTTCATGTGGGAATTGTACTGTACGCATACCTTAGAAACCTGAATGATTTCTACAAAAATTATACTGTCTGGCTTTAAATATGAGAGGTTTGTAATTCCCAATAGGGCCAATAAACCTATTACTGGCCATTTCAGGAATTTCAAGGGAATGAGGAGTTATAAGGTCAGAAAAGTAATTTAGAGTTAGCATGAACCCCAATAACGTTCACAACAGATAAAACAAAATGATAATTTTTTTATTGTGTTGGAAATCACCGAACTAAATCATATGCCTTACATTATTGACTCTCATGTGATCATAAAGGAACTCAGATGGATAGTAAAAGTCCACATCTTTAGAGAGAGATTGAACAAGAGTATGGAAAGGCATCAATTGATTGGCAAATGCCACTGAGTAAACAAGAGAATGCATTTTTTGCCATTTGATGCTTCCTCATACCTAGGGTACTACTGATTTTTGACATGTTTATAACAATATGCATGCAGTTCCCATTCAGATTTTCATATTAAAGTGGAAAAGGAGGTAAGGGGCAAATGTAATGGAGGCTGTGTAGAGAGAGACATAAGATAATGAATGGTAGTATGGAAGTGCCCCCTACAAAAAAGTAGAACAAGAATGAGCATTTGGGACAGGAGTAATAAACTCACATTCAAAATAACAGAAACAAGAGTGGGAGTGTTTCCCTACCACAAAAGAAGAAGATAGTGAGGAATGAAGGAGTGGGAAGCAGGAAGAAACCTGGGGTAGCAGTCAAAAGAGGGTAGAGGGTTTAGATGTAACCCCCCTAGACCAGCAACATAAACAGAATAAAAGGGAAATGTCATCCAGTGGCATGATGCACAAAGAGAATAGAATCAAAGGAAAAAAATCTATTCACGCCTTGTAGAATAAAACAATAGAGAGAGACATTTGCGCTGTCAGAAATCCATGTTAAACACAATCTTGAAAAGACATTTGTTTGATTGGTTTCTAATAAATAGTAAATGTCATTCCTTTAGAAAATGTTGATTAAATAGTTGAGGTGAAATTGTCTCCTAATATTTTATGACTATCACTGTTTGACTGCCACATAGGTCAGTCCGACCTCGCCTGGAGTGGAAAAAAGCTTTTGTCATTTTTTAGCACGGCTTGGAGGGCACTAATTATTTCTATGTATAAAAACTTTGTTGTGAAAATAGCAGAAAGCTTTGCCACTTTCTAGCTTAGTATGGATGGCATTGTGCTAATCCTATGCTTAAAAACCCTGCTATAAAAATAGACATTTAAGGTGAGCAGATTCAGAGTGTCTGTGGTATTTTAGGGTGCTCCATATAAAGGAGCGTCCGACCATTTATACTTCTGAACTACCCAGAGTTCCCTGCTTCCTTTTTTATATAATTTATGCAGCACTCTAAGCCTGAAAGGGTACAGTCTTGACTTTTTGTGGGTGCTCGTACACTACACAAATACTAGAAATCCTAAAGTTATAGTTATGCCTTAAATGTATGACTTATGCACCACCTTAAAATTACCTCAACTTTATTTATTATTTCTATACAAAATGAACTTAAACTACATACATTTTCAAAATTCTAAACTTATACCTTTTATTTATAATTTATGCAACACTTTCAAATTACCATAAGTCGTGCACCTCCATACACAGTGTTGTCACCTCACTCGCTACACTACATTAACTATAAATTGCGCCTTCTTCATGTACTGGTTATACCATTGCAGATTACATCACTTACACCATGTAAAATCATAGCATTGATAACAACACATAACATCGCAAATCACATTATCTGTGAGAACGCTATGCATGATAGAGTAAATTTGTGTAGCTAAGTTTTGTTGTATAGAAAGAATAAATAAATATGTATTGCAAAGGACGCAGCACTCCAGAGTAGAGTTTAAAGAAATGTATTTCTCGCAACACTCAACCAACGAGTTTCAGCTCTCCCACAGCCTTGATCACGGATAGTGAGTCCTTTCTCTATTGCACTTTAAATACCCATGTGGCCTTAATGTGGCATTATGGGATTTGTAGTGCTATTCAAAAATGAAAAAACTTTATTAACAGTATTTACAAAAGGATCTCTCTTATTGTCATTAGTTTACCATAATGAAGTTTGCGCGTGTTTACTTATACAGTGATACAGTATCGCACAGCATTGCAATTCAATTACAATACATTCATTTGCATAATGCTTTATCCATCTTTTTAACCTCTTTCTGTCCCTACTGTATAGTACACAATTCAGTGACATGTTTCTATAAGTTCTTGGTGAGGGTATAGTACCCATTTCACAAATAGCAGACACTCAATTATTATTAATTTATTGTCCAATCTATGGTTCTGGTTATATGTCAAGTTCTTATATCATAATGTTCAGAATTGGACTTATTTACTCCAAATGTACAAAAAGTTCCTCATCATTGTTAATCCCCTTGGTGTCTTTGTCCTGAGTCTGATGATATAGCGAGATTCCATTTGGCGTAGCTTTTTCATTCTATCCCCTCCATGCTCATCTGGTGTTATTGCGAGGATGCCATAATAGCTCATTGCCTTCCAATTTCCATTCTGACATTGCGCCATGTGTTTGGCGGTGGCATATGCCATATCCCTGTTTTTCACTGCTCGAATATGTTCCAAGATGCGTTTCTTAAGCATACAGATCGTGCTGCCAATGTATTTCATTCCGCAATTGCTTTCAATGATGTAAATTACATATTGGGTCATACAGGTAATTCTTTGATCAAAATATATGATGTTTCCATTAGGTTCCGTGATTGTTCGCACATTTTTTCCGATTTTACATGCTTTCCATGAATTGCATTTTATAAAACCTTTTTGTTGTTCCATAAGCCAATTTGTTTCTTGTTGTTCTTTGAAATGGCTTTTGACCAAGATATCTTTTAAGGATTTGGTTTTTCTATATGTTACTATTGGTTTTGATCCCATCAGTTGTCCTATATCTGGGTCACTTCAATTAAGTACCAATACTTTTTATTTTGCTCATCATCCTTCCACTTTCCTCACTATATGTTGTTATAAATCTCGGTACTTCCTGTTTCTCAGTTTGTTTGTTTTTATTTTTCGGAATAAGTGTTTCTTCCCTTGGTATTCTATTGATTCGTTATTTGCATTTGTTTAACGTAGTCTCCCTGTATCCTCTTGATTTAAGTTTGACCATGGTCTCCTGAATTTTTTCTTCCGCATCCTGAGTTTTAGAGCAGTTCCGCCTCATCCGCATAAACTCCCCATAGGGGATGCTATCAATTAGTGGTTTGGGGTGAAAGCTTGTCCCGTGTGGAATACTGTTTGTAGCTGTCTTTTTTCTGTAAAGAGTAGAGTGTATTTGGTCATTTTCAATATAGATTAAGGTATCCAGGAAGGCTACTTCTTTTTTACTTGGATTGCAGGTAAAAGACAGCCCAATTTGATTTGCATTTATCTTCCGAAAGTATTCTTCAAATTCATGTTCTGTGCCGCTCCATATTAAAAAAAAGGTCATCAATATAGCGGACCCACAAAATTACCTTTTCCATATCCTCCTGATTTTCTGCACTCCATGCTAGTGTTTTCTCCCACCACCCCATTGTGATGTTAGCATAATTTGGAGAAAAGGAAATGCCCATGGCAGTTCCGCATTGCTGTTTAAAGAGGTCTTTATTGAAATAAAAATGTTCTTTGTCAGACATATTTCGATCATTGTCAGTAGCATTTGCATATGTTTCAATTCTGTTATTTTTCTTTGTTTGAGGAAATAGTTGCACGCTTTCAAACCAACTTCATGTCTTATAGACGTGTATAAGGATACCACATCTATGGTTATTAATAAGTAATGGCTGCTCCAACATATACCTGTTAGTATTCTGAGGAAATCGCCCGTGTCCCTGATGTAGGAACTCATACTTTGGGCTTTTGGTGCCAGAAATTTGTCCACATATATTGAAAGGTTCTCGTAAAGTGAGTCACATGAGGAGACAATGGGTCTCCCAGGTGGGTGGTTAAGAGTTTTATGTATCTTTGGTAAGAATTATATCGTCGAAATTACTGGGAATTCTTTTGTTAGGAATTTCAACTCCTCGTCACTGATAAGGCTCTCACTGTGCCATTTGTTTAGTTGATCATTAAATTCCATTGTTATCCTGTTGATTGGATTAGTTTGAATTTTGCAGTAGTTGGTAGTGTCATCCAACTGCCTGTAGGCTTCCTCCATGTAGTCTTTAGTATTCATCAATACGATATTTCCCCCCTTATCAGCGGGTTTGATTATAATTTCCTTGTTGGCCATCAAACTGTAAATCGTTTCCTTTCCTTTTTACTTAAATTTTCTCTTTGTTCTTCATTTCTTATATTGGATATCTTGTCCAGTTCTTCAATTATTGCCTCACTGAATTGATCAAATTTGTTCCCAGGGGATAGGACAGGGGAGTATTTTCTTTTTAGCCCGCTTTCCACTCTTTTGTCTGTTTCAATATCTAGATGTTCCAATACTTGTTCCTCTGTAAGTTCATCATCATTTAAATCGTAAAGGAGATCAAACATGCATTTTAAGTCTTGTATCTGGTCAATGCTAATTATCGATTCACTTTCATCCACTTGGGCTGTATCTGATGGTTCTTTATTTTTGCTTTGTTCCTTGTTGGCATGTACTTTAGCTAGTTTAAGTTTACGTACATACTTGTACAGGTCAATCCTGACTTGTGTGTAATTATGATGACTCTCAGGGCAGAATGTTAAACCCCTATTTAATACCGCCATTTCATCATTTGTTAGTGTATATTTTGAGAGGTTGACAATTAAATTGGAGTTGTTTACTTCCGGTTGCGTAGGGGGCATTGTCTTCTTTCGCTTTGCACGTCTGTTTTTTCTTGTACTTGCGAAGTGTTTTCCCCCTTCCTCTGCCTCGGTTTGTATTTCTTCCGTGTCCTCTCCCCCTCGTGAATGTCTGATCCATGTGCATCAGCCGCATCTCTTCTAAAAAAGTGACTCTTGGCGTGGCTCCTGCTCTGCTTGTTATTTCTCCTTCACTTATATCCGATTCGCTTGTACTTTCAGTCAGTGTCTTAGAAACTTGTGTTGAATAGTTTCTTTTGAGTGTGTCAAAGCGCTTGGCAAATGTCAGAATTCTTCTCAGCCTATAGTCTATAGATAAAGTTAAAGTAATTTTAATATGGTGTGTACATTATAAATTTAAGGTATAGCTATAGCTTTAGCAGTTCTAATGTTTGTGTAGTTTCACTTTGGTTTGTATGGAAAGAATAAATACAGATTTCCTAATCATAACAAAGGTTTAACCTTTGGATTTTTCATTGAATTTGAATGCTTTTTTTTCTAGTAAAAATGTGTTTGAAATTGTAGAGTCCAATATCGTCAAGTGGAATGTCATTAAGTAGAGTGTCGTACAGTAGAGTGGAGGGGGGTGTTGTATACTGTAGTGTTGTGCAGCATAGTGTCATAGAGTGGAGTAGAGTGGAGTGGTGTAGTATACAGTGGACTAAAGTGCCATAGAGTGCAGTAGCATGTTGTATGGTTCAGTGGTGTGTAGTCCACTAGAGTGGACAGGTGCAACATAGAGTCAAATAAAGAGTTATAAATTGGAGTGACGTGTTGTACAGTACAGTTGAGTGGTGTGTTGTAGAATGTTGAAACGTGTCATAGTGAAGTAGAGTGTTGTACAGTGGAGTGGAGTGGCATAGAGTGAAGTAGAAGGTTGTACTGTGTAGTGTAGGGGCATAGAGAGGAGTGCAGTGTGGTATAGTGGCACAGGGTATAGTAGAGTGGTGTAGAGTGCAGTTGCGTAGAGTAGAGTGTGGTAGATTGGAGGGGTGTAGAGTGCCATAGAGTGTGGGGTAAAGGGTCATTTGGTGGAATAGAGTTGAGTGGTGGCCAATAGAGTGACGTGCTATAGAGTGGAGTAGCATATTGTTAGAGTGTCGTGGAGTGGAATAGAGTGCACTGGCGTAGCATACAGTGGAGTAGTGTGCTGTAGAGTGGAGTTGTGTGCAGTACAGTGGAGTAGACTGGCCTGTTGTTGAGTGTCAGAAACTGTTGTAGAGTGGAGTATAGTATAGTGCCACTGAGTGGATTACAGTGTTGTACAGTAGAGTGGCGTGGAGTAGAGTAGAGTGCCATACAGTATGTTTGAGTGGAGTGGCATAAACTGTCGTAGAGTTGAGTGGCATAGAGTAGTGTACAGTGGAATGGCATAGAGTAGAGTAGTAGAGTACAGTGGAGTAGAGTAGTGCCTCATAGAGCAGAATATAGTAAAGTGGGGTGGAGACACATAGAGGGAGTTATGTAGTGTGTTGCAGAGTGGAGTAGAGCATTGTACAGTGGTATAGAGTAAAGTAGAGCTCTGTAGTCTGACACTGACAGGAATACATTGCTGTACAGTGTAGTGCTATAGAGTGTAGTGTGGTAGAGTGGAGGGGCGCAAACTGTTGTTACGCAAAGTACAGCACTGTTGAGCAGAGTACAGTAGAGTAGCATTGAGTGGAGTTGGGTAGAGTGGAGTTGCATACTTTGGAATAGTGTAGAGTGAAGTAGCCTAGAGTGGAGTAGCATACAGTGGAGCAGCGTAGAGTGGAATGGTGTACAGTGGAATAACGTACAGTAGAGAGATGTAAATTGGAATGGCATAGAGTGGAGTGGAAAAGCATAGAGGGGAGTGTGGTAGAGTTGAGTTACATTCAGTGGAATAGTGTAGAGTACAGGGGGTTAGAGTGGAGTGGCATACAGTGGAGTGAAGTTGACTGGAGAAGGGTACCATGGAATAGCATACAGTAGAGTGGTGTAGAGTGGAGTGGACTACAGTGGAATAGCATACAGTGGAGTGGTGTAAAGTGGAGTGCTGTAGAATGGAGTGGGGTAGAGTGGAGTGGTGTACAGTGGAATAGTGTACAGTGGAGTGGCGTACAGGGGAGTGATGTACATTGAAGCGGCATACAATATAATATCTTACAGTAGAGGAGCATACACTGAAATAGAGGAGAATGGAGTATTGTCCGAGTGGAGTGGCATACAATGGAGTGGCATACACTGGAGTTGCATAGAGTGGAGTGATATATAGTTGCATAGAGTGGAGTGATATAGAGTGGAATAGGGTACAGTGGAGTGGTGTAGAGTAGTGTAGTATACAGTGGAGTAGCATAGAGTGGATTAGCGCACATTGGAATAGTGTGTGGTTGATTGGCGTACACTGGAGTGGCTTAGAGTGGAGTGGCAAAGGCTGGAATAGCATAAAATGTAGTGTTGTGCAATAGAGTTTCGTACAATGGAATAGCGTAGAGTGGAGTAGCGTACAGTGGAGGGGCATGCAATGAAGTGGTGTACACTGCAGTGTTGTAGAATTGAGTGGTGTAGAGTGTAAAAGCATACAGTGGAGAGGTGGAGAGTGGAGTGGCATTGATTGGAGTGGGGTAGGATGGAGTAGCATACAGTGGATTAGCGTAGAGTGGAGTGCCGTATAGTGGCGTGACGTAGAGTGGAGTGGCATAGAGTGTAAATGCTTACAGAGGAGTGGCATAGAGCGGAGTGGTGTAAAGTGGAGTGTGGTACTCAAAACAGACATAGCGTGAAAGTATATGAATGTATATAGATGTAACGTGGCAGGAATATAGATTATGAGGTGTAAATGGTAAAAATCGGTAGTAGCTGCAAATAGTAAAAGTGGTATTAAAGATATACTTGTTAAAATACTTAGTGGTCGATTAGGATGGCGGGCGGAAGCACATCCGCGGTGCTGGCGGGGGCGGAAAATGCCCTTTTCCGCACTCCAGCAGCGGTCCTCCCGCCCGCCATAATATTACCATGGGCAAACATAACCCATTTTCCATCCGCTGCGTAGCCAGGTGAACCGCCAGATTTTTGCGCCCGCCACCGTGGCGGAGTGAGCCAATAGGGACTCACCGCCCTGCGGAATGACGTTCCATCCGCTGTACAAATCACGATGTCGCAAACAGCCCATCACACCGCAGCGGAGAATCCACCCACCCAGAGACGGCGGAAACACGACAGCGGAGCGCGAAACCAGACTCCCGGTCCCCTCCACCCGGTCCTGATCGCAATGGATCCAGCACTCCAAGCCCTTCCGGTGCTGTACCTCCTCCACTACCAGCAAATAATGCACCGTCGCGGACAACGACGCAGGTACGCAAATACACAACTCCGCACACAACCACAACACACAACTCATGTGCTGACACACGGTTCCTGTCCACATCAGACACTCTGGTGGGGACAGGAACATATCCCCCAGTGTACTCACACATGTCCTGCCTGCTAGAAATCCACACCTCCGCATCCGGGTCACCCATCAACCGCGAAATCACAGCAATGTCCCGGTCACGTCACCGCAGCGGTGAAGACGCGGGAAAACCTGCGCACAATGTAGTAGGCAGGGCCTCCGCCAGGCATGGGCAGTCCCCAAAGATTCACAGGGCCCCACCTTCACCCTTCCCACACTACTCATCCCACACCCATCTGATAACATGCTGTGTGCCCCTCCTGTGCCCCCCATGCACAATTAATCTGCCAGGTGCAGCCAGACCTTGCACCGCACACATCAAAGGACAAGGGAGATTGACTGGGAAGGTGGGGGTGAAGAGGAACACCCTGCACAGAAGCTCAGGGGCAGGACAACCCTCCTCCTCACACCAACCTTCCACCCCTGTGAAGCCAACTGAGTATGACCACAAAATGAAGACTCACACTACCTATGAACATCCAATGAACTGTTCACACTGCCTGTCAAGTCACTCACAAACACCCCACACTGACACCCAGCCACATACCCATACCATAGGCCACCAGCAATGGAGGGCAACAAATGTGCCAGCCAAAAATTAAGTGGACAGTGCCGGAAAACCATGGAGCAAGCCACATAGCATCTGTACATCACATGCAAGAGAAGGAACATATCACACCACCCTTAGGCCATCAAATCAGACATGGCTGGCACAGTGAGTCAAATTAGGCCAAAGTGACCTCTGTGCAATAACTCAGGGAGACATCAAGGCAGGCCATGCATAGGCACAGGAATGATAGGAAGTGTCTGAAGTCATACAGTGACCAGCCACACTGCTGTCTCCACTTACTTGACATGTGTATGTCATCAGCACAACTCACATGGCACATTGTCACACTTCTTGACTGTCAAACACAAGTAGGACCTTCACACATACCCCTCCTCTACCCACCTCACACCTGCAGCACACAACACCTGTGAGAAACACACAGAATGGTCCAAATGATGGCCTGTGAGTCCAATGACAACCAATCACACTCCCTGTGGTGCATCCACAAATGTCACACCCGCACTCAGGGATGCCTGAACCAATGCTGACACAAAAACAATAGCCAAACACAAACCTCACAAACAACATCCACAGAAGTCCAACAAGCCCAGACATGTGCAGCCAAATAGTGGAAAGGCAATGTGACCACAGACAGAACAGGAGTACACAACATTGTCACTCAGGGCCAATGCCCAGACACCATACCCCAACACAAACAAGAATTGCATCATCCAAAAACAAACATGAACAACAACTGGGATCAATGGGACAATCAGCTGACACAGACTGAGACACCACACCACTCATCCAGTGAACATGGCGTCACAGTGTACCACAAGCATGCACATGCATAATCCTGACAAGTGACAGGTCAAAAATAGGAGGAGAAACCACCAATGTGCACCCAAAACAAGCTCAGGAACAAGAATCCACCTTGCTGCATGTGCCAGACACACAAGTAATGCACACCACACTTGCAACACACATCTGCATGTATCACACAGCAACAACTACTCACACACAATCCCATGCAAATAGAACATCACACACACATAGCATCTGTCAGTAGAAAGAGCCAACACAGGCCAAACACTGCATACATCCACAACAAAAACACAACAGATGCACATACCAATCCATCACATAGCAAACTCAGCTGGACATCAGGGGATGCACACCAGGCAAGTACAAGGCAACACACACTGACAGCACTGCAAGCACACCAAGCATTGTGTGCACACCAACCAAACCAGTAGCACATATATCTGAGTGCCACACCATGAACTCCCACAACACAAATCATCACAGCACACAGAGAACATCACACTCAGGAAGGGTAGCAGTACCTCAGCAAACACACATACAGCTTAACCATCACCCACAGATGCACAACTAAGGGAAACCCAGGGGCAAACAACATGATCAGAGGACTGTGCTGCTCAAACATGTGCACTGCACAGGAGCAACCATGACTGCAAAACAGTCAAAGAAAACAACACATAACTAATTTGGGCAACTGTCCTGAGTGGCACATTGGCCCTGTACACATGTCAGCCACACACAGCATAGTGTCACACAATGAAGTGGTGGGGAGGCTCACACACTGGCAAGCCATGGGGTGGAAGACATGATATTGAAGATGTGTGTACGTCAGTAGTGGACAGGTGAGGAGTGAACAGTACACAAACACATATAGGAGTTAGACACAATGTGTAGGCATCAGAAGCACATATAGGGGATGGCCTGACTCCACATGCCACATACCATACTGGAGCCAAAAATGGGTCAAGTGACAGCAATGCATGAGAAAAATCACAAATAATGTCAGTGTGGCTGAGCAGGTCTGCACAGTGAGCACAAACAATAACAAGACACATGGCTGAGCAACAAAACACAACACAGACTTGGCAGGCACACACACTGCATACTCACAACTGGCAGCGACAACAAGTAGGTGTCCCCCAGGAGTGCAAGGACACAACAACACACTGCACAGTGCCCAACCTACAACTCCTACATGTGCCCACTATCTGAAGCACATGGCAGACAATTGAAACAAACAGGCACTCATTACCTGGATCATACATGTGTGCAGTTGGCATTGCAGGGGCACACACACATCAACACTACTGACAATGACAGCCCATTCACACTGTATGACCACTGAAGTTCACATATTCAAATGTACCCCGTGTGACTAGGTAGACAGGCCTACACAAGATGACCACACATCAACACTGCTGTTCACACATCAAGAAAGATCACACAGATATGATGGACCCTGGCCACCCCACAAGTAATCCTGTGGATAGAAATCACCCCTGTTGTGGCATTGCATCATAACATGACATGTGTACAAAGTAGCAAACCTGACCATAGAGTGATTAGGATAAGAGTAGATCATCACAAACAACCATCATTGCACCCTCAGGCCTCACAGTCTTGAAGAACTAAAGTGCCTGTCACCCCTGCCAAACTCTGAAAAAGTAAAACAACCAATTGGCAATGTTGAAGTGGCATACAGAGCATGTGTCACATGAAACCATACCCATACATAAAACCTCTTATTTAGCAAGGACACAGACAAAGCAGACAACAGGAGTAACTGTCTTTATTACATATTACTCAGATAGGCACCAAAGGTAGAAAACAGCAAGGCCATTGGCCAGTCCATAGTTCAAAGTATGGTACATGTGTGCATGAGAACCTGCACAGGGAATGGGCATCCAAAGTGACAAACAGCAAGGCCATTGGCCAGTCCATAGTTCAAAGTAGGCACATGTGTGCATGAGAACCTGCACAGGGAATGGGCATCCAAAGTGACAAACAGCAAGGCCATTGGCCAGTCCATAGTTCAAAGTAGGCACATGTGTGCATGAGAACCTGCACAGGGAATGGGCATCCAAAGTGACAAACAGCAAGGCCATTGGCCAGTCCATAGTTCAAAGTAGGCACATGTGTGCATGAGAACCTGCACAGGGAATGGGCATCCAAAGTCACAAACAGCAAGGCCATAGGCCAGTACAAATCTAACGTAGGCACATGTGTGCATGAGAACCTGCCCAGGGAATGGGCATCCAAAGTGACAAACAGCAAGGCCATTGGCCAGTCTATAGTTCAAAGTAGGCACATGTGTGCATGAGAACCTGCACAGGGAATGGGCATCCAAAGTCACAAACAGCAAGGCCATAGGCCAGTACAAATCTAACGTAGGCACATGTGTGCATGAGAACCTGACCAGGGAATGGGTAACACCGTACACTGCCATGGGAATCAGCACAGCTCTGGGGATACAAATGGGCAGTCCAGGCACCGCTGTGTGAGCGATGGGTTTGGGAGGGGGACTTAGCCTCACACTTGGCTGTCAGTTGAACTGGGAGGTGGCTGATTGTCGGGGCCAGTTGCAGGACTGGACCTGGGAGAGAGAGGACCAGCTGAGGTAGAGGCATCAGTGGCTTTGTGAGCAGGAGGGCTGCTTGGACCGGGTGGCAGCGTGGCACGGGGAGGCGGAGACATGCTGCCGTGAGACACAGTGTTTGAGGGAGAATGTGGAGGGCTGCCTTTCCACTTCTTGGGGATTCGGTAGGTAAGAATTGTCTTGTAGGAGTGGGAAGTGGGGCGGACACAACAGCCTCACTCACAACCAAAGGTGCATCAGGTGCAGGTGCAGGTGGCTCTCTCTGTGGGGATTTGCTGGATCTGGTGTTACGCCTGGGCTGGCCTTGCCTTTTCCCCTCAATCCCCTGTCGACCAGGTGAACCCCCCACATTGCTCTCCTGTCCCTGCTTCACAGGGGTGTGGGTGGGAGTTGACGTTGTGGGTGAATCTGCCTTAGAGAGCTGTTTCTGCGGACTCTTTGCAGGCACCAGCTTCACAGCAGGCAGGGCAACTGTTTGTCTGCCTTTGGGAGCAGGTTTGGGGATGGGAGTGTCCTTGGATGGGGGTGATGTGGATGCATGTGAGCCTGAGGCCTGCTTCTTGGCCTGATGCCCCTGAGTGTCACCAGAAGGGCTTTTCCCTTTGCGCTCCTGTTTGCCTGTTTTTGCTTTGGGGGATTGCGTCTGTGCTCTGGGCCGCTTGGAGTGCTGCTGTTGTGTGCTGCGTGTTGAGTACTTGGAGCCTGAGGGCTGTGGTGTGAGGTCACCCTCGTCAGATGTTGCCACTGGCAGGGTGGTTGCCGAAGGGACTGGAGCTGGACTCTGAGCCTGTGACCGCTGAATGGCTGCCGTCACTGTGGAGGACAAAGACTGGACAGTCCTGTGCAGCCCACCCACGTCAGAATGAATGCCCTCCATGAAGGCAACTACCTGTGCCAACTTCCTGTCATGATCCTGGAAGGCATTCAGGAGAGTAGTCTGACCCACACACAGCTGGCGCAAAGGTCCACCGCCTCAACACTGAGGGCAGCAGGGGAGACAGGGGCAGGGGCAGCGGTGCCTGGGGGGAAGGACACTCTACCCTTCTTACTGCTGCGGGAACGGGCAGCACTAGTGGTAGTAGCTGGGAGGGTGGGCACAGGACGATGTGTGGTGGAAGAAGAGGCAGATTTCCCACTCCCTGTGCCCGCCAACATCGAGGAGTCACCGCTAGAGTCAGATGATGTTGAGGTTGGTGTTTCTGGGCGTGAGTCTTCCAGGACACTCCTGTCCCCCTCCGAGGCGCTGGTCACATCAGTGTCAGTGAGCTCATGTGTAGCAGTCGTGCCAGATGCCTCACCACTGGTGTCCGTCCCCTGTCCTTCTGTGCCCTTGGTAGATGCTGCAAAAGAAAGAGACGTAGGTTCAGTACAGTGCCCTACTCACAAACATCATATGCAACCAAAGCAAACAACTCGAATATGATACCCCCATGTACCACACCACCCTGTGCAGTCTGCATGTGCAAGCTTCATGCAAAAGTCAGAAGATGCATGGAAACATGCATAGTTGGCATCAATGACCCATGTGACGTTCACACTGCCAAATAGCTGGCCCGTGCCTCCCAGTTACCTGACATCCTGATTCCTGTAAGCATACCTACGTGGCTGTAGGTGAGATAGATGGACATCTCAACATGTTGTCACAGTCACATATGGAGTCACTTTAAGGGGACAACACAGATATTGACTCCAGGATGTCCTCATACCATGGCCATGAGCTACTGATGTCCACCATGTTGTGCTTTGAAGCGCAACGACCCTTGCACATTGTCGGCAGATGTGTAGTTCTCACAATTCCAAAGTCAGGCACTGCACACATCGACGTAAGCACACTAAGATGAGGAACACAGCTGTTCACTCCCCGGTGATGTCTATGACACCCATAATGCAGCAGATGGCATGAGGCCACATCTTATCTTGCAATGTCAAGGGCCATTATTTTAAACACATGAGAAAGTACATGTAGCAAAAATGCATATCAGCTGCACTCAACACAGAGGCCACTTACAAGCTATTGCATCACTCTGGAAACATCACAGAGCTCAACACTGGCGCAGGGTTGGGATACATGCAGTCACTCACACCCAAAGTCACCCTTCGCAGAATACTCACCCCCAACTTGCTGCTGATGGGCCCTCAAACGTCCATCCAGCTCTGGCTGTGTCACAGCCAAGATGCGGGCCATTAGTGGTGTCATGCTCCTGCGCGACAACCTTCCAGTCCGAGGGAGTAGCCCCAGCGTCATCTCTGCCACGTTTTTGCTCATCCGGCAGATGTCATCCCACCTCTTGTGACAGTGTGTGTGCCATCGGTTGCAGACACCCAGAGCCCGCACCTTGCGTGCAATGGCCCTCCATAAGGCCTTACGCTGGCGGACTTTAAGCTGCAGGCATGGGAGACAAGAAGAGGCAGTTTCAGGGACACTGGGCCATGTTCCACTGTGTCTCAGGACAGGTGCATGCAAACACTTAGCACAGCTGTACAGAACGCTTGATCAGAGGCCATACAACATGACACGTAGTACATTTGCATCAGATAATCGGATTGAAATGCATTTAGGTATGAGGGTGGACACAGGACCTGGCCATCTCACACACATGCAGAATGGCAGCACACAAAGCAATGCGAAGAAGGCCCTCATCTGTGATGCAGTATGTGAGGGAGCAAGACATACATGATGTTGGAAATTATGTTTTGGGGAAGACTCACTGTGTCCAACACTACACTCCCCTCAATGTCCTTGGCCTGTGACTGGCTCACTGTGTCGTGGATGTCACATCTAGGGACATGATCTTACATTCTCACACCTTTCTCACAAGGTCTGTCTTGTGCAATCATCAGGCCTAAGATAGCTCATTGAGTGACAGGGTGGCAGACAACACATATGTCGCACTCAGTCCATTTACTGATGGGTCCCTTACACATTGGGCTGTATGTGTGCAGGCCAGGGGGACTCACACTGAGGACAAACCTGGCCCATCGGAACAATCACATGCATGTACAATATGAGAGGTCAAACAGTGCCTACCCATGCGAGTCAGTACACATCATGGAATCAATGGAAGGAGGATGTTTCAGAAGTACATCACTCTGATGTGTCATAGGCGATTTCCCACAAAGAGTGTCACCCTCAGGCATTTCGATCTTGTGCATAATGCTCACATATCCATGGTGACAATATGAAAGGTGTACACACATCCTTCAGTACCCACTGGACGAAACACATTTGGAATGTCCCAAACGAGCCTGTGAAAGGCGAATGGACTCTGACATCCATTAGCACTGGCAATGTTTGTTCTGACTTCCACTCTCCAAACCAGCAGTGTTACTGTATGTCTGCAAAGACACTGCATGTCCCTCCCATCCTTCAGTGCAGCCATGGATCTGTGGTGATAAGGCTGCACACCCCATTGACATGGAGTCAGCATGCTAGGCAGTGTATAACACTAACTTGCACTCACAGGCACATACTACAGCAGAGCTACATCATGTGAGCACTCTTTGCACTCCCCAAATTTCACTCTCAAACACTCACCATAACATCAGGAGCACCAAATAGCCTCCCGTAGTGTGTAAGCACCTCGTCCACCAGGACCTCCAGCTCCTCTGTGGTGAAGGGACGGGCCCTGATGTTCTCAGTTCTCGCCATCACTGGGTCCAGGAGACAGGAACAGCAGCAGTTGGGGATGAAGAATGGCAGGCAGCAGTGTCTGGATGCAGTGGAAATGTGTGGCTCCCTCACAGACATATATAGCCCCTTGGGGTTGTTTCAGTGGTACTCAGCTGCTGCAATTGGTGTTCCAGATCAGCTTTGTTCAAATGTAACCAATGACCGGCCCCGCGGTAGGAGAGCACGCCTACCGTGATTTTCAAAAGTGTATTCCACGAGCGCGATTGCGGTTCCCATTGGCTGAATGGGCATGGGCAATGGCGGTGTCACACCGCGGTGCCCAGGCGGTCGCTACCACAATCATGCATCTTACAATTGTATCCAATGACCGGCCCCGCGGTAGTGGAGCACGCCTACCGCGATTTTCAAAAGTGTATTCCACTAGCGCGATTGCGGTTCCCATTGGCTGAATGGGCATGGGCAATGGCGGTGTCACACCGCGGGGCCCAGGCGGTCGCTACCGTGATTTGGCATCTTTACATTGGTGCCAATGACCGTGATTGCGGTGGCGGTGCACGCTTAGGGCATCTATGGACACATCATGCTGTAGCAATGGCAATGGCCAGTTCTCATCATTGAACACTCCACACTTACAATGAGTCATGCCACCAGATTGTTAAATTGAATGCTAGTGTGACATTCTACTCACTGATGTCTACACATGCCATGTCAGTGCACTGGAGTACATGCATTGGCATGTAGTCCCTCACATGTCACTGATGATGTTGTTGTGCATGTACACAGATCTGTTGTGTGATGTACTCTCAAATATGGAAACATGTCAATGTGTGAGATGGCTAAGCAGCACACAGTAATGATGGACTGACTACTTAATGTGCCTACTTCACTGTGTAGATTGCTGAACTCATGTTGATACTTGATCTTTATGCACACACTGTGCTCATTGTGTCGTTAATGTGTGCCCAGTCCGACTCACGCAAGAAGGTGTGGCAGGTACAGCAGCTACGTAGGAGACAGCAGTGTTGGTGTTTCAGACATGTGCTGTGTCAAGTACTCTCAGGGCTGGTGACACAAGATGTCAGAATGTCCCATTTCACATTCACATAGTCCGAATCTGTCTCGGGTGCACTCAGTTTGTACATACTGATCACGTGTACAACTACTTGGGGTCAAGTTGTCTCTGCATGTGACTTGTGCTGTAAGCTGGTGTGTCAGGCCAGTCATCGTTGGCGCTGTGTCAGTCAAAATGTCAGATGTTGGACACATCTCATGGGTGAATTGAATTGACAAGTGTCCCCTTTTATCTCATTTAGGAGGCAACCAAATGTGCACCGGCCATTCACCTTGCTGGCGGACATGGAGGATGTGGACATCATCCGTAAGTTCCGTTTGGATCGGCAAAACCTCCAAGACCTATGTGCTCAGTTGGAGCCCCATCTGAGGCCTCGCAGGACATATCCAACTGCTGTGTCACCAACAAGTAAGGTGATGGCGGCCCTGCATTTCCTTGCAACTGGCTCGTTCCAGTACACGGTGGCCAGTGCAGGTGGGATGTCGCAGGCAATGTTCAGCATGGTGCTACGGGATGTCCTGTCCGCTATGATGGTATACAAGGACACTTACATCCATTTTCCACAGAGACAGGAATTGGCAGCTGGGAAGGCTGATTTCTATGACCTTGCCCACATCCCTGATGTTGTTGGTGCCATTGACTGCACCCATGTTGGACTGGTTCCGCCACAGGCATGGGAGCACATCTACAGGAATAGGAAGCATTCCCATTCCATTAATGTGCAGGTTGTATGCCAGGCAGATATGATCATCTCACATGTCTGTGCCAGATTCCCTGGCTCAGCCCACGACTCCTACATCCTGCGTAACAGCATCGTACCACAGATGATGGCAAATCTGCATCCTGACCGTGCGTGGCTTGTAGGTGAGTTAGCTGAGTCAAGTATTGTGCTGTATGTGTGACATGCTGTCCGCAGCTACAGTCATTTTACTAAATTGTTCTGTGTATCTGGCACCTAGGTGACTCTGCATATCCCAACCGGCCTTGGTTGCTGAGCCCACTGCGGAATCCCAGGACCCAGGGGGAAGTCAGCTACAATGAGGTTCATGGTAGGACACGTTGTGTGGTGGAGCGTACTTTTGGGCTTCTGAAATCTCGGTTTCGGTGCCTGGACAGGACCGGAGGCGCACTGATGTACTCTCCCCAAAAGGTGTGCCAGATAATTGTTGCATGCTGCATGCTCCACAACCTGGCCTTGCGCAAGGAGATCCCCCTGCTCCTGGACGATGATGTGCCGCAGATGCCCCCCTGCAAGCCCACACGTGTCCAGTGACGAGGATAGTGGAGAGGAGGAAGGTGTCGACCTGCGCCAACAGCTCATCAACCGCTACTTCCCTTGAGTGTGAGTAACATTGTACAACAGTGCCATTGCCTGCTGTCTTTGACGGTGGTGATGAAGCCGAGAGGAGCTTTTTGACTGCTGCATGTTGTTGGCTCTGTGCTGATGTGTGTGGCACAGTGTAGTCCTGACCAGCTACATGATGTCTATGTTGAGATTGTTTCTCCTTGTGATGTGTGCTGGTTTGTGTACCTTGATGACTGGTGTTGTGTACTGGCTGTGATGCCAACACCTGACGAGTAACTGTCGTTCTCTTGTGTCTCTCTAGGTCCCTTCAGACTCTCAATGCCTCGTCAAGATCTGAGCCACTGGTACATTGTGTTCTGACTCAACATTGTACATATTGTGATAAACATGGAGCTGACACAAAGACTTAGGTGTGTAAATAGTGTTTATTTACATTGAGTGGTTGTGACAGACAAGTGATGTTTCAAGAAATGGTGCTAAGTGAATCAATGAGTTGTCAGTGATGGCAAACAAGACAATAGAGTAGTCACCACATTGATGAGGTGACACAGTCCAACAGACATCTGCCATCAACATGGCAGTGTGGGTAAGGAGAATCAACAAAGTCAATGTCAAGGTGTACAGAGGTGCTATCATGGACGTCTCTTTGACTTCCGTTTGGCTGGTGCTTTGCCACTTGATCCTCCCGTGCTGTTTCTCGGCTGGCCCCTCTTGCGTTTTCCAGGGGGGGCTCCTGCTGCGGTGTCAGCGGTGTCTGAGGAGTCATCCTGTTGCTGCTCACCCCTCTCTGTGGCCACAGCTGGGCTGGTGGGGGATCACCCTGCGTGCCACTGGAGGGGGGTTGTCCCACAGGTCTGTCCCTCAGAACACCCACGAGCTGACCCAAGAGGTCCACGATTTGGCCCATACGCGTGTCTATGGACCTCAGCAGCAGGCAGAGCTCACGCGATTCTTCCAGAGCCTGGCCCATGTGTCCCTGGGCTTGTTCGTAGGCCCCAAGGACTCTGGCGATGATGTCCAGGGCTTCGGTCCCAGTGTCCTCTCGATTTTGTCCCGCAGTTGCCCTCCCACCTGCCCTGCTGCCCCGGACCTGTGGCGTTGCCACTCGACGCACCCGCAGACTCTCCCTGCCCTCCTCTGATTGTGTGATGGGGTTGGTAACCACTGAGGCAGGGCGAGTGTTGCAGGCAGCGGTGGTGGTTGGGGCCGCACAGGTCATTGAAGCAGGGGTCTGCGCGGTTGTTGTTTCTGGGGTGGTGGTGGTGGGGACAGTGGGGGCCTGGGACATGGTGCACCCTGGCAGACCAGACAGGCCAGGTCGGTGCTTCTCATCCGAGAAAATTAGGGAGTCTGCATTCGAGAGTCCATGTTCCGAGTGTGGAGACTGGTTCTGCAGGTTGGTGTTTTCTTCTGCAGCAGTGAGTTGTTGATCTCCTGTTGAACAGAGGTGAAATGGTCATTAAAGTGCACCCCACAAGCATGGTGTTAGATGTTTGGATGTTACATGTGTTACAACACAAAGTTTACATTGTTTTCACTTTGTATGGCTGCAAGGTACGGCACATCATACATTACTTGTCCATGGTGTGACATGTAAATAGGTACCATGTTCCACATGCAGATTGTGTGATTACAAGCACATGTCGTCATCTACCGACTTGCAGCCCATCAACTATATGTGATTTGTCTATTTTGTTTACTCTGCAATGAAGACGTTACATCGGAGCAAGAACTAGCCATTGTAATCTTCTCCATACCTTTGTGATATCATGTACTTTACTTTCTTTCAACAACTGACCATGCATGTTTTGTGTTCATATGGGCCTTCATGCTCTGCCACCATGGCACTTGCACATAGCATTCCGTGCTGGACATGATTGTGGCCGGAATTTCTTCACAATGTTGGCTTGACGTTATGTTTCAGTGACAGTTACATACACTTGGCTGTCTGCATACAGGAAGTGTCTATTGGATGTATGCCATGTTGGGTGACATGTGAGGGGTGGTGTGGTCATGTGGCTCCATGCTTTGTGAGAGGATTGGCAGGGTGCATGCACTGTCTACCTACCTGTACTGTGACACAATTGAGGGGAATTGCTGCCACATGGTTGTGGGTGTGGGGAGTGCTCCATCCTGGTGAGCTCTGGGACAAGGGGGCCTGGTGGGAGTTGTAGTGCAGGCTTCCCAAACACAACCACCCCCTCCCTGTTGAGATGGCTACCTACCTGTTAGTTTGATGAGGGGAATGCAATATCTGCCACTTGCTTCTGGGTGGGGTGTGGGGAGTGCTCCATCCTGGTGAGCTTTGGGATAAGGGGGCCTGGTGGGAGTTGTAGTGCAGGCTTCCCAAACACAACCACCCCCTCCCTGTTAAGATGGCTACCTACCTGTTAGGTGAAGGTGGGCAATGCAATGGCTGACACATGCTTCTGGGTGGGGTGTGGGGAGTGCTCCATCCTGGTGAGCTTTGGGACAAGAGGGCCTGGTGGGAGTTGTAGTGCAGGCTTCCCAAACACAACCACCCCTCCCTGTTAAGGTGGCTACCTACCTGTTAGGTGAAGATGGGCAATGCAATGGCTGACACATGCTTCTGGGTGGGATGTGGGGAGTGCTCCATCCTGGTGAGCTTTGGGACAAGGGGGCCTGGTGGGAGTTGTAGTGCAGGCTTCCCAAACACAACCACCCCCTCCCTGTTAAGATGGCTACCTACCTGTTAGGTGAAGGTGGGCAATGCAATGGCTGACACATGCTTCTGGGTGGGGTGTGGTTAGTGCTCCATCCTGGTGAGCTTTGGGACAAGGGGGCCTGGTGGGAGTTGTAGTGCAGGCTTCCCAAACACAACCACCCCCTCCCTGTTAAGATGGCTACCTACCTGTTAGGTGAATGTGGGCAACGCAATGGCTGACACATGCTTCTAGGTGGGGTGTGAGGAGTGCTCCATCCTGGTGAGCTTTGGGACAAGGGAGCCTGGTGGGAGTTATAGTGCAGGCTTCCCAAACACAACCACCCCCTCCCTGTTGAGATGGCTACCTACCTGTTAGGTGAAGCTGGGCAACGCAATGGCTGACACATGCTTCTGGGTGGGGTGTGGGGAGTGCTCCATCCTGGTGAGCTTTGGGACAAGGGGGGCTGGTGGGAGTTGTAGTGCAGGCTTCCCAAACACAACCACCCCCTCCCTGTTAAGATGGCTACCTACCTGTTAGGTGAAGGTGGGCAATGCAATGGCTGACACATGCTTCTGGGTGGGGTGTGGGGAGTGCTCCATCCTGGTGAGCTTTGGGACAAGGGGGCCTGGTGGGAGTTGTAGTGCAGGCTTACCAAACACAACCACCCCCTCCCTGTTGAGATGGCTACCTACCTGTTAGTTTGATGAGGGGAATGCAATGTCTGCCACTTGCTTCTGGGTGGGGTGGGGGTGTGCTCCATCCTGGTGATATTTGGGACAAGGGGGCCTGGTGGGAGTTGTAGTGCAGGCTTCCAAAACACAACCACCCCCTCCCTGTTAAGATGGCTACCTACCTGTTAGGTGAAGGTGGGCAATGCAATGGCTGACACATGCTTCTGGGTGGGGTGTGGGGAGTGCTCCATCCTGGTGAGCTTTGGGATAAGGAGGCCTGGTGGAAGTTGTAGTGCAGGCTTCCCAAACACAACCACCCCCTCCCTGTTGAGATGGCTACCTACCTGTTAGTTTGATGTGGGGAATGCAATGTCTGCCACTTGCTTCGGGTGGGGTGGGGGAGTGCTTCATCCTGGTGATATTTGGGGCAAGGGGGCCTAGTGGAAGTTGTAGTGCTGGCTGCCTGTACACCTGCACCCATGCTAATATTGCTAGCTACCTTCGGGGTGAATAAGAGGGAGTGGATGTTGGAACTGTGAGACATGTGTTGGTGAGAGTGTGGTGCACATGCATGCATTTTGTCCTAGGAGGTGTAGCTTTGTAGTTGTGCAAGACAGTACATAGCAGTGTGATGGTAGACATTTGTTGGTACTTACCAGCCTCCACTCCCCCGGGTATTCCTGTGAGACTCTCTGGATGCAGTATGCAAAGCACCTTCTCCTCCCATGCCGTGAATGTTCGTAGTGGCATGGGAGGGCCACCACCAGTCCTCTGAGCCAGCTCACGGTTCTTGTTGTTCTTCTCTTTCACCTTGCTCTTGAGGTCATGCCACCGCCTCATGATCTCCTTCTTGGTGCGCGGGATGGTCCCTGTTGCATTGACCCTGTTGACTATCCTTGCCCACATTTGCGTTCTGGTGGCTAATGGTGTCTGTTCGACCAGGTTTCCAAACAAATGTGGTTCTACTCTGATTACCTCATCTACCATCACTGACAACTCATTGTCAGTGAATTTGGGCATTTTCGTCTGTGACATGGTGTGTGATGTGCAAATAGGTTAATGGTGCAGGTGTGGAGGAGGTGGTGGTGATGTGCGTGGTGTGTGTGTTGTTGTGTTGGTGTGATGTGTGCAGATTTGCCTATCCTTTGTGCTGAGGGGTTGGACCCTTCAGTTGTGGAGTAGTGCAAAGGATTGTGGTCAGGGAAGGGGCTGGTTTTATACTCAGCAATGTGGGTGTGTCAAAATGGTGTATTCCTGTCAAGTGTGTTGTGTGGGTTGACCTGGGATTTGTATTTTTTTGTTGCCATGGGGATGTGTCATTGGGGTGTGTTCGGTGTTTTTTGAGGCTGAGCCAGGTTAATTGCCACACTGGTATCCTTGTTGTGTGTTTTGTTGTCGTCCGCCATTGCTATTCCGGAGTGAGCGTGGCGGTTGGTATACAACCGCTCTTCCACCAGATCTCCCATTCATCGATGCTTGCTTTCACGCCGGTCGGAATGGTTGTGATCGCGGCGGTCGGAAAAGAGCTGATCGTTCCGCTGTCGCAGCAATGGTATCCTAATTCAACATGCGGTCACTCCGCTGGCTGTGCGGCGGTTTCGGGTGTTTCCGCTTCAGGACAGACCGCCGTGGACGGATTTTTACCTGCTCGGCATGCTCCCGGCGGGCTTTCGTGGATTCCGACTGCCGCGGTCAGATTTTTCTGGCGGTTCATCGTAATCTGACCGCCGGTTTTCCCGCGGTACATGCGGACGGTTAATTTCCGCTACCACGGCGGTCGGGGAGCTTTTCCGACCGCCATCGTAATCGGCCCCTAAGTTATATATTCTACCACAATATATCTCAGTAACTTAGTGGTATACAGCAGCAGAAGCCGTGAGAAGGATCTATGTGATTGACTAATCGCTGCCTTTACAAAATGTAAAAGATAGTCATGTAGTTTTCAGTACAGTTTTTTCTTAGATAAAGGTAAGTAGTTTGTTTTATTGTTGTTCCCTACTCATTTCCACTTTATTAAAGTGGTAAAATGTAGAGAAATGTATCTATATTTTTCTAGATATTTTTAAGACAGTTTATGGTCAAATGCATTTCTTTAAAGAAATTCAAGCAGCACCATCATTTTTAGGTATTACCGCAGTACTGCATAGACTTTTTGTAAAGTATTAAATAGGTTAAAAAAAATCAATGCAATACAATCCATTTGTAAAATATAGTGTAGTACAGTGTATTCTTAATTTTTAAACGTTTGTTTCAAGTATCGTGGTACTACGTACGTTTAAAAAAAATATATAGATGCCTATAAATAATTTTCCCTAGCTATTTCAATTTTAATAAAGTGTAACAGGTAGAGAAAAATATAAAACATAGGGGCATATTAGCAAGACCCACGTTAAAATTATCGCAGTTTTAGCGGCAGGAAACTGCCGCTAAAGCATGAGATTGGGCTTGCTAATATGTGTTATAGAATTCCAATAGAAGCCCAGGTTAGATGTGCAGGACATCTAACCTGGGCTTCTATTGGAATTCCATAACGCATATTAGCAAGCCCATTATCGCCGTTTTAGCGGCAGTTTCCTGCCGCTAAAACGGCGATAATTTTAACGATAATACTTTTCCTATATCTAAGGGCGTAATGCAGAACACAGCCTAAGTTACTTAAAACAACATGGCTGCCTTTAACTTTTGCAATGGCAGTTATTAGCCATTCACATAATGCCTTGTCTTTGCTATATACCACAGTACTTCAGCGAAATACCATGAGGTTTTGCGGAACTACCACAACAACAGATAGCTCTAATAATAATTTACACATCATAGTCTATATTTCTGCTAAATTTAATTGAAATACTTTCAGCCATTTTATGCGCCACATGTGAGAACAAAGGGGCAGATTTACAAGCCCCTTGCGCCACTTTTGCGTCACTTTTCCCATGTTAAAAATGACGCAAAAGTGGCGCAAGGGGCTTGTAAATCTGCCCCAAAGTCTATAGAAAATAAATTGTGCCAAAATCCTATGTGGGACCCCCCTCTTTTTGTTGCAACCCATTGACAAATCTCTGTGAAACTTTGCATCTTCTGCCAATGTAGGAAAAGAAACAGGTATGCAAAGTTTCAGATTTGTCAAACGAGCGCAAATTTTTTAGCCACCAAATCTCCAAGGAATTCCTATCTCTCGGAATCCTATCTATAACATTTAGGTGGCTACCTCCACTTTAGTATATATACATATATACATACATATATAAATATACACTCACACATGTTTTGACAATGTGAATAACGTGTTATTTGAGCAAATGTACTAATGTTCTTGTACTAATAACGCATGAATTACTAAAGTGCAGTGAACAATTCAAATTCCTTTGGCATGTATTACTACAGTGCAAATGTCTTTTTCCAGTTTATTTTGAGAGTAAAAATGATGTCACAACTAAGAACGCATTCTGAATGGAATCTGATATTTCTTCTACCTGAGCATGAGTCATATTGTAGTGAAAAAAAGAGTAACCACTTGCCTTAAACTTAGGTTTGACACAACCTGCACGAGAGAGGCTACACACCTGTTATGGGCTCTTCTTGCCATCTATTTGTGTTTGTACCTAAGTCGAATTTCATATGGTTTTCAGTGTAACGTCTAAGGCTTGGACAGCAAACCATGTCATCAGATGCAATTCGTTTTCACAAATTATGGTATTTGTAATTTCAATTTCTACACAACGGTTTGATCAGAATGCACCATTTGAGATTCAGTTCTCATTGTTCCAGTTAGAGTCAACGGGGTCCTCTGGACAGTCGGGTGTTGTTCCTGTGCTTTGGGAAACGAGCTAAGGAATGTGGGAATGCATGTGCATCAGTATCACTTTTGTATTACTTTTTTATTATGGAACCATTTTCTTAATAACTTACCAATTTAATTATGGTATAATAAAGTGTTTAGAGCAGACAAGTATTAATGGGAATGTGCTGTCTCTCAAATTCATTAAACTCTGACATGATGCTAAGGGGATTAATGAAGCTGACAGTGATTCACACCAAATGTGACATTTCAGAAATGTACTGTACACCATTAGCATACATTATCAGGTATAACACACTGCTCCACCAGAACAGTTAAATGCATTTTAATACATTGGCTTGATTTCCCTTCAAAAAGCACTGAGCAACACGAGTATAGACTTAAAAGTAGTCTTTGTTGAATATTAAATGTTTCTAACTATTTTTTTTAATATAACATTAATGCAGCATGTTAAGCAAGTTGTTGAAGTATGTGTCACCAGAGTCAGGATGTTGTAATTCAACCCCAGTAAAGGCGCTGTATGTGTTATTTGTAGTTATATGTCTTTGGAAGTGTAGCGTTCTCTGACTCAACATGCCAGATCAAATACATTGCAATGGTATTGGGTAATTTCTCAATGGTTCCAGACAATTTTGCAATAGTGTTAGGGAATTTTAAAGCAGCATTTGCAGAGACAAATTCAGCCAGCATTGACAAATCCAGTATGCCTCACCTTTAACAGGTGAATGCTTAAGTATTGGCATTGATATTTTGTTTATTTTATCGTTGTAACATGGCCATTGGCAATCCTGGAATGGTAAAATGTAAAAAGGTCTAAATGACAGCCTTGCATGAAGATGCATGTGTGGTGGCACCAGTGAGTATAGATGGCTATTTTGGAATATTTTCATGCCAAAGATGACACTTCAAATCTTTGTCCCAGAATCGCACTCTCCCCAGCAGCTCCACTGTGCTGTGTGTCGCCTGCCAGCCCCTCCGTTGCAGGGTTCGATTCCACCCTGATACTGGTCTCGTCTTCCTCTGCATTGTGCCTGATTGTGTTTAATTTCCACTGTTTTACTCTTTACTCTGCCTGATTGAGTTTAATTTTCACTGTTTACTCTGCCTGATTGTCTTTCATTTCCACTGTTCTACTCTGTGATCCTCTTGTATTTTGCCCCACCACTGTTGCCCTTTTCCCCCTTCTTCCTGCTGTTGTTTCCCCCGTTCCCGCTGCCGCGTCCACCCATGACCCCTCCCCCTGACCGCCCCACTCCCGCCTCCCAGTTACTCGTCCCTCCCCCCTCCCCTACATACTGGCGGCCGCTGCGCGGTCGCGCCGAAGGTGCGCCTAAGGCAAGCCGGTCTGCGCCCGTCCGCGACCAGCACCACGACCCCTGGTTCTCCTAGGCCTCACCGCTACGACTCAACCACCCTCCACGCACTGAACCCCGGAAGACACGCCGACTGCGCAAGATCCTCGCCGAACAACACCTACGGGCAGTTCTCGTGCCGACCCTGCCGCAAATCCTTCACCATCGACAGAGCCCCCGCGACCGCCGAAGGAACGCCCGATGCACACACCACCAAAACCCTGACTTGCATCCTGCTCAAAGTGCGCACCCTGCACCGACACGCCATTGAGATCTGGGACCTGCTCGACACCCTCTCGCCCGACGTCGCCTTCTTCACGGAAACCTGGACCAACGCCACCTCCGGTCCCGACCTCGCCACTGCCATCGCTGACGGCTACAAGATCCAGAGAAAGGACCATCTACACCGCCCAGGAGGAGGACTCGCCATTGCACACAAGACCCTCCTCCGCCTCTCCACATCCAGCATGAGTGACCCCCACTCCAACACAGAACACCTCCACTTCCAGATCCAGACAAGCTCCAGGACCACGCTGCGTGGCACCCTCATCTACAGACCGCCAGGACCTCACACCCACCACGCAACTACCATCGCCGAGCTCGCTGCACCCCACGCCATCACCTCCATGGACTACATTCTACTCGGTGACCTGAACTTCCACCTCGACAACGACAACAACCCCGACTCCACTGCTCTCCTCGCCAACCTCGCCAACCTAGGGTTGAAGCAGCTCGTCAACACGCCCACCCACAGAGTGGGTCACACCCTCAACCCCATCTTCGCGGAAGGAACAAACATCGGCTTCTGCCACACCACCCAGCCCCTCTGGACTGACCACCACTGCGTCCACTTCACCTTCAACACCACCACCGCACCCGAACCCGCCCTATGCCCGCCATGACGGAACTGGAGCAAGGTCACAGAGGAGCACCTCAACACCACCCTCCGTCAATACCCCCCCATCGCCGCAACCAAACACCAACGCTGCAGCCAGAGAATTTCACCGCTGGGTCTCCCGCTGCACCGACAAGCTCGCGCCCCCCGCCAAACAGCGCCCGCTGAAAGCCGCCTGGTTCACCAAAGAACTTCAAGAAGCCAGACGCTTCTGCAGACGCCTAGAGAAAACCTGGCGAAACCTGAAACCTACGGAAGCACGGAACGACCACAAGAGCGCCCTGAAGGAATACCACCAGTGCATAAGAGACACCAAACGGACCTTCATAAGAGACAAAGCCCAGACCAACGCGACCAATGCCAAGGAACTGTTCAACGTCATACAGCAGCTCGCAAAACCCACCTGTGAAGCCACGGACGTCACACCTTCCCAGGAACTCTGCGACAAGCTCAGCTCCTACTTCCATCTGAAGATCAAGGCCCTCTACGACAACTTCAGCGAACCAACGAGGAGCACCACCCACCTACCCACCGCCGCCGATAAGCCGACCATCACGTCCTGGTATCCCGCTACCGTCAAACTCATCACAGCGATCATGAAGAAAACCCACTCAGGAGCCCCAACAGACCCCTGCCCACCACACATCTTCCACAGGGCCGCCACCGTCATCACACCCGAACTAGGACACACCATCCATGCCTCCCTCAGATCAGGCATCTGCCCAGACGACTGGAAACGGGCGGAAGTAAAACCCCTCCTCAAGAAACCATCGGCCGACCCAACGGACCTGAAAAACTACCGGCCCATCTCTCTCCTCCCCTTTGCGGCCAAAGTCACTGAGAGACTCGTAAACGCCCAGCTGACCGCCTTCATAGAAGAGAACTCCATCCTGGACGCTTCCCAGTCTGGATTCCGCAGCAACCACAGCACCGAGACCGCCCTCCTCACCGTCATTGACGACATCCGCATGCTACTCGACCAGGGACACACCACGGCCCTCATCCTTCTAGACCTCTCCGCAGCCTTCAACACCATTTCACATCGCACTCTCGCAGCCAGACTGCACGATGCAGAAATTCAAGGAGCCGCCCTCGACTGGATCCAATCCTTCCTCTCCGGCAGAACCCAGAGGATCTGACTCCCTCCCTTCCTCTCCAAACCCACGGAAATCAACTGCGGAGTACCCCAGGGATCATCACTCAGCCCCACGCTCTTCAACATCTACATGGCCCCCCTCGCCGCCATCGTCAGACAGCATGGGCTCAGCATCGTATCCTACACTGACGACACCCAGCTCATCCTCTCGCTCACGAAGAATCCCGAAGACACCAGACTCTGTTTCCAGGAAGGCATGAAGAACGTGGCAGCCTGGATGAAGGACAGCTGCCTGAAGCTAAACTCAGAGAAGACCGAGGTCCTCATCCTCGGTCCCTGCACCTCCGCCTGGGACAACACTTGGTGGCCCTCTGCCCTTGGGAGCCCACCCACCCCTACAGACCACGCTCAGAACCTCGGCATCATCCTTGACTCCTCCCTCTCCATGAACCGCCAGATCAACAACGTCGCCTCCACTAGTTTCAACTGCCTTCGCATCCTCCGTAAGACCTTCAAGTGGATCCCCCCCGACTGCAGACGGACCGTCACCCACGCACTCATTACCAGCAGACTGGACTATGGCAACGCCCTCTACGCCGGAATCAACAAAACTCTTCTGCACAGACTCCAAACCATCCAGAACGCCGCAGCCAGACTCGTCCTCGGGACACCGCGCCATGAGCACTTGACCCAATACCTACGAGGCCTCCACTGGCTCCCTGTCGAGAAGAGGGTCACCTTCAAACTCCTCGCCCACGCCTACAAATCCCTCCACAACATCGGACCCAAATACCTCAACGAGAGAGTATCCTTCCACGTACCCAAGAGGAACCTCCGCTCCGCCGTCCTCGCCCTGGCAGAGGTCCCCCGCATCCGCAGAAACAGAACCGGCGGGAGAGCTTTCTCCTACATCGCAGCCAAAACCTGGAACGAACTCCCTCTGAACATCAGGCGCTCCCCGACCCTGCACACGTTCAGGAAGGACCTCAAGACCTGGCTCTTCGACTGATCCGGAGCCGCCCCTCCCCCCCCCACCAGCGCCTTGAGACCCTCACGGGTGAGTAGCGCGCTATATAAACCCCTGATTGATTGATTGATCGCATTGGATTCACCAGTAGTATTTAGGCCGGATCCACGAGCTTCAGTGGCATATGAACTGAACTGTCATCAAAGAGCTGCATGCAAACTGCATGGTATGGGTTAGAAAGTTATGTGTTTTTCCCTCAGTCTTACATTACCCTAATGTTGCTAAAAGGTTTGTTTGGGTAGAAAAACATTCTTAATAGTAAAACCAAGCCCAGCCACTGTGGTACGTTTTGAATCCTGAGTTTGTGCTTCTCCAGACCAAACACTCTTCAAATATAGTGCTTACTAGTATGGGTAGCATGTGATTCCTATGCCTTGTAATCCTCATTGTCTCATGTGACATTACCTATTGACTGATTTACACACGTATGATTTATTGCCTCTGTATAATGTGTGTCTGTGATGAAAAGCGCTCTGACATCCTACACTGGTATGAGTAGCGCTACAAAATAAAATAAATGAAATGTATGTGAGAGAGGGGCTATGGATATATGGAGAGATGAGGGGCACTGTTGGAGGGTAGTAGTGAGGGAATCCGTGGAGAAGGACGTCTTGGGGGTTTGCCAAAAACAATTGTCGCACTGGGGACCACCATCGCCAAAGCCAGCCCTGCCAATGTTCATATGGCTCTGCCACATTCCACCGTATGCCACACTTGCCTCTTCCCGATAACAAGACTCTGGGCTGGTTCAGAAAAAATGTTATGTCAGTTTTGTAACTGCTTCATTGGATAGTTCATTCTTGGATACAACAGAGACAGAAAGCACATAGGGTTGCTCACAGTCACACAGTGTCTATTCTTCAGTTGGGATTGGAACCCTAGTGTTCTCTATTTCCAGAACAAAAATTCAGATCACTCAGATGTTCTGCCAGACACAGGTTGGAGTGTGGCAAGTAGTGGACTTGTGATAAGGTGGGCTGGGGTGGAGCTGGAGAGGATGGCTGTAGATGGAGCTTGTCAGGTTCAACAGATCACATTGTAGCTATCTCCCTGCTCATTTGAAAAATTAGAAAGCAATTTCCAACAAAGCTTAAAGTACAATTTTGAATAAAAAAGATATGCTTTAACTACAATCTGAAACACATTAATGTTCATAATCTCAAGCAAAAGTAAAGGCAACATTTTCAGAATTATTGCCATCCACTTGACCTCTGCTGCTAGGGTAGAAATTACATAATTTCGAGTGATGGGGTATTGCAGAGGACTGAAGGCTGGGTCAGAGATTTCATATAGTCAAGTCTCTATAGCACAGTATCCGGACTCACACCTTTGACAGTAAAGCGATCTCTTGGCCTCAGCCAAAGCAAGGTCTCTGGACAAAGCAACGAACAGGGACAGGGAGTTGGCGGGACATTGGGCACAGTACATGGCAAAGAGGTTCAATGAGGTGGGGAAATAATCACTGCCATAAAAGGTGCAGTGAAGCCAGGTCATTTTGGCCTACAGAGAAACTGGGAGATGTCTTGACAAACCAGTGCCTATGAAAGGAAAAAGGGGAAAGTAGTCTTTAAACCCCACCTCTAACGCATTTGATCTTCCGGCCTAGCCTTGAATATCTCGATTTCAAAGTAGTCCAACTAATCGAATCTCCAACTTTGTCACTGAGTACTACAAAATCAATTACTATTGTTTGCATCGTAAATTAAAATATATACATTATGGAAATCGCCACAGCTTCAAAGCCAGCTATAGGGCAGACAAGACAGGGGGCTTTCTAGGGGCGACTGGAAGACAGCAGTCTGCTTGGTGGGCTGAGGGCTGTGGGTCTGAAATAAATACTAACTAGGCATTGACTAAAAGAATTGTTTGGCAAGTCGGGCGGAAATAATTACAAACCTCACTCCTTCATATGCAAAACAGAAAGATGCAAAATTGGGAATTATGGAATTTAGGTAATTGTATCTATGCAATGGAAGAGATTCATGTGAAGTGGCATGTATTGTGGTCGGTGTCTATCATACCTCTGTGGTTACAGTGTATATAGTATGAGACTGGTGAGTGTGGATTGTTCATGGGTTTGTGCATGTGTCTCTGTGTGTGGTTGGGATGTGTTCGCATGTGTGTGGTATGGTATGTGTTTCTGGGTTGGTGCATGTCTCTGGTTGGGTTTGTGTGGTATGTGGTTATTTCTTATTTACTTTATACTTTATTTCAAGTTTGATGTATTGAACTTTTTTTCGCTAGATTCCTTTACTCTGGTCCTTTCCTTCATGATTGCTCTGTCCTGCTGTTCAGCATGGGAGGCTCTAATAGTGAAAGAACGAGCAAAAAGGAAATGTATGTAAGCAGAGTATATAAATGGCAAAAGAGGTGTATGCGTCTAGAAGTGGTTTTTATGCAGCATCATGGAGCTCTGTCCCAGCTCTAAAAGCTCAATATTTACATCACTGTTGTGCTTCAGGTCCACTGGCGGCCCTCGCGGGGCAGCACCTGCAGCCCGTGTTGCACCTCTGTTTCCTTTCTCTGTGGCAGTGAGACACGCCTCACTGATGCTATTCCCTTTGTTTTAAAAACAAGGCCTTTGGTTAACCACGATGTGTTAATGTTAGCCTATTAGCAATGAGATGCTCATATCTGCATTTGAAATACTGTCCATGCTCTCTAACTCATTGGCCTGTTTGACCCATGATTGCATACAAGAAAAAAAAGCAGAAAGCAGAGAAATACATTTTATTTTGCATTTCCTAAGTCTGCCAGTAGGCACTATAACATGTGATACCATCACCCTTCCCCAGCTTTTAGCCAACAGCATGTTGTATTGTGGGGCTTGCAGTTTTACCTTTTGTTATGCGCTCAGAACATCAGCTTGCTGGTGCCTTAAATACCATATTTGGGCAAAGGTCATATAAATCACATGGAGCCACCTTTCGGCCATGCTTTAAAATTTCACAAAGGAAGGGGTGTGACCAACAAGGCAGACATGTGAGACACGTTTTCTAGTCTCTGCGTCCCTGCCACCCAATTAGCATGCTTTAGCACCCTTCCTGCCGGCTTTGCCTGGTTCCCTCAGATGGCAGAAGTCATCAACTACTGACAGATGCACTTGGCAATGCAGCAGATTCCTTATACGGCTCTGAACTGCAACTGAGGATCGCAGCCTGGAGGGCTGAACAGCCGCTCCTAGAGGCAAGGTAGAAGATGCGAAAGTGAAGTGCGGCCCTTGAGTCTGTCCTGAGTCGTATCCCTACTGCGGCCCCTAGCCAGTGGCCTCGAAGCACTGTCAGGCTGGGCTGTGTGGTTCCCCTGGGGATGAGAGGTGAGCCCACTACTGCTGCCACCATCTTTTAGCGACTTCGGGGAGCCTGCGGCCAATCCTGGGCCTATTGGAGTGGAGCCAGGGGACAGTTCCTGCGCTGAGGCCTTGGGGGCCTTCATAGTTCACCAGCGGGGGAAGTGGAGATCGGGGCCCATCCAGTGCTGTCTCACATAGGGGCCCTCTATGGCCCAGGGACTGGAAAGTGGTGTGTGGCTTGGCGGCCCCTTCATACTTGCTTGCCTGGCATTAACTGCGTCCATCGGTGGACAGAGACGACCACAACATGACGACAAGTGGCGGCCCAGCAGTTCCATCCCGTGAACCTGGCACCTGGAGGGATCCAACTCCACAGCCTGCAGCACCTGCACAGGTGGGGCCATGACTACATGGCCCTCAGGCCCAGCTAATGGTAGCTGGGGTGGGTGCTGTGTCCTGTGGCCCTCTCTTAATGGGCAGGGGGAGGCAGGAATCTATGCTCCCCCTTTCCTTAAGCCATGCAGAGGACAAGGATGTGAGCTTCAGTGGGTGTACCTGTGGGCTCGGTGGGGGTCCGCCCAGAGACTGTGGTCCTCTTGCCTGCTTGCTGCCACCTACTTACTTAACTGGTCATTGACTTTGCAGGCATCATTTCTCTTGTCCTGGGTCTACCTCGATGGACTCTCTGATAAGAGTGGCGGCCCCTCCTTGCTCCTTGAGTTGGCCAATCTGGGACCCTCTTGAATACTGCTGTGGGCATTCCTCCCAGAAACACGCTGTTGTTCAGACACGCCCCACCCTCAAACTCTATCCCAAGAGCAAATTACTAGCATGTCTGCAGTCAGGTCAAAAAAAGGATTGCTCTCTCAAGGATATGTTAACGAAGCCTGCGGGGCATGCAGTTAGTAATAATCCACCTACGCCTGATATGGACCATCTCTCCAAGCCTAAGGACCCAGAAGGACCAGTGATGAGGTATTTATTGGAGGCACTTTTCTTGTTCCTCTGAGGCAACTTCCAGATGGTGAATAGGGGCTTTCAGCTGACCCGTGTGAGGTCCGCTGAGACTTAGAGGAAGTGGGGGATAGGGTGTCTGCCATGGAGGAACGGGAGTCTGGATGAGACGAAGATGAGGAGTGGCTCGAACAAGAAGTTCTCTGCCTGAAGGATCAGCACCTCGATCTCCAAGCTCACGCCTAGGATTTGGAAAACCGTTATCGGGCTAATATGTGCATTTCTGGGGAGTCCCGACCCATGCAGAGGGGGCTGACCTATAAGAATATGTTGAGGCCCTCTTTCGGCATATCCTAGGAGTCTTGGAGGACACAGACATAAAACTCAACAGTATCCATTGCGTAGGTCCACCAAACCCAGACAACAGCCCTCCTTCTGACATTTTGACCAATAGAAGCTCCCCACAATATCCCTCAGATAAGGCTTGTAAGCACTCTCGATGGCAATGTATTAAGGGATCCTCTCTTGGCACGAAACCTGACCTTGCAACCATAGCTAAAGAGAGAAAATTAGTCCTTAAGACATTATCAGGAGACACTGAGATGCCTGATGTGTCTTGAGGTCAAGGGAACTCTTCCATCACACATTTGCTCTTCTAGGCAAGGGGGTACCATGAGACGGAGGCTGGAGCATGCCATAGGTATTTGTCAGCTCCACTATTCCCTCCCTTTTTGGGACGATGCTTTCACATTTGACCAGGAAATATTGCTTCCTCGCCTGCTGGTGCATGTTCTCTGAACTGCATCACTCCATGACGGACTTTAGTTGTTGTCTTTTTTGTAGTTTGCTCATGTTTGTTCTGATGTTACTTTTTACAGGGATTTCTCCTTTTTTGTGCTCCTCCGTATAGGCCCTCTTCTGGGCCCTCAAATGGCTGATTACTGGGCTCACCTCTATAAAGGATGTTCCTCAGGGGTACCTTTAGCCTCCAGGGTCGGGATGACTACACAGCTCCTCCTCCCCGACCCTACATTCCAAACCTTAGGGTTCTTAGCCTCAATGTCCGGGGTCTAAATGCAGTGCTTTCACACCTAGAATGATGTCTTGATGGTTCCCTCATCAGCTCTATCTTCGGGTTCCTCTAAGAATGGGGGGTGGCCATTCTCTTCTCCCCATGTTCAGAGGAGCGGTTCTGACTACCGTTACCAAGGTAAAGGGATGTCTCCTCACAGTCCAACTTAAACTGGGCACTTTCTGTTTCACCCTGGTAAATATATATGTCCCAAATGACCACCAGGAATCCTTTGTTTTAAACTCCTTAATGACCGCCCTTAAAACTCCTGATGCTTCCATTCCGATAGGAGGAGGGGACATGAATTTGGTAATGGATGCTGATCTCTACCATTCTGGACAACGACCCAGTCAAACGGGCACCTTCTCGATTTCAGGCTTATAGTGGATGGCAGATTGTGGACTGCAAGATGTTTGGTGTCAACTTCACCCATCGACTAGGGGCTATACATTCTACACTGTGGCACACAAAACATATGCACATATTGACCATTTCCTAACAACCAGACTCTTGCAGCCCTTATCACAGAAGCAGTCATTGCTCCCTGGTCGCTCTAGGATCATAACACCCCTCTCAATATCTATCCAGCTAGATGTCACTTTTCCATGGTCCTCACACTGGCAACTTAGAGATTTTTGCTGCAGTTCCCCGCCACAGTAAAATCTCTTTTTAAGACCCTGATAAACTACCTTTGCGCCAACGAATCTGGGGAGTCGTCAATTTGGGAAGTCTTGAAATTGGAACAGAGGGGAGAACTCATAGCCATCTCTCTAGCCGAAAACCCCAGATGCCGGCACAAACGACAACTTCTAGAATAGTTGTTCATGGAGCTAGAGGCTATCCACAAGTGGACAGGAGCCCCCAGAATACAGCAGGAACTGGAAAAATTGTGGCTCCTTCTTAAATGCCTTGACCTTGATAGGGCAGAATATGCACTGCTACGTCTCAAGCATAAATTCTAGCTTTGCATTAATCACTGCGGGCATATGCTCACACACCACCTCCATATCAAAATCCATTCGGGGACTGTGAAGGTGATCCGCACTAATTTCTCTGCGGATGCCCGCTTCACTGTGGAGATCACCTCAGCTTTACAGGCTTTTTATGGTTCCCTGTATTCTACCTCCGATGGCCCTCCGGGGGAGTGGGACCTTTCCACTTCCTTAATGGGATAGCTCTGACTCCCCTACCGGAGGCAGAGACTGCTGCGCTTGACCAACCCATACTTATAGATGAGGTGATCTCAGCGATCACTCGCCTAAAGACTCTGAAATCGCCGGGACCTGATAGCTTAACTGCCCATTTCTATTAAACCTTCTGTTAAGAGCTTGCCCCCCTATCAACACGTCTCTACAATTCATTTGCTGACTGTGGCTCCCTTACTGATTCCATGTTAGAAGCTTCTATCTCAGATAAATCCAAGCCGGGCATAGATCCTGCCCTCTGCGGATTGTATAAACCCATTTCCCTCCTCAACATAAATGCCAAGTTGTTCACTGGCATCTTGGCAAACTGTCTGAATCCACTCTTGCCCGGTCTTATTGATACAGACCAGGCAGGTTTTATCCTAGTGCAGCAATGTGGCAATTACTAAGCGTCTCATGCACCTTCTGGAAAAATCCACAGGTCACAGAAGGAAGCAGTGCTTCTCTCCATCGATGCCAAAAAGGACTGTCCACTGGCCCTACCTCTTCACGACCCTAAGAAAAGTTCAGCCTTGGCGACAATTTCGGTGTTCAGACAAAATATTGAGTCAATAGTATGACTGACACTAATATCGAGTTGGAAATATCGTGACACAGAAATATCATGAGCAAGAATATCGTAAACAAGAATATTGTTGTTAATGATATACATTTTTAATTGTTTTTGTGTATTGTAATATATAATTGCATATGTTTTAAAATGTTTATTTAATTATTGTTAGGCTTTTAATATGGTTTGTAAATTAATAGTAGTTTTTAAATTTCATGTAATAGTTTTTTGTTACTTTTAGTACGGTAGTGGGTTGTGAGGTTCATAGGGGAATAGGGTGGGACGTAAATTAATTAATAATAATTAATAACATTTTAAAATTAATATTAATTATTTAATTGATAATTGTTCATGCTAATTGTATGAATAATATTTTTAGTTTTTTAGTTTTAGGGGTGGGCTATGGGTTTTGTAGGTGTATAGGGTAGGAAGTAAATTAATTCTAATAAATTTTTAATTATTATCAATTATTTAAATGATAATTATCTATGTAAATAGTCAAATTATTATTTGTTTGCTTTCTAAGTTTGAGGTGTGGGTTCTGTGTTTTGTAGGGGTATGGGGTAGGAAGTTAGGTAATTAAAATGTATTAATTAATTTTTAATTATTTATAATTATTTAATTGATAATTATTTATGATAATTGTATAATTTTATTTTTTAAAGTTAAATTTAACGTGCAGGTTGTGGGTTTTTTATGTGTATAGGGTGACAAGTAAGATAGATAGATAATTTTTTATTGACAATTAATTAAAATCATTGCAATCATGCTAGGTTAAAATCAGTATAAAGTGCATTTTTTCCAGAGTTATAAAAAGATATATAACAGTTTATCATCCTATTTTTCTGGCGATTAAAAGAATTTAGACACCACTTTATCAACTACATGAACATAGGGATTAAAACCATTTACGCAGCATTCTGGATGGCAAGTAAATTAATTATAATTATTTAAAAAATATTTATCATTATACATAATTATATCATTGATAATTAACTATGTAAATTGTGTTAAATATATTTTTGGGGGTGTTTTTGGTTTTTATATGGGTAAAGGGTGTGTAGGAAATGATAATGATGAATAAATATTGTTAATTTTTAATAATTGTTTAAATTATGATGAATTATGTAAATATGTAATTTAAATATTGTTTAGGTTATATGTGTGAGTTGTATTTGTAGGGGTAATGGGTGGGAAGTTAATTAAGTATAATTACTTTATTCTTGGTTAATTAGTAATATTAATTGCTTAATTTATTATCAATAATGTAAATTATTTAATTAATGTTGTTGGGTTGTTTATTTTGTATGGATAAAGGATGGAAAGGTAATTAAATGTAATTGTTTTATTAGTAGATAATTTGTATTAATATTTTTATAGATATTTAATTATCTAAAATGTGTAAATATTATAAATTCAAATATACATTTTAGATGTGTGGTGTGTAGCTTGTAGAGGTATAGGGTAGAAAGACATGTAAGTAATAAGAAAATCAAAAAGAGTAAAAAAAATGTATTAACATTGTAATTTATTATTGTGTGTGTTAATTGTGTTATGCTTTTTAATTGTAAATAATATTGCGTTTATTGGTTGTTATTATTTTGGCAATCGATTTTGATAAAAAATTATATTTGTATTAATTTATAATATTTATTAAACATTGTAATAAATACTTAAGTTGTTAATTTTAAAAATATATAGATTTTTTATATTTAAATCTTTTATTTTTTGTTATTTGCTATGGTTTTGAAATTATTTATTTTTCTTGAAGTGAAATAGTCTGTTTCTAATGCCGCATAAAATGCAGTGGCAGTAGTGAATTTTACCCCTTCACAATCCTCCAACACTTTCCCTACTGTTACACTGACTGGAGTGGGAATAGTACATTTTACTCCTCCGCAATACAACACTTTCCCTACTGTTACACTGACTGGAGTGGGAATAGTAAATTTTACCTCTCCATAATCCAACACTTTCCTTATTGTTGTAGTGACAGGAGTGGGAATAGTACATATTTCCCCTCTAAAATGCAACACTTTCCCTACTGTTGCATTGACTAGCGTGGAAATAGTACATTTTACCCCTCCAAAATCCAACACTTTTCCTACTGTTATAAGGACTGGAGTGGGAATAGTAAATTTTACCTCTTCACAATCCAACACTTTCCCTACTGTTGAACTCATTGGAGTGGGAATAGTACATTTTACGCTTCCGCAATCCAAAACTTTCCCTACTGTAGTACTAAGTGGAGTGGGAAAAGCCACTTTTACCCCTCCAACATCCAACACTTTCCCTACTGTTGCGTTGACTCTAGTGGGACCTGTAAATTTTACATGTCAAGAGTTTGGGCATTCCGACATGAAAAGCCTGTCAGAAAGCAACTTTGGGAGCCCCTAGCAGGGCTCCTATGCCTCTGTGGCCTCTGGTTGGGACCTGGGGGGCAACTATAGTGCCCCCCTGTAAATCCCTGTACCATGTGGCAGGCACCATGAGGTGCCTGCCACACGGTGCAGATTTACACAAACTCCCATTTCTCTATGGGAGCTTGTGCTGCGGGTGGAAACCGCCAACAGTATAAGCTCCCATAGAGAAATGAGAGCTTGCGACCGCACCATGGGCCTCATTACGATGTTGGTTGAAAATCATTCTGACCAATTCCACAACGGAACCGTTTCTGACCGACTCGGGTTCTGGGAGTCCGACCGACCGATTACGATGTTTACTAACACCGTTCGGTCGGACTCCCATTGACTTCAATGGGAGCCTGTGTTTCGACCGACAGCACAGGCTCCCATTGAAAAAAGGGGTTGTTGTGGAGAACCTTGCACCCTGTTGTGGGCACCCCATGGTGCCTGCCACACTGTGCATGGTTGTAAAGATGGGTCCCATGGGTACCCCCTCAGGCCCCAACTAGAGGCCTCCAGGTGAAGGGGGCCCTGCTACAGGCCCCCAAAGTAATTTTTCGACAGCCGTTTTCATGTCGGACAGACTGATTCGGAAAGGCTGTCCAAATCTGACATCGTAATGGGTCGGTCTCAAATGCGGTCCGTAGAGTTGTACGATTTGGCTCCGACCGACTAAGAGTCTCCAAATGCCAGTCGGATCCGAGTCGGACAGACCGAACAGTTAATTACCATCAAAATCGGTTGGTTGGAAATGTTTCCGAGCCGGTCGGAAACATGGGTTCCGACTTGAGTTTGGAAAATCTGAATGCCGTTCGGAGCCTTTCCAACCGACATCATAATGAGGCCCTAAATATATACTATTTTGATTTTATTAGTATTAATATTTAATTTGATTAATGTTTATTATTTAAAGTTATATATATTTAAAAATCAATATTTTACACAACTATATTTAAGAAAACTATATTTTTTCGATAATTTTGTAATTTTAATTATAAGTATAGGGAGGCGATTTTTTTAAAATCAATATTTTTGACTCAATATTTTTGTAAGTAGATATTTTGTACTCGATATTTTGTCACTGAACCGACAAATTCAACAGATGGGGCAATTGCATATACAGCGCTCCCCGTGCTTCAGTGCTGGTCAATGGGGTTTCGTTCTCCACTTTCCCTATACTGCGGAGAACACACCAGGGTTGCTCCCTCTCCCCTCTGCTTTTCGCTCTCTACATGAAGCCCATGGCACAGCAGAGAAGGGAAAACCAGGACATCACGGGGATTCCTTTTGAGGGAGATCATCCCCTTCATAGCCTTTATACTGATGATGATATCCTATTGATGACTAACTGTTAGACCTGACATCATTGGCGTGGGTTTCCCCTGTATTTTTGCCTTGACCTCCCGTGTTTTTGGTGTGTGTTGGACTCCGTTTTGCTGGGAATCAAGAGGAACCTTTGCCAAGGAGAAGAGGCAGAGAAGCTGAGAAGGAATACTGCCCCTGTGCTGTTTGCTGTCTGGGGTTGGCCTGCAGTGGCTACTTGCTGCCAAGGAAAGGAGAAAAGGACTTTGCTGTGTCCCCTGCTTGAGGAAGATCTCCAAGGGCTTGATTTGAGCTTGCCTCCTGTTCTGAAGTCTCAGGTACACAAAGACTTCACCACCAGATCCCCTGAACTTTCTTGCTGGGAGTTCTGACCTGCTTAGAGGTGCCTCCTATTGTTTTGGACCTCTGGAGGCTGTTTGCCGCTGGGAGCTGGGAAAAGTAACGCAACTTCGAGAAGCAAGACGCTTCCACACCTATTTCCGACGAATCACCGAAGAAATCATCGCAGTGCCTGCCCGCGGCTTGAAAAATCGCTACACGCCGCATCAAGTGCACCGATCTCCGAAGTCCGACATCACCGCACCGATTTCGACGCAAGGCCTGCTGTGCGGCTGCAAGATTTCATGCATTGTTCCGGATCGTCGTATCGCATCGAGGTGCCAAGTTTGTCGCATCATTGGGGGACACAGTAAGAGACTGATGCATCACCTCCCTGCGCAATAAGAAACCAACGCATCACCTCCTCTCCGGTAAGGAACTGATGCATCACCTCCCATGCGCAGCAGTAAGGAACCAATGCATCACCTCCCCCAGAGCAAGGAACCGACACATCACCTTCCCTGCTGCCCTTTTTGTTTGTTTGTGTGACGCATCCAAGGTACTTTGAGTGAACAGTGTCGCATCTGCAATTTGCTTTGAACTGACCTATTTCTACCATCTGAAAGTCATATTTTATTACTGTATTGTGGATTTTTGTCGTTTGGTCTTGTTTTGGGTTAGATAAAGATTACTTATTTTTCTAAACTGGTGTGGTGTCCATTTGTAGTGTTTCCCCTGTATTACTGTATGTGTTCACAAATGCTTTACACGCTGCCTCTAAGATAAGCCTGCCTGCTCGTGCCAAGCTACCAAGGGGGTGAGCAGGGGTTACTTTAGAAGTGTATCCCCCTTACCCTGACTAGAAGCAAGTGTCGCTATTTGGACAAAGGTACCTACCTCTGCCAATTAGAGAGCCCCATTTCTAACACTAACCCATTGTACTCCCTGCCTACTCTGATCGAAGAACTCTGGCTCTTTGGAGCGGTCTCTGGTTTTAAGGTAAATCTACATAAATCTCAAATTCTAAACCTCTCAGTCACTCCTCCACACAAATGTACCCTGCACTCTCAGTTTCTCTTTGCCTTGGCAAAATACTCTATACCTTACTTCGGCATTAAACTGGCTCAGACCCACCCTAAGACCTTTGCTTTGAATTACTCTGACCTTCTCTCCCAGACCAATGGGACCCTTCCTTCTTGGAGCTGACTTCACCTCTCGCGTACAGGTCGAATAGCGGCAGTTAAAATGACTATTCTCCTACACATACTCTACATCTTACAGACATTTTCACTACCCCCCAACTCTCTTTGTTCCCTGCAATTGACTATTAATAACTTTTTATGGGACAGCAAGAAACCCTGACTCAACCAAAAGATACTATACCACCAGAAAGGAGATGGAGGACTGGCAGTCCCCTTAGTACTCCACTACTATCAGGCCGCACAGCTCCGCTTTCTGGTGGAGTGGAATCGCCTGCTCTCTGAAAGACATTGGACATTTATGGACCAGTCTGTGGCTGCCTCCAGAATTTGGAAAGAATTCTGGCTACTGCATAAATATAGAGCCTGGGGCCTCTACGCCTCACTAGTGATGAGCTTTCTTGTGGGACTCAGTAGCACTTCGGTTTGGCCTTACGACATTTCCTTCCCCAATGACACCATATTAGCTAACCATGACTTCCCTCCAGGTCAGGATCCTGAGGGCTTCATCGATCGTATGATGGTGGCTGCAAATGCATAGGTTCTCTCTTTGATCTAGATGGGATTATCCCTTATGACCAATTAAAAACTGATTATTCTTTGACTGTAGCGGACCACTATTCCTATTTACAGCTTCGCCACTGGGTGACATCATCAGAGTATAAACAAGGGGCATCCCGACCCATGGCTCCCTTAGAGAAATGGCTGCTTCTTAAAACAGATGATATATGCCTCATAACCAAATTATATGCTTTTGTGTCTAGGGAGGGTCCCACTATAAAGACCAAAGGGCAGGCACACTGGGAGGCGGAGATTGTGGGGGCCCTAACCACCAAAGAATGGGAGGACATCTTTTATAGAGGTCACCACAAGGCACACAAAATGGCTAGCATGGAGACTGCTTACAATATTGTTTCCTATTGGTACTTATCCCCTGCACTACCCCATAGGTGAAACCCGGGGCATTCCAGTGAATGCTGGCGGGGCTGTGAACTCACTGGGACTCTCCTTTATCTCCTATGGCACTGTCCAAAACTCAACCAATTTTGGGACCAGGTACTAACTGACATTGACACTGATTTCAATATTTCCATCCCTAGGTTCCCAACTTACTCTATTCTAGGATTATCGAATCCCTTGACCTACCCCCTCTGACCAAGGCAGACAAATGGCACTACTGCTGGGGGTGGTACAACAAGTGATGTCCATATCTGTAGATTCCAGAAGCATCTCCTATCCTGATATCTGTGCCCCTTTTATTCAGATCTTATCCTCTGAAGTTAGAGAATTAACATGTCCAACCTATCTATGGCTACTTCATCTAATCCCCCACAAAACCCCGAAGGTAGGCTAAAACACCATCGCCCACGCAGCTATACTTCCTTTTTTGTTACAGTATGGGTCAAGAGCACACAACTTGTGAGTATAAGACTAAAGTACAGAGGAGCAAGGGGGTGGGGGTTTGTTGGGGAGTTGTTTTTTTCTTTTTCTCTTATACATTTTCCTATTGCTGCTGGCCCCAGGGTTGTAGGTTGTCAGCTGTGTTCCATGCGTCGCATATTTCTTACAGCTGCTGGCCACTGGTTGTAGGCAAATAGCTGTGTAAAAGCTTTACAGGATTTAATAAACAGAATTGTTCCATAAAACGTTACAAAGTAGTTTAGTCTATTTAAATCTGCTTGTTTTACATGGGAGACATTGTTTACAATGAATGCGATACAACGCATTCCATTAAAAAGCAGTTGTTACAACGACCGCGTTGTTACACCGCAAACCATTACAACGCAAGTCGTTACAACGACTTGCTGTAGGGGTTGTTACAATTACTTGCTGTAGGGGGCAGAAGGGGTTGGATTTAAAATCCAACACCTTTCCTACTGTTGCACAGGCTGGAGTTGGAATAGTATATTATACTATTCCAACACCCCCTACAGCAAGCCGTTGTAACGACTTGCTTTGTAATGGTATTCGATGTAACAACGCTGTCGTTGTAACAACCGCTTTGTAATGGTATGCGATGTATCGCATGCATTGTAACGTCGCATATTCATTTTACATACAAAACCAATAGTAAACTGCTCATATATTTTGTGAGGATTCACTCTTTTTCACATCATATCTTAAAAACAGCATTGGCAACACAAATCGTTTTGTCTTTTGTTTAGTGAAAAGTTTTGTATGGAGTTTGACAACACAAAAAAGGTACATCTAGGAAAGCAACAGAGCAACCTTCCATAACATGAAGGATAGGTAAAGGGCAGGTGGCAGTAGCAGAAGGAGTATCTCCAAGTTCTCTCACACATAAAGAACAGGTACAGCACAGAGAGCTAACACGCTAAAGAGAGAGAGGGAGGAGTTAAAGGACTGCCATGTGCTCTTCGTGAACAGAAATAGACGTATAAGAAACACAAAACTGAAGGGAAAAAACAGCAAAACCACTTATGTAATTACCATACATTCTTCCTCTCATATAGGACGATGAGCCCTTCGCTATCTAGCGTGATTGGATTCTAGAAAAGCACCTGTTCATAGAGCTGTGATGCAGCTTGCTCTGCAGCTGGCTTGTTGACAATTCTCATTCAGAGGTTGCAAATTAAAACTTGCATTGGTATATTCATTGAGGCTGACACTGTCACTGTGGGTCTGATTTTTTTTTTTAAACATATCTTTATTGGTATTTATTATTCAGCATTGCAGTCATAAGAAGCTTGCATTTATAAAATTACATCCTTCAGTTAATCCGGTTCTTCACCAGTTAATATATGCATACTGCTTTCATATTTAACACATTCTAACAATTTTCCGAGATGGGTGGTCTACCATTCTCAGACTTAAACTTATATGTATTACTATTGGCAACGGATCTGTTTTGTTAGTTACACTGTTCTGATCCATAATGTACAAACCCAGTACACTATAAGATAATCCACCAAATAAGAAAGAACATAACATAAAACTTTTGCAGAAAAGGGGTGCAACAAGTCTGTTTCGATAACAAGTTAATCGAGCTTCGGCATTATGGGTAAACCTTTGTAGCATTCAGAGCGGGGTCCCTACTACCCAGATCACTCCATTAGACTCCACTGCTACCTGTGCCTCATCCCGCCTGATTCTCCCCAGGGTTCACATCACTGGACTTTTCCCATGTTATCATTACATCTCTCCATTGCCCAGCTATAGGGAGCTTCCTCTCTACCCTGGCCTCCTCCCATTGTAACACTATGCCTTCCGCCCCAGCCCACATGATGATGTCCTTATTCCAGGTGTCTAGTTGAGGCCCCCTCACGGACTTCCATTCCATCGCTACTCTGCGCTTAGCGAGGCCTAGAGCAAGGTCTATCAGTTTATTCCCTACTTTCCACTTGGGGGGCCTCGGGAAAAGTCCCAACACACATACCTGAACCGTTAGCTGTAGCACCCTATTTAGTACGCTTCTAATCTTGTCTAAAACAGCTTCCCAGAATATCAGCATATATTGGCAGCTCCAGACCATATGTCCAAAGTCCGCATCAGGGTGATTGCATCTCGGGCAGTGTCGCATCTCCCCCTGTATGTAACATTGAGTCGGTGAGGTGTTAGATATGTCATGTGTATGTAATTAAACTGGATGTACTTTAGGCGAGTATTCCTGGAGATCTTCTTGGGAGAAAGCAAGGCCTTACGCCACTCTGCATCAGTGAGCTTCCCTTCCCCAAGTCTATCCCATCTCTCATAAATCCCACTCAAGGGGCCGAGGGATGCTGCTACCAGCACAGCATAGAACCACTTCATTAAATGCCTAGCTGTGCCTAGGGTAAATAAGGCATGTAGCACCGGGTGAGTCTCTGGTTCCTCCCTCCCGTTATCCCAGAGCTGCACAAAAGTACGGGACAAGGCTTCATATTGTAAAAACTGACCTGGGGGTAATCCATTATCGGCTGCCAGATCCTCAAATGAAAACAGTGTCTTGTCTGAATAGCAATCCCCTACGCTATCTAGCCCTGCCTCCGCCCATTGTACCAATTGTTCACTTGTGAATACCGATTGGGGATCACCATGTGGCAGCCCAACCAGTGGTAGCACCGGCGTATATTTAGCAGGGCGAAGGCCCTTATTTTGACACCTTTTCCAGGCTTGCAATGCACTACATTGTAGTAGTGAGCAGTAAGGTGTATTTGTTGGCGGAATGAGCAGCTTGGCCATCAACAAGTTGGGATGGGATTCCAGATTGGTCAACCATGTACCTTCCTCATTCACCCCCTCTACCCATTGTGCCAACCATTGAAGTTGGGCCGCCAGCATGTAATGTTCGAAGTTTGGGACTCCCAGTCCCCCTTCTGCCATTGGACATTGCAGTGTCTTCAGGGACACCCCTGGGCGCCCGTCTCCCCACACCAAACCTCGCAAGAGGGTGTTCAAGAGGCGGAACCAGCTACTTGGCATCAGGACCGGCAAGTTTAGAAAAAAATACAACAGGCGGGGCAACATAACCATCTTGGACAAGGAAACCCTGGCCATTATGGGTAATTGAAGGGTATTCCAAAAGTGCACACAAGAGTGGAGGGAGCGCAGCTCTCTATTCAAGTTCCCTTCCTTCAAGTCATCCAATGAATGAAAAACATGAATGCCCAGGAATTAAAACGTGTCTTGAGCCCAATGTATGTTCACAGTCAAGGATTACGGCCTACTTATTGGACCCGCCTCAGGGAAAAGATAAGTTTTGGCTGTGTTGACTCGGAGGCCCGAATATAGTGCGAAACTGTCCAAAATCTGCAGTGCCTCGGAAGTGCCTGTATTGGCCTCTTACAGGTGAATTACAGATCATCCACGTATAAGGATATGTTATGTTGACGCCCTCCTATCGACAGTCCTATCCCCACCCCGCCCTGCCGGACCCTTTCCGCTAGTGGTTCTATAGCCAGAGCAAACAGTAAAGGGGAAAGTGGACACCCTTGGCGCATCCCCCGCGATATCTTATATTGCCTAGAGACCATCCTACCAGTTTTGACCCGAGCAGTGGGTGAGGTATATAAAAGCTGCACCCACTCTTCCCCCAGTCCCATACGAAGCATCACCTCAACCAAGTACTCCCAGCCAACTGTATCGAAGGCCTTTTCTAAGTCGACTGATAGTACTGCGGCCTGTCTTTTAGGAGGGGTGTCCATGTGATACAGGATAGAATAGAGTCTACGCAGATTGTATGAGGTACTGCGCGACGGGATGAAACCATTCTGGTCAGGATGTACTAGGGTTTGCATATACGGCAGAAGCCTACCCGCCAGTACCTTACTCAGTATTTTAAAGTCCAGATTAAGCATGGAGAGAAGTCTGTAATCTGTTACTCCGGTTACAGGCAGTTTATTCTTTGGAAGTGGGATCACCAATGCAGTCTGGGTAAACCCGGGTAACTCCCCAGATTCATATGACTCTGGGTACAGCTTAACTAGTCGAGGTACTAATGAGTCTGCATATTTTTGATAGAATTCTGCCGGTAGGCCATCAGCCCCCGGCGTTTTACCCGCCGCCAGCGCCATTATAGCCGCTCTGACTTCTTGCGGGTTTATAGGGTCCCCCAACTCTCTTGTGCCGAATCGCCCACTGTGCGGAGCGGTAGAGGGTCCTGAAAGTTCCTGACGCAAGGCAAATGTGCCCCCACTGGAGCAGTATATAGGCGTTCATAATAAGAATAAAATGCCTCGTTGATGCCTGCCGGGTCATGTATAACTTCCCCCGTATCCAATTTCAACTGCGTAATTGGCGCCCCACTCAGTTCAGGTTTAATTAATCTAGTTAAGAGGCGACCCGCCCAGCCTGCCTCCTTCTGAACTCTGTCCAGATACTCTTTATGGCTATAGCACCATAAGCGGCTGAGAGCTTTGTCATATCTTCCAGGGGCTTCTGATAAAGATATGCGGGCGGCTTTCCCCGTTCCCTGAGCGTTATTTAGCCTACGTAGGTCTTCCTCTAAGCCCATGATTTCCCGTTGAAGGTCCCTGTGTGCCCCAATCATTTGTCCCATGCAGTGGCCCCGTACTACCACCTTAAATGCCTCCCACTCCATCAGAGTGGAGGAGGCTGTGTGGGCATTAATGGGAAAATATGACTCAATAAGCGCCCGCAACGATTCACGGAAAGGTGCATCCTCTAGTGCAGAGGGGTTAAGTTTCCATGTCGGAATTGGGTGTCAACCCCCCGACGTTTGATGTGTCATTAACAGCGGGCTATGATCGGACAATGTGCGGCCTAGGTACTCGGTATGAAGTATAGTACAATTAAAGTCTGGAGAGCAAAGGAATGTATCGAGCCTGGTGTGTACCTGGTGAACTGGTGAGAAGAAAGAATATTTCCTATGTGCTGTGTGTTGCGTCCTCCAGGTGTCCTCCAAGCCCCAATGGGAAATCCAATTACGGAAACCAGCTGCCGTGCGATGTGGATGCGCTCCCTGCAGAGGAGGATGCGAGCGGTCCGCCGAGATATCTGCTACGCAGTTAAAATCCACACCCAGGACTGTAAATTCCGTTATGTGATTGGCTAATATAGGGGAAAAATTCTCAAGGAATCCCACTTGGTCTTGATTGGGAGCATAGATATTCCCCAAGGTCACTGCTTGACCGGCCAACTTCCCGGTGATTAGTAGGGTCTTTCATCCGTATCAAGGGACACTCTGTCTAGTGCAAAGGGGATCCCTGGCCTAATCCAGATCAGCACCCCCGAGCAAAAGCAGAGGCGGTGGTCGCAAATATTTGCCCTCTCCATTGTCGCTTCAGTTTCCCAGCCTCTTCTACATTCAAATGTGTTTCTTGGAGGTAAGCTATATGGACAACTCTGCGCCGTAAGTACGAATATATGGTGTGGTGCTTAGCCATGGACCCCATCCCCCTTATATTCCACGTTAGAAAACGTATCACGTTATGAGGTTGTGCCATTGTAGAAAGACGACCTTGGGTGTCCTCCCAGTGGGACCCCACCCCTGCCCCGCTCGTTCATTCCTGCACCACCACCCCCTCTGCAACATAAACAACTTACTAATCTAACAAAAAGACCCCCAAAATGGTCAACTACCCATCCCCAGGGCAGTCCGACAACAGTCGGCTGCCCAAACAGAGTTTGGAACATTATGCTCTTAAGTGAGGCTCCAATCTAGGGGGGCTCTCAATGGGGTGGCAAAGATAAAAACATTATACATGGCGCGTAGACCTCCTAGAGCGCGCCGGCCTTACTTTATAAAGCGCTGACCAGGACCTGGGACTGCAGATGATAAGCCTCCAATATTTCGGGGAACCTAACCCCCCCCGGTAACCCTCCCGATCTCCCTTCAATTCAGATGATCTCGTCTGCTGTATGTGGGGTTACCACCGGTAAATTCTTGCTGTCACTATGGGAGGAATCCGAGTCCTGATCCCCAGTTTCCTTTGAAGAGCGAGCTCCAGGTTCTGGAGATGTGATCCTGCCCGTCATGAGTGCCGCAACAGTCTGCAGCGCCTCTGCTCTCTCCTTCTCTGTTTGCGACGTGGTCGGTCTCTTAGCAAGACCCCTCCGGGTTCTTCGTCTAGCACACTTCCCAAGTTCTGCTGGTTTCTTGGCCATTGAATTGGAGGACCGGCCCTGGGGGGCACTCCCTTTGTATGACTCAATCCATTCCCAAGCATCTTTCGGATTGTCACAGTAGTGCGTGTTCCCATCTAGGATAATACGCAGCCGGGCTGGAAACATCAATGAGTACTGCAGGCCCTCTTGACCTCCATGAACGAGGCTCGTTTTCTCTGAACCTCTAGTGTGTAGTCAGGAAAGATGGATATTTTACTGTTGTCCAATATGTATGAGCCATCAGCACGCGCCCTTTGCAGAAGTAAATCTCTGTCACGGAAGTGCAAAAGTCTAGCCACTACCGGCTGCGGCGGCCTGCCCGGGGCCAGTGGTCTAGCCGGCACTCTGTGAGCCCTTTCCAAAGTGTAGAACGATGACAGGCCCTCCGGGTCTACGTTGGTATTAAGCCATTGTTCTGGGAAGGACACTATGTCGCCATCTTCTGCCCCCTCTGGAAGGCCCAGGACCCTGATATTGTTCTGTCTATTACGTCCTTCCGCGACTTCGGCCTTCCGCTCTAGCATGCCCACTAAGTCTGCCAAAAACCCCACCTGCACCTCCAATGACTTCTGCGCTGGTATCAGGACTGCAACATTAGATTCCGCCTCCTTCACTCTTTCAGATAGTTTCTTGTGCTCTTCCCACAATAATCCTAGGCCTGCCGCCACCGTGCTGATATCTTGATGAAGAGTGGCTTTAGTATCTGCAATGGCCTCCAGGATCCTGCTTAATTGTTGCTGCACCGACTCTTCCATCCCCGATTGGGGCTGGTCTTGCACAGTATCTTCCTGGTCCAGGGTGGCCCCTGTCTGACGACCTCTGGGTTTGCCCATTTCCACCACTGAGCCGGGCGGTGTCCCTCGAAGTACCCAGGGGAGAGGGGAAAAGGTTCTCACTTCACCACTCCACCCACTGCCGGGTCTGCTCCTAGATCATGTGCGGCAGCCTTGCTGATCTAGATAGCCCTCGCTCCGGACCCTGCACCACAGCTGCTCCATAATCTGCTCCGCTCAACTGCTGGGTCACGAGGATGTCACCACATACACCGACTCACCACACTATTCCTGTCTGGTGTGGGGCTGCCTCCGAAGTGCACTTTGTTAGTGGGCACAATAGCCCCAGTCGCTCCCATTGGCCAGCTCGCCCCTTCACGGTTTTTCGCTGGTCTGACCAGCTTCAGCACTGGCGGGACTGCCCAGCGATTCCCGATCACCAAAGATCCTGTGTAAGGCAGCAGACCGCAGCCCAGGGCGCACCCTCCTAGGCCCCGTGCTTTCCGCTCCTGGCCCGTACAGCGCAGGGGTAGTAGGCAGTACACCCACACCACGCTCCCTGGGTTCACTCACCACACGATATATTGGGCTGGCGAGTATTCAGATCACAGCCGCCATGCCAAGGATAGGTACAAGGGTCAGACCATCCACCACCGGCACACAGCAGCACTCCTTGGTCCAAAAGTTATTGAAGGCCTGTCCAATTGTGGCAGAACAAGGGTTCTCGAGGCGGGGCCCCTCTGAGTTCCGCTACCGGTAACTGGATTATCTCACGGCCCTCCGATCCCTGGGTCCGGGCCCCGATCCGACCCCCTGCTCCTTACTGTTCAGAGGGCACCTGCGAAGCACCTGGGGTCTCAGTGCCAGCACCACCGGCCCCAAAATGTCTGCCGCGGCCACCCTGCGATCGTTTTCAGCCTAATCCCTCGCAGATCCCGGGCCTCAAGGCTCACTCCCAGACTGCTGCTCACTACTGAGACGCCATCTTGAGGAAGCTCGGCCTCAGCCGACTCCTGGGGCAGAGCTCATCACCGCAGAGTTCCTATATGAGGCAGCAGGCCACAGCTCAGGGCGCCCCCTCCTGAACCCCACGCTTTCCACTACTGGCCCATACTGTGCCTAGGTAGCAGTCAGTATACCCACACCACACTCCCTGGGCCCGCTCTCCACACGCTGTACTGGGCTGGCGAGGAGCCAGGGCACAGCCGCCATGTCAAGGTCAGGCACAAGGGTCAGGCAGTCCACGGCCGGCTCGCAGCGGCCCTCCTTGGTCCCAAAATCCTTAAAGGTTCATCCAACTGCGGCAAGATAAGTGTTCCCAAACCGGGGCCCCTCTGTGTAACGTTATCGGTAACCAGGTTATCTCACAGCCCTCCGATCTCCGGGTCCGGGCCCCGATCCAACCCCCTGCTCCTTACTGTCCAGAGGGGGCCTGTGATATGCCCGAGGTCTCAGTGCCAGCACCACCAGCCTCTCCTTGTCCGCCACATATCTCTGCACTCGGTCACAGCTCGGCCCCTCGCAGGTCCTGGGCCTCGCTGCTCCCTCTCCGTCCGCTGCTCACTTCCGAGACGCTATCTTGAGGGCGCTCGACCTCCGCTGGCTCCCGGGGCAGAGCTCGCCCCCGTCACTTTAATGGGTGCTTGAGCCGACAGATGTAGCCCTGTTCCTCGGAGGAGTCACCGGACCAGTTTCGGCCCGCTCCCAGGTCCCAGCCGCCAGTAATTCACGACAATAAGATCGGGCCGGCGCTGAGCTCCGGGCTCACGCGTCCGCCATCTGCAGCTCCTTGGCCACGCCCCCCTGCACTGTGGGTCTGATAAGGCTTATTATATATAAAACCAGGGAGTGGAAATAAAATACAGGCCAATCTACCCCAGGTATTTGACAATACAACTTAAGCACCACCGATACAGTGGTACGTTGGGCACAAATAAGGCAGAAGACAGCTAGGGATGTCGTTCTGGTGTGTTGGAGCCCAGGGCTTCTTCGTTTCCCGTACCAGACTGCTGAGCACTCAGAGGTTATGTGGACCTGCTGATGGGGAGCACTACCGAACATTGGCGAACCAGGGTCTATGGCTATTCCTTGTTCATTCGCCACAGAATTTCAAGTCTTTCTTGAAGGCCAAGAGCTGGCCCACTATTTGCAATTCTGGGGGTAGCCCCCTTCATGGAAAATCAGTGTTAGAATATTTTTCATCTGCAACATATAAACAATGTCCCATACATATTGAAACTCTTTTTTTGGTAAAAGTGGTTTCACTTACCAAAAAAGGTAAACATCAGCCAGAGTCGTCTTAAGGATTTTGGCGGCCCAGGGAAAGAAAGATTTTGGGCCCCTTTTTCAGAACAAGAATTTTGTTTGCCCATTTTCTACTTATTCAAACCTCTTGATGCCAAACAATATTTAAGGTTGAGATACAGCAATAGACAGAAGTGATTTAGAGAAAAAGTTCACATTCACAGGGACTCCTGAGAAGGTGGGCTCTCTGGGCAATTGCCAACTTTGCCCATGCCTTAAAACATCTCTGACATCAGCAATATGGGGGTCCTTCAAGGAAGATGTATGTCTCAGAAAGAAATAAAGAATTTGAAAAGAACTGGAAACAAAGGGAGGGCCAGAGATGCGTAAAGAAGAAACTCAGGGCTAGATTCAAAAAGGTTTAGCGTCGGGTTAGCAATACTTTTTTTACGCTAACCCAACGCTGAACTTTTTGGGAGATTAACAAACCAACGCTAACTGGTATTAGCATAGGTTTGTATGGGAAAGTAACACAAAGCAGCGCAAAACGTTGCTTTGCATTACTTTGCATCAGAGAGGCATTACATGGGTGGTACATGGGCATTCCCATGCAACCACCCATGCTTTTTGATGCTAAACCCTATCTACTAACATGAGTAGACAGGGGTTAGCACCAAAGATTAACACAACTGGAAAGCAGGCATTAATTTGAGAAATGCTTTCATTTTTCAATTTATTCCGACTTTGTATGTGTGCTGCACTGTACAACACACATACAAAGTATGAAAAACTTTAAGGTGTCTCTAGCCATAGAATTTTGTACAGGAAGGCTAGCCTTCCTGTACAAAACCTATGGTAGACTCTGGCACGCACCCTAGCACTGGTGCTAAGGTGTGTGCCTGGTGCACGCCAGCTGAAATCAGCCCAGGTGCTAGGGAGAGTGGAGGAGAGAGCCATATCTCTGTGAATATGGTGCTCTCCTGCTCTCACCCTGTCACGCAACGCAGCACAGCACAGCATTTGTGCCTGCTGCGCTGCATTCCGTGATACCTTTCAGAATCTGGGCCGTAGTGTGAAAACAAGAGAACAAGAACAAAAAGTGAATGAAGAGTTGTTTGATGTGTGGGTTTTCAGCAAAAACTGCCTAGCAATAATTAATTACCAGCAGTAGAGATGTGTGTTATTTGTTTTGAAGACTGAATGGGTGCCCGTTCTAAAAGCATTGTTAAAACTATCCACAAGTACCTTCTCAGAAGGGTGAAAGAGACAGGAATATGTCTTCACAGCTTTGTGTATTGTAGAACTCTGTGGGGGATCAGGGGAGCACATCCCTGCGTGTTCTTGATGTATCACATGCAGCTATGTAAATGATCAGTCACCTCTCAGTTTTTTCAAACAGGTAAAACAGTATTTTTCTAAACCATAGTTGGAAGGTACTTTCAGATCAAGAGTCTGTCATTGCAAATGATGCCTAGATCCAAATATTCCGTGCTTGAGGATTCGCTTCACGCCAACAGCTGCTAACCAGCTCTTTGCCTGCCCAGTGCCCAGGGCTTGTCACTCTCCCTCCTTTTGCCCATTCTACACACACAAAATTATATCTGTTTTACTATCTCTATCCCATAATCTTTAACAACTATTAAAATAACCCAATCTCTCATATTGAAGATACCCTGCAGCATCTGCAGCTCCTCCGTTATGGTGGAGGAGTGTCGCCCCACTGCTGGAGCCAGCATAATGATAATAAAGCAATTCATAAAACTGCTTTATTATCATTTTATTTTACAATGCGGAGCTGCAGCCGAGTCCTGAGGGTGATGCCTGACAGCAGCAGGAGGAGTGGTGGGCACAGGGCACTGCAAGTGCGCAAGATGGTTCGGACGGCTGTCTTATCATGGCCAAACAGTCATGCGCACTTTCCTATCTCCATGCTATTGCATGGAGAGCAGCAGGCACAGGCTCCCAGTGCTTGCTGGACAGTAAAGCCAGCCTGCTCTGCCCAATCCCAGTGCTTCTCTCATGCTGGGTGATACCAGCATGAAAGCAATATCTGGATTGGCGCAAGGAAATCTGGGAGCCTGTGCACTGGGAGATGAAGAGCACAGAGGCGGAAAACCAGCAGGTAAGTTTTCTTTTTTTTCCTTGTAATATTGTCCCAGCGCTACCCCAGCACTTTTCCCTGCTAGAAGCTGCCACTGCCCTCCAGCAGAATCCCTTGCTAATGTAATTAGTTTACACCTGTTTCCTCTTTCTTGCACTTCGTTGCAACTGATCAGCCAGCTGGGACACACTGCAGCACATCCCATATCGCCACAGAGTGACCAACATCTTATATACATGACTACCATGGTGTATTTTATGCATTAATTCTTGAGCCAACTACCACAAAAGGCTCGGCGAGAGGATCCATAAGAGCACGAACTTACAAACAAAGACCTCAACACAGGTCAAGCAAAATGATGGATCGTCAGCTTTGCCTAATATGATAAAAGCTGAGAGACACCCTACATCACACAGCAAAGAGGTTCAGTTTTGTTAACATGACAAGAGCAGAGGGGCAGCACTGGAACACAGAGCAATCGCAAGAAGAGAGTCAGCACAATAGAGCATCATGGAAAGCTGGAAAGCAATGACTTCTGGAAGAAGTGGGATGGTACCTACTGGTCACCGTATTGTGGTTGTCAAGGTGCCATGTTTGTGTTTTGCCAACCAATAACGCAAATGAGCTTACACTTAGGAGAGTATTTCATGCTTGACAGAATAGCTATAGAATTAAGGGGCATATTATCAAGGCGGCGTTAATGAATTATCGCCGCTTTAGCGTCCGTTTTCGGACGAAAAGCGGCGATAATTTTATCGCCGAATTAACAAGGACACGCTAGCGCGTGATTCCTGACTTAGCGTCCGTTTTCTAACCCAGGTATCGCCATATTAGCAACGTGGGTTAGCGATATTTTAAATTGCGTTAAGTATGCCTTAACGCAGGAATTTAACGTCTGCTAAATTCCTGACTAAGGCATACCTAACATGGGGGTGGATTGTGTGGCTAAGACCACAGGCCCTATCACCAAGTATATCGCCGTTTTCCATGGGACATCGCTGGAAAACCAGCGATGTTCCATGGAAAACATCGTTATCACTGGAAAATTATCGCCTTTGCGCTAAGCGTTGTTAATACAGTGCTAGCATGGCGATAATTTCCAGCGATAGCCGGCGATAGGATTCCTCGCGCTAACAGCGGCAAGCGATAATTATCGCTGCCGCTTGATAATATGCCCCTACGTTTGCTCTGTGTGTGTATGTATGCTTCATTGTGTGAACAGCTGCAATCCAAGAGAGGAACCTTTGAACACATTATCAATTCGAACTGTACTAACAGACTGGGGATAATGTAGATATCCATAAAATACCATGCGTTGATGCAAACAATGATGGACAACCCCTGAAGAAAATGCATAAAGCTAGCTGAGCCATAGTAGTCAATGACTTAAAGAAACTGTTCAATCTGTATCTGTACATATGAGTATGTGTATGTTGTGTGTTGTGTGTGGTTTGCAGAGTGTGACAACATGATCTAAAGCTGTCTATAGGCAATACTTGAAAATGACAGCTCATATTTGCCAACACTTTGCATCGGGCTTGCATTACGTTTGTAATGAAAATCCACTGCAAAATGTTATAGGGGTATTTACTTTCCAAAACAAATAAGGATTTGTGTTGGAATGTTTGCCATAGTTTTGCAAGTACTTTGCCCTACTTTGAGTCAAGGTGTTTCCAAGGGGGGTACATGGGCACTCTCATGCAAACACCCATGGGTTTTGTCACAAATCCCTATCTACTAATATTGCTAGTGAGGATTTGTGCCAACGCCTTACATATCCTCAAGGCAGGCATAAAAGAGGCACAAAGTGGGAAAAGTATTAAAGCATAGTGTTTGTACTGGAATGCCCACCTCCAGTGCAAAACCTTTGCTTGACAGAAAGCACACACCCCTGCACTGTAGAGTGTGTGCATTAGCGCACGTCAGCCTAAAGTGCACCAAGACATGGAGAGAAGAAAACAGTGCCATATCTTAGCATATGTGGTGCTTTTCTGCTTTGTCCCTTCCATGCAGCGCAGCACAGCAACTTTGGTTACAGTGTAATATGAAATGTTAGTGAATCTGCCTGTCTTTTGCACAGCCAGACCAATGAAAAGAATACATTTTGAACAATCAGTCAACGCAAATACCAGTTCAAGACGGGTGCAATATTTCCTTGCACCTACATAAAAGTGCCTGTGGACAGTTCAATTTACTCAAGCTGCCCATAGGTATTTAATTAGTGAGTCCTTTGAGCAAGTGCCTTTTCAGATAGTTGTGAAGCTGTCCTTTAGCTTAACTGGGGGAGATGTAATTGCAGTTTCTGCTGAAAGATTAGATGGTTACTTCTCACTTAAATTCAAAGACAAATTTCTCCATGCTCTTGTGGCCATAAATATGTCTTGCATATTGTCAATGTTTTTTGAGGGCTAATTGACATCGTCGGAGGACGGAGGTGCGGAAACGGCCAACGGTGGCTCTTTGCTGTAGTTGCACAGGGTGTGACTCCAAGAACCCGTTCCCACCATAAGTCCCGGGTTTGGAGAATTGCTTGTAGACTCGTAAAGAATTTCTTTCTCCGACTGGTGAAGATTGAACTTTTGGAGAGTATCCATTTGGTAGCAAAGATAAAAAACACCCTATCATGGGTGAAGACCTTATTGATTAGGGATCTATACCCTGACGAATGCCATCGTGACCTAGAGTGGCACATTAGAGTGGCAGAAACATGTTGGTTATTGCAGTAGGGGTATAGGTGTCGTTACCTCCCCTGTATATTCCCTTTTCTTTAAATTTTTAATCCTACCAAGTGAACACAGGAATAAAGATATAGTGTGGTGTTTCGCTTAGGTAGTTTTAATTGTACTTTCCTGCACTTCTAGATCCCCTTTTGAGGGAATATTCCTTCCTCTTTTTCATCTATCTTCGTTCTTTTTCTCCTTTGATTTTGTGTCCCCTCCACACTCTTCCTCATTTTCAAAAAAGATTGCGCTCCGTCCAGGGTGTTGGTCTGCGCCTGGACGTATGATGCAGCCCAATGATGAAGCATGACACTGCAAAGTGTGTGAGGGCAGTATTAAGAAATATCATTTTTTTCCCCCTGATTACCTCTTACGGTCTAGTTTTAATGGTAGTCCTTCTCTGTTTAGTGAGTTAACATATAACCTACATAAAAGTGCCTGTGGACAGTTAAATTTACTCAAGCTGCCCATAGGTATTTAATTAGTGAGTCCTTTGAGCAAGTGCCTTTTCAGATAGTTGTGAAGCTGTCCTTTAGCTTAACTGGGGGAGATGTAATTGCAGTTTCTGCTGAAAGATTAGATGGTTGCTTCTCACTTAAATTCAAAGACAAATTTCTCCATGCTCTTGTGGCCATAAATATGTAGTATCTGGCTCAGACTAAAATCTTACCAGTCTTGCATATTGTCAATGTTTTTTGAGGGCTGATTGACATCTTTTCAATGTTAGAATAATGAGCATGAAGATACTACAGAGACATCTTGAAGCCTTGCCAATACTTTTTGTGCATGAGAGAATATGGTCCAAAAAAGCAGGAATAGGTTGCAAGCAATGCAATTCATAAATGTGAGTTCTATAAAACATGACTTCGGCATTAATGTTTTTGGTGAATTACAGACACAGCATTGTTTTATTTCAGTGACCAATTAAAATAACTTTACTGTAATCTGTTGTGTCTTTCAGTATTGCTCAGCCATCATATTACACAGATAGAAAGTACAGATTTTCTGAAATCTGATGTAATATTCACTAAGTGGATTATCTCGTGGAAGCTGTTTGATTAAAATATGGGATGGAGGAGGTATTTTGTTACTCCAAAAGTTTGAAAAAACAACCTCACTCTGTTCAACTTTATGATGGAAGTTACTAGACAAGGACACAATGCCACAAAGATAAATCTACAAGTAGAAATATCCATACATGAAGATTATGTCTATGCAAAATGAAAATCTCTACCTCAATGCAGTTAATCAACTTCAGACAGGGATGTATGCCTAGTAGTAGAAATCCATGCCCCCTACCCCTTGAATAGGGGAATGTGTGTCATAATTTTCCTACTTATTCAGTAAGACTGTGTGTTTGGGCAACATAAGCATCGAAAATATGGGGACTACACCCACTAATACCATCAGCATATGCTGATATGGTTCCTGGCTACTTCACAGTGCGTCATCTGGAACTCTAAACCTTACTGGTACCTGATGGTGTCTGCAACCTCAGAACATGACAACCCTAATTCCCCCATGGTAATCGTGGGAACAGATCTACCCTTTCATTGTAATCTCAGGCATGCCCAGAGGGAGACACAGGAAGTACACAAATTGGCATTTCAAACATTTATTGAAGCAATTGAATTCTTGAGTAAAATACATGTGCTGCAAAGATTAGGGGAACAGAGCATTGTAAACAGCATTTCAAGAATGGTGAAAAAGATAAATAATTCAACCATTATACTTATTGCATTGATTATATGAATACATATAATTGTAGTCCTACCTAGCACTACATATTCTAAAGAGCATAGGGGAATGGAATGCTTCGAGATACCTTGGAGTTGTTTAATTCCCCATTTACCTGTGAGCTTGTTTCATCCAGAAGCCAGTCTGGTGTAGAACAGGCTGCCGTCCCTCGCAGGATAGTGATGCAATTCAGCTGGGCTAGAATTCAGGCATGGATCTATCACAACAATCCATGGAAATGCTCCTCCGCTGAACAAAGGCTTGGGTAGATTATATAATAAAAACTGGACCTATTCGCACTGTGCCTGAGTTCGGATCCGGCTACCATTTCAGAGCTGTCTCCTAACAGAGAACAATATGCAAGGGTGGGTTGTGCAGTGTACTTGGTTCTTGGACAAAATATATGATGGTACGATAATGTGCCAATGAACAAATGTTGTTGTAAGCAAAACACTTTCTGAGTACACTATTGAATGAAAGCACACAAGCAAAATGTGCTAAAATTAATTGTCTAAAAAGATGTCAACTTAAAAGGTAAACATCTAAAAATGGGAGCGTTTGTGTACAGGCCCTATTCCCCTCATGACACCCACTCCTTGTGTGTAAGGGGACTAAAAACTTCAAACTAAATATAAAAACATATCCTAACATCAAAAATTAAGATATATATATACCTAAAATTATATCACTTTAATAATAAAGCATAAAGAAAGCAAAATTGCATAAAAAGGCAATTTAAAAATATGCAATTAATATCTGTATTAAAAAAATTCACAATAAAAAGATGCAGAATTAAAATTCTTGAAAATCCAAGAATACTTTAAGTGTTCCGAGAGCCATCAGAAACCATGATATTCCTAGTTGTTGCAAACAATGTTTCCACTGATGCCCCAGTCACAAATTCCAAAGAAAAAACATGGTTGTGTCCAACCCAAACAGCAGGTGCTGAAGGTGTGACAGCGAGTAGTGCAACCACAGAGGACAAGGCATGATCCGAAAATCTAGGAGCCAAAGCATCCACAAAAGGCTCATGATATGCATTTTGCAGCAACGGCAATCACATAAGACATCACTGAAAACTGATTCTTAACGGACCCATCAGCAGTACCATATCTATATATTGTACCGATTGCATCCCAAGGCATATATCCAAGTGCACAACAGGCAGTGGAACACAAGCTGTACGCAATGTAACCATACAGGTCAAAAGGACAAAGACTAGTCACTATTCAGTTCCTGAAGTAAGGGCGCACAAATGTACGGTATCATGCTTTTAAGACACATCAGCACATGTGGTAGTGCCATTCCCATTTGATCACCTGGTGAAATATCTATTGAAGAGCAGCAAAAATAGGAGTAGAATGCCGACAATCAGAAATAGAATAAGCGGAATGCCTCCAAAGACCCTGGAAACCAGGGAGTGTATAAAAGATGGAATCACTCTGAAGACAGTCTGAAAAGTGCTAACAAACCCAGATCCAATCGCTTTGAAAAAAATGTACTGTTCCTGCAGTATTAGAAATAATAAATATGTGATGCACAAGTTCCCCAAAGTGTTGTGGGGCGTTAGTATGCAGTAGTGATTGTATTTCAGAAGAAGACCTTGCAAATTGAAGATAAAACGTCTCTTTTGCAGATGTTTAAGGAACTTCCTTCTGACACAATAAGGCTTTCAGTCTGCTCAGACTAACAAAGTTCACTTTAAAAATAGAAATTGAAGGCCAAAGCATCACTCGTCTAACTGTGCGAGCCGGTGGAAAAAGCACATTCATACAACCCTGTAAACTGTCACCACATAGGGTACTCCCGGACTCATCCCACAGCAACCTTGGCCGTTCAACATCAAATAACTTCCATTGGAAAGCAATCTGAATACCGGATGAATTACAGCAGCAGGGGAACCCTTTGTATAACAAGCTAAGTTTGTTTTTGAAATATTGCAAGCTCTGTGAAGTGTAAGCTCCCTGCAAACTAAAGAATGGCCGAAGGTATTCTCGCAGTCTGTACCACTAAAAAAACCTGTTTCCCCATTCCTACACCTGTAATCAAAAGGTATTATCCATGTCTCTTATACAGATCTCGCCCCTAACGCTTTATATCTACCTACCTGAAAGTGTTTCAAACAGAACATGAAGTGAAATTTTGAAATTGGCAAAGAAATAAGTCCATGAATTAACCATTCTGCTGATGGTGTTTCCTCCACTGCAAATGGTAATTTCTCTGAAAGTTCTATGTTTAACATTGTGTATGTTGAGTCCTTTTTTGCCATTATTTTCTGCACTCCTGTTAAATAATGTAGCAGAAATAAATTGGTAGCACTTAAGTGTTTCCAGGGACCTTGACCACTAATCAGAGTCTGTAATGTCTAGCTTAATAGCATGATAGATCTAAGCTGACTTTGCCCGTGTTGTAAGAGGGACATGTCACTTTGTATGATGTCAATAGCTAACAACACAATGTGACTCAAAAATAAAATCTAGTGGATAGATAGTTTTACCAGTGTCAGCTACTGCTAAAGCCTTTTCTAGATTTACTCTGTCAACTCATGTATCAGTTTAGCAGCTTCCTGTTGTGAAACCTTCCAGAGCTTGTTGTACACAGCATACAAAAAGCGTTTATGATGTAGCTTTCTGGGACCTAACACATATCTTGTAAATCCATGTCATTGGAAAGGAGAGACAAGTGTTTTTCCCCCTCATCTTACATTTAATGTTGTAACCATTGAAGGAATAATTTTCCCACGCTGAATGTTATGAAAAATCCTGAGTATTGTGTCTACACATATCATGGGTCTAGTCTGTTTGTTCTAAAACTCTTCGTGTTGTTCAAAAAATATGTGTGACAACCATTAGTATCTAATGGCCACAATAGCCAGGAATGTGAAGAATTATATGTACCATTCTGAAGCATACTGTTGAGCTGCTCCTCTGTATGATTTGTGAATTGTTGACAATTAACAAAGTGTACAAATGTGGTAATGTATGATGTGTTCAAATCCTTTATCTTAGCCAAGTCCAGGCAGGATGTTTGCTGTAGAGTCTTGTTCAGAAAAATCAGTTGTCTTGGTATTAGACACACTCTAAACAAAGACTCATTGCCTTGAACTTGCCAATCTTTTGTTCCCCAAACAGATTTAAAATCAATATTGTCTTTCTAAAAGCTGTTGCTAGGATATGAATTTTACCTTGAAAAAATGATAAAACAAGAGGCATTTGGCAAAACAGGAACAAGTTGGTTTATTTAAAAGCACCGGCCGGGAGAGCATCAACAGAATTGTGTCTGAAGACAGTCTCAATGTGCAGGAGTTTTGGCCGTCAATAAATACAGATCTTGAGGTATAATAAGTTGATAACACATTCCTTTAAAGCATGTAGATCTGGGCCTATTCATGAACCATAAACACAACCATCTGAAAAGGGGGACACAGGTGGCTCTCGACCTCGTGGAGAGCTATTGTGGGCCAGTATGTATGTGTCCAGATGTCTGGCATAGGGAGCGCGTGATCACTGCATGTGGTGTGCATGCTGTGTTCGGATTGGCTGAGTATTCCTAACCACATATGGCAAGTGACTTTGTGGTATTTTGATAACGTGCACCTTTGGGCAACCGTGTTTTATTGGGACCAATCTCCTCAGACCTGTTTGTGGTGTAACTGCTTATCTGTGGGATTGATCAGGGTTTTCCCTGTTTACTTGTTTGTTTTCAGGCTAAGTGTAACCCCTCCTGTGACCTATCAATCGGTAGACTTGGGTTTGGGTCGCAAGGCCTGCCTGACCACGTATTTCTGACTCAGGATTGATGGGGACATCATCTCGGGTGAATTTGACAGCAATGATACGAGTTCATTATTACATGTACATATAACATGGCGGTCATTCATATCATATTTACTGACATTCTCATTATTATGCATACATTTGTCATAGCAAACATCAACATTGTTTTTACTGGTATTGTATGCATAGATTATGGCGTACATTGACATTGCAATTTCTAGTGTTGACGTTGTTAGGCGTGCATATATCATGGCGTACATTGACAGCGCATTCACCAATATTAACATCCCCCAATCTAGTTGAATTTTTAAACACATAATTTTCTCATTTGTTATGACAGTCACATTATTCGAGGCTATATGTGTTTCTGTAGTGTCTGCTATCCTTTCTCTAGATATTTGCATAGTACCTAATTTGAGGACTGCATTTTTACAGCAGGAAACACCCTTTTGTAGGAAACTACACACCAATAGTACAAAAATGATAATGGGATGCAATGATGTGAGCAGTTTGGACACCCATAGGGGGAGCCAGGAAAAAAATACTATGAAACCAGTCCTGCTCAGGGGCACCTCCCTCTTTCTTCATGCCAGCTTGTAGGCAATGCAGTGCTTGGATGGCAACAGCGAGAGTTACGTTTTTGAGATCATTTCCAGGAATAAACATACAACAGGAAGCACCAATCTTGACACACACCTGACCCTCCATTCCTGTCATCAAGTCCAACTCATACCGCTGTTGCATCACCATGAGGCGAATGGCTCTTAGTTCTTCCTTGTTAGTGTTTAGGCCTAGCTCAGTGTCGTTGATCATCTTCAGCATTTCCCACCTGCACACTGTAATCTGCACCTGACGAAGTCCCTGGGGTTCACAGAGACACCGCTGAGGACGTTGGACCATCTTTGGAGCTCCAGTCAGGAGCCGGAGGAGCACACCAGCATCCCCATCCCCCTAGGGGGAAGAGCAGCTTACCTTTTGTGTCTGCCGAGCAGGAGCAGCTCCAATCACTGGAAACCAACTGGCATCCCTCCTTGATGGGAAGAGCCTGCACTGCCATGCGTGGCCGTGTGCGGCCGCATCCATTGCGAGCAGCCCAAATTCGCTGCATAGGATCTGGACTAGGGAGCATCCAAACAGAGGGCATTTGCTGCACCACTAAACACGTAACACTGCCAGAGCGGGTAAAACTGACACTGGGACTTTGGGGCCCCAGGGGGATTCACTGCTGAAGATGCTGCAGTACATAGACACTTTTGACAACTGAAAGCCTTCAGAGTCAAAAGGGAACTCTTGAGTATGGCCTAAGAGTTTGCATTCCTGATGCAGCTACCAGTGAATGGGAAATTACCCTGAACACATTACATGAAAAAGGGTGGGACAGGAATGTGACTGACAACTACTAGAGCCCCGACTTCAAGGAGAATTGTGTTGTTGCTTCTGAATGTCGTATACCTTTGCATTTGTAGTGTTAGAAATAAAATACAACTTTTTCTTATAAAAGCAAGTATTTGGCTGAACAGTGATTTATTGTTCGTACTGTTTGCACTTAGAGTTATGAGTCGTGTTCACTAACATCTATCTACATTCCTCCAGAGGGAGCTTTGACTGCCCGACCACAGCTACCACTAAAAGTGAAGTGCAGAAGGGGTACTTGGCCCAGTTGAGTGGGATCCATCGTAGGTCCGGCCCTAGGACATCAGGTGTAAAAGGCCTCAACCAACAAGGTTGGACCCAGTAGCCCGTGCGTGCCCCATGGCCCTCTGAAAGAGGTTCTGACTGTCAACATGCCTTGATAAATGATGGTTCCGTCTTCCTGTCTCACACATTCTCTTAGGATATCCTGTGAATGGTTTGAAATTTGTCCCTAAAGCCCAATTAAACATTCCATATTTTAATTGCAACTGACTGGGAGGTCGATCGTTTTCAGTGACAATGGCTATAGTGTGGAACACTGTTCACCTTCACTTGACCACACATCATCTTACTTCGAGAAAGAAGTTGCACTCATGGCTTTTTGTCAGATAATGCCATGGTGTGCACTGCAGCTTTCTATAGGAGGACACCCTTCAATTATACGTGTATTTAATACAGTGGCGCAGCTAGGCCTCAGGCCGCCTGTGGCGGCCTCTGCGCTTGCCGCCTGCGGCGGCCTGATCGAAAAGTAGGGGGGTGGGTCACTGGCAATTCAGGCGGCTGCAATGGCTGCAGGAAAGAGCGGGGGAGGAGGGGCCGGCTTCCGTCCCCAACACTCATGCCGCCTGGGGCGGTCCACCCCACCGCGCACCCTAGCAATGCCACTGAGTTAATAAAACCGAATCAAACTTAATCAAAAGAAATGAATATTTTCAAAATCGGCCTCTCCCCACTACGTACCCACTAATGCATACACATAGAGGCTAGAGCCGTGCAACAAAACTAAACTATATAGTACTATGTTGCACCAATAAAAATCCCAGATAAACAAACATGTCAATTCTTTCACCCTTTGTAAAAGCATGGCATTGCTGTTATAGACATTATTCATGGAAACCATAGAACAGATATTATATAAATTATCCTTAAAACTATAATGATCATGCAAACGTTGCCATATATAATCGAGATTTTAAAACTATCATGATTATCTCACCTCTGTGACACAAGAAGATGCTTAAGAAGGGTTGAATTTTCACATACCGAAAGAAAATTACGACTTAAGTATGCAACGCCATGATGATGATTGCAAAGGATGGCAATACCATGTTCTCATATAGTGGTTCATTATGCTCTTCTTTAATTTCTAAGCGCTGTAGGTAACAATTAGTATCACTCCATGTAATGGTTCTCGTTTCAAGGACCTCAGAATAGCCGACCCCACCTTGTGATTTGCAGATTACCACATATTTCAATGCTGTGCGTTGAACTCACTGAGCCATTCTTTCGATTTAAGAAGGGCTCTAAGGGGCCCAAAGTTCACTGTACATTGAATAAAAGCAAAGGACATGATTGACACAAGTCGTCAGACAGCACACAGATGGCGCCTGAGTGAGTCAGAGGGATAAGCAGTGCGCAGAAGTGTATAACGTGCATCGTGCAGTTCCCCACGCTCGCACTGACCTCAATATGAACTTCATATTAAGTAGTCTGTTTGAAATATATAACTAACACGAACTGCACTGCCACAGGGAAAAGATGAAAGAACTAACAGAGATTGAAAATGTTGCTGATTTGAAGTTCATATGAATCACAAAGTCGCTCTCCATGCGGTGAAAAAATAAGCCGGAACATATTTTTTTCGGTTTGTTGGTGATATATTCTGTCTGCTGTTAACTATATTTTAAAAGAGGTTATGTATTGCCAAAAGATGATTCAATGAAGATGTTATGAACTAGAGTGCCCTAGTTATACACGCTAATTTTCCTTTGTTATCTTGAGAATACAAATGTTTCCAACAGATTAAATAACCGTGAACACAATGCAGGAGAACCTTCACCTGGCTTGGTAAATTTCTGTAATGATTCCATATTGTGTTTCATTTCTTCTTTATTGTCTCCTTGGTTATCTATAAAGCACAATAATGCCGTAAAATGCAGCAGCGTTATATACAATCATTAAAAAAAAAAATACTCGGCTTGATATCTTGTATTTACGTTAACTCGGCATTGTATTGTAAGGTATTATAGTATTTGTATCACATTCAGTATTCCTAGGTGGGCACTTGTCCATGTGGGTAGTACACCACTCTTTGAGGGTGCGTGTTAGGAAGAGTGTTTTGAGCCCATGTGCAAGTGTTTCAACGTCCTACATGATCCAAGGTGTGGTTATCGTGTTATAACTTATGGAAGCGGCGCATAATAGTGTCATGGATGAGGAAGTGTGAGTGACGCTACAGAGGTGCAACAGTCAAGACACGTTACAATACCCCCTCATAGTTTCCTCCTTGTCCCAATCCTACTGTATGAGGTGATCCTGCCTCCCTGACAGATTTCCCACACTCAGGGGCATATTTATGAGCTGGTATGTAACTGCCTGCTATGATACCTCTATGGCTGTCTAAATGTGTACGTAACTGGTGGCAGAAATACCTCAGTGCATGTGTTAGAAAATGCAGAGATACATATGTGTGACTGAAACTACCTGTGAGTCTGCTGCATGTATTAATAGTTTCTGGTGAGTGACTGAATCTATGCATGTTTCTGTATCTGTCTCAATAGCTGAAACTGAGGATTCATGTTTTTCTGAACATGTATGTCAGTTGCTTTAGGAATGGCATACTCTATGTAGTACTTGAGATAGGGGCATGCGAGTGCACAAATAACTTAGTGAACTGAAACAAACATCTCTCATCTTTTAAGCACAATTTAGTATGCTTTATAGCACACCTACAGCATCTCTCACATATGACTTGTTCATACTGAAACTTGGATTTAAGACTTGACAAACAGCTTTCTCATGGCAAATCAACCTACAAGTGAAAGTGCACACATAGGACCTGTACTACCAAGAATCATCCATGTTTGAAAGAGTATTTCTGTACATGAATGTGGAAGGTTGTGTCAGTACTTGCCAACACGTGAGAAATTGTAGGAGTACACCTGTAGCAGTGCCATGAGATATTTAAGTAAATGTGCTGGTATGTGACTGTCTATTTTAGTATCTCTATGACTGTCTATGTAAGTGGCTATAAAAAAACACATCAGTGCCTGTTTTACAGAAATGAGAGCAATATAGATGTGACTACAATTATGTTTGAATCTGTTGTATACACAAGTAGTTTGTTGGTAAGTGACTGAATGTATATGCACTTCTGTAGCTGTCTGACAAAGCAGTGTGACAGAACTACAACACCCAGAATTTAAAGGAAAACACTCCTTGAGAACATCATATCATGTAGACACATGTAAATATGTCCACATCTTCTAATGCCTTGCTAACTAAAGTTGAACTCTTAATCTACAGTTTTATACTACCAATTACACCATATATTAAACAGCAAATGTACAATATACTAATTCAAAGCAACAGATTGTGAACCAACTTCTCACACACTCAGTCTGCTAATCAAACTGTCACATTTTCATACACTCATAAAGCGTCTTACCTGTTGTTAAACATACTAAGCTACGTACAAAACCACTCATACATTACCTCACATAGTTCAAACATTTTCTCAAAAATATTTGATGCTCTCTTATAACACTCTCACGTACAAATATAGCTTTTCAATCTTTTTTTTCTCCAAATTAAATGTAATTCACATATCGGAAAATGTAGTTTGTTGATCAAATATTATTTTGGGGTTTTAACAGATAGATACAAGAATGTCGGAAAATGTAAAAATTAAGCATCAGAATGGCACACCACTCTCACATAAAGCAACTATTAATGGCAGCATTTTCAACTATGCACCCTCTGTTAGTGCAGAAGGTAGCAAATAAAAACATATCTTTAATTTTTTTATTTTTTCACTCTATTCCTGAATGGTTAGTATGTGTTAACACTTTTATAAAGAAGCACAATACGTGTGGGAGTTTTGCACACTTCTGACATTGGGCTATACTTGGGCTACATTTGGGTAATATTTGTGCTACATTTGGGCTCTTTTCTCTCTGGTGGGCATCTTGGGAGACTCATTTAATATGAAGCTCCCTAATCTCCCATTTACTGCAGCATCCTTAGTAGAAAATGCCTTCAGTTTTCCACTTCGATTCCATCAAGATGGCGGTCATATGTGCCACACTTTTGGCATAAAATCAGAATGTTAGCACTCTAGTTGTTCATCAGAACACTGTAGTAAACTGCTGATCACCAGGGAGATAAGTGGCAGTCTGCTGCTGTTGTTCAAAGTGCACGTTTAAATCTATATGTCAGAAAGTATTAATGAAATAAAAGAGGAAGACATTTGAGAACTCATTTAAAACGTGTCCTAATTTTTCTTTCTACAGTACTTACCATAATTTCTATGACAAATCAAAACCCCTCATTTTGTTCCTTTCAAAACTAAATGTTTTAAGTTTACATGTTGGAAATTCAATCAAGATGGATTCAGGTGTGCCATACTTTTGTCATAAGTAAGACTGTTAGCACTCTCGTTGTTCTTTAGAGCACTCTGGAAAGCTGCAGTAGAACACAAGGGAATACATTGACAGGCTGCTCCTGTTGAAGTACAACAGGAAGATATTTCGGATCTCACTTAAAACATGCTCTAATTGTTCTTTCCACAGCACTAACCATAATTTCTATGACAAAATGAACCCCCTCATTGTGTTTCTTTCTAAATTAAATGTTTTAAGTTTTACCAGTTTGATTCAATCAAGATGGCTTCAGGTGTGCCATACCTTTGTCATAAGTAAGACTGTTACCCTCTAGTTGTTCTTTAGAACACTCTGGGAGGCTGCAATAAAACATATAGGAATCAACTGACAGGCTGCTCATTTACTGCGAATGTCAGACTTCATTCTCATATGGCTGAGAAACATAGTGTGAATTTACAGAAAATATGCTCTCATTTTAGCTTCTGGAGCATCTTCAATAACCTCTATGAGAAAATCATGAGAAAACTGTTTTCTCTCAAATATGATTGATGTACTCCTAGCAGAAGACTTTATCACAGGGTAAAATCACCTAAGAACACACCACATTTCTTGAAATTAGTATGGCACCTTTGATCCAGCGGGTTACTAGCAACAAGCATTCATACACCGAATACTCACCTGGGCCCATTCATTCATACTACGCTAGCAATTTCCGCTGGTGGGAATCAGTTGTACTCTTTATCAATATCCCTGCTACCAATTACCTTTTCTGATTGAAGAGTAATGACTTACCAATGGACCCTTTGATAATTGGGAAGTTTAAAATGAGAAAATACAATACAATTCATAAATCTGAAATAATCACTGACTCAGGAAGTTTTAACATGTTTATCTAAATTCTTAGCAGAGTAAATTACAAACCACATAATACTTAATCGCATATCAAGGAGGAAGCATACTAAATAATCACTTTTAATCAATGACGGTCCCTCAGAAAGAAGAAGATAGAGATAGCAGTACAGCTAAAGGTTTGCATTTATATTTACCTAAAGTGTGAAAACCAAACCCCTTGGCCAAGGAGTTGGAAAGTTGGGTCTCAAGAAGGATGAAGACCAAAGACCTCCGGACCAGGTTCAGAACAGGAAAGGTGACCTCTCTACCAACGACACCTGCGTCGTTCCCCTCTCTGAAACTTCGTTCCTCCTTGATTCTTCTGTGTCTTCTTTCTAATGGAATCCGCCGCCCCCACCTCAGGACCTCCCTGGACAGCGGTTCAGTCTGCAATCGATCAGCTCGTTGAGCACCAAAGCCTGATCCTCCTGTGTCTCTGTGCTAACTAATTAGATAATTCTATATCTATTATACCCTTCTACACCCGGGTACCTCCCATTAATGTTTCAAAATTATGGGCCCTCTACTTCTGATTGGACAGGGACAGGGGGTTGATCCTCACACCATGACCATTTAGTTCAATTTCTGTAAGCCCTTTGTTTTAAAATACCGCCCCTCTCAATTAATACATTTGCTTTATTTCCCACCCGTCTCACGACAAATTTTTAATACAAAGTATATACAAAATATCAATTGTTAGGACATCTCAGATGGACGGTGAAGGTGACCACCGGGTCATGTCCTTGGACATCTTCCAAGTTGACTTCATCGCTTTGTCTTGTTAGTTTTCAGAGCGCATGCGCGGGTTCCATGGCTCTTGAGCTGCTGTTTGGTTAACCCAGGCCCAATTTACGAACTAATAGAAATCAAAGAAGAAACATATTAAAATCAAAAATAAATGTTTTCACTGTATACCCCCTAGTTCTATTCTATTCCCATTTAATTATAAAATCTATCCCGCATTAGTAGCGTTAGAATACCACATTATTAATTGCAGCAAATGCGTGAGCTTTAGCACGTGAGAACATTAAGCAGCCATTTTAGCACACACTGCGCAGAAGCAAAGATACCCTCCAAGCAAAGAAAGACGTCATACCACATGATATGGTTGACACATGCGCAATGGAGTTCCTGCGCTTTTGCGGCCATTTTGTATTAGACAAGGATTACTTATTAGTTTTAAACACATAGGCAAGCGTCTCTCGGATAAGGTGTAGTGTATGCACTTATTAATAAAGACATTACAAGTTTTAATTAATTAATACTGTGAGAGGATTGCTTACGAACAAGTCTCTTTGTGAGTCCTTCCTCCATCAATCCCCTCTCTGATGGCGTTTCTGAGCCATCAAAACTACCCACAACCAGATGCCAACTTCTAGCATATTTTTGTCACAGTCTCATTTTTACATTTTCTATTCTTATCTTCTCCTTTCAGTTTCTTGTATATTTCACTTTTCAGATCTTCTAATTCAATTTCATCAAATTTTCGTTTCTTGTCTTTTCCTGTCACTCTATATGTCTCATTCTTTCTACAACATTTGCGCCATATCATTATTGACACTACTATTATTGCTATCCCTACTAAGGGTACTAATATTTGACCTATAAGTCCTTTTCCTACATTAGTAAACCCGGTACCAATTGACGCAATGCTATTTGTCAATCGTTCCCATACACTATCAACTTCCAGTGGTTTCAGTTCATTCTCAAGTTTTGTTATGTTCTTTATATATGTTCCGATTTCTGCACTTTTGTCAGCAATATACGTGCAACAATGTTTCGTTTTCAACAATTTACAGACTCCGCCCTCTTTTGCTAATATTATATCAAGCACAGGTCGATTTTGCATAACCATTGATCTAATCGCAACCATCTCCGCATTAATCATTAAAAACCCTCCAGCAGTATCCGTTGATAAACGATCAGCCACTGTAGATAATTTACATATTTTCCTTGAGTTCACAATTATTCCCACTGAAGGTATCAATGCACCAAATATATCACCTACAATTTCAGAAAAACTAGCTCTTTTACTACGTGTTAATTCACTATTATTTTCATTGCTCCCAATGTTTCTTTTTACGTGGTATATTTTTGGAAAAACTATTCCAAAATAACAATTTCCATACCACCGTGCAGGAAGCCTAAAGTAAGCTTTATTCCCACACACATAATAAATTCCAGGAAAAACTGAATCTGTTCCTCCCTTTAGTCCCCAACCTCCAAGAATTAAGAAATTATGTTCACATTCACTGGTACCGATGAAAATATTGTTATAATCAGTCTTTAACCTATGAAGACAAATTTTCCTTGTCTTTACAAGATCCAGAGCCATAGCAGCTTGAGCTTTGACAGGTATGTAAATACCCTCTTTCTCAGCCCAAGGCGGAAGATGAGCTTTATGCTCAGACGCTTTCCTTTGGAAATTTTGTCTTCTATTCTCAACTAAGTTAAAAAATATCTTTTCTTCTTCATGTAATGAACATGTTAGATTGCTTCTATGTGCATGTGTTATGTCTATTGATTTCATTGTTAAGAAAAATTCTCCCATAAATTGTGCATCTTGACTACTAAGCACTGGGTTCATATTCTTTCCAATCGGAACCTCTGAAAATATCACATCTGTATTTGAATAATAATACTGAAGTTTCCCTGTTCTATAAAATAAACTAGTTAGTACACTACATGATATGCCATAAGTTAAAGGCAAATGATGGTATGTTAACCCTTCTGCTACTGATTCAGGTAACTTCATACAAACATAACAGTCACTAACTTCCATTGTATCTACGTACTGAAACAATAATTTTGTGAAAACATTTAAACTAGTATCGTTATCTGTTACCACGTGATGAAACTCTGGTTCATCTTCTGCTTCTATTTTTACTCTATCACCTTTCAAGTTATCTATCCTTCCTTTTGTTTCATTGTTAATCTTTTTATCCATTATCATAAGGTAAGGAATGGCTACAATCACAACTAACCACACTATAAGCACCACTACCAGACTACATATGCATATAGCACAGCATCTTTTACAACATTTCCGTTTCGGTCTCCCAATAACTCTGTCGTCAGGCATTTTGAAAAAAAAGATTTTCTCTTCTTTTCTTTTTTACTTTCAAGACTTTACTGTTATCAAGGGGTTTCACTTCTTTTTCATATGTCAGTCCTGCACTTGTTCCTTCGTCACCACTTTCACTTGACTCTGAACTCTCGTAGTCTTCAAGGATTATATAAGTCCAATCAGGACCTTTAAACTTATTGTTCACAAGTTTCAATCTTTTGCTTTTTCGTTTTTCAGTTCCACTTGTCTGTCCAGATAAGGTTGTTACTTCATTTACTTGTTCTGGATATTCACTTCGTGTTTCTATATGGTATTTTACTCTTTTAATGACACTAGGCCAATGATCACCTTTTCTGACTTTCTTTGTTTGCACTGTATTTTCACCTTCTGAGTCTTTTCCAAAAATTCTTTTATTTTCAAGGTGTGGCACAAATTGATTTTCCTCGATTTCAGTTTCTTATTCTATCTGTTCTTGTTCAGGTCTTATTGTTGTTTATTCAGTTGCCTGAGTGTGAGTTTCTACTAACTGACCCTGTTCAGGATTTACGTCTTCGTGCTTGAGGCTTTCTTGCTCGATGTCTTCTTTGTTTTCTTCTCCCTGAACGTGTTTTTCTTGTTCTAACTGGTTCTGATCAGGGCTTATTGCACTTTGTACTTCTGCAGCCTGACCGCGTTCTTCTAAACCTGTCTGTCCCTGCTCAAATTTTGTTGTTTCGTTGTCGATTAGAGCCCAATTTTCTATCCCTTTCTGGGCCTGCTCAGGTTCTCTTATTGTCTCATTCTTCTTAGCCTGAGCTGCTTCTTCTTCACCTATCTGATCCTCACTAATTTCCTCTAATCTAGCTCGACTTCTTGTTTTGTTGTAAACTTCTGGTATGTCAACCACTGGTATCCAGTCCTGACTTGTGCTCGGTTGTTCTTCTTCAGCTTCTCCCGAATCTCTCACCTGGGATTCTTCAGCTGGCCAAACTTTAGCTTCCTCAGTTATTGATGCTGACTGAGGATCTTTTCCTTCAGGAGCTGGCACCCTTTTGGTGTGGCTTACATGAATCCAATTAGGCAATCCTGCACATTTCACTGCTGTGTTTGTAACTAATATAACCTGACAAGGTTCGCCCCACCTGGGTGATAAACACGTTTCTCTGGTGTGATGCTTCACAACCACCCAGTCTCCGGGGTTCAGATCATGCTCTTGTTCAGGCTGCCTGGAAACTGCGTCTTCTCCAACCTGGCGAGAGACAGAACGCACTATGTCAGCCAATGCTTTGCAATAATCTAGAACCATATCATCAGTTATGTTCAGCAGTTTATTTGCAGGTACATGTGCTTGTCTCATTGCTCTTCCCATGATGATTTCATGTGGACTCAATCCTGTATTTCTATCAGGAATGCTTCTGAGTCCCATTAAGACCAGAGGCAATGCGTCTGGCCAATCTAACGATGTGGATGCACACATCTTTGACAATCTTGACTTTATTGTGCCATTTATTTGTTCAACTACTCCAGAAGCCTCTGGGCGGTACGCACAGTGCAATTTTTGTTCAATTTTGAATGCTTCACAGATTATTCGAATTACATCGTTATTGAAGTGACTTCCTCTATCTGATTCCAAAGTTACTGGGAAACCAGATCCTAGGAATGAGTTCTCGTAATAACAGTTTTGCAACTGTAATGCTATCATTCCTTCTGGTAGGGTAAGCCTCCACCCATCTTGAAAACAGACACACTATGACAAGTACATATTTCAGTCCTTTACATGGTGGTAACTGTATGAAATCTAGCTGCAATCTTACAAAGGGAACCTCAGCCTTTCCAATTTTTCCCAAACCAATTACTGTTCTCCTTCCTGGATTATTCATTCGACAAGTTAAACACCTCTGGCAAAGACTCTCTGCTGCAGCCCTAAACTTTGGATTGTACCAACTTTGTCTGAAAAGTCTAATCATGGCATCTCTCCCTACATGTGTGTCTCCATGATACATTCTGGCCATTTGTGAAATCAAACAGTCGGGCATGACTGGTCTGCCATCTAAATATACCCATACATCATCATCTGTTCTTCGGGTACACCCTATTTTTATCCAAACGTCTCTTTCACTCTCCTCAGCATCATCTTGCAATCTTTTCACATCATTCCATGTTTCAGGTGGTGAACATAGCATAAGTTGGCAGCTGATTCCCATCCAGTTTCAACCCTTTTGTTTACTGCCAATCTGTTTCTGGCACAGTGTTGAGCAACTAGGTCTGCATATCTGTTACCGGTTACCACCCAATCATCTCCTGACTGGTGTGCGGCACATTTCACCACTGCCAATTCTTTTGGTGATTGTATTGCCTCCAATAGTACCTTTACAAACTGCCCATTTTTGATTGGGGATCCTGAAGAAGTCATGAAATCCCTCTGCATCCACAGTTGGCCAAAGTCATGCACAACCCCGTACCCATATTGGCTCTCCGTAAATATGGTTACTTTTAAATTTTTCCCAATTTTGGAGGCTTTGATCAAAGCAATTAATTCAGCTACTTGTGCAGATTTGACTCCTGGTAAATAGGATGCTTCGACTATTCCAGATAGTTCACATACAGCATAGGCTGCGCTCAATTTACCATCCTCATGCCTTAGGCATGAGCTGTCCACAAACAGCTCCCTGTCTAGGTCTTTTAGGGGCATTTCCTGTATGTCAGGATGCGGTTTTGTACACAATTCTGTGACCTGTAAACAGTCATGTTCTGGATCATCCTTAACTTCTTCACAATTTTGATCTGGCAACAATGTAGCAGGATTTACAACAGTGCACCTAGCTATGGTCACATTTTCTGCTCCTAGAATTATTCGTTCATACCGTGTCATCCGACTAGGTCTGAGATGCTGAGTTCTAGTTCTTGTCAACAGGATCACAACTCCATGTGGGACAAACACTTTAACAGGATATCCCATTACTATTGACTCACTTTGTTCAATGCTCATACAGGTAGCAGCAACTGCTTTTAAACAACCTGGCAATGCTGCAGCCACTGGGTCAAATGTAGCAGAAAAATATGCTATAGGACACCTGTCTAGTCCATGTCTTTGAGTTAGCACTGAAAGTGCACAATTTTCTCTTTCATAGCAAAACAGTGTGAATTCTCTTGTATAGTCAGGCATGCCCAAGGCAGGTGCCTCACACAAAGCATTTCTTAATTTTACAAATGCACCGGCACTTTCATCATCCCATTCAACTGGATCTTTTGCTTTCTTTTTGGTTAGCTGAATTAAAGGCTTTGCTAGTAGTGAACACCCTATAATCCACTGTCGACAGTATCCTACTATTCCAAGAAACATTCTCACTTCTCTTTGTGTTACTAACATTTTCATATTCTTGATTATTTTTATTCTATCAGATGTTATTCTTCTTGTTCCCCTTTCAATTTGGTGTCCCAAATATTTAACTGCCGTTGTACAAAACTGCAGCTTTTCAGGTGACACTTTGGGGCCGATTCCGATCTTGGTCGGAGGCGTACCCAACACCATTCGGTCGGGAAAAAAGCCATGCGAAAGCCTGTTTCCCGACCGATCCGTACAGCACACCGAACGAGTAAGTACGATGCGCACAACAGCAAAGAATCCGGGCGAGCCGTACTCACCCAAACCAGGTCCTGTTCCCCGACCGAGGCGAATCCGGAAACGCTGAATCGAGTCGCACGGAAGCCAAAATGCAGCTCCGTCCAACCGAACGAGTACGATGCGCTTTCCGTACGCGCCGAACCCGTCGCTACGCACGGCACGTCAAAGCATCCGGGAGAGGCGCACATAAGCTCCGATTCGCGCCACAACACGATCCATGGCTCCGAGACGAACACGGCAGCGACGAGGACGACGCGAAGCGACGAGGACGAGGCGAAGCGACGAGGACGAGGCGAAGCGACGAGGACGACGCGAAGCAACGAGAAGGACGAACGACACGAACCAACCATGAATCCCTTCGTCCCGATCATACCAATATTCTACATTTACTACCGGAACAGGCACGGACGCGTACGGCGCAGAAGGTAAGCCAGACACCAACCACAAAACACATACAACACGTACACGACACATCACACACACACAGAGGGATGCAGAATATACTTACACCAGCAACAGAAGCACCATAGGGGCGGGATGCCCATCACCAATGCCACATATGCACACAGGGGCCTGAATGCGCACCACCACCCCTACCCAGGGGAGGCTGGATGCCTACCACTACTACCACCCTCACCCAGGGGGGGCAGGATGCCTACCACTACTACCACCCTTAGCCAGGGGGGGCAGGATGCCTACCACTACTACCACCCTCACCCAGGGGGGCAGGATGCCTACCACTACTACCACCCTCACCCAGGGGGCTGGATGCCTACCACTACTACCACCCTCAGCCAGGGGGGCTGGATGCCTACCACTACTACCACCCTCAGCCAGGGGGGCTGGATGCCTACCACTACTACCACCCTTAGCCAGGGGGGGCAGGATGCCTACCACCACTACCACCCTCACCCAGGGGGGGCTGGATGCCTACCACTACTACCACCCTCAGCCAGGGGGGGCTGGATGCCTACCACTACTACCACCCTCAGCCAGGGGGGGCTGGATGCCTACCACTACTACCACCCTTAGCCAGGGGGGCAGGATGACTACCACTACTACCACCCTCACCCAGGGGGGCAGGATGCCTACCACTACTACCACCCTCACCCAGGGGGGCAGGATGCCTACCACTACTACCACCCTTACCCAGGGGGGCAGGATGCCTACCACTACTACCACCCTCACCCAGGGGGGCAGGATGCCTACCACTACTACCACCCTTACCCAGGGAGGCTGGATGCCTACCACTACTACCACCCTCACCCAGGGGGGCTGGATGCCTACCACTACTACCACCCTCACCCAGGGGGGCTGGATGCCTACCACTACTACCACCCTTAGCCAGGGGGCAGGATGCCTACCACTACTACCACCCTCACCCAGGGGGGCTGGATGCCTACCACCACCCTTAGCCAGGGGGGCAGGATTCCTACCACCACTACCACCCTCACCCAGGGGGCTGGATGCCTACCACTACTACCACCCTCAGCCAGGGGGGCTGGATGCCTACCACTACTACCACCCTCACCCAGGGGGTCTGGATGCCTACCACTACTACCACCCTCAGCCAGGGGGGCTGGATGCCTACCACTACTACCACCCTCAGCCAGGGGGGCTGGATGCCTACCACTACTACCACCCTTAGCCAGGGGGGCAGGATGCCTACCACTACTACCACCCTCACCCAGGGGGGCAGGATGCCTACCACTACTACCACCCTCACCCAGGGGGGCAGGATGCCTACCACTACTACCACCCTTACCCAGGGGGGCAGGATGCCTACCACTACTACCACCCTCACCCAGGGGGGCAGGATGCCTACCACTACTACCACCCTCACCCAGGGGGGGCTGGATGCCTACCACTACTACCACCCTCACCCAGAGGGGGCAGGATGCCTACCACTACTACCACCCTTAGCCAGGGGGGCAGGATGCCTACCACTACTACCACCCTCACCCAGGGGGGGCTGGATGCCTACCACTACTACCACCCTTACCCAGGGGGGGCAGGATGCCTACCACTAATACCACCCTTAGCCAGGTGGGGCAGGATGACTACCACTACTACCACCCTCACCCAGGGGGGGCAGGATGCCTACCACTACTACCACCCTCACCCAGGGGGGGCTGGATGCCTACCACTACTACCACCCTCACCCAGGGGGGCAGGATGCCTACCACTACTACCACCCTTACCCAGGGGGGCTGGATGCCTACCACCACCCTTAGCCAGGGGGGCAGGATGCCTACCACCACTACCACCCTCACCCAGGGGGGCTGGATGCCTACCACTACTACCACCCTCACCCAGGGGGGCTGGATGCCTACCACTACTACCACCCCCACTCATAGGATGGACAATGCATGACACAACCAGCACACCACAACCTAGGGAATGCAAGAAGAAGACATCCCCCAACACCATGACAAGCGTGTGTAGACTGTGTCAAATGCCTACAACACCGAACATGACTTTGAACATACAATGTGACCCCCTAGCACATGTGCCACACATATATGTGTGTGGCACCCACAATGCTAAGCAGGCCATGACCATTGTGACAATGGGGTCCAAACCCCCATCATCACAGTGACCAAAATGTAAGTGTGGGGTCCATAGCTGAAGCACACTTTGAACAATGTGGCAATGGGGTCCAAACCCCCATCATCACAGTGACCAAAAGGTAAGTGTGGGGCCCATAGCTGAAGCACATTTTGAACATTGTGGCAATGGGGTCCAAACCCCCATCATCACAGTGACCAAAAGGTAAGTGTGGGGTCCATAGCTGAAGCACATTTTGAACATTGTGGCAATGGTGTCCAAACCCCCATCAACACAGTGACCAAAAGGTAGGTGTGGGGTCCATAGCTGAAGCACATTTTGAACATTGTGGCAATGGGGTCCAAACCCCCATCATCACAGTGACCAAAATGTAAGTGTGGGGTCCATAGCTGAAGCACATTTTGAACATTGTGGCAATGGGGTCTAAACCCCCATCACCACAGTGACCAAAAGGTAAGTGTGGGGTCCATAGCTGAAGCACATTTTGAACATTGTGGCAATGGGGTCCAAACCCCCATCATCACAGTGACCAAAATGTAAGTGTGGGGTCCATAGCTGAAGCACATTTCGAACATTGTGGCAATGGGGTCCAAACCCCCATCATCACAGTGACCAAAAGGTAAGTGTTGACAAAGAAAGAGGTGCAACTGCCAAACTGCATGGATGATTCCTGGTCACAGAACAACAAACACATCAGTGGCAAAGTAGTATATGTGTCCCATTGCAACATAAATTGGGGGAGCCAAATACTGCAGTGCAAATAAGACATAACTTTGGCCATGTGCAGACAAACAACACCCATGGGGGCTGACACCGTCAACGATCATCAATGACACAATGACAGAAGTGACCATCAGAATGCAGACCCACATATTTGCACCAATGGGCACACACATGCAGATACCCTGTGGAGACTGCAGATGTGAGGTGAACAGATACCATACCATGGCAGCAATGGGACACACAAACCATGATCATTGTGCTGACCGATGACCTAGGAGTCCCAGGGACAGCAGGGGAAACCCACCAAACTACATACAGCCAATGGCACACCCAAGATATGCCAATGCAGTGGTGCAGATGCACAAACACAAACAGGCAGACCCACACTGCACATCATACACAACAGGTGAGGGGGGGGATGCCAGTGTCCCCAGGCAACCACACAACACATGAGGAGACCTGAATACCAATCATACAGATGTGCATACAATGCCACACAAAGGTAACTCATGGATCCAAATCCCCTTTGTGGGCAAGCAGGCATTGTCAGATGAGAGGGAGCACAAATCACACATGTCACACAGGCACGTAGGGACAGCAACTGACACAGCAAGACACAGACACACCACAGCACCACCCCCAGGGCCCCCACAATGTGGTGACCCTGGGCTGCATTACAATCCCACTGTGATGACAAAGCTAAATGTGGTTCACACTGTGAACCACAGTCATGTGTACTAAGCAACTAACTACCATCACACCTACACAAGCACAAATCAAACAGCATGGCCAGTAAGCCAAGGCCAACATGGAGGCAGGGGCCTAGCCGGGCAACAACTCTCATCTGCACACACTCAACACCACACCCCTCGACCTCCAACAATGTGCAGCAGTGAAGCACACATGCACTGGTGACATTGCACATGCACCCATGACTATTCCAGGGTGGTGGGTGGGAACCAAGGTGCAGAAACACATCACACATGGACACTCAACAAGACTCCTGAATGTCTGACACACTGCACACTACGCCGTACATGGACATGACGGCAATACCACACCAACCAATGGGATCACAGCCACAGTCACACACCAATGAAGAAGCCAAGGTCACCCACAAAGAACACACATAGACAACAACCAACATTGCAGCCCGGACCCTGAGGAGTGCCAGCAGTCACACACACAACGTGTCACAATCACTGAAAGATAACACAAACTGGAAATCACATGACAGGGGCAAACAACAAGTGCCAAGGGGAAACCTGACTGTGACCCATCTGCGTCTGCACACAAACTCAGCCCTGACAGCAAGCACACCTATGGGTGACACCCTGATGACCAGTAATGTGCCATGCACCCACATCACAGAGAACCCAGGGAGAAGACTTTGGGGGAACATAGCTCAACTCAGCTAGCATCACAAACAGGTACAACACTAGGGATCACAGCATGCACAGCTAAACGGAAGTCAACACACAGACATGCACATACAACACACACCTTGGGCGCAGGCAATGTCACAGGAGTACACACTGCCACGAGGGGACTCCACTCCTGTGTGAGGAAAGCTGTGCCATATGTTGCCTCAGTAGGGCCCCACCATGTCAGCTGAGCACTTGGTCACACAATCAACAATTAGCACCAAATGAGGGCTCCCGTCACATCAGCCTGGTCATGGAAGTGCCAACGGAATCATCAGCACAGATCCAACACACTTGTATAGCAATGTTGCACTGACAACACAGATGAGTCCTTCCGCATTGATGCCCAAACCTGCATGTCCAGTGGAGATGGCCACACGGTCAGGGAAGTAGACGAATTGAACAATGGCAGGCACAACAGATGTGCAGGGGTGGAAGCCACAGATGTGAAATAGCCAATCTAAGTAGGAAATCCCATTGCCAAATACTGAACACATAACACCCTCAGATGCTGCTATGGATTACATGGATACACCACAGGATAGGACACATTCCCCCTGGACCACATGGGTTCCTGCACAGTAACACTTCATTATCATGAGACCAAATATCACCATCACTGCATCAAGGGCATGGTTAGCATCATCAACATCATGTACATCAGAAGCAAAAGCACTAGAGAACAGAAAGTTGCTTTATTCAGCATATGTGGCATTAAAAGTAGAAGTCCGGTAGAACATAAACAAAGGCCAATGGCCAGTCCATCAACAAAGTCACAAGTGGGTGACAGTGGCAGATGCCACCCTACACATGCCTGCACAAAACCAGGGACAATCCACTAGGAGGGGCAACCGGGGGGTAGGCCAGGCACCGCAGGGACAGGATCAGGGCTCACCAGGAGGAAGCAGGGAAGGGGTGGTGGGTGCTGGAGAGCCACTGACAACTGCAGTGGAGGTGTCTGACATGGTGTGTGCCGGCACAACTGGGGGGCATGGCTCAGATGTTGTGGGTGCCGGCACGACTGCAGTGGACCCTGCAGATGGAGTGGACAGGTCCGCCACTGCAGTGCCCAAGTCAGACAGGGTGGTAGTGGACTCCACTGCAGTGCCTACCTCCAGGGGAGGAGAATGGGGAACAGGCAAGGTGGGCTGGACAGAGGGGAGGACACCCTCACCACATCAGTGGCACAGACAAGCGCAGCGGGGGTGTGGTGACGGGAGAGCAAGTGGCAGGGGAGAAGGCCGGAGCCTCTTGGGGATGGTATATCTGTGGGTGGGGGAACCTGGGGCAGGGTGTGGTGGGGGCACCTGTGGAGTGGGGGCCTGAGGGATGGAGGAAGGAGACCTGGTGCTTGAGCTGCAGGGCGGCGGCGGGGTCTTGCTCTTAGCACTCCGGGGGGACTTGCGGGTGGGGGCCTCAGTCTGTCTGCGCCTGGGGGAGGGTGTCCGGGGGCAAGGGGCACTCTGCTCCATGTGGGGGGGCTTCCTCTTCCCCCTGGATGCTGGGGTAGCTGGATCGGAGGGGAAGAGGCCGAGGTCACTGAGGAAGAGGCGCTGGGTCTTTGGGGTTGCAGGTGAGGCAAGGGAGGGTGCTTTGGAGGGAGAGGCAACTGAGGACTGCGCAGTGCCCGTGGATGCGTGTGTGTGTACCAGGACCCCATCCCCTGTGAGTCTGGTTTCAGTCCCCTGACTGTGCGTGCGTGTGCGTTTAGTTTGTGGCGTGTGTGTCTGTGTGCTGGACGTGTGTGTGCTGGTGTGTGCCTGTGCCGGTGTGTGTGTGCTTGGGACGGGTAAGGTGCTGGGGAGTGTGGATGGAGCAGAGGCAGGAGGGGTGAGGGACTGTCTGAGGAGGGACATTGCTGCCGTCAGGGAGGAGTCCATGGACCTGTTGCCCCTCTGTAGGTCAGACATGCCCGATGAGATGCCCTCCATGAACGACACCAGCTGAGTCAACAGTGCGGTGTGCGCATGGAGGACACTCAGCATGGCTGTCTGCCCTACATGGAGCTGGCGAAGGAGGTACACAGACTCCTCACTCAGGGCAGCAGGGGACACAGGGGCAGGGGTGAGGTGCCTGGCCCAAAGGAGACACGCTCCCGAACATGGGAGCCTCCACGGACCTGGGGAATGGGAGCCGATGGGAGGGCGGTGGTGGTGCTGGTGGTGGCGGGGACAGCAACACTAGCTGGGGTGTGGTGGCTGCTGACACCCGCCTCCACAAGGGAGTCATCCTCCGAGTTGCTCTGGTCCTCAGCTGAGGTGGATGGTGCTGAGGACTCCTTGGTGTGGCTCCCCTCGCCCTCCGTGCCACTGGGTCCCTCCGACCACTCCTCGGCTGCTGACCCAGTCTGGCTCTCTAGCTCCTCCTGGTCCGTGGAGCTGTCCACTTCCGTGGCCGTGGATGTATCTGCAAACAATGGGGAAACAGACAGACATCAGTCACCTGTACCAAACGCACACACCACTGTGAGCACAGCACATTACAGAGCAAGCCCTGGCATCATTAGTTGTACATTGCTAAAAGTGCCCTAACTGAACAGGAGAAGCCAATTGTCAGTCTGATGCCAAGCATGGCACTCACATCCCACATGGCCTTGCACCCATCTGTCTGGTGTCTGTTGGATTGCAACACCCCAGTGTGGACACATGCACCAAGTACACAGTAGTTGGACAGTGCAGAGGACACGGTGTGGCATGTGGACATGCACACATCACAGCTCTTGCCACTGAGTCAGTACAGGTTTCCGGATGAAAGGGATGCCCAGAGTCAAATAGGAAATGCATGTGATGCATACCAGCGACAGACACCATGATGCACCCATGTCCTGATAGCCATCGCCACAATGGTGTGCATGTAGCACATGTCACTCCCCTGCAGGACCACCAATAAGTTGACACATGCCATGGCAGAGGCATGACTGCTAAGTCATACATCACTGTCTCAGTGATGTATGACTTGGCAGCCAGACAACAACACTATGCACTGTGTCACAATAGTAGGTCATGGGGAATGCAAGTCCTGGAGCTGCACAAGTGCACATGTACATCCCCCACACAACACATCATCTTAACCCTCATCTGTCCAGGTCATACCTATTGGACATATGGGAGACCTGTGACACTACCCTCTGAACCTGAGCCCCTCACAATTTGCTGTGAATGGGGAACAGCTGCCTGAACTTCACATTCGCATACCCCAGTCTGCACGCGCAGCTGATCAAACACCTATGTGACACACAAGTATCGTCTCCTATGGTCACATCTCCAGGGTCATGCTGAGCCCCTACCAAGAAACACCCCAGCAGTCCTGGCAACTAATCCACAGCACACTGACACAGAGGCAGACACCTGAGGGGTCAAATCACTGTGCATAATGTGTCAGCTGATACACGGGAGTGGGAGTACAGAGTGCATTGCATGGCCTGGAGTAGGCATGACTGTCCTGCTCCACATGAATGAGGGATGTGCCCTGGACAGTGGATAGCTGGCTATGTATGTGTGACACACGTAATCTGCACACTCCTGGGGCCCAAACATTGTTCCCACCCGCTGCATGGGCGTGTGCCACATACCCCAGGCACATGTGGTGGCTCAGCTCAGCAAGTGGACCGCATATCAAAGCAACACGCAGATCACATGTCCAAACACAGGCGTTGTGTGAACAATGGACCCACCCATGATGCCCACAACAGAGTTAGAGAAACAGATGCTGTCCCCCACCTTTAGTGAAGCAAACTGCAAGGACACAGTCCCAAGTGACACAATTCCCTGAATGTAAGGGCCACACCTGGGTATCAGATGAGCAGTGGGCAGTGCACAATAGAGGGACATGGCTCCTGGACAACATGACTGCTGCACTGTGGCAGTTGAACCAGGACAGAGGAGGGCACAAAGCATGTAATACAGAGTTCACAGTGCAGTCTTTGACTCACCCCCTCCTTGCTGCTGTCTGGCCTTCAGCTGCCCATCCAGGTCTGGAAACACCACCGCCAGGATCTGGAGCATGTGGGGGTCAGGGTCCGTGTTCCGCCCCTCCTGCGAGGAGGCGACAGCTTCAGCTGGACCCATGCAATCCTCCGGGTCCAGCCCCGAAGGTCCTGCCACCTCTTCTGGCAGTTGCGGATCCGGCGCTCGTAGACCCCACGGACCGGACGGCCCGGACGATGTCCTTCCAGATCTCCTGCTTCCGATGGGCATTAACCTGTCAGGATGACAAAGTGAAAAGGCCATTACCACACATGCAACATATCCGTGCATGACACAGTTGTATATACATGTCTCAATCACAGGGGCACATGATGTACACAGGCAGTGCAAAGATGCCCATGGACAGTTTGCCAGACGTCACTACATGGTATCATTGCATGGGAAGTAAAACCATGTTCAAAAGCACTGTCACTGCACCATACCTGTCCAGTGCAAGTCACTACACACTATGGGGGGTGACAACTACTGAGTGAGCCTGCCAGCCAGTGGCGTGCAGACTTCCAGCCTTGCTAGTCACACAAAATGCACATTCAGAAAGGCAGTGCACAGAACACTCACCTGCTCCCCTGGTGTCCCATACAGCTTGCTGTACTGTGGAAGTAGGCTGTCCAGCAGGGCCTGGTTCTCTTCAAGGCTGAAGGCTGGGGCTCTCTCCACAGTACGTGCCATTGCAGGGTCCAGAGGGGCAGAGACAGCAGCAGTGCAGTGGCAGATGTCGTCCTGGAGCATGTAGTGCAGGCAAGTGAGCTCTCAGGGGAACAGCCAGCAATATATATGTGCTGGAGAGGCAGATACTGTCCCTTGTGTCCAAAGTGATAGGTCCAAGTCGTTTGCATCTTCTGAATCTGGCCAATCCATGGAATAGCAGCACCAAAACACGCCCACAGCATCCTTCAAATCTTCAACTTCATGACATACATGATTTTGCAACATTGTTGTGGGTGACCAACTGATTTTCCAGCAACCGACTCGTTCGAAATTCGAAAACGCGTCCGTTGCCAGGCAAGCCCATTGTCAATGGGTGCGCACCGATCGGTCCATTGCGGTACAACGCGTACAGGGGTACAACGCGTACCCGCACACATTGAATGCAATGGGCCGGCCGGAGGCACCGATCGGTCCATTGTAGTTCAACGCGCACAGGGGTACAACGCGTACCCGCACACATTGAATGCAATGGGCCGGCCGGAGGCACCGATCGGTCCATTGCAGTACAACGCGCACAGGGGTACAACGCGTACCCGCACACATTGAAAGCAATGGGCCGGCCGGAGGCACCGATCGGTCCATTGCAGTTCAACGCGCACAGGGGTACAACGCGTACCCGCACACATAGAATGCAATGGGCCGGCCGGAGGCACCGATCGGTCCATTGCAGTACAACGCGCACAGGGGTACAACGCGTACCCGCACACATTGAATGCAATGGGCCGGCCGGAGGCACCGATCGGTCCATTGCAGTACAACGCGCACAGGGGTACAACGCGTACCCGCACACATTGAATGCAATGGGCCGGCCGGAGGCACCGATCGGTCCATTGCAGTACAACGCACACAGGGGTACAATGCGTACCCGCACACATTGAATGCAATGGGCCGGCCGGAGGCACCGATCGGTCCATTGCAGTACAACGCGCACAGGGGTACAACGTGTACCCGCACACATTGAATGCAATGGGCCGGCCGGAGGCACCGATCGGTCCATTGCAGTACAACGCGCACAGGGGTACAACGCGTACCCGACACATTGAATGCAATGGGCCGGCCGGAGGCACCGATCGGTCCATTGCAATACAACGCGCACAGGGGTACAACGCGTACCTGCACACATTGAATGCAATGGGCCGGCCGGAGGCACCGATCAGTCCATTGCAGTACAACGCGCACAGGGGTACAACGCGTAACCGCACACATTGAATGCAATGGGCCGGCCGGAGGCACCGATCGGTCCATTGCAGTACAACGCATCACTGTACATGTGACTGGCATATGTCAGCATGCCTGTCTCAGATGGACATATGCCAGCCACAGATGGCTCCCAGGGAGTGAGGGGCACACCTACATCACAACTTCCTGTCCAAACTTTATCATAAGGCATGTAAGGCTGCATTTCCTATTGTGTGTATGTTGGTGTACATGTTGTCCTGTGGGTGTCACCTGTGGGCAGCCACCCCCAGGCTGTGCACGTGTTCATGGGGACATGATCCTGGGTGTTACGTGTACATGACCACTGTGATGTGCAACTGTTCATATCTGTGCATGTGCCATGGTCACATTTCACGGTGGTGTATGTGTATGTCATGTCACATACCCCGTGAGTCCCATGTGGGACGGTATGTTTGAGCCAGGGTGTCCCAGTGGCACAATAGTGATGGTCCTCCACAGTCTTTGTGCATGTAGTGTTTACAATGTCTCTGATTACATGTGCACAATGGGAGACAGTCTCCACATCCACATTGTGAGTGCATGGACTTTGATGTTGTGTGTGTGTGTGTCACAGACGTCCATGTCTGTCCTGCCGTGGCAAGTGGGGCCACTACCTGTGGGGGTCATGGTTGTTTTGCTGTGGTGTATACATGATACTCCATGTAATGCCAGTGTCCATGTGGCAATACAGGGTCCCTGGGAATGTACCTGTCGTTGAGCTGTGGTGCCTGGGGCACATCTGTCCTCACATGTCACTGTGGGGGGTTATTGTGACACGGCAGCAGGAGATGGGAACTGTGACACGGCCTCATGATATCCAATGGGCCAACCTGGGACTAATTGATGCCACCTGTTGGACCGTGTTGACAGATGTTGGCCATGTATGTACCATACATGTCCTTCCGGAACTGCACACTTCATGTAGTTGTGCCTCATAATGATGTATGTTGGGATCTTGAGTGTTCTCAATGCCGCATATGTGGGGTGACTGACAATCTTGCTTACTTCTCCTCTGCACTGCAGGGCTCCTGCTGTCCATCGACCATTCCCAGACCTGGCAACGATGGTGGAACGGGACAGCATCCGACGGTACCGCTTCACCAGGCAGCTGATTGAGGATTTGGCAGTGCAGTTGTCCCCACATTTGCAGCCTGGCCGGCCGTATCCTACAGCGCTGACCCCCAAGGTGAAGGTGATGGCAGCCCTACACTTCTTTGCCACTGGTACCTTCCAACATACTGTGGCGACTGCTGGTGGGATGTCACAGACCATGTTGAGCCGTGTGCTCCGCGATGTTTTGGCGGCAATGTTTCTCTTCCTGAACCGGTACATCTATTTCCCTAGACTGCGACGACTCACTGACGTGAAGAGTGACTTTTATGCCCTGGGGAGGATGCCGCATGTCATTGGCTCCATTGATCGGACACATGTGGCTTTGGTACCACCACAGGCCCAGGAGCAGGCCTACAGGAACCGCAAGCACTACCACTCGCTCAATGCACTGGTGGTGTGTCTTGCAGACATGACCATCACACACGTGTGTGCCCGTTTCCCTGGTTCAGCACACGATGCCTTTGTGATGAGGAGTAGTCGCATCCCCAGGATGATGGCACAGATGCAGAACCAGCGTGCCTGGCTTGTCGGTGTGTACTGACTTTGTGCCATTGTGTGTGATCTGATCTGTAGTATTCCGCCCACTTTTCCAAGTCAGCTAATGTGCACTTGTCTGTCCGTAGGTGACTCGGGATACCCCAACATGCCGTGGTTGCTGACACCCCTCAGGAACCCTGTGACACCAGCCCAGATGCGCTACAATGAGGCACATGGTCGGACAAGGAGAGTAATTGAGCGGACCTTTGGTCTCCTGAAGAGCCGCTTCCGCTGCCTGGACAAGACCGGAGGGTCCCTCCCATATGCCCCTGCAAAAGTGTGTAAGATTATCATCGTCTGCTGCATGCTCCACAACCTGGCAGTGCGGAAGGAGTTGCCTCTCATCCAGGATGACAATGACCAACATCCGCCACCTGTGGAGGATCCTGGCCTGGACCACGATGCCAGTGACGATGATGATGATGATGATGATGGTGATGTCCGCACACAGCTCATCACCAACTTCTTTAGCTGAATGTGAGTATCCTGAGGTGTCATGTCAATGATGTGAGTTGGCATGATGTGTGGGTGGTGCTCTGGTGCTGTTGGAGTGTGTCCATGGGCTACTTGACTGGATGTGTGTTGCGATGTGTGCTAACAGGTGGGCTGTACTCCCCAACAGTGTTGACATGCTAACTTGGTTCTGGGTGGGTATCTTGTAACATGTATTGTGCATGAGTTTTGCTGTTCTGTCCTGTACTCCATTGCTTTTGACTGTGTGTCATTTCTGTCCTTCACAGGGTACTTTCAGATTCGTTTGGTCAACTGTGTCCACCGACGACGTGATTGCACATCCAGGCTGGTAGCTGTTGTGTCCCTACAGGTGATGTGCGCCACACCCATGGACTTCCTTCCGTCTACAGTTGTTGACTGTGTGCCCGCTGCCAGGTGGGATTACCTTGCATCTGTAGTGGTTACGACATGTTGCAACTGTGTAATAAACCTGTGCTTCACTTTGTGATGTGCGTTGTCTGTGGTCACACATTTGACTGCCATTTGCTTACTGCACCTGTGGGCTACTTGACTACAACTGGGAATGGGTGTGGTGTCTGTGCATTGCACCGTCTTCCCTGGCAACATCAGTGTAGGCAATGAGTCAGATGGCCTAGGTGTGTATGTGTTGTGTAGCCCTGGTGGCGTGTCTCCTTCATGTGTGTCACGTTGCCTGTACTCACATGCCTGTGTTGTCCTTGCTGTTGCAGTTCGCATACACAGTGTAATTTTGCAGTTCATCATCCCCATAACAGCACCCACGTTGGAATCACGACAGAGGCAAGTATGGTGTATTAGTGTGTTTATTGTGATACATTTGTGTTAATAGTGCATAGGATGGGTAGTGCTGTACATAAATCTTGCAATCAGAAGTTCCTAGGTGAATTGAAAGTCCTGGTAGACAGGATCCCCAGTATCTGGGCCACAGTTGTCTGACACATTGGTCCAACTTGTACTCCCCATGCAATGTGTGGGAGTAGTGTTGCCGTCAACAGGGTGAACAGTCTGTGCACAAAGGCGAACATCCAGAACAGGTTCAGGCTTCCTGGGAGTTGCGCTTGGCCATCGGCCTCTCACTTTTCCCTCCTCGGACGACCCCTCTTCTTGGGGGGGGGCCCTCAAGTACAGGCTGCTGCGGTGCAAGGGACTCTCCGCCATAGTCCTCCTCCCTCCCTGTGGCAGTTGCAGTTTGTTCAGCACCAGATGTTGTTGGCACACAGGGAGGTGTGGACTCGTTGCTGTTCATCTGGCGGAGGCATTGTAAAATGTCCCTGTGCACCGCCGTCATCTCATGCAGTGCATCCCACTTGGACTCCACGCGGGACATGTGTGAGTCCACGCGGGACATGTGTGACTCCACGTGGGACATGTGGAAGTCCAAGCGGGCATGATGGGCAGCCTGCTGCTGTTTCATGTCTCTGAGGAGCCCCACTACCTGGCTGAGCTCTCCGGTGCTGGACTGGTACGCATCAGCTATGCGTACCAGTTGTGGGTCATCATGCACACCAGCAACGTCTGCAAGCAGCGACCTCTGTCTCCCACCCCTCCCACCACCCCTGCTGACATGTGCAGTGTGTGCAGGGGCACGCACAGATAACCCTGGTCCACCTTGGGGGTTGGTGGTGGTGGTGGTGTCCATGGCCCCAGGTTGGTCCAGGGTCCCTGTGCTGGTGTTGCTCCTTGTTCTGCCCATGTCGGCAGGGATGGTATTCGTGGTGACAGTCGTTGGAGGGGTGGGTGCAGGGGGTGCAGCTGGTGGTCCTGCTGGTGCTGCAGCTGGTGGTCCTGCTGGTGCTGCATGTTGACTTGCACCGGATGTGCCAGGTTGGTCTTCATCGTCCGAGGAGGACAGAGGCTGTACGACGCCAGTGAGCTCCGCATCCTCTTGAGCCTGGGACTGGGACTCCTCAGCGTCTGCTGCTGTGTCCCCATCATCACCTGTTTTTGGGAGACACAAACAATGTATGTTATGTTTCTGCAGGCATCAATGGTTGACACACATGACAGTTGTGACTGTGCCTCTGGGTGCGGGCCTGTACATTGCATTGTCCTAAGTCGTCACAGTCAGGGGTTGATATTGGTGTGGCACATTGTCCTGCATTATTTGGGCATTTCTATGTATTTTCTGGGGTGTGAACATGGTCTGCATTGGTTGTGTTTGGTTGACAGCCGGCCCTCCTTCCCACCCACCCAGCCAGTCAGTTATCCCACCATGGAACGTGCTTGCGTTGCAGGGAGTGTAAGTTGTCTCTCAGGATGTCACTCAGTGGTGTCCTGCTGTTTGTTGGTGCACATTTGCCAGCAGGGCCTTGTGCTCCCCACAGCAGTAGCCAGTGATAGCCATCTTGTGAGTCCTTCTCCACTTCCTGTGATGTGAGCATGGTTCAGGGTGGTGTTGATGGGACAGTTGTGGGGGTGAGCTATGTCTGTGACTACGACTCCCATCATGCTATTGCCTCCACCCCACTTCCCAGCATTCCCATACTTACTTGCTTTTGTGGGGAGTTCAGTGTGTGTGGGTGTGAGAGCAATGGCAAGATGGCTGACAGTGGTGTCCTGCTGTTGGTTGGTGTGCAGTACCCAGCATGCCCTTGTGCTCCCCACGACACAGCAACAGTGTCAGACATCTTTGATGGGCCTTTCCACTCTCTGTGGGATGTGCATGCGTGAGTGTGAGCTTGCTGGGCCATGTGGTGGGGGATGTAGAGCTGTGACTACGACGCCCATCATGCTATTGCCTCCTCCCCCCTTCCCAGCATGCCCATGCTTCCTTCCTTTTGACTCTGCTTCCCTGTGGGGTGGGCTGGCTGTGCTGACAGGATGGCTGGGAGTGTTGTCCTGGCAGTTGTTTGGCTAAAAGTCCCAAGAGTGTCCCTGTGATTCACACAACATAACCCAGGGTGGTGGTTCTTTGTGGGATCTTGTGTTAGGATGGGGGGCATTGCATTCTACCAGGTGGGTTCTGTGGAGTTTGTGTTGGGGTGTGTGTGAGGGGAGGTGCTTGTGACTATGGTCAGTGCTGCAAGTCCCCCTTCCCACCCAGCTAGCCAGATATCCCACCATGGAACGTGCTTGCATTGCAGGGAGTGTAAGTTGTCTCTCAGGATGTCAGTCAGTGGTGTCCTGCTGTTTGTTGGTGCACAGTTGCTAACAGGGCCTTCTGCTCCCCACAGCAGTAGCCAGTGTCAGCCATCTTGTGAGTCCTTCTCCACTCCCTGTGATGTGAGCATGGTTCAGGGTGGTGTTGATGGGACAGTTGTGGGGGGGGCAATATGTGTGACTGCGACTCCCATGATGCTATTGGCTACACTGACTTGGCCAGCATACACAGAATTCCTTCCTTTGAGTGGTCTTCACTGTGTGTTGGTGTTGTTGTGGTGGCTACATGTCTGGATGTGTTTGTTAGCTCTATTTGTGCCACTGCCTAGCTGTAGTTGTAGTTGTGTTTGTACATGTGTTGGCACAGTTGGATGTGACTTTTTTGATGGCATGTGTTGTGTTTATCTGACTGACATACACATTTTGGGATGATTCTGTTCTGGTTGCTGTGTAATTGCTATGAGTGCATGGTTTGACTCTCCCCTTGACAGTGATGTGTGTGTTTTGTGGCAGTTTATTGTGTACATTTGTTGTGTACTCACCAGGCTCTGGGATGTCCTCTAGTCCATATACGCTCACTGGCAGAAGGATGGCCCGCACCTTCTCCTCCCAGGGCCTGAGGTATATTGGCTTGGCAGAAGGGCCACTGCCGGTGTATTGGCTGTTGATGTAGTCTTTCTTCAGCAGGTCCCGTACCCTCCTGCGCACGTCATACCACCTGTTCTGGATGTCGCTCTTTGTGCGCCGACATGGTGATTGTGCGTTCACCCTGTTGATGATCCTCTCCCACATCTTGGTTTTCTGGGAGATGGGGGTCTGTTGGACCAGTGTGCCAAACAGCTGTGGCTCTACCCTGAGGATCTCGTCTACCATGACTTCCAATTCACTATCTAGGAACTTGGGATTCTTCTTGGGGGGCATGGTGATGGGTGGTGATGGTGAGTGATGTGTGTGTTGGTGTGCAGGTGAGGGTGTGTGAGTGTGTGTTTTGCTGGGTGTATGTGAGGTAGGTATTTGTTGGTGTGCTGATGGTGTGTGGCTTGTGGGAGGGATGAGCTGTGGGTGTGTGGTTGCTTTCTCTTGGGTGCTGGCAGTGGAATGGCATTTGCAAAGGCTCATGGTTGTGATTTGTGTCCTTTATATAGGTGGAGTTGTGGGTGTGTCTTTGTTCTCTGTCCCCACCCCCCAGTATTTATTGGCTTGGTAATTGCTTGTTTGGCCTTTTTTTGGGTGATTTTTCCTTTGTGCTGTTTGTGTATGTTGGAAACGTTCTTGTGACCGAGTCGGACCCTGCATTTGTCTCGTACGGTGTTCTCCGTTTCGTTCGCGCTGTGTTTGTGCAGTTTTCTATGCTGCGTACGTGTCGGTCACGGTGTTTTGTGTTGCTTCAGCTCGGTTTTGTATGCGTGTCGGTCATACGGCTTGGCCTCCGTCCGACTCGCTCGTGGTTTTCGCGCCTTGCATCGTACTTTGCGGTTTGGAGTTCGCGTGTACGTGTCGGTCGGTTGGATTCGCGTGTTTTTCCGGCCGGATTGCTGTTTTCCGTTCGGCTCGGTCGGTTGGTTTCGGTACGTGTCGGTCGGATTTTTCACGCCTTGCATCGTACTTGGCGTGTCGGGCGCCACGGGTACGTGTCGGTCGGTATTATTTCCGGATCCGAGTCGGTCGGTGCTTTTTCCGGCCCGAATCGGAATCGACCCCTAAGTGTACTTCTTCAGCCAAATGGTTGAGTAATGCAATTGAATCTGCAACACAATCATCATGAGTTTTGGATGCTACCAATAAGTCGTCAATGTACTGCACCAGGACTGAACTCCTGGGCAGTAAAAAATTTTCTAGACACCCTTTCAGTATTTGATTAAAAATGGAGGGACTTTCTGTGTACCCTTGAGGAACACGATTCCACACATAGACATGGTTTTCGAATTTAAACGAAAAGAGATATTGGCTATCTGGGTGCAATGGTATTGAGAAAAATGCTTGGCATAGATCAATCACGGTAAACCATTCTGCACTCCATGGTATCTGGTATAGGATCTCTGCAGGATTTGGTACTATAGGACAACAAGGTACCACAATTTTATTAATTTTCCACAAATCCTGAACAATCCTATATTTTCCACAAGGCTTTTTCAAACCCATGATTGGGGAATTACAAGGACTACTCATAACTTCTTTTAATATGCCTTGTTTCACCATTCTGCTAATTTCCTCAATAACTCCTGCTTTTACTTCTGCACTCATTTTGTACTGTCTGGTATTTGGGAAAATTGCGCCTTCTTTTACAGTGATCTTTACTGGATCTATTGTTGCCATAAGTCCTACTTCTTTCCCAGTAAAATCCCATACCTTAGAGCTCACTGTAGTTCTTAATTCTTCTGGTAATTCATCTTTGGTTATCAAGGAGAACATCTCATCTACTTCCGTACCTTGCTTGGCTATCATGAATTTGTACACATGATCTTCATCCGGGGTCTGTATTGCAACACCATCCGGTGTGCAAAATATAGTGCAATTCATTTTGCACAGTAAATCTCTACCCAATAAATTTACTGGACTGGAATCACACACCACAAATTGGTGCATTTCTCGGAAGTTTCCTATTTTTACTTCCATAGGCTCAGTAAGGGGTGTTCTGATCTTTTGATTTGCTACACCTACAACTTGGATAGCTTCTCCAGAGAGAGGGAGGTCTGGGATGTCTGCTGTTCTTACAGTAGAACGTTTAGCACCAGTGTCCAAAAGAAAAGTGATATCACTACCTCTTACTTTCCCTTCAACATATGGACCTGACTGATCTACCGGTAAGGATGCGCCAAGTACGCACTCCTTCTCCCCCTCTCTTAGGCACCGTCACTGATAACTATATGGATCAAATTCATCCTGTAAAAGAAACTGTGAAGTTACATATTCATTCTTACCACTTCCTCTTTGATATCCGACGTCTGTACCGTGCTTTGCTCTGCTTACATTACCCTGTATAGGGGCAGGTGGCAACTGACTCTGAAGGTTTACACCCTGCTGTGAGTCATTCTGCGTCTGTGGATTTAAATTATGATTTGGGCCATTATTATTTTGAATCTTTTTACATTCGTTCTTCCAATGTCCCAACTTTCTGCATCCATAACAAGGAAATTTCTTTTTAGCCTCTTCTCTACTCATTCGTCCTCTCACTTTTCCACCATTTCCTGTGTCACCATTCATTCCAGAATCTTTTCCCTGACTATCTGTTGGATTATTCTAATTAATTCCCTGTCGCTCAGCCATTTTCACTTGAGCCCACATCACTTTTTCTTGTAGTTTCTTGTGCCTATCCTCAATGTCGTCTCCACAATATTTAGCATATTTCAAAATTTCGTCAATAGGCTTCCCTTGCCAGCATAACATATGCTGCTTAATCATCTGACAAATCTCTGGTTTTAGACCATAAACAAATCGATAGACAAACTGACTCATATTTTTGTCTCGAATATCCTCAAAACCACTATACTGTTTTAACACCTGTAATAGACGTTCATAATAGGCATGCACCGATTCACTTGCTTCTTGGGTAGTCCTGTCTATTTTCACCCAATCTGTTTCTTTTGGTGGTATTTTCCCTTTCAAATAAGTTATTACCTGGTGATACTTCTTCATCACATCATTTGATGGGGCACCTGTCTTTGCATCTCTAGGATATTCTTCACTTGGCCAGTCGATTGTAATTTTACAATCTGTCCATAAATCGGCAGGTACCACTATGTCAAACAAACCATCCAAGTCCTTTAACAATACCTTTGACACTTTCACAAACCTCTCAACCTGCTTGTACCATTCAATTGGCTTTTCTCTCAGCTTTGGAAAATCATTTGTAAATGACAAAATATCTTGTCTGCTCCATGGGACATGAACGTAACCTCCTCCTGGTACCTCCCGCATCGGGTACATCTGATCTACTTTCCCTGTTTCCTTCAATAAATATTCAGAAGTCATTCTACTGTAACGTGCCTCTTCCTTTTTCTTTGTCCATCTAGTCTTCCATTTATCTAGTTCTCCCCATTTCTGTAATACTGACATTAATTCTTTCACTTGTAATTTCCTACCAGATATATTCATATTTTCTAAATCTTTGTCAGTAAAGTCTGCTCTATATGGTTTCTGTAGTACTTTTGACTTTCTTATTTCAATTCCCATTTCTAAGGCCTAATCCGCCAACTTTTCATGGAATATATTTACATTTCTTGTTATGCTCCTACATACGAACAATAGTTCTTCTTTACTGTAGGTATTTAAACGATCTACTCCTACGTTGCCTGCTATCATTTCTTCTAACTCGACTTTTAATTTATAAATGTCCAAAATCTTTGGGGGTGTACTTTGGCTGTCTATTCCTTGTGCCCATCTTTCTAAGTGTTCTGGGGTTACTACTGTTGCACTCTTAGTTCCTGAAGATGTTACATCCTTTGAGCAACCAGGTGGGACTCTTCTGGGGGTGCTATTTATGGAGTCTCGAATAGGTAAATCCATTAGTGAAATCATAGATTCACAATCACTGATATGGTCATCAATTATTACTGCTTCATGTTTTGGAGTCTCCAATCAATCAATCAATCAATCAATCACGGCATTTATAGAGCGCGCTACTCACCCGGGAGGGTCTCAAGGCGCTGGGGGAGGGGGTAAGTTACTGCTCGAACAGCCAGGTCTTGAGCTGCTTCCTGAAGGAGAGATGGTCCTGGGTTCGCCGAAGGTGAGTGGGGAGGGAGTTCCAGGTCTTGGCTGCCAGGTAGGAGAAGGATCTTCCTCCGGCGGTGGTTCTGCGGATGCGTGGTACGGTGGCGAGGGCGTGGCTGGTTGATCGTAGCTGGCGTGTGGGCGTGTAGAAGGTCATGCGGTCGTTGAGGTACTTTGGGCCCAGGTCGTGGAGGGCCTTGTGTGCATGGGTGAGGAGTCTGAACGTGATTCTCTTGCTGACGGGGAGCCAGTGCAGGTCTTTCAGGTGTCCGGTGATGTGGCTGTGTCGGGGGATGTCCAGGATGAGTCGTGCGGAGGCGTTCTGGATGCGCTGGAGTCTTTTTGAAGTTTGGCTGTGGTTCCAGCGTAGAGGGTGTTCCCATAGTCCAGTCGGCTGGTGACGAGTGCCTGGGTGACGGTCTTCCTGGTTTCAGTGGGGATCCATCTGAAGATCTTGCTGAGCATGCGCAGGGTGTTGAAGCATGAAGATGAGACGGCGTTGACTTGTCTGGTCATCGACAGGGAGGAGTCCAGGATGAAGCCCAGGTTGCGTGCGTGGTCCGTTGGCTTGGGCGCGGTGCCCAGGGCCGGGGGCCACCAGGAGTCGTCCCAGGCGGAGGGTGATGAGCCCAGGATGAGGACTTCCGTCTTGTCTGAGTTCAGTTTAAGGCGGCTGTTCCTCATCCAGTCGGCGACGTCTCTCATCCCGTCGTGTAGGTTGGCTCTGGCGGTGGTGGGGTCGTTGGTGAGGGAGAGGATCAGCTGGGTGTCGTCGGCGTAGGAGATGATGTTGAGGTTGTGTTGGCGTGCGATGGCTGCGAGGGGGCTCATGTAGACGTTGAAGAGGGTTGGGCTGAGTGAAGATCCTTGTGGAACGCCGCAGATGACTTCGGTGGCTTCGGATCTGAACGGGGGGAGGCGGACTCTCTGGGTTCTTCCGGCGTATCCACAGGTATAGGCACAGTTAAAGGCTTTGGACAATTTACTTTGTCACCATATGAAGGGACCACGGGACCAATGGTTACAGGTATGGTCAGGGAATCAGGATGTACATTCAACTGTGTTATTTTCTGTATCAATTCTGCTCTGTTTCTGTCTATAGCCTCTCTTTCCTTCTCCTGAAGTACCCTATTAACTGGTGGATTATGCAATTCTTGCGGTACCAATGGTGTTCTGAAAATTGGTGCACTTGGAGAACATCCACTTGACCCTTCCTGATATGGTGGAGGGTTCTTTAATATTTCTTCCATAAATTCATCTTCGGATTCTCCAAACCCTGTCAAATGTTTTGTCTTTTCTTTGCATTTGCTCCCTAACGGCTCCTCTGCCATGAATATTGGATACAAACCCTCGGTAAGCATCGCTCGTCTCCACTGTTTCATTTGACTTTCTCGTGTCTCATTCTGGTGTCTAGGAAAAAATCCCCTGTAACCCCTATTGCTTCTGGGTCTATCATGTTCAAATGCCTCGGTTTCCCATTCTTCTAGGGCTTCGTATTGAGTTAATCTTGGTCTGGGTTCTAATTCGTTCATTCTTATTCGTAAATTTTGAAGAACTCTCCCATTGAAAGTACCATTCTCTGGGAAAGCTAATATTCCGTCTTCTTTTGTATATTCTATCCAATTTTCTATTCATACGCAAGTATGATAACCCCTCTCCATCATCATGAATGAGGCGGGCGTTTTTGCTGGTGGAATGATAATTCCTTCCCTAGTTTTGATTGGCTTATCATTCTTAAAATAATTCTTAATCTTTTGTAAGAATGACATTTTTATCTTTTCTCCGTACATTTTGGGTAAATATCTATGTATTGAATTATATTCTGCAAAACCTAGGAATCTTCTGTCTGGACGTGTTCCTATTAAAGTCGGATCGCGTTTCCACATATAATCTACACTGTCCACTAAGATTTCGACTTCTATGGTGACAACCAATCAAATTCCAGCTAACATTTGTCTCTGAACCAATCCTAGCGCGGCTTTTCTGTGACGTCTGTCTGACGACCTCTCCTTTACAATCTGCGCTTCTCTGTCCCTCGCTGTTTCAACCAATCCCAGCGCGGCACCTGTGACATCAGTATTACTCCTGACTACCGACCCCTCCTTCACAAGCTCGCTCCACGCCTACTGTGTGGACCAATCCCAGCGCGACGTTTGTGACCTCAGCTTTTACTCCAACAGCTGACCCTCCCTTTACAAAAATCATACGCAAAACCTTATTTTCTCAACGCCTCTTATTTAAAATTCAGTAACAACATAAAACATTCGCTATCGTGCCAGTTTCTCTAATATTGGAAAATATAGATTTCTCTCACTTCCTAGTAAAACCCTTCCGTTTACTAACATACACTACGAGTAAAACCTTTCCGTTTACTCTTCATATAAGCTTCGGAAATACCTGCTACTCTTTCAATGTTACCCTTTCTAGGTAATATAACATCAAATTTTTACCAGCGTATTCCTTTTCTGTTTACTCACACGCACAAAGTCCCTAATGAGTACTGATAGCCCTGCTTAACTTTTCAGTACTATTTCTGCCTGACAGATAACCTCACTGCAGTATGGCTTCCACTTACCATCCGCTATTCAAATTTCCCCGGGGATTCTAGACAACATAAAACAAAACTTTTACACAACAGATGTTAGTTTATAAAAATAAAATTCTCATTACCCAATTAACAAAGTAAAACCAAAACCATCCTCTGATAGCCAGAAAACTGATCCAGCGGGTTACTAGCAACAAGCATTCATACACCGAATACTCACCTGGGCCCATTCATTCATACTACGCTAGCAATTTCCGCTGGTGGGAATCAGTTGTACTCTTTATCAATATCCCTGCTACCAATTACCTTTTCTGATTGAAGAGTAATGACTTACCAATGGACCCTTTGATAATTGGGAAGTTTAAAATGAGAAAATACAATACAATTCATAAATCTGAAATAATCACTGACTCAGGAAGTTTTAAAATGTTTATCTATATTCTTAGCAGAGTAAATTACAAACCACATAATACTTAACGCATATCAAGGAGGAAGCATACTAAATAATCACTTTTAATCAATGACGGTCCCTCAGAAAGAAGAAGATAGAGATAGCAGTACAGCTAAAGCTTTGCATTTATATTTACCTAAAGGTGTGAAAACCAAACCCCTTGGCCAAGGAGTTGGAAAGTTGGGTCTCAAGAAGGATGAAGACCAAAGACCTCCGGACCAGGTTCAGAACAGGAAAGGTGACCTCTCTAACAACGACGCCTGCGTCGTTCCCCTCTCTGAAACTTCGTTCCTCCTCGATTCTTCCGTGTCTTCTTTCTAATGGAATCCGCATCCCCCACCTCAGGACCACTCTGGACAGCGGTTCAGTCTGCAATCGATCAGCTCGTTGAGCACCAAAGCCTGATCCTCCTGTGTCTCTGTGCTAACTAATTAGCTAATTCTATATCTATTATACCCTTCTACACCCGGGTACCTCCCATTAATGTTTCAAAATTATGGGCCCTCTACTTCTGATTGGATAGGGACAGGGGGTTGATCCTCACACCATGACAATTTAGTTCAATTTCTTTAAGCCCTTTGTTTTAAAATACCGCCCCTCTCAATTAATACATTTGCTTTATTTCCCACCCGTCTCACGACAAATTTTAATACAAAGTATACACAAAATATCAATTGTTAGGACATCTCAGATGGACAGTGAAGGTGACCACCGGGTCATGTCCTTGGACATCTTCCAAGTTGACTTCATTGCTTTGTCTTGTTAGTATTCAGAGCGCATGCGCGGGTTCCATGGCTCTTGAGCTGCTGTTCGGTTAACCCAGGCCCAATTTACGAACTAATAGAAATCAAAGAAGAAACATATTAAAATCAAAAATAAATGTTTTCACTGTATAACCCCTAGTTCTATTCTATTCCCATTTAATTATAAAATCTATCCCGCATTAGTAGCGTTAGATTACCACATTATTAATTGCAGCAAATGCGTGAGCTTTAGCACGTGAGAACATTAAGCAGCCATTTTAGCACACACTGCGCAGAAGCAAAGATTCCCTCCAAGCAAAGAAAGACGTCATACCACATGATATGGTTGACACATGCGCAATGGAGTTCCCGCGCTTTTGCGGCCATTTTGGATTAGACAAGGATTACTTATTAGTTTTAAACACATAGGCAAGCGTCTCTCGGATAAGGTGTAGTGTATGCACTTATTAATAAAGACATTACAAGTTTTAATTAATTAATACTGTGAGAGGATTGCTTACGAACAAGTCTCTTTGTGAGTCCTTGCTCCATCACCATCAACAAATGATTTCCTTTTTTTGTGACCCCAAAACCTGCCATTTACTACAATGAATTTCAATGGGGTCTATCATGTATATTGGTCCCAAGATGGCTGTCAGCACTTTGTGGTTGAAGTGTTGACAGCCAATCAGATCTCACCATGAGATCTGTGCTTAGGCTCTGTCCAGATATTCTTATTTACTTTCCCTTAAATTTCTCAACAACTACAGAATGGATTTATACCGAATAACTGAAAGAATGATCTGCGAACCAAAACCTACCTTCCTGCCAAATTTGGTGTAATTCCGTCCAGCGGTTCAGGCTCTAGTCTTGTTCAAAGCTCCTATGGGAATTAACATGGGAAATTGTGTTTTGTTCGACCCCCCTTTTTCTCAGCCCCCACTTGCCGGATCACCCCGAAACATTCCATGCACAACAAGACTCACTGTGACACATTTTTTGGAAACGTTCATGAAAATTTGTCAAACGGCGCCAAATATATAGGCAAGTCAAACATCTTTTTTTCTATAGAAACGTGTTCCTAACTATAACTACCTACTGGCAACCAATCTGACTTTAAAACCAGCTTCAGACCTCATCAAACACCTATCCACCCTAAGTTTCAACACACTACATTCTGGACTCTTTACATTCAAAATTGCCATTACAAGTGCTCTGGGATGACAATATTTATAGACACATCACTTTCCAATTACAGTCTCACTTTCAAACATGCTCCATCATATTTCACCACATAGTGGATTAACCACAAGACCTTTCAGAGTAGACCTTACCATGAAAATTGTGAAAATTTTAGAGCATTGCATAATGTGTCAGACATGAACCACAAAGTACATCCGACCCATAGATCATGCTAGCTAATCTGCACCACAGCATTAATAATGCTCTCAACAATATTTCCTTGCCCAAAATACATTCATGAAAAACTGGACTAAAAGCCTCAAATATGTGGTTGGCTGGACCACTGGCAACCATAAAATGGAAATACACCTTTGACACAATTAGATTATCTACACAGAATTAGACTTTTGTAAAAGACTTAGGAAAGGCTGTCATAGTAAAAAAAATGTAATATTTTCAAGTACAGCATTGCAAGTACCTTCTGAGGTTTTTCAAGGCCACCATTTCAAATATCTAGGTCTAAATGGCACACAACCAAGAACCATCACCATACCCCATTGCAATCTTGCTCAATTCAAGCTTTCTGCTCATTCATCAAACAAGTAGAAATTGATCAGGCATCATCTCTTGGATAAAGAAACTAAATCTTTATCCTGAAAGTAGAATTTTAGCCTGCACCCAACTGAGCAAATGTTCTCAACTCTTGCAGTTGACACCATACACATCCCTTTGTAGTAGATCTGAACTTAAACATCTAATAATTACATTTCCTGGAACAAAATCAGAAAGTCCAGCACTCCTGCTTCTTACCTGCCTTAAATCCTCAAAACCCTGGAAAATATAATTGTTACCAAATATTTGGGTCTATGTACATCCTCCATGATCTACAATCAGGCTCAAGGTTCTCAGCAGAGGAAAGCATATGCAGCTGCTAACAATATGGAAAGTCTAATTTCTACCTCAAATGAAGCAGAAAAACATCATTTATTTTGCTATCTCTCTGTAGTCTATAATGGCATGGATTGCACCGATCATTTTGAAAAGACTTAGGGGCATATTTATGAGTTCTGATGCAACGCAGCGTGGCAGCAGAAATTTTTGTGCTTCATTATGTCATGTACTTGCCCCATGGATCCACCGTATTTATGGTATGGCACACCATGGCTCAAGGTTCAAAGATGCATCACAAATTCCAACACAACGGTTGGAACAGCAAAGTACTTACTACATGACGCAAAGCTGATTTGCATGTCATAAAACACCTCTATGCGCCGCAAATCAGTATTTCGTCACATAGGAGTGATTTGTATCACAGGAGCGCTTGAAAAAGCTACTCAATCAACCCAGCAGTACTCCACAGTACTAAGAAGCATGAAAGGAGCCAAAGGTAGCCAGGAGGGTAACAACCCCACCCCAGAAGATGTCCCACCATGGAAGAGGAAGAGAAAGAAATGCGCATGCACGGGCGCGCGCGCATGCGCAGTTTTCACAAGGATTACCGATACAGCGAGGAGGAGGGCAGCCCGGGGACGCCGCAGTACAGAGGTAAGTGGTTTTACATTTATTTTTAATTAATGTTTACTTACTTGTTAATAGGGGGGGTGGAGGCGGGTGGCGTAGCGGAGCTCCACGGAGTTTCACGGTGTTTGTTTGCAACTCCGTGGACCTCCGCGTAGCCCCGCTACGCCCACTACGCCCAGGGTTAAGAAACACGTAAAGTGTGGCCAATTCTTGCACTCACTCTTTCAGGCATGGTAGCAAGCTATTGAGCTGCATTGCGTTGTCTGAAGTTTACACAAATAGGCCGCCTAGTGAATACTGAGGTTTTGTGAACAACGTACATGTATTGACATGTGAAAAGCAACAAAATTACAACAGGACCATATACAGTTGTAGAAACATATGTTCCACATATTCCTGTGTGGTTGAAAGTTAAGAAAAATACTGTCCAAATGTTACAGAAATCACTTATGTCATAATCAACCATGGAATCCTCTTAACATATTTCTATTTCTTTCCAGAGGGACAAGCAAAACTTCCTGCAGATCAGCCTATCAAGAATGCCCAACCTGTTGAGGACATCATCCTGCCCCTTCCAACAACTCCTGGACACTTTTGACAATTCTCCTCCGAAACTGACAAGGGAAGACAACATTGTTGGGTCTCCAGATTAACTGACACACACTTGAAATAGAATACCAACCAAACTCTGAGTACCCCTTAGTTGCTTTTCAAGGGTGAGTGGTAGGAGTTCAGCAGCAGATGGCTGATGAGGTCAAGTCAGGGGATGGAGCTCATAGCGGGCACTCTTGAAGGAGTCCATAGGTGTCTTAGCCCTAATAAGGGTTTGAGTCCCTAGCTGCCATCCTTCCTGCCATGATGCAGAAGGAACAACACCAAGCTTCTACATCTGACATCAGTGAAGTTGTAAGGCAGCTGGGAGCCATTAATACAACCATGCAGTCCCAGGAGGCAATCACTCCTTCGTACTAGCAACAAGTGCCCTCAATAGCAATGTCGTTGCTTTGTTGGATAGCCACCAAACTCTTGCCTGGGGCTACTATGTTGCCTTACTGGCACTTTGAATTGTTGTAGGGATCATAGGAGTCACAACTTCTGCCTCTGAGAATAGTACCATCTCTCAGCTGTCCCCCATTCAAACACCACAGCGTCCAAGGGAAGCAGAACACGCATCAGAGAAGGAAGATGTAGGCTTCACTGGTTTCGAACGAAGAGCATCTCGATAAACATTTGTGAATGCCTCCTGGCTAGTTGTCTTATCTGTCCTGTGTAGGACATCATGCCACCCTCTTTATATGCCAGGACAGTACTCTTTGTTTGTGCTATATATTTGATTATGTCCACTTGCACCCCTAAATCCTATGCAACACCTGATAATGGCAATGTTCTCCTACTCATTGAGCGCACTACACACATTTAACTGTGTTGTAACATGTGTAAAGTAATTGATTTTTACACACAATACCAAATTAATTTGATATTTGTGTTAGAAAAACTTTACACAAACAAACCCTACTCACATGTAGTGTTGTGCAGATAGGAACCTCTGGAAGAAAATAGAAATGATTTTTGGAAAGCATATTCAGATTTGTATGGTTGTTCTACAAAGATCTAGAAACATATAGTAAATATAACACCCAGGGGGCGTGGCCTGAGGCATCAAGATGGCGGTCGCACTCTAAAAGTGCTCCGGACCCCCTCCGTCATCCGCCTTCCATCCGCCCGTTAGCAGTTGCCATCGGCCCCTTCCTGCCATCTGCGGAGGTCCCCTGTCCCTTTAGCTGTGCTCCGGCCCCGTTCCTAGGCGGATTGGAACTCCTGCGGCCTTGGTTTTGCCCCCTTCTCTCTGAGGCCGGAATCTGCAAAATGGCGGCCCCTTCGGCAGCCCTTCTCTGAGCCGGGCGGCCTGGGACCTGATGATCCGTCCCCCGGGCCCCCCTTGCCGCTCAGGGGTGGCGGCTGTGCCCACCTGTCCTCCGGTGCTGCCCAGGACCTGGACGTGCCTCGGGTCTGGGCGAGACGGGAGTGTGGTGATACCCGGGGCCGCGAGGTGAGGGCCGCCTTCCCTGCGGAGGACCGGGAACAGAGTTTCCTTCCAGCTGCCTGCTCCTATCTACTGGCCTCCGAGGTGGGCCTGGATCGCCCCTGGTGGTGGCTTCGCGGTGACCGGGGGTGCCGCCGGGCTCGGCTGCTGTTGTCAGGCAGCGGCGTGGCATGGCGGATCGGGGCCTGCTTCCTCCCACTGCGGTTCCGGCCTATTCCGCCCTTGTGAGTGAAAGAGGTGGGGGTTCACCTGGGCCGGCTGTGGGCTGCGCTCCTGCAGCTTGTGCCCTGGCCCGGTGGGACCCATCCCCGCTGGTATTCTTCTGCTGCAGCCTGGTCGGACCTCTCTTGCCTGCCCTGACCCGTCGAGATCGGCTGCCGTTGTCGGGCAGCAGCGGGACGAGCCTGGGCCTTCCCTTCCCTGCGGCCCCGGCCTCTCCCGCCCCCTCTGTGTGTTAGAGCTGGGGGTTGATCAGGCCTGCTGAGGACTACACTCCGACATCCTCCACTCTGGCCCGCCGGGGCCGACAAGGACCACTTGAGGCTCCGCATCCCTGAGGGGCCCCTATCACCACCTTCTGCTGCGTTGCCTCCTGTGTTGGGCCTGGCCCGAACCCTCCTGCCCGCCCTGGACCGCGGCGGAGCTGCAGCCTTGTCTCGGCCCTCGAAGAGGAGGTGAATTCCTGTCTGCCCTCCGCTGGCGGGCCTCCGGTGAGTGGGGCGTGAGCCGTTGGCCGGCGGGGGGTTGGGGGATGGTGCGGGGGGCGATGTAACTGCTGCGGCCCCCCCTCCTCACTGATTTGCTCAGCGCCTCTGCGCCTCTCTGCAATTGCTAGGGGGGCTTGGCCCGAGGGCCCTCCCATGGACGACCATGAATCTGTCCTGTGCAATTTCTGGGGGTGCCCTCGGGGGAGTGCTGGCCCATGTGTGGGAAAGAGCCTACCTGACTATCCTTGCCTGGAATCGGCACCCCGCTGGTGGTGGGCCCCCATGGGGTTCGACCCCTCCTCTCATCCCCATGGCCCCCTCCACTGGATGAAGATACCTAGCTGCTGCGGGCTCGCCTTTGGCCGTCGTTGTCGGGCGGTGTGAGCGTGCTGCTGGCCCCCTCTGCCGATGCTTGTTCGCCTGGACCGAGCTGCACCCTAGTGGAGTCTCTTGTTTATCACCGGCCCCACCGCCGGCTGGAGCCGGACACCGGCATTGAACTGCCTCTCGCCCGCCGTGGTTTGGTTTGGCGGTTTGCCTCCCTGGGCCTCCTCATCCACGGCTCATTGACGCTCCTCCTGGGTCGGCGTGGGGGCGCCACCCATCCTTGTCTGGGACATCTGTCCGGGACGGAGGGAAGGGGTCTTGGATGTATGCTGGTTCACCACGGTGGTGGCGCTGTCCTCAGGGGGCTGGCCTAGACGCCCGGGCCCGAGTAACGACGGTCTGGGTGTTGGCCCCCCCTCCTTTTTGAGTTTTGCTGCTCGCCTCCCCTGCCCCCAAGGCGACTGGACCGCACCCTCGGTGATGATGGGCAGAAACCGCACCCTGCAGACCCCTGCCCCTCAAACCCAAACAAAAATGGACCAATACACCACGAACGATCGGGAGCCCGGAGGGGGGGCGCCCAATACTCCTGTCCCCGCTGGGGGTGACCTATCCACCATCCTCCAAGCAATTGGCGCATCGCAGGCCTCGGTGGAAAATAAGATTGGCGAGGTGAGGGTAGACATGGCCCTTATTCAGCAAGACCTGCATAATGCCACGGCCCGGATTTCGGAAGCAGAATCGTGTATCTCCACGGCCGAGGATGATATAGGCCAACTCAAGACTCAAGTGGCCCGTCTCCAGACTCAGACCTTGGAACTCCACCGGCGGGCCGAAGACGCCGAAAACAGGTCAAGGAGGAATAATCTGCGCCTCATAGGATTTCCCGAGGGGGTGGAGCAAGGCCACGCAGACACGTTTGTGGAAACTTGGGTGCGCTCCTGGATGCCGAAAGAATCCCTCTCCCCTTGGTTTGCCATCGAACGTGCCCACCGCTCCCTGGCTCCCCGACCTCCACCAGGGGCTCCTGCCCGGACCATTATCCTGTGGATCCTCAATTTCCGGGACAGGGACGCCATCCTTAGGGCGGCACGGACACAGGGTCCCCTGACATTTCAAAATAACAAGATTATGGTCTTCCCAGACTACACCAGGGAGGTACAAGCCCAACGTTGAACTTACGAGTTAAAGGAGAAACTCCGTAACCTGGGTCTTCGCTATGGTCTCCTCTTCCCGGCCTGGCTTCGAGTTATCTTTCAGGATAAGGCGCTCTTCTTTGATAACCCCCAAGCGGCTTGGACCTGGCTCATGGAGGAGCGCCCTCTCCGGGACCGATTGGTCTCCTCCCCGGCCTGACGGGGGCCTACGCAGCCTCAACCAACTCTACCCAAGCCTCAGAGTCGCCGCACTAGGTCCCGCAAGAAGAATGACCGGCGCGGTGAAGCCTCCCGATCACCGAGTGCTATGCTTCACCTGTCCCTTCCCCACGCATCACCTAGGAGATCTGCACTCCCCAGCTCAACTGGTTCCCTGATTGATTTGAGCCACATCCCAGACCCCTCCGAGACACTGCGCCAGGCCATATCTGACTCTGACCTGTCAAGGAGCCCCGCACTTCGAGGAACTGGGGAGGATGGGGGGGTCTGAATTAAGGGGCCCACCGGCATGAAACCCGGCTGCTGTTCTCTCGACTGCTCCTACAGCGGTGCCCTTCTCCATATTCGTACACACGGAGGGGTCCATCACTGCCGCACCAAGTTCTATGACTTGTATTACCTGAACACCCAGACTTACTCGTACCCCTCTAGTTCTTGTTGGTCTTATTTGTTTCTATAAGCTGCTAACGATTATCTCATCCGGCTACATGGAGGGGTCCATCTCTGCCACGCTCATGTCCTGCTAACCATTTTAGCTTAGCACTCCGATTCATTTGTGTTGTTGGTTTTGTTGTTTCCTTTTCAGGGCGACAGATGCTTCAAGTTCAGAAGTGTAGGGAGGGGGGTGTTGGGGGGCGAGGGAGGGTGGGTAGACCGTTGTCTCCCAATTGTTTGTTGTTTTTGGCCACCTACGGGCCGCCGTTCTTTATTTTACTTGGCAGCCATCAATGCACACGCGTCACTGGTGAAGGCATGAGACTTATCAGGACACACGAACCTCATCCCAGTGCCCCAGCTAGGAGATGTTACTAGGCCCATCCGCACTGTCCCCCGCGCACAATACCCGCCCTGATGATGTTCACCTTAAATAGACCACTCCACATTGTGTCGTGGAACGTCAATGGCCTGCTAGACCGCATAAAGCGAACCGCGGTTCTCCGCAGCGCCCAACGCCATGCACCCGACATCCTTTTCATACAAGAAACGCACCTTTTAGGGACTCAGTGCACTTTCCTCGCCCGTTATGGGTTTGACAGGGTCTGGCATTCTGGTTTCACATGAGGATCCCGGGGGGTGGCCATACTGCTCCGTAGGGGTCTCCCCTTCACTTTGATACAGGCTGAGGCTGACACACAAGGCCGCTATGTGGCCCTGACCGGCAAGATCGAGGGGCATCCTCTCAATCGCTTGTCTATCTACATTCCCCCTGCCCCAATGCCCTCTGCCCTTCAACGACTCACGCTCATAATTTCCACCTTTCCTCAGGGCCTGACGGTCATCGGAGGCGACTTTAACGCTGTCATGCATCCCCCTCGCGATGCGACAGGTGCTCCCTCTATGTCCCGATGTGCCTCCGCTAAGCGCCTTTCAGATTGGTCCTCCACCCTGGGTCTCTCGACGCTTGGAGGGTGTGGAATCCCCGCCGGGAACAGTACACCCACACTTCCGCGGCCCATCATACTCACTCTCGTATTGACTTGCTCCTAGTGCCAGCCCCCGATTGTCAGTTGGTGTCCGGGGCTACTATTCTGCCCAGAGGCATCTCGGACCATTCCCCTGTCTCCCTCCGTCTCGGGAATTCTCCCGAAGGTGTTCGCACGACTTGGTGCATGAACGCTTTGCTTCTGCAGGATGCGGAATTCGTTGAATCCCTCGGGCGAGAACTGAAGCAATATTTCGTGATCAATACAGGGTCGGTCCCCTCACCGGGTACATTATGGGAGGCCGGCAAGGCCACCATACGGGGTGTAGCTAGAGGCTTAGTCCACCCGAAGCGCGTGGCGCAGGACGCCCACCTTGTACAGCTGGAGGCCCACGCTGCTCGGTTGGAGTCGGCCCAGGTGTCTACTGAAAATTCTGATTCCGCCCGACAGCTCGCACTACTCCGTGAGGAGATCTGCCAGATCTCCCTGAAATCCACTAAAATGCTTTGGCGCTCCTCGGTGGTGCGCGTATATGGCTGGGGTGATAAAAATGGCAAATTACTCCATAACCTAGTCTCTTACCCCAAGGCCACTCACATCATCTCCGAGGTCCATGATGGGGCTGGCACCCACCACCTCACCTCTCGGGCTATCGCCCAAGCCTTTGCGGACTACTATACTAATCTTTATGCGGGCCGACCTCCCGAAGCTTCCCTAGCTGCATTGTTGTCGGAGGAAGGGACCCAACTGCCCGTCTTCCCCCAGCGGTCTCGGAGACTGTGGATCTCCCCCTCACTTCGGAGGAAATTCATGAGGCCATTTCTCACCTGAATTCCGGCAAGACGCCAGGACCGGATGGCTATCCTCAAGAATATTATGCGACTTACTGCGACTTACTGGTCCCGCACTTAGTGGAATTGTTTCACCATGTGGTGGAGACAGGGTCCTTTCCCCAGGAGACGGACGTGGCCACTATTGTGGTCCTCCCAAAGACACAGCCGCCCTCTCTTGCCTGTGCGGACTATCGCCCTATTTCCCTCATTAACACCGAGGTGAAAATCTTCGTAACTGTCTTGGCCCAATGTCTCCGCCCCCTCTTGCATGACTTGGTCCATCCAGACCAATGCGGTTTCATGCTTGCCCGGGGTACACGGCACTGCATACGCCATCTCCACCTCGCCTCGCACATCGACACCATCTCACCCCGTATTTGGCCCTGCTTTTCATTGACTTTGAAAAAGCCTTTGATACGGTGGACTGGAGTTATCTGGAGGACGTGCTAGAGGTGATGGGATTCGGCCTCCCGTTCCGGCGCCTCATCCATGTTTTATATTCCTGCCCTAAAGCAAGGGTCCTAGTCAACGGGGTGCTGTCGGAGGCATTCCCCATTCAGAGAGGCACGCGCCAAGGCTGCCCGCTCTCGCCGCTTTTATTTGCACTAGCGATGGAGCCCCTGGCCTCTCTTATACGTCAAGATCCCTGCATCCGAGGCTGGGCTTGGGACCCCTTTCAGGTCGATAAGGTTGCCCTTTAGGCTGATGACGTTCTCCTCTTCCTGGCGTACCCCGAGAATTCTGGCCCACGATGCTTGAATGTCATCTCTGCCTTTGAACGGGTCTCGGGCCTTCGGCTCAACCCGGCGAAGTCCACTCTGGTTCCCCTACACCCGTCTCGGGCCTGCTTCGATTGGCAAACGACCATTCCCCTGCGTAGGCAATCGTTCAAGTATCTGGGGATCTGGGTTGCCCTGCTTCCAGATCTCGAATGGGCCCTGAATATCACACCCCTGGTCGCCAAGGCCAAGGTGGACCTTAGGAGATGGCAATCCCTTCCTCTCAACCCCCTTGGCAGAAGTGCCCTTTTTAAAATGATGGTTCTCCCCCGATTCTTATATAATCTGCAAAATGTTTCCTTTCACCTCCCGGGGAGCTGGTTTCGTGAGATTGATGGTATCCTTACCCGCTTTTTATGGGGGGGCAGGAGACCGCAAATGTCCCTGGCACACTGCCGCATCCCTCCTTATGACAGGGCATGGGTGTAACCAACCTCCACCTTTACTATCTAGCCACAAAACTCATTGTGGTCCACGTCTGGTTCGCGGGCGGCTGGTCCGACCCGGCGTATCAGGTAGAACTCCGAACAATGGACTTCCCGCAACTCCAGGCCTACCTGTATGGAGCTCCCATATCGCAGGACCTCCCCCCCATCACTAGGTTGGTCCTCTTGGCTTGGCGCACTGCTCTGCGCCACATGAGATGGGACCAGAAACTTACCAGGCAGACGCCCCTGTGGTGTGGCACTTGGCTGCAAGAGGCCTCATCTCTGCGGGACTTCCATCAATGGGACCTCATTGGGATCTCGCTTCTTGAGGACGTTTGGGTGGGGGACCATGTCAGAACCTTTGCAGACCTGCAGCAGTGCTATTCCCTCCGTTCCTCCCAATTTTACAAATATCTACAACTTAGGCATGCCCTCAGGGTGCACATTCCGTCTCCCACCTCCCTCCCTGAGTTTATTCCCCTCGAGGCCCAAGTGATGATGGGGAACCTGGATAGAGGGGGGTGTCTCGGATTTATCGCTCCATTGTGAACAATGGTCCCGCCACCCTAGATTTGCTGCGGGCTCGCTGGGAGGGTTGGCTGGGCCCCCTGGAGGACGCGGATTGGAGGGATGCTCTCATGGCCCCTAAGACCCTGACGACCTCATCCAAATTGCGTCTAGTCCAACTCTATTACTTACACGTGGCATACCTCACCCCTGCGCGCCTATACAAAGCCCGGCTGAGGCCCTCCCCGACCTGTACGTGCTGCAACCACGCCCCAGTGGATTTTTATCATATGGTCTGGCAATGCCCCGTTCTTGCACCATTCTGGGTGGGTGTGGAACTAGAACTCACACAGACCCTGGGGTGGACGGTTCCCCACGACCCATTGCGTCTGATTCTAGGCGTGTTTGATGGCCTGGACGGCTCTCGGGCCGACAAGCGCTTCCTTGGGACAGCGGTGGCGGTGGCGAAGCGAGATATAGCGGCACTATGGTCCCAGGCCAAACCTCCAACTGCGCGGAGGTGGAGACGGGGGGTGGACTGCTGCGGAACTCAAGAGGAGCCCCTATTTGAAGCCCCCGGCTGTCCTGAACTCTTCGAAAAGATATGGGGCAAATGGTTCAACCTGTTGTCCTGAGGGTTGGATGTGTTTTCTATTTTGCTTCGTGATAACCTCATGTATGACTTTACCCTACAGACTGATTCACATGTCTTTGTCGTTTCCCATACAGCTGTACACTTTTCAGATATTATGCTTGATATTGCTGCCAATGTAAATTTGTGGTTTGTTCTAAACTCAATAAACTTGATTATCAAAAAAAATATATAACACCCAATGTCTCTTTTATGAAGCTGAAGAAGAGGGAGCGCAACTTAATTGGACATGCTGCCTTTGGTGCACATACACCAATACCCTGATTGTAATGCTATGATGAGCAATGTATATCCATAAATACAATTTGCGATTGGTACGGAAAACCTTGAGGTCATTTTAAATCCACTCACAAATTCACAATCTTATCAAAAAAATCCAGCTACGCTGTAATCAGGCACCTTGGTGGGAACCCAATGATGAAGCATGCCACCAACTAAGTAACAGCAAAATGGTTCCCATGGGCCATGAGATCAATCAATCATAGGTTTGTTAAGCGCAGCTACTCACCCGGTAGGGTCTCCAGGTGCTGGGGGGAGGGAGGGCACAGCTCCTAGGCATTCCTGGGGTGTCGTCAGTGACCAAGTGGGTCAGAGGTCTTCCATGGCCTTTAAGGGTACGTGCAGTGCTGGGCGCACATGGTGATTCATCAAAGAGCCAGGTCTTGAGGCATTTCAGGAACTTGGAGAGAGTAAGAGTCTGGCGGAGGTGGAGAGGGAGGGTGTTCCATGCCTTTGCTGTGAGGAAGGAGAAGGAACGACCTCCTTTTATGGTCTTCTTGAAGCGTGGTACCATGGCGAGGGAGAGCCTGGTTGAGCGGAGGGATCTTTGGGGTGCGTGGAATGAGAGGCGATGGTTCATGTAGGCAGGGCCGGTGTTGTGGAGGGCTTTGTGGGCGTGGGTGAGAAGTTTGAACGTGATTCTCTTCTCGACGGGGAGCCAATGTAGAGTCCACAGGTTTTGGGTGATGTGGCAATGGCATGGTAGGTTGAGGACTAGTCTGGCTGCGGCATTCTGGATGTTCTGGAGTTTGCGGGTCAGGTTCTTGTTGATCCCGGCATAGAGTGAGTTGCCGTAGGCCAGTCTGCTACTGATGAGGGTGTGGGTGATGGTTTTTCTGTGCTCGAGGGGGATCCAGTTGAAAGTTTTTCGTAGGAGATGGAGGGTGTGAAAACAGGAAGAGGTGATGGCGTTGATCTGGCGGTCCATTTTGAGTTCGGAGTCCAGGATGATTTCAAGGTTGTGCGCGTGGTCCGCAGGTGGGGGTGGGTTTCCGAGGGCCGGGTGTCACCAGGTGTCATTCCAGGCATTGGGATGTGGGCCTATGATGAGTACTTCGGTTTTGTCTATGTTCAGTTGTAGGCAGCTGTTCTTCATCCACCTGGCGACTGCTTCCATTCCTTCTTAAAAGTTGTGTTTCGAGATGTTGGGTTCGTTGGATAGTGACAGGATGAGTTGCGTGTTGTCTGCGTATGATACGATGTTGAGTCCATGTGATCTGACGATGGAGGTGAGAGGGGCAATGTAGACGTTGAACAGAGTACGGCTGATGGAGGATCCTTGGGGGACCCGCAGGTGGTTGGCGTGGGCTCCGAGATGAAGGGAGGTAGTCTGGCCCGCTGCGTTCTGCCGGAGAGGAATGTCGAAAGCCGTGGAGAGGTCCAGGAGGATGAGGGCTGCAGTCTCTCCTCTGTCGAGGAGGGAGCGGATGTTGTTCATCGCGGCGATGAGGGTGGTTTCTGTGCTGTGGTTCTCCCTGAAGCCTGATTGGGAGGAGTCGAGGATGTTGTTCTCATTGATGAAGGAGGCGAGTTGGCTGTTGACAGCTTTTTCAATGACTTTCCTGGATAGGGAATTAGGGAGATTGGTCTGTAGTTCTTGAGGTCGGTGGGGTCCGCTGATGGTTTCTTTAGGAGAGGATTGATCCCAGCGTGTTTCTAGTCATCGGGGAAGGAAGCGGTCTCGAAGGATCGGTTGATGATTCTTTGTAGCTCGGGGCGATGATGTCCAAGGCTCTGTGGTAGATGTGGAGGGGGCAGGGGTCCATGGGGGCCCCGGAGTGTGTGGTCCTCATGGTCTTTATGGTGTCTTCGATGCTGAGGGCAGTCCAGCTGTGGTGGGAGTGGGTCCCACTTGGAGGTTGTTGTTGTCAAAGTTGTTGTAGATGGTCTTGATTTTGTAATGGAAAAGGGTGCTGAGTTTGTCGCAGAGGTCCTGAGAGGGTGGGATGTCGGTGGACTTGCTGTTGGGTTGGGCGATCTCTTAGATGATGCCGAAGAGTTCCTTGCTGTTGTGTTCGTGGGCGGAGATTCTGTCCTGGAGTGCTTTCTTCCTAGAGTGTCTGATGAGTTTGTGGTGGGCAGTGGTGGCTCTTTTGTAGTTGTCAAGGGTCGCTGAGGTTTTGGAGTTCCTCCATAGTTTTTCGAGATGTCTGCAGGTTCGTATGGATTCCCCGAGTTTGGTGGAGAACCAGCTGGCCTTCTTGGCGTGAGGGTTGGAGGGTTTTTGGAGGGGGCAATGGTGTTGGTGCAGTTGGTGATCCATTTGTGTAGGGTGTGGGCGGCGGTGGTGGGGTCGTTGTCTGAGTCCGTGGGCACAGAGCCGCTGAGGGTGGTGGTGAGTTGCTCGTCGGAGATCTTGTTCCAATTCCTGCGTTGGATCTGGGGTGGGCGTCTGCGGGAATGTTCGCAATGTAGGTGAAGTGGACACAGCGGTGGTCCATCCATGGGAGTTCGGAGGTGTGGCTGAAGAAGAAGGAGATTCCTGCTGTGAAGATAGGGTCGAGGGTGTGTCCTGCTGAGTGCTTTGGTCCTGGTACAATCTGATTAAGTCCGATGGCGTGGACTTTACCCAGGAGGGAGATGGAGCCTTGGAGGTTGTGGAGGTGGAAGTTGAGGTCTCCCAGCAAAATGTAGTCGGTGGAGGAGATGGCTTGCGGGTAATTATGTCGGTGATGGAGTCGGAGAAGGGTGCGCAGTGTTACATGTCTCGGCACGCCCCGTGCATTTCCCGGTCGGTCCGAAGACGTACCTGTGGGCAGGTGGGACTCGCCTCTGTTCGCCCGCTGCGGTGGGGTGTAGTCTTGGCTGTCGAGGCGGTGGACCCAGAGCGGGGGCTCAGAGTCTGTGTGCGATCCTGCGGCGGAATGGCGCAGCAATGCGGTCAGCGTTCTGCGCCGGGAGTCAGGAACTACGTTTCCCATGGGGCTTAGCGAAAGTATCCGCAATTGCCCAGATCACGTGGGAATGCAACCGGATGAGAAAGACTGGTTAAAGGCAGCCTCGGGCGAAGACAAAGCTGCTGGTTATTCTCTGGTCGAGCAGTGCCTGCCGCGTTGCTGATTCTTGCCTCGATTTGCGTAGGGTAAGGGTGCACTTGCACCACCTTGATCGGGAGCTTCTCTGTACCACTAATTATATGGATACAATTGCTAATTGACTTTTGGGGGCATTACAAGTACGTGAGACATTGTGACTCAGCCTTAGTGCTAGCTGGGTTCCTTCTACAGCCAAAGCACTCGTGTTTTCGTATCATTGGGGTGTGACACGTTACATCCAGCTACGAGTACTGCCACTGTTTTAGGTATATAGGTGTAGTCATGAAGGATGTGGTTGCGCATATGCACATGACTGTCAAATGATACGAGCTCAATACTCCAGAAACAAAAGAAATTTTTTCGAATATTATTGTTTGGTTTATCTTTAACAGGGGGTTCAAGAGGCGGCCTTCTGCTCTTCCCCTGTGATGTGGAACCATGTGTGTGTACTGGTGTGCATGGAACTTTGGCGCATAGCAAAGCTAGCTACGGCTGCGCGTATGTTTGGGCTCCAGAATTTATGTTCCCTTTGTACCTCTATCCTTTTCATAGCGCAATACCCACCATTGCTGAACTAAGATTCAAAACTGTTGGTTCCATGCTTATCCCAAATGGAAGGAATGTTATTATTTGTTTTACAGGTATGGGTTTCTCACTGGCTTAGATAAGAGAAACAGTATATCTATATGTACGCTGATCATTGAGTATTTTGCCTTTCAGGTCTCCCTCCCTGCTGACCCCTTCCTTTCCTTCCCCCGCTTGATCATCCCATTCACCTGTGCTATTACATCATTCAGGGTTGGGACTATCGAGAGGTGGACCCCTTTTGGCATCGAACCATTCCCGAGGAATCGTCAAGCTAACACGCAGGGTCCGGGAGGTCGGTAGATGAGGGTGCCGCATACGGTGGTGGTCGGGTTGACCTGTAACTTGAAGTGGAGGAGGCCCATAAGGTCTGTAGGCCCGTCGGTGTAGGTGCTCAGGTGGAGGTTAGCCTTGTGGGCGATGGCGATGCCGCCTCAAGGGTGGTTTGGGCAGTCCTTCCGGGTGATTTTGTATCCTTCGGGGATGGCGATCGCGATGTCAGAGCCCAATGTGGTGCTTGTCCATGTTTCAGTGAGAAAAGCGATGTCAGGAGAGCTGCTGTCGAGGAGGTCCCAGATTTCCATGGCGTGTCTGTGGAGGGAGTGGACGTTGAGGAGGATGCAGTGCAGGTTTTGGGCTGCGGTGCGAATCTTGCTGGTCGGCGGAGGTGGGTACTGGGTTTTGGCGATGTTGAAGGAGTGGCTGTAGTTTCAGCAGGAGAAAGGACCCTGGGTGTCGAGAGGAGAGCTTGAGGTTGTTGTTCTTGCCACCGTTGAGAGCATGGAGGTTTGCTTGGCTGTAGCGTTGGTGGGTCGGAGTGATCCAGCGGTAATTTCATGGTAATTTCTCAATGCAAAACATCATTTACCTCTAGTTTACCACTTTAAAAGGTGATGGACCTTTGCCACCATGTTATCACCTTCAGGAGACTTTACATAAACATGAAAAATCAAAAATACAATTACATTTAAGCCAATAAAGAGAGTTGTGAGTATTTTTAAAGGGTTTTTATTTTCTAGTCAGAAGTTAAGTTTCTCTGACCCTTTATTCATTAGTCAAATATCAATCAGGTTACAGAATTGGAAAATAGGAAAAATAGAACTAATACAGAACATATTATAGGTTGCATACAAAGCACTCCATAAAGGAGGAAAACCCCTAATTCTTTGTCAGTCAGAACTCTTTAAAGAGTTTCAGGAAAAATATAATTCAAGAGTGAGTTTTGCAAGGCTAATCAATAATTAATAATTAGCAAAAATCTCCCATAAAGAGAAATAAATGCATAAGACAAAAACCTGTCCTGATCTCTCAGCTGCTCTCTCTTCACTGGTCTGTTCATCTGTCTCTCTCCCTCTCCATTTGTCTGACAGAGAGGCTGCTCCTTGAAACTGCCCCTCCTTCACAAGACCACAGAAGAATGTGATCTGCCTTGCCAAAAATATGACGTGCAAGGACTCTCTGAAAAAAATATGAGCAAGACCCCCACCTCCCTCTGTCTCTCCTCGGATGCAATCTCCTCCCAGGCTGCACCCGCGACGCTCACGTACCTAAACCATATGATGTCTGGTCAGATCTGCTCCCTCCTCATCTCTCCTAAAAAAACTCACACGCCCCCTAAGGGGTCATTATTTATACTCTCATTCTTGGCTGACTATACTAATAATGTTGCAGTTTCAGAAGAAACTCGCACTGTGATTGGTTAGCATAGGTGACATGAGGGTCTCATCATCCTGTTCTCATTGCAAATCCAACTCATACCAGTTTTAACAAAGGAAGCGTTAAGGCTTAATACAGCCATATATATCACCATCAATAATTATACGCTACTGCAACATTTAAGCCGAAAAATGTATCAGTCCATTTCCTTCTCGCTTTCACATCGCATGCAGGGATGACACTCTCCCACAAACACTGTTACATTGACACGGTGACAAGAGTGTACAGTTCATTGTGGCCATGACCCATGTGTCTTCACTTGAGGCACTTGGCAGTTCATGCAGCTGACACAATCTTCTGAGCATGCGTCTCTCATTCAGCACACTGCTAACAATTCTCAGCCATGCTGGATTCCTAGGCAGCCATTTTATAGTGGGCCCAAAACAAAAACAAACACAAAAGAATATTAATTTATGAAGTAAAGCCCATTATGTTCACCTCCCACCATTCTAATACCCTGTATTAATTATTACCTAGCAAAAGCTATTAATTTAAAGCAGCTTTTCTATTATTTGTGCACCACATGCAAAATGTGCAATGTACAACATAGCATAAACATGCTCTAGTGCAAATTTTCAAAGCGCAAACAATTAATACATACTCATAGCAACATGCTCTAATGTTTTAGATAGCTTTTCATGCAAAATGCGTTTGCCCCATGTGTAGTGTTGGTGCATGGTTGATTAATTAATACACATTATAAGAAAGATGTGTTATGAACTGAATATGCATTGGCTAAATATGCAACAAAGCCAAAGTCTCTTGAGACAGGAACAGGGAGTGTAGATTACAAGGAAAAGGAGCTGGGCAAAGCTAAAGAGGCCACAGTGAGCCTTCTAAAGGAAACTGAAATCACTAGTTTTCTACACTGCAAAAACACATGTTAATTCAGCACAATTATGTGCTACTTTAAAAGTTAAAAAAAAAAAATTCTCTAAATTAAATGTACATTCTATAGTGAGGTTAAATCTAAACTAAACACATTATAGATCCATGATTAATTAATTAAGCATGGTTTTTCATGATTTCATTTGCAGGCCTCTTTCATGTTTTTCACTTTGCATGCACCAAAAGTGCCATTTGAAAATGTAGTCTGTCTGAAACACAAAAATAAAGCAATGCCTGAATCCAGATGAAATCTGAGCTACATCAACCCTCCCTTTGATGATAACAAATCATGATACCTCAAATGATTTGTAAATCATCACACTTATTTAATCTCACAGGTGACTTTTTTATTGCAAAATCTGAGCATATAACAATTTTACCTCTATTTCTAAGGCAACACAACGTTTTGTCTGTAATCAGATCATATATATCCAAGCTCAAAATTTTAGTGCAGAGTTCTGTAAGTAGCTTCCTGGAGCAGTTAGTCTTCTTTAAATTAAGTAACTAAAATAATAAACGGGAAATTCAACAGAACAGTTCTCTTTTTTAATTTTTTAATCTCTTCTTCTTATTCTTTTATCCTTCAAAGATTCTTTTCTCTTCAGCTCTTGACAATTCCCAGTTATTTGTTTCAGCATTTCTTTTTCTCTTTGTCACCAGCTTGCCATCAGGGTGGCTCATACAGTTCATTCAAAGTGGCATTCTGTACTTTTTCCATGCATTTTGACCACTCAGGTGTTGAGAAAATTTGACAAAGCACCATCAATTCTTTGCACTTTTTCAATCCAAGCCTTTCACTTTTATTTTCACTTTGATCAGATTCAGATGTTTCAGTTATTGGTGCAAATGATTTTTCAAGGGACCACTGCAGACTTTTTGGATACCCTTTCAGCCAGCTTTTTTCTACCTCCACTCGTAGGCCCACAGCACTAATTTCTTCTTCAGAGGCTGCACCTGACTCTTTCACCCTTTTGACACCGCTTTCATCTGAGTCAGTTTCCACTTTTTGCTTTTCCAGTGCAACTTCAGTTTTCTCTTGTGCTTCTTCAGACTCTGTGTGTTCCCTTACAGCTTGACTGACCCTCTTCTGTGGACTTTTGGCCACTGCTGGCATAACTTCTTGAAGAGGAGCTGTTTTATCAGGGGGACACAGGACCATACGCGTGTGAGAGGCATGCACCCAATTTGGAAGGCCACCACATTTCACAACAGTCTTTGCCAGGATCATTTGGAACAGGCCTTTCCATTTCACAGCATCTCTCAGATAAAAGTTTTGGCACCATTCATTATGCAGATCTTGTGTAGCAGCTGCAATCTGGTGAGAAACTGCACGCTCCACATCAGTCACACCTTCACAGCAATGGCTAGTCTTTTCATCTGTGTTTTTCACAAGTGCATTTGCATTTATATATTCAAGCCACTTCAGTGATGCTGAAACACAGTCTTTTGCAAAGTGTAACTCTGTGCTGTCTTTGTGTTGCTTTATTATGCTTGAAACTTCAGGCAGACAGCTACAATCCAATCCTTGTCCAATCTGTGGTTCTGCACACATCATCTTTGAAATTTCATTATGATCTGATTTCAGAGAAACTGGCAATCTATACCTGGGCATCAGTTTTTGCAAGAACACATTTGCTACTATGCAGTTGTCACTTTTCTCAAAAACAGTTCTGATACAACCCTGTTGTTCTGCTTCTGAAACAATTTCTTGAGCCTCTATTAATTCACCTGTGAAAGTTCCATTGAATGTATATGCTAACAGAACACAATTTTGAGCAACTGAATTAGCATTTCTCTCTCCCATGACAACAGTGACTCCCATTTGAGCAGATATACTGCATGTTATGGTAAGGGCAATCAATTTCGAATTTTGGGCTGAGGAAACTACTGAAAGCCTTGAAGCTTTGACAACATAATGTATAAGGAGCACAGCATGTGCTGCTTTTAATGTGTCATTGTTACCTTTCAAATATGGGCCAAATACAAAATGGACATTGTTGGGCTGAATCAGACGTTCATCATTAAAGTCTAACCTTGGCTTCATGCATATATTCATGATATCTAGACACTCATATTCAGTTTCATCACAAACCATTTGATTTGCTGGCATTTCTGTGACGTTAGGGTCAAAGGTCATTGGGAAATACATCACAGACCTTTGAACACATTCATGTTTTTGAACAGAGACTGAGAGAGCGCAGCCCTCCCTCTCACTGCAAATTGGTGTATTTTCTATTAAATAAACTTGCATTCCTAGTGCCAGGGCGCGACACTTTTTTCTCTTTCAACTCTAGGAATGCTCTTGTGCAATTGTTGTCCAATGGAAGCGGATCAGACACATCCTTGTGTGTCAGCCTCAGTAAAGGCTTAGCCACTAGGGAAAGGTTTAGTAACCACTCTCTAGAGCAGCTAACCATTCCCAAAAACATCCTTACTTCTTTCTGAATTTGAGGTGGATTCATCTGGTGAATTATTTCCACTCTCTGGTGACACCTTTCTAGCTCCTTTTCCAAATATGTGTCCCAGACATTCATCTTCTTTTTGACAGTACTCCTGACTATCTTCATGCAATGGCATTGTGACATGAACTTGACAAAAATCAATAACAGTAAGCCATTCTTCAGCACATGGAATGTGAAAAAATATATTGGCTGGATTCGGTACCATAGGACAACATAGAAAAGTTATGCTATTAATCTCCTGCACTAATCTGTTCTTTTCATTTAGTTTCCGTGAACCTGTGATCAGAAAGTTGCATAAACTTCCAATAAATTCCATCAAAAATCCTTTACTCAGTTTATCTCCAATTATGGGTAAAATTTCTGTAACTGATGGTGTTCTTGACTACATGTCATCTGGTTCTAATTTTAATAAGACATGTTCTGCATGTTTTATTAATCTGACATCTTTCTCTGTGAACTCTCTTATTTCTGTGTTTATTATTTCTTTTAAATCAGAAGGTAATTTTTCAAATGTTCTCTCTGAAAACAATGCTACAGCTGACTCTTGTTGGTCCATTTTAAAATGTACATCCTCATCAGGAATCTGAAAATTAACATTATCTGGTGTACAGTAATCTGTGCTGTTTAATTTGCAAAACAATTGTTTTCCTGCCAGGCCTGAGTCACAAACAACAACTTGGCAATTTTTATCAAATGGGTCTGGTTTTGCTGCAACCCTTTCTAAAACTGGGTTTGTAATTTCTTTGTTTAAAACTCCTACAACTAAGTCTGGACCTTCCACTGCTTTCACAATGGACTTGGTAAATTCAGAATTGTTAGGGTTAAAACTCTCATTTTCAAATACAGCAACCTGTTGAACTGGGTTCTGATTTTGTTTCTGGAAAGAATTCACATTTGCTCTGGACAATTTATTTAAATTAATTTGAGCACTTTCCATATTTTGTGGGAGCATCTGAGCTTGAAAAACTCCTGCCATTGGTACCTGCTTCTGAACTGACATATGCATTTGCTTGGCTGGCACATTTTGCACCTGCATTTCTCTCCTTTTTTGCACATTTCCAATTGCTGCATCATGTTTAAATTTATATTTCTTCTTCCAATGCTCAAATCTGTTACAAAGATGGCAAAGTGATACTTTTTCCAGCAGTGCAACATCCATACCTGAATTTGCACGAACCAAAACACCTTTACTTCCATCCTGTGATCTTTTAATCTGTACCCAATTAACATCCTTTGCTGGCATTCTGCCCTTTAGGAAAGTAATCACTGCTACGTTTTTCTCAATAACAACAGAAAATGATGGTGCATTCATGCAAACCTTTTTCATTGTCTCCTCACCTGGCCTTTGCACAACAACTTTAGATTCAAACCACAATTCAGTTTGCATGGCAGTGTCAATAATCATTTCCAAATTAATACACAACTCTTTTAAAATTTCAACAAATACATCAACTTGGGGCACCACAGCACAAGTTTGTCTCTCAATTTTGGGAATGTGTTCAGAAATGCTGCAAGTTCACTTTTGTTCTGTGGCACATGAACATGCACTTCTCCCACCTTTTCTCTCAATGAGTAAGCAAAAGCTTCTCCCTCATCCTGTTTATTATTTTCTTCAACAAGGTCTGGTGGTTTCTTTTTCTTATCCAGTATCCTTGTGAGGTCTGGTGGTTTCTTTTTCTTCTCATGTTTTCTTGCCCACTTGTCTCCTAATTTCTCAAACCCATTGCATTTGAAAATATATTTTATTATTTCTGCAATGTGCAAATGCATTCCTGAAGAACACATTTCCTCATTTGCCTCATCATTCATAAGTACCCTGAAACTTTTTTGAAATGGAAAACTTCCTGTAACATCAATTTCATACTTTTGAGCCAAATTAGTCAGTGTAGTTACTGCACATGTAGCTGTTTCCTTACTCAGGGAAATTAATTCTTTCTCCTGACACTGGTTCACATTTTCATGATTTAAACAGCAGGTACTGTTAATTTCTTCATGTTAAAATGTTGAATTTAAAACATTAAGCTGTTTCTCTTTTTCAGGGTCTGAGTTAATTTGTTCCCCCATGCTCTCTATCTTTTTAATCACTGCTGCTTCTTCAAAGCAGGTTTGAAAAATCCCATCTTCAAATATATTCATTTTATCCTGGGCTGCAGAAGTTGTAAAGACCATTTTCCCCCACCTTTCAGTGCTTGGACTGTCTGGGGTAGTTTCTGTTCAATAATCTGTGAATTCTGAGTTTCTGAAATAAACCCTGACTTAATTACTTCTTCTGCAACTCTTTGAACATTTTGAATAGGGGCCATATTAATTGGGACAGTCACAATTTGTCTAGGCACTGCCTGTGCATCTGCAGTTTGTAATATTTGGACTGAATCAGTCACATTTGAAGCAGTAACACCTGGAGATATCACTGTCAGGGCTGAATCAACAGATAGTGGGTCAATCTGGAATGTCTGCACAGTTCTCTCAATCTGTGTTTATCTCTGTTTAACAGAAGCAGTAGCCACTGTAGTACTTACTGGTACACTATTTTCAGTATTTTTAATGGGAACCACATAAAGTGGCGGACACTCAGTTAACAATGCATCCATTATTTCATCCCCTGAATCACTATTTATTTGAAGCTTTTTGTCATCTTTAATTCCCTTCTCCTGTATCTGGTGCTTTACCTTTTTATCCTCACTTGCTTTGTCTCTTGCTGCCTTTTCCCACATGCTTAAAGCCTCAAATTGTGCAGATCTAGATGGTGTCTTTATTTCACATAACACTTCCCTTAATTTGTCAATAATTTGCAATTCAAAAGTACCATCTTTTGGAAACCTCAAAGGACCTTCTTTTTCAGTAATCTTGCACCATTGGTGAACCCACATACATGAATTTTGTCCCAAATTGGTAGACATAAAATGCACGGGTGTTCCTTCAGGAGCATCACCAATTAAAAACAAATTTTTCACTTTACCTCCCAACAGTTTCTTTAAACCTTCAAACAATTTCATTTCTGCAATAGTTCAATGCAATTTCTTTTCTCCAATGCTGTCAGTTTCAATTTCAATCAGTTTAACTCCTACTACTGACCCTCTCAAACAAAATCTTACTGCAATATTTTTCTGAGTTTTCTTAATTAAAATTCTGTTAATAACAACATAAAAACATTCGCTACTCTGTCTGTTCCATTAAATAAAGGATAGATTTCTTTTCACTGCGAGTAATATTCAGCTTACTCTTCACAAAGTAAGAACTTCCGTTTACTCTTCAAACACTGCGAGTAAATCCCTTCCGCTTACCCTTCACTCAAGCTTGGAAGAACCTGCTACTCCTTCGGTGTTACACTTTCTAGGTTATGTAAGACCAAAATTTCACCAGCAAACTCTTTTGCTGTCACTCAAGCTCGGGAGAACCTGCTACTCCTTCAGTGTTACCCTTTCTAGGTGATATAACACCAAAGTTTCACCAGCGAACTCTTTGCTATCAATCACTCTCACTTTTACACAGAAAATAGTCCCTACTTTAACACTGCCAGCCCTGCATAGCTTCTCAGTGTTATTCCAACAGACGAGTAACCTCAGAACAGTGTGGCTTCCATTTACCACCCGCTATTCCTTCCCGGGAGTTCCAGACAAACATAAAACAAGACGCTAACTTTTCATGTTAAGAACATATAATCAATAATCAAAAATTCTGTCCTATGAAATTACCAATATAATCAATCAAACCATCAATTCAAAATGAGAAAAATTTTACCAACAGTCAAAACCCCTACTATTTTTCAACACTTCAAAAAAACCAAAACATACCTTCTAGCACACTAACAACATTTCACAACCCTATTGATACTCACACCACTCCAGCAATCGCCTTCTTGCATTACCTTCCAGTACTGCTTTGCCAGTCTTTTGGTTCTGAGCATTGGAACAGGAATCAGGACTTTTGAAAATCTGGACATTTATCTAACTTGGGCAATTATTTTTCTAGCGCTATTTAGGCTTTATACTAAACTATGCTCCTTTTGGTGATGGTGTTAATCTTACCTCTGCTACCAGAAACTGATCCAGCGGTAATTTCACGGTAATTTCTCAATGCAAAACATCATTTACCTCTAGTTTACCGCTTTAAAAGGTGATGGACCTTTGCCACCGTGTTATCACCTTCAGGAGACTTTACATAAACATGAAAAATCAAAAATACAATTAAATTTAAGCCAATAAAGAGAGTTGTGAGTATTTTAAAGGGTTTTTATTTTCTAGTCAAAAGTTAAGTTTCTCTGACCCTTTATTCATTAGTCAAATATCAATCAGGTTACAGAATTGGAAAATAGGAAAAATAGAATTAATACAGAACATATTATAGGTTGCATCCAAAGCACTCCATAAAGGAGGAAAACCCCTAATTCTATGTCAGTCAGAACTCTTTAAAGAGTTTCAGGAAAAATATAATTCAAGAGTGAGTTTTGCAAGGCTAATCAATAATTAATAATTAGCAAAAATCTCCCATAAAGAGAAATAAATGCATAAGACAAAAACCTGTCCTGATCTCTCAGCTGCTCTCTCTTCGCTGGTCTGTTAATCTGTCTCTCTCCCTCTCCATTTGTCTGACAGAGAGGCTGCTCCTTGAAAATGCCCCTCCTTCACAAGACCACAGAGGAATGTGATCTGCCTTGCCAAAAATATGACATGCAAGGACTCTCTGAAAAAAATATGAGCAAGACCCCCACCTCCCTCTGTCTCTCCTCAGACGCAATCTCCTCCCAGGCTGCACCCACGACGTTCACATACCTAACCCATATGATGTCTGGTCAGATCTGCTCCCTCCTCATCTCTCCTAAAAAAACTCACACGCCCCGTAAGGGGTCATTATTTATACTCTAATTCTTGGCTGACTATACTAATAATGTTGCAGTTTCAGTAGAAACTCGCACTGTAATTGGTTAGCATAGGTGACATGAGGGTCTCATCATCCTGTTCTTATTGCAAATCCAACTCATACCAGTTTTAACAAAGGAAGCGTTAAGGCTAAATAACAGTCATATGTATCACCATCAATAATTATACAATACTGCAACATTTAAGCAGAAAAATATATCAGTCCATTTCCTTCTCGCTTTCACATCGCACGCAGGGATGACACTCTCCCACAAACACTGTTACATTGACACGGTGACAAGAGTGTACAGTTCATTGTGGCCTTGACTCATGTGTCTTCACTTGAGGCACTTGGCAGTTCATGCAGCTGACACAATCTTCTGCGCATGCGTCTCTCATTCAGCACACTGCTAACAATTCTCAGCCATGCTGGATTCCTAGGCAGCCATTTTATAGTGGGCCCAAAACAAAAACAAACACAAAAGAATATTAATTTATGAAGTAAAGCCCATTATGTTCACCTCCCACCATTCTAATACCCTGTATTAATTATTACCTAGCAAAAGCTATTAATTTAAAGCAGCTTTTCTATTATTTGTGCACCACATGCAAAATGTGCAATGTACAACATAGCATAAACATGCTCTAGTGCAAATTTTCAAAGCGCAAACAAATAATACATACTCATAGCAACATGCTCTAATGTTTTAGATAGCTTTTCATGCAAAATGCGTTTGCCCCATGTGTAGTGTTGGTGCATGGTTGATTAATTAATACACATTATAAGAAAGATGTGTTATGAACTGAATATGCATTGGCTAAATATGCAACAAAGCCAAAGTCTCTTGAGACAGGAACAGGGAGTGTAGATTACAAGGAAAAGGAGCTGGGCAAAGCTAAAGAGGCCACAGTGAGCCTTCTAAAGGAAACTGATATCACGAGTTTTCTACACTGCCAAAAACACATGTTAATTCAGCACAATTATGTGCTACTTTAAAAGTTTAAAAAAAAAACATTCTCTAAATTAAATGTACATTCTATAGTGAGGTTAAATCTAAACTAAACACATTATAGATCCATGATTAATTAATTAGGCATGGTTTTACATGATTTCATTTACAGGCCTCTTTCATGTTTTTCACTTTGCATGCACCAAAAGTGTCATTTGAAAATGCAGTCTGTCTGAAACACAAAAATAAAGCAATGCCTGAATCCAGATGAAATCTGAGCTACATCAGGAGGACTAGGGGTCCTGGCGCTGGTTGAGGTCGGGTCACGGACGGACGCAGGTGGGCTTGCCTTTGGCGCGCCTGTGCCGTGCCAGTGGCATGGCCGTGCATCGGCCTCCATTAAGTAGACGTCGAGGGAGGGCAAGACAGCTGGGAGGCAGGAGCGGGAAAAAGGTGGGAGGGGCCGCGGGGGCAGCAGTGGCAGGGACCGGCAGAAGGGGCAGGACGCGGGGAGAGAAAAAAAGGGCAGAAGGATAATAAAAGAGAGAGGGGCTAAAAGAAAGAAGCCAGGTAAAAAATAAAACGAGAACAAGTCACCAGCAAAAGAAAAAGAAATTAAGAGCAATCCAGAGCGGGGCACGGGGCCACGAACCATGGTCTGTGAGGTCAAAAGGCAGAGCACTGCCTGGGGGAGCTACGGGGCTGTGCGCTGGGAGAGCAGGAACCCAGGGGGAAAGACATTCGTGACAATAGAGCCTAATGGTAGATAGGTCCTTGTTGTTTGGTTTTGATGTATTAAAAGGGAAGAGGAACAAGCCTATTTGCATCTTCTTGCTCTCTTTTTTGATTATTCGAATGTGTACTTTATCAATGTCATATCAGGGTGTATCAACAAGATTTAGTTGGTTAATAGACGCACAGTGAGAACGTTAAGACAATGTACACATACATTTTGCATCAATAAATGGGATGTGTGAGGTATGTGAAGTCAAAACACTGTAGCAAATGTCAACATCAGTGTTGCATTGTAAAGATTACAACATAATTTCCAAAGACTAAAACATAACCAACAATTTAAAACCTCTGGAGGGTTGTACCAATACTAGCCAGATAGCCATGCCATAGTCCTTATGAATGTGCCTTGTACTTGTGCCACAGAAGGCTGCACATGGGCAATCCAATACTGAAAATGACATTGAAAAGGCATGCAAGTGCACCTTCCCTCCCCCTGTGAATACTCATAAGGGTTGAGTAAATCAACACAGGCCAAAATAGATGACTTATGTTACTCTGCCACAGAGAGGCCTAATGTGTTGAGTGTGAGTGCATCCACATTAACCCTGGGCAAAGCACTACGCTACGCTCGTGTAGTTTGCGAAGTTTGCGCTACTTCGCACAACGCGAATTGCACGTAGCACAGTGCAAACACGCGTAGCGTAGTGCAGCGGTCATTTTGCTTGCTCGCGGTCCTCAACGTCAAGTTGGCGACCGCGAGCAAGCAAAATGACATCCCGGCGAGATTCTCAACGCGGGGAGGTCAGGTTTCTCATTGCGAGTGGTCGCGTATGCTCGCGACCGCTCGCGATGAGAAACTACCAGTCTGCGTTGAGAAAGCTGCCGCTCGAGTAAAAATCTACTCGAGCGGCAGTAAAAGACAGCTCGCACTGTGCAAGATGCCATTTTCAATGATTGCACAGTGCGGACAAGCATCCGGCACTGTGCAATCATTGCGAACAGTGCACTACGCAGTTCGCGTAGTGCTATGCGTAGCTCGCGTAGTGCGAACTGCACTTTGCGTAGCTTCGCTTAGCGCTACTTCGCGAACTACGCCCAGGCTTAATCCACATATCAATCATTTGCACATACAAGTTTATCATAGGTGGAAGAAAAGTGAAACTGTATGAATGCTACACCCCCCCAGGGGAGGGGTAAATGGGAGACATATGTGAAGTGAGCTGCATGATGTGGCACACTAAGCAATAATTCCAAATAATGATGGACAATGTCCTGGCAGGTGTCACTTGCTGCACATGTATTATCCACACAACAAAGTAGACCTACTTGCACTATGGACAAGGACATTAGTGTTACATTGACATGCATTTATAAATGCTAGTCTACTCCTAAACCATGTCTTGAGATACATATATGTACTATATACCTTCAGTACAGTGACATCTAATAAAACAATATTTCAAACTGACCCAAGTGAGGTAGGTGTCCAATATATCTATGTAGTCACAATTAAATGATATGCATAACAGTCATACCAGTGAGTCACACTCAGTCAGATGTGTCACTGGCAAAAAATCGAGATATGGTCCAGAAATGTTCGCTTTTGGTGTTGCAATTGCATCATGCAAGGGGGAGCAAAGTCTCGCCAAAACCCACTTGAAAGGTGTTAAAGTAGGGTAGTTCAGCTTCTGTAACTCTCCATTTCATTATTAACCTGGAGTTACGCAAGGCATTACACATTGTATATCGGTGTACCAGCACCAGGTACAACTTTGGATTTTGAGTTTTCTGTACACTCATTCACCCAGTGGTGTAGTAATCAGCGCACAAAGAAAATGCCAAACGTACCTCATGAGTGTGTGCATGCAGGCAGGAGTACTCACTTGGCCCAGGACTATGGGGCCGATTCCGATTCGGGCCGGAAATCTCTCCGACCGAGCCGGACTCGGAGAGATTTCCGACCGAATCGGACCCTAGCAGTCCGACCGAACGAGTACGATGCGCACGTATGCTATCGGACTCGATTCGGTCGGACTCCTATTGAAGTCAATGGGAGCCAGTCGTACGATGCGTACACGGGCTCCCATTGACTCAATGGGCACGACGCAAACAAGGGCGCCCCCTACAGCGTGTTCGCGTCGATGCGGGTCGCAACGTACATGCACGTGTAGGGGGACCCATGGCTCCCCCTGTGTGCGACTCGCGTGCCTACGCTTCCAGGGGGTCCGACACGGACCCCCAAAGTGCGGCTCCGACAGCTCCTTGGAGCCGGACTGCGCGAGTCGGTCGGAGCGGTCGAGGTGCGCATCGTACTTACCCGGCCGGGGAACGTCTCCATAGCGCGGTGCGAGTCGTCCCCGTGCGAGTCGGTCGGAGCAGTCGGGTCCTGCGTACGAGTCGGTCGGAGATTTCGCGAGCGCACGCATCGTACTCGCTCGCCCGGACGCACGTACGATTCGGTCGGGAAATAGGGCTCCGAATCGGAACCGGTAAAGCCGAATCCGATTCGGTGCCCTACCGGCCGAGATCGGAATCGGCCCCTATGTCTGTACAATGCAGGGCCCCTTGTACTATGATGCAAGGGCCTCTTGCACCATGATGCAAGGGTGCAGGCGTTGGTGCTAGCCAAGCAAAAGTACACCACCAGTAGGGAGGCTCATTAATATGCTGTATCCTGGTAGCACTGTGCATTTCTGCATTTGAACTTTTACACAATGCAGAAATTTGGCTTAACACCTTGCATTGTATGAATGCATCACAGAAATGCCACATTGGGGATATACTGGCCATGAGACTAATATTAATATGCCAATCCGTGTGAATAAATACGTTTTAAAATCTGCAAAATATGCACTAGATGATATTTAATGTTGTAAATGCATCAAATCTATTCATATGCAAAAATTGCAACAGCCTCACAATTGCAAAACTTTATTGACACTACATTCACATGCCTCCTCATCAATTCGAAAAGATTCTGTGGACACGGGCTGTTGTATTGACACACTGATTGGCATTTATTCCGGGTGCTAAATACCTCCCCATACCCATCGCACTGTTGCGACTATCATGGATCACACACAGACGTCAGAGAGTTACTACAATTTACTCATTACACTTACTTGTCACGTCAGGGTCCTGGAAGCTGTCCACTTCTTCCCGAGTGAAAGGCACATGTTCACCTGCAAGACATTAATTGAGAAATTGCATTGTAAATGGTGCTACTACACACATTTCAATATCAAAACTAAGCACAATGACATCCCAGTTTAATGGCACATTTCAACAGCGTTGCACACACAAATATACACATTGTCAGAACATGGAATGCAGCTAGTCATCTTGAAGGGCACACCTGGCTTTAGGTACAAGATCAGAGATATCTGACATCACATGGCAGATTAATGCTTCAGGCATGTGATGTTTTATGTACTGCTGGTCAGCATCATCACTGGCCCCCTTGCACCAAGACACAAGGGTGCGACTATCGGCACTGGACACACAAAAGTGTTCCTGTAAGGAGCAACGAAAGGAATGCACCGTAAATATTATGCATTCCTGCCCTTTTACACTGGCGCAGCACAGCAAGGTGAGTTGCTGTGCCGTGTGTAATAATGTGAAATGTGAAACTTGGTACATACATAGTAGCCTTGCCACTCACACATGCCTTATACCGTGTGCAGTGTGGATGGTGATATGAAATGTGAATCTAGCCAATGTGGCAGTTTGACATAGTTTGCAGTGAATTCCAGACAGGAACACAAGGACTAAATGAAAAAGAGGAGATGTGGACACTACTTAACATATAAGATTTAACCTACACAGTTAAGACTCATTATTGTACAGATAAATTAAGTTGCTGTTGAAATACAAAGGAATGTATATCACAGAGTGTGGTGAGATACAGAAGTATGTCATATATTTATTAGGCCTGGGCGGTAAACTCTGCTCCGTTCTTGGAGTTTTCTGCACTCCGCAGAGCTCGCGGAGTGCGGAAAACTCTGCTCCACGTAGCGCAGCAGAGTTTTTTCCCCGCTCGCGCTCTCCAACGGTAAGTTGGCGAGTGCGAGCTGCTTCTTGGGTAGAATTTCTACCAGAGCAGCAGGAAGATCAGCGCGAATGGCAGTTTGCGCTGCAGTCTGCCACTTGCAGAACTCCACAGAGTTTTTATGTCACTTCGCGGAATTCCGTGTAGCGGAACTCCGTGAACTCCGCCCAGGCCTCGTAATATTTATACTCGCTAGTGGGGGGGATATATGCGAAAAACATCTAAGGCTATATACAAAAAACCTTTAAAGCTTTGTTCATGGAGTAAATGATACCCATGTATATAGTAGTTGTCTTTGTACGGATCTGTTGTTGTTATATTGACATGGTGATGCATTAAATGTTGTTCATTTGTATAGTACTCCATACAATAGTGCAGGCCAACCTATAATACCATGCTTTGAAGCTGTGGTCCATTACAGTTCATTTCCTGGATGCATACTAGTTCTCTGGATGCATACTAGTATACTGCCCCGGTACTCTACAAAGAGGGCTGCTTCTTGGCCTGGTGCAGGATTTACTCCAGTGTCTAGTGGTGCAACGTATGTCGACCACCAAGTATGGGCACACAATCCTTTAACACACAGGGGGATATTCTCAAGAACATGTGATAACTACCGCAAAAGTAGCTTAACGCAACTCTCCACATCACAGTCTATCGCGGGAAAATAACACCTTGGTAACGCGGCTTTCCCAAGCTGGCGGCACTATGCGATAGGCTCACGATAACGCATCAAATGTCTGCGATGAAGTCAACGCGACGACGCAAAAATGCAAAACACGAACGCAAAAAAAGCAGCGATTAGGCCAAGCAAGATCCAAAAATCAGCGAAAACCAGCCACAGGCCTGCAATTCCCACGCGTCATGCGGGAAAATGCACTATAAAAGGAAAAAAAAAAGAACACACCAAAACCAAATCAAACTGCGTAGCACCATGGATGCACCCGGACCGAGTGCAGAGGACAACCCGAACCCCACAAGCCCCACGGAGGACCAGCCAGGAACCCCGTGCTCGGGGAAGGGCAAGGAGAAGAGGAAGAGGAAGACGGCGTTCAGTCCGCAGGAAGACCTGATCATCGTCACGGAGGTGATAGAACACTACCAACAACTGTTCACCTCCACTACGTCATTGGCAACACAAACAGAAATATGGCAGTCCATCGTCAACAACGTGAATGCAGTTGGAGTGTCGAGGAGGTCAATGGAGGAGGTCAAGAGGCGCTGGCATGAAGTGCACAGCCAAACCAAGGAGAAACTCGCTGCCAACAGGAAGGCAGCAAAGGCGACTGGAGGTGGGACTCCTGCGCCACAAGAGGAGCTGGATGAGCTGGAGGAAATGGTGGCCACAGTCATCAGTGCGGAGACGGTGCAAGGAGTTGGTGGACTGGACACAGCTCGATATGACCTGACCCAACAGCAACAGGGTGAGTAACGACCAGGGCCTGGGGGGACGGAGGGAGATGGGCACAATGGCATACATGCACAATCATGCGCAGCACACTGCACACCCACAATGAGTGTGGAACATGTCCCTGATACCCTTGGCACACTGCAGCACACATAGAAACACCAAGTAGGCCCCCATCCACTATGTGTACAAAGGGGCCCCCTTCCATATCACCAATGCCACAACCTACCCATGCACATGTGCTGAATCCAGAAAAGCAGCAGCTCAGTGAGCCACACGGACTATGCAAGTGACACTGCATGACAGATAGCATGGCTGCAGTCACAATACATGACAGGTGCACGAGACGACTTTGAGTGTGGACCACATCCGTAGAGGAGCAGGTCACACTCTGACACATCCACGTGCACCTACAATCCATGACGTCAAAAACACATCTGCAGACAAACAATGCACAAGAGTACAAAATATGTCCAAGTGCACAAATGATCCAAGTTGCAAACATCACAGCGCCTGAAAAGCACACAAGTCAAAGGCACACTGACTCAAAGGGATGAGGGGCCGCCAAATCAGAGCTGCAGGGCCGACTCGCCAACAATGCAGCACACACATAGCAATCACAGCACATCAACATTGACGACAACGTGGTACAAAGTGCAACACTTACACAACAGGACAGAGGACACAACTGGTGCCGCTCGTGCGTAGAAAATGGCCAATCACATCTGGCATTGCATGACACTGTGAGATGATAATGTACGAGTACAACCTCACATCCGTCATGTAGTCGAAATGTCCACTGTCACCCATCAAATAGCCAGTTCCTCCAAAACAGTCACAATGTACATTGTCATGCAGTCTGTATGTAAACATGTACAATGCGTGGACATACATGGAACACACCGTTAACCTGCATCTCCTCGTTACATTGCAGAGGGACAATCAACACCTCCTGCAGAGCAGACCACACATCTCTACAGTGATGATGAAGAGGACACCCTGCACATCTGCCCAGACACCCTCCAATGGATCGTGGACAGCCTCCGCACCCCATCCCCAGGAGCAGGGCAGCCCAGCTGCATTGCGGTGAGCCCACACCCTGCACAGACCACACAGCAGGAAGCACACACCACCACGGCTGGCCCACAGGACCCTCACGACCAACACATGGAATATCAACGCCGTGTGTTAGCGTGCCAGAAGGAGTTGGCTGATCTGCTGCGGGTGGGTTTCGACCTCGTGGCAGCCAAACTCGATGCCATACGTGGGTGTCTCAGTCCTATCAGGGACCACGTACAGTCCCTAACGGACACCCCCTGTCCGCACCATGCTCACCAACAATCCCTGGCTTACCTCGCTGGGGCCATTACTCGGATACAAGAACTGTCTAGTCAGACAGGCTCCAGCTATGACAGCACAGAGTTGGCACAGATGCGGAGGACAATGGAGACCATGGAGCGGATGCAGGCTGGAAGTAGGGCTGCCACGGCTGAACACCAGCGACATGTATCTGGGATCTTCCAGGCCTTGCAGATCCTCATCTTGCCAATGCTGCCACAGAGCCTGTACCAGATGACTGCTGCAGGAACTTCGACACACACATCTCCACCCCCTGATGTGTCATTGGCACACAGTGATGCGGCCATTACACCACCACACACACCTGACACACCGGACACAGAAGACGTCTCAGAGGAGTAAGATGTGGAGGGTAATGACAGTGTGAGGAAGGAGGCAGTAGCATCCGTACCCGCCACATGGCCTGTCCCTGCATGGTTCATCCCTATGCATCATGCCCTGGAACAACACCTCCCACTGTCCCCCGGAACACTCTGTGACATTCACCTGGACCCCGACATGGACTGCCATATCTGCTCTTGTACCAATGACACAGCAATCCGGCTGAGGACTGTACTCTTCCTCTTCAGATTAACTTTGCATACCCCCAAGGACTCTGGTTGGCCCACCAATGGGCAACCATTCAATGTGGGCTTGAACTGGCCATGTACCCCTCCAGCTCCGAGACTCCCCAGAATGTGAATAAACATTCCAAATCACACAGATGTGTCATGTCTATGTTCACTCACGTGTACAAGTATGGAGGAATATAGGGACGTTGATTGCACTAAAAGGTACACCCTGGTAAATGTCATCAATGCGCATGTTTGAGCCTGACCCACATGGCCAATTAGTTGAATGTGAAGGTGTGAACAAGCTGTGGCCTCATTGCACATGAACAACAATCTTGCATCCCCCAACGTAGCCCCACGTCCATGTATCATATAGGGCTGTGTGTGTAAATGTCAGAATCGGTAGCCCACCTGAAGTAGTGTCCCCCATTGCATGTGGCTACAGAACATCTCTTCGCATGGCGTACTCACACACATCAGCGTGGACACAGTCTGTTTGAATGGATCATATTGATCCACATGGCAAGAAGTTGGACACCATACTCACATTGCTGAAGACAAGTAAGAGCACAGGTCTACCTGCAACTATCCCAAACACAATGTCTGGCTCACAGAGGTGGAGCTGCCAATAGGGATCCACCACCTATGTACCAGAGGCAGTCTGTCCCTCCCTGTGTATGGACAATGCTCATTGAGGCACACGATTTGTCATACTAATCAACACTCATCACAGTTGTACACTGGTGAAGTTGCGTAGACTTTATTAGCATGTGCGTGTCAGTACGGGCAAGTGATGGGCCACATCAGGCAGACAAATGCTTAAGACACAGGCAGAATAGGAACGTGTCGAGGTGCAAGGAATGGGGTGGCAAAAATGAACACATATCCTTATGGTTGGCAACGGTCTCAGCCCACCTTGCCTTGCTGGTCGAGTCATGTGATGTCTGGCGTCTGCTCATTGCCCCGTGTCAGGGGACATGACTCACAGCCCATGGGATCTGCATGGAGCTGTACCACCGGACTGCACCGACTGTGTGCTCTGCTGACAGTGAGCAGTTGAAAGGGACCAACAAGGTCACATGTCGTGCTACATTGCCATGTGTGTAGTCTCCCTCCAGCAGTATGTAAGATTTAGGAACTTTGCCAAGCGACGCTGTGCAGCTCCGCCCATGGGGCTGCAGCACCTCCCACAGGTGTGTGACAACACGTGTAGGTGCACGCACATGCATTCTGAGTTCGAGCGAATGCAGACATGTCCACTGTTGTACTGGCTTATGGGACCATTCCTCCACGATGCAACACAGTGTTGGGACCTGTGCTCCGGGTGTCAATCAGTTGTGGCTGCAGGAAGGTAGTTATTCGTCCATGAATGCGAGCGCTGCTTCTTAGGCAATCAGTTCCAGAAGTTCGTAGTTCTCGAATTCAAGGAACACGAGGGAGAGCCAATCCATTAACTGGTCCGGACAGTTGTGCTCCGACCACGCAGTTTCACCAATCCGCAACACAGCCCAATAGGGGAGCGCCTCGATGTGGTCACTGCACACGATGACTTGTGCAATCTCCCATCCACTGCTGCCGGCACAGACACCACATATCAAGGCATCCCATGCCCGGGTATCCCGGTTGCACTCCTGTTCGTGGGCCAACAGGGGGCGCACACACAAGTTGTAATCCAGTTCAGCTACTGTTGTGTTGGATAGGCAGACCTCCATGGGCCACTCAAATGTGCATGATCGACAGTGGAACCATGGTTGGACGCATGTGACGTACGCAAGCCAGAAACTCAGACGGTAACTGATTTGCAAAACTGCCATTGACAGAGCTCCCAACAGATGCAGCATTCGTGCACGGTACAGTTCCACGTGACTGGGGTTGTGCATGTGCCCAGGATTGCCTGCCAATGCGTTTGTTGGTCTCGTACCACCGGCACTCCTCAGAGCGGCGGCAGTTCTGTGGACAATATGCCACAGCTCGGAGTAATGAGTCGTATGTGTGTTCAACATTTGGACATATGGGTTGTCTTTTTTACCGATGTGTTGGGGGAATGCCATGCAGGTGTAGCTCGAGCAGGGACAAGGGTGTGTGGGGTGTGGACACGTTGCTCTTTCATTAGTGCAGTTCGTGGTGTGGGAGTCACCAGAGCCTGGCATGGTATCTCACTCAGGGGGTGCCGGGCGCATTGGAGACCAAGGTTGGAGGTTCGGATGTCCTTCCGCCTTGTGTATCTGGACAAAGGAGCCTTCATGCCTGATTTTAGTCTGACTACTGCTTGCATTTCTGAAATGTGATGTGGCCTTCGCGCTGAAATTGTTGCCAGGCCTTGGATTTTGGGTGCACCAATTGCGAGACACACACAACAGTTGGCATGTATGTGCCAAGGGCCCGATTGTCCTTGTGCTCCTTGTTCAGTCTGTCTCTCTCTCTCTTTCTCTCTCTCTCTGTCCTTTGATGAGTGCCTGACACACCTTCTTATCTGGGATATTGTCTTGCAGGCTGTCATTTACGGATTGTCCAGGGATGACCCGCCATGACTCTTCCAAATAGTTGTTTGGTGTGAAATTTGATTGTGATATTTTGTTTGGACTCTCAATGGTGAATGATTGATTCTGCTTTTTCTGTACTCACATGACTGTTAGTTGTTGTGATTCTACGGTATCAGGTGAATGGTTTTGTTCATGATTTTGTGACGTTGATGTGCAATCTCTTGGTCCGGGGGAGGTGGGGGGTGGTACGGGGGTGGGCGGCGGTGGGTGTTGTGGCCCTCTTGGGTGTCCGAGCTGCATGATCGTTGGCTCCATGGCATCTGTTGTTCTTCAGGTGTGGCTCTGGGCTGTGCTCCCTTTGATGGTGCAGGTTGTAGTCCGACTTTGCATAAGGTCAGAGCAGGTGTTAATTTCCTGCAGCTAAAGCACCTTATCGCATGTTTTGTGTTCTCATCGCCAATCTGGCTGGTCTTTGTGAATGTTGAGGTGTGGTGTTGTCGCGGCTTTTTGCACGGGAACGCCTACTCTGCATCTCATTAGCGATAGTTGCCGGGGTCATCTGTGGCGATGATTTTAGTGGCTGCTATCGCAGGTAAACTGGTGGTGTCGGCTGTTTGCACCAGCTTGTGAATGGGGCGGTAAATTTTTCGTGACTTTGGCTGTGATGAAGTGCCGATAACTCGGCGATAGATCCTTGAGAATATGCCCCACAGTGTAGTTGCCGAGTAGAAAAGACGCAGCATTTCCGGTCTCACAACCCTCCAAAAAACTCGGTCTATCCTTTTGGAGTGCGGTAGGCAGATTGACAATTCACGTCATTTCCGAGACACCGATTCCCTAGTTCACATGTAGATGCCTGGCAACGTGAAAAGCACTGGGAGACGCCAACAGCCTGCTTGCAAGGAATGCTGCCTGCAAGGACAATGCGGACGCTCGACGCACAGATATGTAAGTGACCGTTGCCTCTGCATGTCCCTGGCTATATTTTAACTCAAACTACTGGATTATGCAATTGGTGGGATTGACCACATTTGATGGTATCCAAGTGTTATCCTTAAGGGTTGGCAGAGAGGCTTCAACTGATATGAAACTGCATCACCAAAGCGACTTAGGAATATGGTAGGAGCCGTCATTGTACCCTCATGATTGCAAGCTAAGGTGTGAAATATGCTTTTGACCACCCCCATATAACCACAGACTCTCCCAGCGGCGAGGTGAGACCATGGTGGTTACACTTTGGTGCATTGTTTTCGCCTGCCATGATTGCTTCACAGCTGGCATGCCCCTTGATACGTTTGAATGTAGGAGGCTCACAATGACCACACTAGCACCAGTTATGGCATGTTTATAGCCTTATGAATTCATACAATAACAATGGAGTTCCACACTACCTTAAATGTGGTGTTAGCATTGCATGGTATCAGCAGTTGTCTGTTCTGTCAACGTATCACAAAAATATTCACTATGCACACGAAGATACACTTTTGGGTCCCATCCTTCTGAAACAGATGAAGGGTTCCTATGTATCACATTGGCACCATATATTTCCAGAATAATTTGGAATTTGTGTAAATGTATATGGGTCATTTTGTAATACCCTGACTAATGTAGTTTTTTTTCCTTTCACAAGATAAAGCATTTGCAGTCCTTATATGGTCCTGTGGAGGCCGGAAATGACCTGGCCAAAGTGCATCAACCTTATACTGATTTAAGGAGTCCGCCAAAAGTTGAAATGTTGAATTGGGCCAAGGATCATCAGCTTAATCACACCTAGTGTAGGACTTTTTGAACATTAATCCTTTTTGGTTCACTGGTATTTTGCAAGTGGATTCCCTTGTTAGACGGACCCAAAGCACAAAGCAGACATTTGGGCCATTCATCTCTCTGTAAAATTGATATGTATATATAAGTACAGTGTATAAATGCTTGTTTTTAAGATGTAATGTATATCAAACCTGTAAATACAATTATTAAAATAATGAAGAGACAGTCATAACCTGGAAGTGTTTGAAATGACTAATAAGATGCAAGAGAAGTGATGTTAAAATGTCAAGATGATCCAATAATAATTTAGGTATTATTGTCGATATATAAAAATACATCTAATCCATCCCTCGAAATTCAGCTATTTATTTTGCAATAGTGGGCAGTATCAGCGTCAGCTAAGTGAGCCAGAACAGCAATACATCATGTATACCATTACATTGACATACCAATACATTCATCAGGGCTGGTAACTGGTCAATAATGACACTCAATTGGGAAAAGTGCAGCTTACATTATTTGGCCGCATGAATGCTTGCTCCATCTAATGCAAGACAGATTCTAAGCCAGGTGTGCCGCTAAGTGTGACCCTTTGGTATTTCTGCGACTTGGTGTCACTCTCTCTATTCCCTTGTGTGTCACAAGGCATCCAAACATTGCAGCTACATTTTTTGTTTAAATTTTAGCATGACTAATCTAGCAAAATTACTACATGCTGATGGTACTTAAGAAACACCTACAGGCCTTCCAACCTTCAAACCCATCAGATCCACGACATCCGCCTCATGGGCTATCACATCCGCCCAACAGTGCTTGTTCTGGCTGACTGTCCATTCCTCACCAAAGACCTAGCCCAGGTCCCACTGCACCCTCTCCCCTCTGTCCTTCCAATCCTTTGGGGGCAGCCTTGGCTCACCCTACCCCCGACATGATAATCTGTGGCAGGTAGTGCATCCCCAGTCAGATAAGTTCTCCTAGTTCTACCTTGGTGAAATTTCTGCCTCAACCCTTCCAAGGCATGACCCTATCCCTCCTTAACACACTAAACCCAACGATAACACCCCTTAAACTAATAAGTATGCCTAATACACAAAATCCCCAAAAACAACGAACACCCAGCAATACAAAGACAGATACAAATTACAACACAAAGACACAATAAGTACACACCAGAGACAAAACAGGGACAGACCAGGCACCAACCACACCAAAAATAGCACAATTCTCCACAACCTCTATCCACCACCAATACCCAGCTCCAACCAACAGACAGTAAACAAAAGTGAAAGTAATCTTCACACATCCTAGTATGCAGCCTGCCACATCCAATGCATCATTTTCTGGGTGGAACCAGCATGTTTACTACATTTGCGTTGATTTTTCTGATGCATTGCTACGAAATTTACATTGCCTGATTCACTGTGCAGTTGCACTTGTGCAGTACACTAAGCGACATGCAATGGCTGCGATGCGCCAGTTCTGAGTTGCGCAACAAGGGCGATGCGCTGGTTACGAACTGCGCAATGGTGCTATGCATCAGTTACAAACTTCACAACAGGGGAGATGTGCCAGTTTTGATTTGCGCTACAGAGACAATGCTCAGGAACTGAAGGAGAAGTATGGCTTCTACTGAGCTGACACCTTAGGCTCACTTCCATTTGTCCAGGACCAGGGTGCCACCATTTGGCAGGGCAGACAGACATATGGCAGAGTCCAGGTGCTGAAGCAGGGTGGTTGGAAGTCTTTAATGTCCCTGATAATTCCCAACAGGTGGCCAGTCAGATTGCCCTTGCATTCACTCTGGGTCAAGAGATGCATGTCCAGAGCTTATCATCCAGCCAGGGGAAAAGCAGGCAGCAGGGCAGCACGGCAAGGCAGGTCTCCAGAGCTGATTGCTCCCACATCAATTTTCGTATGAGTTACCAGGGTACACACCTGGATACCAGCCACAGGAATATGTGCATTAAAAGGTTGTTCATGGGGCCTTTGCACCATTCTTTTATGTTCCCTCTTGAGGCAAATCCTTCTCTTCATGATTTGTGTCCAGACCCCTTCCTTGCGATGTATCACAGATTCAATATACACCCAGGGAAGCACTTCGGAAGGCTCGCTCTCCAATACTCCAGTTTATGTCCCACTCAGATTGCAGCTTTGCTGAACTCTCAAATTCCATCTGGTGTAATTATTCTAAGCCTCATGTTTTCCCCAGGCTGCCATGTTTTACCCACAAAAGAACTCAAAGTCCTCCATGTTATGTAGCAGGGCAGGCACGTCTGCACTAAGTTTACAGTCACACCACATTCAGTGACCAGTACTGTAATCCACATGTATCATGCTAACAGCAGCATACTCACATTCAGCTTACACACTTAGTCTGCGCACAGTGTTCTGTACTACAGTCCCTTTGTACTGTATTTGAGTGTGTCACCTGGAATACATACTACCAGCACACACAAACATTTACCATCTGCACACTGTCCACATTTCAACCTATGTGTTGTGTATGTCTTGCTCAGGCATATGAATTCTGCACATGATTTTCTCACAAACACTTCCAGATCAACCTGAATTTGTGCAGGGGTGAGTGAAACATACAGCAGCAGAACTTTGGAAGAAGCGAGAGAGCCTGTAGGCCTTACTGTGGTAACCCAGGGTTCAATGGTCATGATCACTATAACTGATCACTACATAGCATGCTGCCACCCCCACGTTTGCTCTGTTTTACTCAAATACACAGGCCTATGTTATTGCGCGCATGCATAATTCATGTTTCCTATTAGTGATCCAAAAAACAACACAGTTGGGCACTCAAGGCAGGGCTACACAACTCTTACCATGCAGGGGAAATTTCCTAACCAACTCCACCATGGCACCATAGTTAAATTAATTTAATTTTGTATGTCCACAAATATGTATGCTTCCATTTTGACATACACGCTTCATATATTACCCATCCCTGTCTTCGTAACGAGTTGTGATGGTTGGAAAACATCTACCTCGTCTTACATTTCTGATAAATGCCACGCATCGCTGCTTCAGCAGTATATTATGTTTTGTTACATGCCTCTCAGGCTCCTTCCATTGATGTGCAAGTGTTGGCAAATGTTTTATTTATATCATTGTTACATGTGCGCTGTTTTGTTGCTCTATAAACCTGCAAGAATGCATTTTTTACAAATGACATTTTGACATCTAGACCTGAGACTAGGCCTTCGACCATGACAGATGTCTCCCAGGATCTGTGTTGGTGTCTGCTGTAACATACTTATAAGCAAAGTACTGTCACTCTGCATGCTAGTCCATATGTGAAGCACACATCATTTTGAAGATTGCCTCAAGGATTGACTTATTGGGAGATTTATGATCCATTATATACTGAGTGCAACATTTACCAAACTTTGATGCAGCAAAACACAGCAAGACAGTTGACTTGTTGCGTTGAGCTGTGTTGAGTTGGAGATATGCCCCTATGTTTATCAACAGTGAAGAAATTCAAGTTAAACATGTTGAGGACTACATTTGACAAGATGTGAGTGATTATATAGGTACATTGACATTCACACATACAACACACAGTGGATGAGTTCAAAATAAATATGTATTGGATTAGAAGTTGACATCATTTCTGTCATTATTGACATAAATTCCATTTTAATGAATAAAACAATTATCCACAAATTGGTCCCGTCTCCGCTGACCTGCCATTGTTTTGATGATCTCTCCCTCTGAGTCTTCTGGCTCTTCATGCTTTTTGGCATTGACCCCTCATTGTCCCATGGGACATTGGTCCTTACACATATATTGTGCAAAATCGCACACACTGATATTTTGCACACCATCGCAGGTGAATAGAGCAGCCTGCCACCTGACGTGTCGAGGTACCTATTGCGGGACTTGAGTACCCAAAACATGCACTGAACCACTTTGACGGATTTGCACAGAGCTGTGTTGCACTTCTTCTGCCCATCTCTCTCTGTGGATTTGTGTATGGGGTCATCAGCCATGGCTGCAAACCATATCCCTGGTCACCTGAAAATAGACTACATCTCAAGTCGATGATCGTCTTCTATGTGCCATCAACGTAACTACATATGTATCATTTGTATGCAGGCATTATGCGACACATCTTATTTTAATTGACACTGATATGTTTCAGTTATTGTTGAACATTGCTTTACGCATGCTTGTTGCTAAATACTTGTTTGTTTTTATGTATTGTAAAGCATGTAAGGGATACAGCACATCAACATGAGAGTTAATGTATTTAGTAGGCGGAGCTCGCGGAGTGCCGAAAACTCCGCACCGCGTAGTACAGCAGAGTTTTTTCTCCACTCGCGAATGATAAGTTGGTGAGTGGAGCTACTGCTCAGGTAGAATTTCTACCTAAGCGGCAGGAAGATCAATGCGAATGGCAGTTCGCACTGCACTCTGACACTTGTGGAACACCGCAGAGTTTTTTTGTCACTTTGCGGAGTTCCGCTTAGCGAAACTCCGCGAACTATGTCCAGGCCTGGTATTTAGACAGAAGATTGTCAAGATAAGGTAATTTGTCTATTTTTATCTACTAAATGTAAATTGGAGACTATGTGTGTAAAATGTAAAGCGGTTTATGTACCTGAAGTACATATTTGTAACATTATTTGAACCAACACTTTCAGCACATGACAGTCATTGATATTTGATGGTCCTTTCACATTTGTGGTCCTAAGCAATTCATCATGCAACAGATATATTGCCATGTGTGATGTAGATACTTTGGGTGTAGAGATTTTGCCTACAATGTTTTTAAAATCAGGAGAATAACATATCTTCCCACCTTGATACACCATTGCACACACATCCCATAAATGTTTGTTGTTGTTGTTTCTTTAGTGTTAGCTTCACAACAATTGTGGGGCCCATGGTTTGATGTTTGCTTTCAATGCAATTACACTACTTGTGATTCTGCCAGCTCACACAGTATGAGAGGTCACAACACCTAGCACTGTGTATTTTTTCATCCTTGCATTTGTTAATTTGTGGGAAAATCACACACTGGGACATCATTGGCCACATGTTTGAGTGACATACTGCCACTAGGTGCACATCACACACACCCCAAACACAAACACAGAGATGGGCATTCAGTCATTCATTTCAAAATAGGCAAAGTATTATTAATTTTGCTTTGCTTACCACTGAGTAGGCCATTCCCAAAATGGGCACTGTCGAACCGCTCATTGATGAAACTGTGGTGGAAAATGTAGGCATCATGGGCACTTCCAGGCTATTTAGTCAGTATGTTTGCAAAGAGTCCCCGATGGTCCACTATTGCCTGGACACTTATTGAGTAATTATGTTTCCGGTTCCTGTATAGTTGTACATTGTCTACAGGGGGCACAAATTGCACTTGTGTGCAATTTATGGCACCAAGTACATGGGGGAATCCTGCAATATATCTATAACCCTTGATTGGTCTTGCTGTTCATTAGTTTTGGGGAAGAGTAGGTACTGTGGGGTCAGTTTGATTATGGCATCCAACACAGATGGGAGAAAGTCAGATAATGATTCCTTCGATATGCCTGCCAATCTTGCGGTTGTCGTTTGAAGGTTCCCAGAGGGCAAGATGTGTAGCAAAGTCATCAATTTTTTAAGTGTGCTGGAATGGTATGGATCCTTGTAATTGATGTCTGGAGACTTGTTGCAATCTTCTCCAGCAATTCCAGGATGGACTCCTTCTTCAACCTGTAAAACTATATGGCCTCTTAATCCAAGAGGTCAATGAGGGATATGCGCTGGCAGAAAATACGTTCCTTTCTCCTTCGCTTCCTATGTGGTGGTCTCCTAGCTAGTCCTAGTTGCAGTATGATGACCTCGATGGACGTAGATGAGTTTGTAAAAGTGTTCTGTGATGTTGACCATTTTACACTACATCCACTGCGTCCTTTCTTTTGCCTCGTTTGCCGATGTGAAGCAATTCTGGTGCATTTCAAACTTTGAGTTGCGCTACCCCATGATGCTACACCCATAAATACCACTGCGTTACAATTGCGTCAGATTTTGAGGGGGAACGCCTACATTGCATATAGTAAATAATGCGTGGCACAGCAGGATTCAGCGCATATTTTGCCCCACGCAAACCTTATAAAATTAAAATTTTTGAAGATGAGTCATTTTTAAAATATGCCCTTGTGTCATATTACCAAGCAGAAGGCTGGTGCAAGCCTCTCATAAATATGCCCCTTAATTGATAGGCCAGGTTATCTGGCACTGTGTCACAATTGATTTGCCCTTTTCTATGTAACAAGTGTAAAGAAGTGACATCATAACAGAAGAATCTTCAATATAAATTGTGACTTTCTTTGCCCCTTGGGTTCCTCACCCTTATTGCTGCAGTGGAAAATTGTCATGCTTCTACTGGAAAATATTACCAGATATGTTTCTGAATGTATGCTGTTGATATCCTGATCACCTTTTAATCTGACAATAGCTCAAAGAATCAGACAATCATCAAACTGCCTGGACACACTTTATATTAGATGGAAGAAAATGCAATGGAACTAAAACAGAAACTAAGAGGACCTGATATTTACAAACATCCTTTTCAATTGACCAAGTCCCGGATTTCTCCATGGTCCATATCTCAATAATATAAAAATGGGGCTAATCTTTGATTCAGATCTGTCATTAATTCCTCAATGTAATACTTTAGTTAGTGGCTATAACCATAATCTAGAAGATCTGACCTTTGTTATTAACTCGTAATCAAGTGGAAATAACAAGAGCCATATCAATGATTTAGTTTAATTATTTGAATAGCTCATTAACAGATTAAAAGCACTTTTATGAGTCAGCTATTTTTTTGATTAAAGCATGAATTGATGGCCATCAAGGCACAAAGGGACTGTATTATTCAGAGGTTCCGAAGTCGCCAACTGCTACGTTAACGTGCACTACTTCGACTCAGCAAATACTGTAACGAAGATTTTTCTGCTAACGTTACAATTCGGAACCTCTGAATAATACGGTCCCTTTGTGCCTTGATGGCCATCAATTCATGCTTTAATCAAAAAAATAAAGCTGACTCATAAAAGTATCAGATCGATTCATCATTGTGAGTGAAATAAGGGTCTTTTCATATTCTCAACGTCCTGAAGAAGGTCTAGCGGACTGTGACACTAATAGACCGAAACGTCGACTACAACACCTATCTGTCAGTTGAATTTAATATGGGCAATGTTTGTTTGTATAACTTTAACAAATTGCCTCAAAAATGTCTTCTACAAAGGAGTCCACAATTGTAACTGAGAAGAATACTTGATCATTTGTGAATCCTGATTTCCGGCTACATTGTGTTGTTTGTTTTATTTGTACCCTACCAACAGACCGATTTTTCATATATATAAAAAAAAAATTCTTTGAATATACACACCCGTGTTTCTTGTAATTGTCTCTTTCTGACCAATTGATTGTTGTTTGTTTGAAGATTTATTTATTGAATCTTTGTAAATTGGATTTTGAATAAGTTGACAGTAAGTTACTCAGATAGAGCTTACTTCATATACTCTCACGTAAATAATTTCTTTTTTAACTAAATCCCTTGTAGGCACACTTACCTGCTCATAATTATCCGCCCAAGCCATCAAGGGTTTATTGGGTATCCCACTATTTAAGATATCAATGACAGATGGCACAATGTTATTCAAGTTGTAAATGCAAGAAGACAATGTATGAATACTATTATCAACTACAGTAAGCACTTTTCCCAAATTATCTTGATCAATTTGTCTTAAACATGCTTCAGCTTCCATTTGTGACAATTTCCAAATTTTGTTATCTCTGGCATAAATAAATCTTTTTAAACGTGGAGACTTAGGACCTAATGTAAGCCAGATAGAGCCATGTCTTCCGAGAGGAGAGAAATATGTTTTGTTTTACTGCAGACAATGACAAATGTTCCAACCATTATTGACCCAATTTTCCCCCTGAAAAGGTGGTAACAATGCCTGAATGTTGAGAGTGGGAATAACGGGGGTAGGGTCTGCTTGCCTTAAACCCGAGTGTGGAATTCAGAAAATGAGCATAACAACCATTTTGTCCACTGGCCACAATAACCACCTGTGAGGATCTGAAAGTGTGGAATTAAATGCACCATTCTGCAACATATTATCGAGTTGTTCTTCCGTGTAGTCTGTCAATTGTTGGCAATTGTCAAATCTGGCCATGGAAGCAATGTTTGCTGCATTCATCTCTTTAATTTTAGCCAGTCCTAGACATGTAGTCCGTTGAACAGTATCATTTAGACAAATCATTTGTGTTGGAATTAAACAGGCCCCGAACAAGGTGTCCGTCCCCTAAACTTGCCAAGGTTCGGTATACCAAATTGATTTTAAGTCAATGGTATCCTTCCAATAATCATAGCCTTTAACAGCTAATTGGGTAACAAACAAATCTGCTTATATTAGCTTAGCTTGTGTAAGCATATATTTTTTGGTTGGTGTAGGGACTAATTTGAAATAGTATGATGTTGGGTCTGATGTATCATACCCTGACAAATATGTGAATTTATTCCTATATGTTTTTGAGTTCCCTTGTGGGGGAGTGGGGCAATGTTCCCATTTTGTATAATTAAACTGTGCATTGAACACTAGCTCAATGTAAATAGTGATGTCCATCATGATGGTAACAGACAATTTCCCCATAATTAACAGAATTTAAGTATAAATCCTCAGATTCAAAAACAGTTTAATATTCCAGCTCCGTGAGCATGGAGTTTACAGTTTCAACATCCAATCATCAGAATGTAACCCAGGTACAATTACATCACTCAGAGAAACCCTAAATACATAAGTAATCTGCAGACTTACTGTAGGACAGAATATATCTTAAGGTACTTTATCCCAAACAATTCCATCAGTTACTGGAACGGCTGAAATGTTCACGAGGGACAAGTCTCTTTTTAGTTTATGCAAAGATGAGTGTGACGTCAACACCTCATCGACCAGTTCTGTGGCAGAGCATTATGGTGGATAATGGCCATTGATCAGCAAGAAGAAAACAATCACAAATCCAATCCATAGGAATAGAAAAACCAAGGAAGGTGTTATCCAAACATATATCCAAGGTGGGACCAGATAAGTGCGTTTCAGCCACTAAAAGAAAACACAAGCCTTTGAAGGCGGAGTGCCTACAATGGAAGAATTGTCAAAAGAGTCAGAAGAAAAATCATCTGAATCCAGATAATAACCAGAAGCAGTTTGTTTGAAAAACTGGTGGTACAGGTACTATAATAGAACAGGAAAAATCCAAAAGAGTTAGATCAAAAGAAATTAAGTAAGTGCAGTACTCACTTCAGTCATGTTTTCCTGGAAGTTGTAGCAGTATTGGGAATCAATTGGAGTTCATTCGCCCCGACCCCCAGCTAGGGAGAAGCAGCTTCAGTGGTGCTCACTAGCTGTAGAGGAATTTCCTGTATGGTAGCAAGATGAGTTAGGGAACTACCAAGGACTCATCGTGGCCTACTGTTAAGAATCGGCCACATGATATACCTTTATGTAATCAATGGAGACTAAACAATTGTCTTTAGAGCCAGGAAGTTTTGGCAAGATTACATTTCTTGTTCCTTGAACGCCAAGGACTGGCACCAGTGCACTGTATGATGGGCCAAACTCCTTCTTCATTGCTGCCTTCTCGCACATAAGATCCCTAACTTGTGGAATCCAGTCTGAAGGTTCTGCTTTCTCCTCAAATGCCACAGAGGCAGTCGTCTTCATATGTTCATTGGATTGGATGTCACAGACGTTTTGTAGGTCCTGTAAGACAGCACAGCGATCATCTATGTCAAGGGGTGTGGCTATCAACACAATGTCTGGAACTTACATTTTGATGCCAAAGAGGACCTCGTAGGGGGTGTGGCCACCCAGAGATCTTTGTGGGAGGTTATTAAGTGCTTGTTTTACCCCACATAGGTGATGAATCCAACTACATCTTGTTCGTAATACAAAGGATAATAAGGATTTCTTTAAGTCACTGTTGATCCTGTCCACAACAGAATTGCCCTCATGCCAATATAGAGAAAGATAATGCACATCTACACCCAGGGAAGTCATAGTATCCGGATACGCTTTTGAAGTGAAAGCCTGACCCTGGTCTTAGTGAAATGCAATGCATGCATGTGTTCCGATAAAAACTTGCATATCTTTAATAACAGTGAGAGCTCCAGCTGAGCGCTGTGGCCAAACCCAAAGGAACCTGGCACAAAAATCAACTGCAACTAAGATAAATTTAAACGCAGTATCCGAAATCAGCGGACCACAGTGGTCCAAACAAATGCAGCCAAAAGATTTGTTGGAAATCAACAGGTGTGTCTGAGGTGGACGAGCCAAAGTGGAAGCTTTAATTTGTTGACAAATGTCATAACAAAGGACATATTTTTTGGTCTGTTAATATAAGCCATGTCACCCATAACGTTGCATGTGCAGAAGCAGCACCTCCATGCCCAGCTATGACTAAAGCTAGAATGCAGTCTTGGTTGGGAATCAGCTGATCAGCAGCCCCTGTGATCGTTACAAAGAGAATGTTTTGTTCACTTAAATGAAATGTATATTTAGATAGAAAGCCTTTAGGTAAAGGGGTGCCGTTTTTGTTAGCATTAACGGCAGCCAAGATATCATTATCTATCCCCGTTTTTGAACGAGTAATCACAGCAACAGTAAAAGTCGCAACTGCAGATTTGGCCACTTCATCAGCCAGAGAATCTCCTACTACATGTGCTCCCACACACAGATGACTCAATGTATAAATAACATGAGTCAGTAGCACCCTATCTTTCAGGTCTGCCACTTTCACCCAAAGCATTTTATGCTTTATTGTGTTGCTTTTAGAATCTCTAAATCCATTTTGGCACCAATAATGTAGATTAGCGTTAAAGGACTGGACAGAGAAATATGAATCTCACACTGTAAGTGTAGGAATTCAAGATCTGTATGTTCCAATGAAAGAAGCATAGCTTTCAGTTCAGTCAACTGCGCAGTGCAGTCCCCTAAGGACTTAGGGCCAGATGTACGACCCTAAATTGCTGTCGCAAATTGGCAATCGGCCTGTTTGCGACCGCAATTTAGGTCATGGCCATGTACAAACCTCATTTTGCGAATCGGTAAAATGAGGTTTGCAACTCGCTATTAGGAAGGGGTGTGCCAAGGGCGTCCCTTCCTAATAGCGAGTCGCATTTGTATGTATGAATGTTTTGCAACCACAATTTCGGTTGCAAAACACTCGCAATTTACCACCTACTTCCCCTTTGTGAAAGGGTCAAAAATATTTTTTAAGGGCAGGCAGTGGTCACAGGGACCACTGCCTGCCCTTAAAAAATGAAACTGAAAAGTTTCATTTTTCTTTTTTTTTTAAATGCAACCTGTTTTCCTTTAAGGAAAATGGCCTGCATTTAAAAAAAAATACTGCTTTATTTAAAAGCAGTAACAGACATGGTGCTCTGCTGACCCCAGCAGGCCACCATCCCTGTGCGTGCTAGCCATTGCTAAAGGGGCCGCAAATTGCGTCTGCCTCATTAATATTAATGAGGCATGCAATTTGTGACCCCATAAGGAATCGCAAACAGTGTCTGCGACACTGTTGTACATCCCAATTTGCGAGTCGCAAATGCGACGCAATTTGCGAGTCACAAATTGGTGGGTCGTACATCTGGCCCTAAGTGTGAGTTTTTTGTAGTTGGCATTGTCCGTCCAACATTACACCAAGAACAGTGGTGCAAGCTGCTGAATATTGGCACTTGTTGCCTATAGCAGGCTGGGCTGAACCATTATTAAAAATGATATATTTATACTGTTGTAGAGATAAAGCAGGGTTGGACATGGGATAGACATGCTCAAATTGGAGAAATTTTTGTGTCTGTAAAGATGGGTCAAAGACAAAGTCTACATCAATAGCTGTTAAAGATGTTACCCACTGTATCCATATAGGATGGAGGGCTTTAGCGTTCGGAATGCTAGCCTCTGTGACAGCCTCTACGGCTGGCATAGGAGTAACAACAATAATATGTTTCTCTTATGCAACTGGCCTCCATTTAATTATAGCCATCTGCACTGCAGTCAGTATTTTCCCAGTGGATGTAAAATGCATTTCCGCACCAGAATATAAATGCAATTTATGTGCTATCAGCTCTATCTCCCCTCCGTTAAAGGTAATATAGGTAAATCCAATTGCACCCGCTATAACACGGATTACTAAGTTGGTGGTATTCACACTTGTATGTAAGTGACATGTTGCAAGTAATTCAGATTGTAGAGATCTGAGTGTATCAGTATGTTCTGATGTCCAACATGTATTAAAAAACATGGTGTATTAATTCATATAATGATTTGATGCATTGTGCATAATCAGGAATGTAAGTCCTGCCAAAAATTAAGAAAACCTAATTAGGATTGTAATTTTTTTTAAGTATTTGGACGTTGCAATTGTGCACATTTCTCCAAAAAGTTTAGGACAAGACTTTTTCCTTCATGTGTAAGTTTTTATTTATTTATTTATTTATTGTAGAGCTTTATATAGCGCTAGCCAGACCCGAAGGTATTGGAGCGCTTCAAAGCATGGGTAAAAACACACAGTTTGGCAGTCACAAACATATTGAATCAAGGCGCAATTGGAAGTCTCAGCGCACTGAACAACATTGCAAGAAAGGAAGGAAGAAACAGATAATCACAATATTGGGCACATTGACTCGAGCCGAGCCTCCTTTAGGGAAGGTGGGAAAGAGGGAGGGGTCAGGAAGGGGATAAGGTAGAAGTCTTAGTGATGAAGTGACTGTGTCCTGCAAAGTGCAAGCTTAAGCGTTTCGGCAGCGGCTATCCATTGGGGAGAGAACGGTTGAGGAAGAGGTCTTTGAGCTGCCTTTTGAATTGTGTAAAGGAGGGGGTAGTCCTGATCTGGACTGGGATGGAGTTCCAGATTTTGGGCGCGTTTCCAGAGAAGGAACGAGAAGCGGTTTTTTGTTTGCGAATTTTTGGCGGGATGAGGAGTACAATGTTAGAACTTCTGAGGCTCCTAGTCTGACCGGCCTTCTTGAGTTTGGCGGCCAGGTATGCGGGTTTCCCTGTGTGCAGGGCTTTGTGCGTGAGGCAAGCCGTTCTGAAATTGGCACGCATTTCAATTGGGAGCCATTTTAGCTCTCTGAGTGCGGGCGAGATGTGTTCATACTTCTTTACTCCGGTGACCATTCTAGCTGCTGCATTGAGAGTTGATCAGAGGGGGGCTAAGGGGGATTTTGCTGTACCTGTGAGGGAGGCATTCCTGTAGTCAAGTCTGGACAGCACCAGGGATTGAGTAGCTTGTTTAAGGTCGTTAGGCGGGATGAAGGGTTTTATTTTGTTAAGTAGCTTCAGGTTGAGGAAGGCGCTCTTTGCGGTGTTTTTGATGTGTTTAGTCATGTCGAGTTTTGGGTCAAGGGTGATTCCCAGCGATTTTGCGGAATTCGCCAGGGTGAGAGTGCCGTTTAGAGCATCAATTGCTCTTAACCATTCTATGATTTGGGGGTTCTCCTCTTTGTTGGAGATGAGGAGGATTTCCGTTTTGTCTTTGTTGAGTTTCAGGTGGTTTAGTGATAGCCAGTGTTGGACTTCTCTTAGAGTGTCGTTGAGTCTGTGAATGTCATCAATGGAGGAGGTTTCAAGGTAGATCTGGGTGTCGTCTGCGTAGAGGTGGAAGGGGATGTTTGTCTTTTTAAGTATGGTGGTGAGGGGTTCCATGTAGATGTTGAATAGCTGAGGGGAAAGAACTGATCCTTGGGGGACACCCCTGCCGACGGGGTGTAGGTAAGGTGGGCGGAATTTGCGTAGTCGCGTTACGCAAATCTTCGCGAAATGGCTAACAAATTCCGCGAGCTTGCGGAAATTCCGCGAAATCGCGGAATTGCTTGTCCCGTCCGTTCGCGATGTGTTTTTGCGTGCTCGCGGGGAAATATATTGCTAACTTGCCCATGCGGTCGCTAATGGGCGCGGCCATCTTGTTTTCACTTGTCCCGCCCGCTCGCGATGGTATTTCCTGTTCCGGGTCGCGTATTGCATGCTCCCGCCCGTTCGCGATAAGGGTTTCCTGTTCGGGAACGCGCATTACGTGTTCGCGACGCTTTTGCGTGCTCGGGGAAATATCGCGCGAACTTGCCCATGCGGTCGCAATGGGCGCGGCCATCTTGTTTTTCACTCTATTTCTATGGTTCTGGGCCTGCTTTTCAATCCTCCCTCTATCTTTTCAATCCTTTGTTTCTGTAAACTTATTTTGGGTCTTTTTTGTTTATTATCTATCTCTCTATTTTCCTGATTCTATATTTTGAGTTTCTCTCTACTTTTTGTGTGTTTTTAACTACTTTTTCACACTTTTTCTATTACCTGCTTTTTCATTTCTTTTACTTACTTTATTTAATTCCTACCTTTTCTTTTCCGTCCCCCGCCTACCCAGAACCATGGCAAAGGGCCACAGCCACAGGGCTCGAAGTCGGAGCCAGAGCCGCGACCGCCTTCCTTGCGGAAGACGGCGCTAAAGAGGGGTGCAGGCACGGGCCTTATTCAATGAGGCGGAGGTGGCCGCACTGGTTTTTTTTTGTTCAGCGCCACCTCCCCTTAACCCTGGCAGCAGGCGGCAGGCCTGGGTCCGGGTACGGGCTCCGGGAGCGTCGGCAGCGGTGGGGCAAGGTGCGGAGGGCAGTGTTTCGCTGCTCTGGTGTCCGGCGCACACAGAATCAGCTGACGCACCGGTGGTCCGATATTCTGGACCAGGAGCAGGACCTGCTGGACCTGCTAGGAGTGGAGGTCCCGGGGCTTGGTGAGTAGCTATTTAATATTACTACTTTGTGTTCTTCTGCTCTGTGTTATATATTGCGAATATTTTTTTTTTCTGACCAGCAAGAATGCTGCTGCTTACATTGCAGGTAAATTACGTTTAAAAATCTGTGATTGTTATGACACAGGCGCTCGGCGCTACTAATCTTACTTGTTTGCAACTTTGCGCTCGCTTGGCCTGATGATTATGTAAGAGTTTACTTTAGAGAACTTAAGTGATGTAATGCTAGAGAGAGTAGTCCTTCCTTTGTCCTCCTGCCACTAAGAAGGGATAGTGGTGGATTGATAGGTTTAGTTACTTATTAGTTGGTAATTTGTAAGTTGTGTGCGTGACGCATCCTCTGTCACGTCACGTGCTGCTGAGTGATGCTTACCCCAGTCCTTAGCAGAACCTTTTGTAGTTTGTTTACTGAGTGTTAATAGGCTTATATCATCACTAGCAGAACATCAGCAGCAACCAGCCAACAATTTGGTGTATGCAAAAATGTATGCATGTGTCCTCCATCTATGCATTTTTGAGGACTAAAATAAATGGAAATGCAGACTTACTGAACAATTGGCCCGTCTGGATTGGAATAGGTGGGCTAGGTCAGGTGGTAGTTAGGCTTGCTAGACGGTCCGTGAATCTCGCAATACTACCAGTCGATCAGATAGGTCAATTTTATTGCAATTTTTGTTACCAAAAATGTTTTTGGTGCCTATTTTAAAATATTTTATTTATTTCACACCAAACTTTAATTTTTGTCTCTTTCTTTATGAAATCTTACATGATCAGCAGCACACAGGGGCAAGAAGACGGGGTCGCAGGCGGTGGGCCCAGAAGATCTGGAAGATGCCTCCCAGGGACAGGACCACTCCTCTATCGAGGGCTCTGCTGCTGGCCCCAGTAAGTCCACCAGTGGTTAATATTAATAATTATATTTCCCAAACTTTTCCTGCACCTTATTTTTTCCGAACTATTATTTCGGTATCCTAATTCGAATTTTTACAAAATCTTCTTTGCTCTATACTATCTGTTTCTAAATTCTTGTTATCCCTGCCTCTAACTGCGTCTGCTATGACTCTCTGTACTACTACTATTAGTCTGTCTGTAGCTAAGCTTGCCCAGTTGCCCACTCTTTATTTCAAATATTTTAAATAAAACTCATTCACCAATAGCTATAGCCATTGAGTTTGGGTTGTCCTCTTCTACTACTTCTAGTCTTCTTATTCTTGAGGCTTTTTGACAATTCCCACCAAGAAAATGCCCAACCACATTTTAGAATTTTAGATAGGATAGGACATACTACTACTGTTGTAGGGATTCTGCACATACAGAACTTTGCACAAGAAAATAGGACGTTGGTGATGGGAGGTTGGACCTTCCTCACACCTCAATCGGAAGCCACCACAATCCCCTGACCGACTAGATATAGTGTCTCATTACTCCGAAACCCCCCCCCAAAATACCCAATGAGTAGACAACCCAGACAACATAACACTCCCAACCTCTGTCGCGGAAGCAATGCACACCCTTTTGCTCACTCTTGTGTAAGTCCACACCAAATACCACCGAGTGTATGTAAGTTCAAAAGGTTTCTTTTTATTTCCAATTGACAAGCTCTGTATGTTGTATAATGCAGCAGCAACAGCAAAATGTATAAGATTAAAACAATAAACATTGTTACAGTTAGACTTACAAGTTACTTACAACTACAAGTCCATAGAAGCCAAAAGGCGAGATCATGATAACTGAACAGTGGTGGGCGAACCACCCTCCCCTTGGTAGGAATCTAGTTTATATAAAATTCTAAATGGAGATGTGAGAATTCTGGGGAGCCCTCACCTTAGAAGAACCTAGTAGTGGTTACATCATAAGCTCTGCAAAGCTCTGGTTCTTCTTATAAGTGAATCTTCCGTCTGTAATGAGAAAAATGGTGCGCGTTAGTATAGTGCAAGCATTTCTCAGTCATGCCAAAAAGTGCTGTTTTTTTTATGGATAAGCAATATGGACTAACACCATAACTCCATAACAAAGTCGCTTGTTTTTCGACCTTGTACGCAGTGCTCAGACAGTAGCAGTATGAGCTCATGTGGCCTCAAAGGCGTCTTTCACAACAAGCTGCGAGGTAACTTGCGCAAAAATAAAAGACAGAGCTAAAATGGTTGCATGGCTCGGGGTAACTTAGCAAAGACTAAAATGACCCTAGGGACCATATAACACTACTAGTGTCTACTCTACTACCTGATTTATACTAGTGATGTATGTTGTATATGTATTAACATTTTTTTCATTCATGCTAGTGAAAAATAGGGGGAGGTGTATATGGCATCTGAAAAATGTGTAATGTTTTTCTAGGCGTACTACCGACCACCAGTACCGGGGCCAGCGGTGAAGGTGACGCGGCCGCTGAGGGTGCAGGCGATGCGGCAGTTGGAGTAGCTGCAGGGGGTGAGCTAGCAGCAGTGGCGGGCGGTGGTAAGTTATATTCCTAATCCTTACTTATTGACATTACACTCGCTGCAAGGGTGTAATGTATACTGTACTGTTGAGACTTAAGTAAGAAGTAGTTGTGAACGCCGGTTGAAGAAGACACCCTTTACTTAGCAGCATTAGCAATAGCATTAGCGACGGGAGTCTACTGAGAGTAACCAATGGCCTCTATCGGACTTCAACTCAGCTGTGAAATTTTTATGGAGAAGACTAAAAGTCTGATCAGATGACCTTGATGGATGGGTTGAACGAAAAGGGAAAGAAGGGTGGAAGGAGGAAGGATGGGCGAGATTTTATATTTATGACTGGCAGAGAAGGATACGTGGCATGCATGCATAGGTGTGTGATGTGAATCAGATGCATGGGTGGTGGAATGCCTGAAACTCCCACAAATGTTCGAGGCCGAGGTAGTGGGAGGATAGATACATACCACAAATGTTACGTACTGTGCTTGCTAGTGCTACTGTGCCACTATGTGTAGAATGTATTTGTCTGACTGCTTTGCTAAGAGTATATTTTACAATAGTCTTGTTTTTTCTTCTTGATATAGCTACTCCTAAAGTCAACAGGAAGGAGTTGGCAGCCAAGGCCCGGCGCCATAAGCTGGAGGCCATACAGGCCGAATACCGGCGCCTGGTTCTTCTAGAGGAGGAGGAGGAGGAGGCGGCAGCAGCTGCAGCCTCCTCCAATGCCCCGGGCCCCAGACCCCCCCCCCCAGTCTTACGGCATCACCGCCTGTCAGCCACCCGCCGCCACACAGCAAGAAGCACTGCTGCCCACCCCCACTGTGGATGCAACTGCCGCGCGCTGAAGCACCGCGTGGCCCGCCTGGAGGAGCGCATCCGTGTCCTGGAGAGGCGAGCCCGCTGAGACCCCGTTTATTTATTGCCCCTTTTTATATCTTATTTGGGTGGGTGGGAATCGGGCGTTGGGTTTTGGACTTTTGGACATTTGATGGACTTTTTCGTTGCGGGACATGAACATTGGTTGGGGTTAGGGAGAGGGGTGGGTCAGGTGTTGTGGGATTTTTTTACATAGTTTATTTTTGTTAGGGTATTAAATTACATATTTAGACTTTATATACGATGTGGTTAATGTTTTGTGGGTGGGGTTACTGTTTTACGTCACACGGTTTCCTTGCTGGTGCAGTGCCACAGCCAGTGTTTGATTTAAATAATTGGCTGAGTTACTAAGACACAAACAGACAGATGTGGTACCCGTCACTGAGGGACTTGTCCTACTAGTACTGTCAGTCTCTCCTGCTAATCTATGCATTCTGCAACTGGACTCAAAGGGGTGTGTGAAATAGAATTAATGAAAAAAAATCCGTTATTAATTATGCCTCACCCAAACCTCTTCTCTTACCTGTGCTTGATGTTTAACTTGGGCACGGCGATGGCTGCATGGTGGTGATGGTTTTCTTTCCCAACATGCCATGGTTGTGGTGGTAGTAGTAGTAGACCCTGGCAGTAGCACTTGCAAATAAAAGAAAATGAGACAGTCAGTCGCCTGAGAGAGACTGTGGGAGGAGTAGTAGAACAAAGTACAGTACGGAACTTACTGCCAAACAATAATATGCCAAAATACAAGGAAACATAATGGTTGCGGGCATAGCCTAGTACATAGAGTTACAAACTCTAGCTGTGTCGAGTCACTCGACTAGGCCTACAGTACACCGTGGTCCGTGACTCGACACAAGCGTAACCGTTAGTGCTGTTTTGGACGATGACAACAAATCCAATCTATGATGGCAATTAATGCTGATGGATTCGGTTCCTTTGGTAAAAAAATCCCAAATATACTGCTCATAGGAGGGTGGGCAAGCAGAAGAAGATCCGCGCCCTGCCTTGAAAATGCATTTATGTTGCTTTAGCCACATCCGCCCCAGCAAGCGTGTGATAAATTATTGGTGTACATTTAATTTAGTCACACCTCAATAAGCCACACAGCCCGGGGGAAGAGGGTTAGGGTTTGATGAATGGTTGGGAAGGGGGTTTTGGGAAAGGTTTGAGAAAGAAAAACAGTACGCATGGACAACAACAAAACACAATCTTGGCAGACAACCATATCCATAAATCAGTTAAGGGAGAAAAAGGAAATGCATGCATGATGATGATAACTTGATGGTTAATGATAGTACTTACTACTACTACTAGACAATTAGACAGTACAGGGCAGCAGTATATTATGCAATTTGCCTTGCCTGTCTGCCCTCAGAGAGACCCGAATTACATACAGTTTCTGTTCTGTTGTACCGGCCCGGGCTTAAAGATAGCAAAGAAAAGTCAAAAATTGCTGTAGGGATGAATTGAATTATATAAGCAGAGAGCAAACATAACAACAACAACACACAGTAGTAATGATTGAAGACAAAAAAAGAATCGAAATTTAAAAGATGATGAAAGTTGATACTGTTACTGTATGTTATCCTGGTCAAAATGGGGAGTTGCATCTCGGCATTCGTCTTGGTCCTCCATTCCATGGACGCTCCGGCCATCAATCTTGCGTGACGCCACTGCCTGCCTGGCACATGTAGATTCATTGGTAAGGTAAGTGAGAGTTGTTTTTCCCAGTGTAGCACAGGGTAAGGGCCGGCCTGTAATTGCAGATGGGAAAACCAAAGGGATATTGAAAAATCAAGTAGAAAAAAATGCCTAAATTACGGTGGAGTGCAACAAGAACACTTTCAGAGGCGGCATGGATTTGGATACATCATGTCTACTCTAGTCTGTTTCCAGCATTAACCTCCAACAACAACAGGACTGAGCAGGCCCACGGCACCCGTGACACATCCTCCATTTAGCGTACCTTTTTTGACAGAGGCAGACAAAGCAGATATACAGCAACATAGCATTTTACAAATTAAGTGACTAAATCAATGCCCCGCTGTCAGTCATACCATACCACCACACTCGACTCCACCACTACACAGACATGTAGGTCTGCAGTGTTTGTTGTTGACTTGGTTACCTTGTAATGCACTCATGAAACGCACTGAGTTATTCCATCAATCATCTCGGATCGTACTGAGTGACTGGAGTGCGAAGAGATAATGTCACTCTGGTCATCATCATGGTGTGTTGTCCAACTCAGTGTGCAGTAGTGTACAGATTGAGTCCCCTTTCCATATTCAAAATGCAATGGATCGGCCTGCAGTAGAAGTAGAAAATTGTTATTGAAAAACAAGATTGGAAAGAAACATTGCATTGGGTTACTTTTAGTGTGTAGATTAGATAATAGTACACAATGAATTACCTTCATGCACTACAAACAACAACAACACAAATCACTCAGTCAGCGTCCAATGCATGTCATCATTCATTACCTGTTCCTTCTCATCTTCAGTTAATGGGCAGTCTGTATCGGCTCGGAAAGGAGGATAGCTATAGTAGTCATCATCATGTTCCACTTCTTTTGGAGAGACTCAACGAGGCAAGATTTTAGTTTTTCTTCGATTATGCTACATCCAATCATCATCTGGCTTGAGGGCAATAGATTTAGGTCGATTCAGGAGGATGGAGGAGCAGGACTCGGAGGAGTGGACTGAAATGCAGAGAGCTGAAACTCATAAGGCAATAAAATACGAAGTCGGTGGTGATGGATTTGTTGTGATTTGAAGTTTCCAAACAGAAAGACAGACACAGAAATAGAAGTAAATAAGGGAGAACCACAGTAAGAACTGGAAGCCTAGTTGTCACCGTCAGGGAAGTATAGCTCGTCCTCAAACTCTGGCGGTTCAACCAGAAGTAGGTAATCAGCATCCAACATGCTACTTCCATCACCTGAGCCGCTGTCCTCATCTTCCTGCGGTGATTCATGTATTGTGTAATTCGGTGGTATAAATTGCTGATTCATTTTGATCATGGTTAACCTCTCCACGTTTATGGGTGAGAGACTGGTCCTTTTCACTGTTACAATGGAACCAGCAGCACTGAAAACACGTTCAGAAGAGACACTTGCGATAGGGCAAGCCAGATAGTTGATCGCCAGCCTGCTGAGCACTGGCCATTGGCCCCTTTTGCCATACCAATACCACAATGGGTTTTGATCAATGTAGACCTCTGTTGGGTCATCCAGGTAGGCCTGGACCATTCGGTCAATGTTCAGGGGTGCTAAACTTAGTGCGGCCTCTTTTGTCTTTGCATCAGCACTGGACCTAGCAAGTCCTTGCTGTAAATACCAATTCTGTGCCGTTTGTACTGGGGCTGATGATGATCCGGTTCTTGCTGTTGTCGATAGTGTTGGTGACAGCTGTGAACCAAATGCACTGCCCACAGGCTCTGAAGTTGAACTTGACGCAGGATGCCCTGCTGCAATACTTGATGTGGGTTTGAGGCCTTTAATTACCAGCCGTTCATTTTCCAATGTACTGGCTGCCTCAGCTATCCAAGTTTTGTACGGGGCAACATCCACTTCTGAAAAAGGGAGTAATGTCTTACTGTGCAGTGCCGATTTGTACCGTGGATCCAGAATTGTGGCACAAATGTAATGTTGTTGTGACAGAATCTTATTTTGCACCCTTGCATTTTCACTTAAGCGACATGATAAGCTCTCCGCCAACTGGTATGCTTCTTTTTTCTCCTCCACACCTATGTACGCTTCACACACCCTCTTCAGCTCTTGCTCTAGCATGTGCAACAATGGGATAGCTTGGCCCATAATACAGTCCTCCTTGCTGACTTCACGTGTGAAGACCTCGAAAGGAAGAAGCATCTCTGTAAGAGATTTAACTAGGCACCATTGGTCCACCTGAAGGGTCATGCCTTTCACAGCAGCATCCGCCCTTTGCATGACATATTCATTGATTGGTCTGTACTGCTCAAACAGACGGTCAAGCATGAAATACGTTGAGTTCCAACGTGTTGCCACCTCCTGGATCAGTGCTTTGACTGGCATTCTATAGTCACGTTGAATGATCCTCAGCTGCTTCCGGGCTTTAAAAGAATGGCTGAAATGCGTGCATATTCTGCGGCAGGTGGTCAGTAAGTTGCTGACTATGGGTTCTTTTTTAGAAAGTCTTGAACTATAATGTTAATGCAGTGCGCCAAACACGGGACCCTGAAATACTTACCAAGCGTCATGGCCTTAAGTATATTACTGCCATTATCCGTGGCAACAAAACCAATGTGAAGCCCTCTGGGGCGCAGCCATTCAAAGACCTTGTTGTTAAACTCTTCCAAAATGTTTTCAGCAGTATGAGATTTCTCCATGGCGAACATGGCTATAGTTGCATGTTTCCGAGAAGCATTAAAAATTGCAGCTGTGTCAACAGCACCTACTTCAGATAGCTTGTCTCTAACCCCCACAAAAGAGACCCAGTGTGCAGTGATGCACATGTAATCAGTGGCTTGGCAACTGGTCCACATGTCTGTTGTCAGGTGGATTTTGTGAACAGCACTCTGCTGCAAAGCTTGTCCAACCAATTCCAGCACATCGTGATGTAGTGCTGGAACAGCAACTCGGGCAAAATAGGACCGGCTGGGAACCTTCCATTTAGGGCAGATGGCTGACACAAATTCAAGGAAACCCACCCCTTCCACAAATGAAAAGGGAGAAGGTCCAGCGCTAACATTTTAGCCAGCTTCGCATTGTACAACCGTGCCGTTGGGTGGTTGCGTTGGTACTGCCCCTCCGACCTAAGCATTCTGTCAATGGTAGGCTGGAATATTTTCCTTAGTGGTGCACCTTTCTTCTTGAACCCAGCTAGGCTCAACAACGCTGCACTTTTGCTCATTGCAGTGCCCGGTTGCCTTGGTGTCTCATGTTGACTCTTACTACTGTGCCACTGAGATGTTGCTGAGGATGTGGGCGTTACCAGTACACTGCTGGGGGTAGGGCTAGAAATGTCTCCCTCTTGTTGACCTTCCACCGCGATCATATCTTCCCCTACTTCTTCATCCCCAACAACAGCAATGGGTCCAGTTTTACTTTTTTGTAAGTGAAGTAGGTGAGCCTCCCACCTGATAGTGTGGTGTTTTTTGAGATGACTTGTTTGTCCTCCGGTACCATAGTTTGTACCAAGCTTACCCCGCCTAACAGCCTGCCGACAAATTGAGCATATAGCAATGTTCTCCTCCTTACTGCTAACCGAAAAGAAGTCCCAAACTGGGGAGGAGAACTTTCTGGAGCTGCTGGAGGTGCCACTTTCAATACCAGATGAAATGGAGGGTGTGCATGGAATTTGACTCTGTGCACTTACATTACCACCACCTACTGAGGTGGTGGTTGAGCTTGATGTAGGTCCCTGCTGGGCCTTTGCAAAGGCAAATATGGAAGCTGGAGGTCGTGTTGGCGTTACCTGTGTTGGTGGTATCCATGCTACATCCCTCGCAGCGATTTGGGATAGTCTAATAATGTTGGTCTCCATCTCCGCAGGCCCAGGAGTGATGTTCGTGATGACTGGCTCTTCATCATCATCACCCCCTCGTCTACATCTACCTCCATAACTGTAAGGCTTTCTGGAACCTTCCTTTTCACTAGCCTTGTCTTGTGGTGTGCATCACTCTCAGGCTGAGCTGGTGGCTTCCAAGTGGCATCTAGATCATCAGAAGCGGGGCTTGAAGAAGAAGTTGATGTACTAAGCCTCCTTTTCCTTGCTGGGGGTATGGAAGACACTGGATCTTCTGGAACAGTGGCTTGCTCCTCTTCGTCTGCAAAAAGCTCGATTTCCTGAACTGCCCCTACTTCAGGTGGAACAGCTACTATTGTGGGCTGTGGTTCCAGCTGTGGTTCCGGCTGCGGCTGTGGTTCCGGCTGTGGTTGCGGTTCCGGCTGTGGTTGCGGTTCAGGCTGCGGCTGGGGTTGCGGCTGTGGTTCCGGCTGTGGTTGCAGTTCCAGCTGTGGTTCGGGTTGCGGCTGGGGTTGCCCACTTATCTGCTGAGTTTGCGCCTGCGAGTGCGTGGATTGGGTACTACTTTGCGATAATGACATTTCAACATCACTGGTCGTTAGTAGACTGGTTACCTCTGCCACAGTCATGGGCTTGGGCCTAGGTTGCTGGGGTGGGCCCACTGATGCAGAGGTGCTGCTCCCAGCTTGGTCCCCGCTGGACACCGCTGCTGCAGGCGTAAGTTTTTTTTTACCAAAAACACATCGGCCGGCACCCCAGTCTTGGCAAGTGCCACTTCCTTCTTCTCTCCTTCTTCTCACTGGCAACTTTCTTGCTACTGGAGGACCTGGTACCTTTCTTTGGGGCCATCTTCTTCAGATGTCAGCAGGACGCAGGTGCACAAGTTGCAGAGATGTCTGTGGTCACACGTGGACGTGACGCGCAGCAGGACTTCAGCCTGGCAGTACAACGGGTGATGATGATGATGACACCTCCTCCTCTGTCTTTTTGTGCACCTAAAAGCAAAGAAGCCAGGAGAAGAACATCAGTGAAATGTTGCATTTGTTGTTGTGGTTCAATTACTAGTAGTACAAACAAACAAATAAAAGATATAAATTAGTGTAGCCATTTGTGAGACTGTCAACAAGGGCTTTCATGGTATACTGTGTACACTGTCAGGAAGGATAGGAAAGAAGAGGAACAACAACCAAAATACAAATGTAATAGAAGTGGACCCTGTTTGGCATTAAATTATTTGCTCATCACATCATTCAGGGAGCTGCAGCTGGCAAAGGGGATGGATGCAAGCAGTAAGCCAAGAGGAAAACCATGCAGGCCTAAATGGCAAAAGCAGCACACTTATAACTCCCACCAGAAATGGCCACCAGCCACATGGACACTCACAAATCACAAGCAACAAGCATGAGGCCTGGAAAACAATGTACTGAAACAGGCCTACGATAGCCAGGCAAAGGCTGCATGGTAAACCACACTGCTTTGCCTGTAACGCAATAAAATGCAAAAACGAAAATACACAGGGCTAAACAAGGCCTGCAACACACCACACACAACTAAGGCATGTAACACACCCCAAAAAACAGAAATACACCCAAAAAATTAATCCACATTTTGCAATTCAATGCCATCCATGTGCCCTAAATGATGTTTAAATTCAACTGAACACACAAACAGTTCTTTTATGCACCCCTGACTATCTCTGGGCCCACTGGATGGAAGGCCTGTTGGCAGATTAGGCTACAAGCTTGCAGGCCTATGGCAAAAAGCACACTGCCTGGCTTCAAAATGGCCGCCAGCCTCATGGCCAGGCCCACAACAACAAGAAACTGAAGACAGACAATGCAGCCCTATGGCAAAAAGCACACTGCCTGGCTTCAAAATGGCCGCCAGCCTCATGGCCAGGCCCACAACAACAAGAAACTGAAGACAGACAATGCAGGCCTATGGCAAAAAGCACACTACCTGGCTTCAAAATGGCCGCCAGCCTCATGGCCAGGCCCACAACAACAAGAAACTAAAGACAGACAATGCAGGCCTATGGCAAAAACACACTGCCTGGCTTCAAAATGGCCGCCAGCCTCATGGCCAGGCCCACAACAACAAGAAGCCTAGGCCACAAAGGAAACACATGCAGGCCTATATGGCAAAAGCAGCACACTTATAACTCCCACCAGAAATGGCCACCAGCCACATGGACACTCACAAATCACAAGCCACAAGCATGAGCCCTGGAAAACAATGTACTGAAAACAGGCCTAAGATAGCCAGGCAAAGGCTGCATGGTAAACCACACTGCTTTGCCTGTAATGCAATAAAATGCAAAAACGAAAATACACAGGGCTAAACAAGGCCTGCAACACACCACACACAACTAAGGCATGTAACACACCCCCAAAAACTGAAATACACCCAAAAAATTAATCCACATTTTGCAATTCAATGCCATCCATGTGCCCTAAATGATGTTTAAATTCAACTGAACACACAAACAGTTCTTTTATGCACCCCTGACTATCTCTGGGCCCACTGGATGGAAGGCCTGTTGGCAGATTAGGCTACAAGCTTGCAGGCCTATGGCAAAAAGCACACTGCCTGGCTTCAAAATGGCCGCCAGCCTCATGGCCAGGCCCACAACAACAAGAAACTGAAGACAGACAATGCAGCCCTATGGCAAAAAGCACACTGCCTGGCTTCAAAATGGCCGCCAGCCTCATGGCCAGGCCCACAACAACAAGAAACTGAAGACAGTCAATGCAGGCCTATGGAAAAAAAGCACACTACCTGGCTTCAAAATGGCCGCCAGCCTCATGGCCAGGCCCACAACAACAAGAAACTGAAGACAGACAATGCAGGCCTATGGCAAAAAGCACACTGCCTGGCTTCAAACTGGCCGCCAGCCTCATGGCCAGGCCCACAACAACAAGAAACTGAAGACAGACAATGCAGGCCTATGGCAAAAAGCACACTGCCTGGCTTCAAAATGGCCGCCAGCCTCATGGCCAGGCCCACAACAACAAGAAACTGAAGACAGACAATGCAGGCCTATGGAAAAAAGCACACTACCTGGCTTCAAAATGGCCGCCAGCCTCATGGCCAGGCCCACAACAACAAGAAACTGAAGACAGACAATGCAGGCCTATGGCAAAAAGCACACTGCCTGGCTTCAAAATGGCCACCAGCCTCATGGCCAGGCCCACAACAACAAGAAGCCTAGGTCACAAAGGAAACACATGCAGGCCTATATGGCAAAAAAGCAGCACACTTATAACTCCCACCAGAAATGGCTACCAGCCACATGGACACTCACAAATCACAAGCAACAAGCAGGAGGCCTGGAAAACAATGTACTGAAAACAGACCTATAATAGCCAGGCAAAGGCTGATTGGTAAACAACACTGCTTTGCCTGTAATGCAATAAAATGCAAAAACGAAAATCCACAGGGCTAAGCAAGGCCTGCAGCACACCACACACAATTAAGGCATGTATTTAGCACACAGCACAAAAACTGAAATACACCCAAAAATACACATTTTGCAATTCAATCCAATGCCATCCATGCCCCCTAAATGATGTTTGAAATTAAAAAATACATCACACAGCAAAGGAACAGTTGTTTCATCATGTTTCATCATGCACCCACCCATGACTAGCTCTGGGCCTACTGGCTACAATGGCTACCCACCACTATATTTATTTTTAAAAATGATGAAAATTACAAAAATTGTAATTGCAGCAACTGCAATGACCCAATCAAACAACACCAACTTACTTGTAAAATCTCAAATTCCAAAATCCTCAAATCCAATGATAATGATGCAGCAGACACAAAGAGTGATCCTTCCAGCTCAAATCCAAGTGAAAAATGAACAGGAGATGGAGAAAGCACTGGGAGGAGCCTGCTGGAAAGGAACAGGAAGTAGTAGACTCTGTGGCACTTCCTCCCTCTCCCCCCCCAAAAAATTGACAAAAAAAGACACCCAAATATCAATCTGAGTTTTTTTTTCCATGGAAATCATCAGTTTATAGAAGGTTTTATGCTGCTCGCGATATTATTCTTCTCCAGATTGAAAATTTTGCTTGTTCGGGATCGCAGGTTTACAAAGATTCCGCCGGAAATCCGATGGCGCGCCCGAATGACGTGTTCGCGACCGCAATCTCTCTCGTGGTGCACGATGGCGCGACGAATGACGTGTTCGCGATCGCACACTCTCGCGTTGTCCGATGGCACGGCGAATGACGTGTTCGCGATCGCAAACTCTCGCAGGATCGCGCGGCCGGCTACCGAAATCTCGTGGCGCACGCGAACGAATAGGAAAACCCGTCGGCGAACGCAGGAATCCCGGTAAGTCATAATCGCGCGCGCTAGAATGCATTTTTAAAGCGCAAAGAAGAAAATAATTCCGCTTCGCCGCGGATCGCGGAATTGTTGGCAATTCCGCGTTCTCCGCGGAACGCAAAATTGTCTAAATTCCGCAAATTCCGCGAGCGGAGTGGAATTCAATGCCCAGGGTTAGGTGTAGGTCTGATGAGAAGTTTCTGATCTTTATTCTTTGGGTGCAGTTCTGGAGAAAGGAGGAGAACCACTTTAAAACCACCTCTTCTGCACCTACCCTTTCTTGAAGTACCTTGATAAGTAGGTTCTGGTCCACCGTGTCGAAGGCAGCCGATAAGTCCAGGAGTATGAGTAGGGAGCATTGGCCTGCATCGAGTGATTTGTGTAAATCGTCAATGACATTGAGGATCGCTGTCTCTGTGCTGCAGCCTTTTCTGAAGCCTGATTGGTGGGTGTCTAAGAGGTTGGTGCTGGCTATGTGTTGAGTCAGTTGGAGGACACACCTTTCCAGGATTTTAGCTAGGAGAGGAAGATTGGAGACGGGTCTGAAGTTATTCAGATCATTAGTGTCTAAGCCCGTTTTTTTCAGTAATGGCTTGACTTGGCCGACTTTGAGGCAGTCCGGTATGACTCCGGTTGTAAGGGAGCTGTTGATGATCCTGGCCCAGAGCGGGGTTAGGGAGAGAGTGAGCTTTTTGGCCAGCTGGGCAGGTATAGGATCCGAGGCGTGTGATGAAGGTTTGGAGGTGGAGATCATTTTGGCTATCTCTGCTTCGGAGATGGGGTTGAAGGCGTTCCAGTGTTTTGGGGGGAGCTTGGGTGTGATAGCTTCTGTCCCTGGGGACGTGCTCCTGCAAGGGGGACTGCGGTTGACGTCTAGGGAGAGCTCAATCTTGGTGATTTTGTCATTGAAGAAGATGGCGAAGTTCTCACACAGGTCTTTGGAGGCCAGAACTGAGGATGCAGTGGGTTTGGAGGTTTGTTGCCGAATGAGCTTGAAGAGTTCCTTGGGCCTATTATTTGCATTGTCTAAAGCATTGCAAAAGAAAGAAGTCTTTTCATTCTTGATGTGGATTTTGTACTTCCCGCGTATTGCTTTGAGTTGATCTCGGAGGATTGAGGACGGGTTGTTCCGCCAGAGTCTTTCAACAGCTCTTAGTTGTCTTCTTTTGGAGTTTATGTCAGTGTTGAACCAGGATCTAGATGGAGTGTTTCTGACTCTTTTTTGTTTCAGTGGTGCTATTTCGTCTAGAATGTCAGTCATAGTTGTGTTGTAGTGGGAGGTGAGTTCTATTGTGGTGAGATCCTCTGTGGAGATGGGAAGGAGAGAGCTTATCCTTTCCTCCAAGTCAGCCAAGGGAATCTGAGTTAGATTTCTCACCCAGTGAAGAGGGTCCTGCGAAGGGGGCTGGTCTAGGAGCACTTGGTTGATGTGGAATAAGATGATGTGGTGGTCGGAACAGTCAACGGGTAGGATGTGGTCGATCGTGACTGAGTCTGGATGGGCAATAATGGCTTCAAGGATTGATCCTCCAATGTGGGTTTCCTCTGCGCAATGTTGGGTAAGGTTGTTGTTGTGTAGAAGCTCGTTCAGGGTTTGGATAAGCGAGTTGTTTTCCTTATTCCAGTGAAGGTTGAGGTCACCTAGAATTAGGTTGTTGGTGTCGCGGAGTGAACAGTGAGTTATCAGGTCAGACAAGTGTTCTCCGAATGCGGAGATATAGCCAGGCGGATGGTAGAGGAGGTGGCAGAGTAGTGATTTGTTGTCTCTCGTATTGATGTTGGCGGTTAGACATTCAAAGGTGTTGTAGTTGAAGGTGTCGGTTTCCGACACGGAGATGTTGTTCTTGTGTATGATTGCTACGCCTCCTCCTCGCTGGTCTTTTCGGTCTTTGCTGATGATTGCAAAGCCTGGGGGTACAAGCATGTCCATGGTCGGGGAGGAGAACTCATTTAGCCATGTCTCGTGATGAACGTGATGTCGATGTCATGTGTAAGGATGGTTTCTGTCAGCTCTGTTGCATGTTTGGTGGCTGATCTGCAGTTTATGAGCATGCAGTTGGTGGAAGACCTCCCACTTTTGTGTTTCTTCATTAGGGGGGCCCTGGGAATGTTCGTGAGGAAGGATGGGGGTCTTGGGGTTCTGGGTGGAGAGTGGTCTCTTCTAAATCCTGTGATGACATGGATCTTGGCTTTAGGGAAGATAGTGGAGGGAGTGTCGTAGGAGGAGGCAAGATCCATCGCTTCGCTCGTGGTCATTGTAGCTCTTGTTCTCTTGGGTCTCTGTGTCTGGTTTAGGAGAGGGGTTGAGTTCCAGCTGTGTCCAAGAGCCTTGGAGGGCGTTTGATGTTTAGAGCTGGAAATAGTGAGGGTCGGGTGAGGGCGTAGGCTGGGCTCTCGAAGTGTGTTGAGGTTCAATAGGATTTCGTTAAGGCCCAGGATTATAGTTTCTAATTGGCTTTCTAGTAGAGCGAGACGCTGCGTCATCTTCCCAGAGGTGGGGGAGAGGGTGTACTGGGTGGAGCAGTCCCGAGAGGGTGAGATCTTGTCCGTGTTGTGCCGGAGTTTGGTGTCGGTGATGTCAGTGTTGCCACTATGGGTGGCCGTGGGCAAGGGGAGTAGAGAAACACGCCGTGATGCTGGCGTTCTCTTGCGTGTGGGTAGAGAGAGGGTGAATGGAGTCATTGATAGGGTGTTAGGGTTGCTAGTTGATGGTTGGGGGTGGCATTGTGAAGGGGGAGAGCCTCAGTAGTGTTGTACCACTGGTTAGTGTTGACGGGGGGTATGTCCTGTGCATGTTTGGAGCAGGGGGGATGGAGAGGGGGATGATGTCCCGGGGGGAGGTTGTCGTTGGTGGCATCGGGCGTGGGATTGGTTTGAGGAATCTTGTGGCGGGTCGATCTGTCAAAGGATAGAGAATTGGTCAGGCGGGGGTAGCGAGCGTGAGAGTGGGTGCTGCGTAGCGAGGGGAAGAGGAAGTCAAATGCCTCTAGGTTGTCATTGTTGGCTTGGATCAAGACTGTGCCATTGGAGTAGATGGTCACAGAGGTGTTGCCGCTGCGCAAAGGGCGGTTGTGGGTTGAGAACGTCAGTTTGCAGCTGTGGGGGGTGTTAGTTGTTTTGGATATGTGGAGATGTGATCTGAGAATGGAGTTCCAGTTTTCCGGTCTGTCCGTGTGGAAAATGAGATCCATTTTCAGCTGGCCTTTGGAGGAGCAATGGTATATGTCCGCGAATAGTGTTTCTGGGTGCTGTCTGATCAGTTTATGTTTTAGGTTTCTTTTTGCTTTAGGGGAGAGGTTAGGGGGAAAATGTTGGAGAAGGAGTTCGGGCCATGAGGTTTTAGGTAGTTAAGAGAAGAGGGGCTGAGGGAGGTTGGTGCAGTAGATGGCATTATGTCTGATTAGAGGGGGGAAGGCTCCTTTGAGTTGAACTCCGCCTGTTGGGCTTTTATCAGGACCAGCTATGCTATTCTGAGCTGAGATAGTGTGTTCAGCATACGGTGGGGCTGGTTTCTCTGTAATGGAAAGGCTAGGGAGCCTAGGGATGTCGTTGAGTATTGGTTTCATGCCATTCAGTCGCGAGGACTGTGCTTTGTACCTGTGCTATGGCCGATAGACAGGAACTAATAAGGAACTGGAGGTGTTGATGAAGAGTCCCCCAGCTAGGTGTAATAGCAAAAGGATGACCCGAGATCAATATTACAGCATTATTAGACGGCCAAAGCAATGATTGAAAGTGCTAAGATCTGAGTCTTACTATCTCTGTGCCTGTAAGAGCTTTCCCTGTGTCAGGCAGCCGCCAGTTCATGTCCCATGAAAAGCAGACATAGACCTGCTATATTAGATTTCTTAAAGTTGAACTTACAGCCAATTTCAGCAAATCCCAAAATTATGCGATCTACTCTGGATAAATGTGGGTTTAGCTCATTGTCTGTTAGGTAGATGTCGTCCACATAGGACAATGCATCTAGGCCAATATCAAGTAGAATTGACACTATACGGGCCGCAAACAGTCCTGGACTGTTTTATATCCCATCGTTAGTCATGCAAAGTGAAATTGAAAGCCAAGCGCCCAGAAGGCTGTCCAATAGCTGCTTTCAGGCACTAGATTTTGGCAGAAAAAAACATTGGAAATATCCAAGGTTGTTTTATATTTTTTACGGACTATGTTATTAATAGGTGCTGTACTGTGTGTGTTTTGTATTGCAAATGTGTGCGTCTGACTGTTTAAATGTCTGTATGCTAAGAGTACACAAGATGAATGATCCGGTTTCAAAACAGGAAAACATTCATCTGAGAGACACAGGGTTCAATTATTCCCTGGTACTCTAATTGGGAGAGAATTTCTCTAACAAATGCTTTAGCATCCCATTTAATTGGGTATTGTGGTTGCTCTTGTGGGCTGGACCTTATGGGTATGACATAATAAGGAGACTCCTTATCCCAGCCAACATGATTGCAATATAAACCTGGGGTTTGTGCAAGAGCCCATTCGGTTGCATAGGCTTGTTTGACCTCATCAGGGACAAGCACATGAACGTGAAAATGAAGGAATTATCACATACTCACCCTGTGGGGATGTTTGGACAAACTGTGGGGCCCAATCAACCTCTGCTAAAAGGATGTCGAATGACAATGTTAAATTCTCCCAGAATATTACTCAAATGGTGCGCTGTATGTCAACCTTAATTTCTATATCTAAATTACATAACCTATCCAGAAGGGCTAAGCTCCTGGGGTTTCAACTGTAACGAAGTTATCAGTTGTTATCACTGTAGAAAGTACTGAAGATTTTGGTGCACTATAGTGACCTCTGTTGCGCTGTCAATGAGAGTCACTGCCCAACTCCTGTACAGGAGGAGGGTTCTCAGTGTCTGTGGCATACTTTGCGGTTAGAGGGTTTATACTGAGGAGGTTTTCCCTCCTTCTTTATCTTCACATCAGGCGAGCACTGTGAGTCCCCTTTGGTTTCACATACTCTTCTTGTTTGTGATCAGGACCCCCTCCGTTCTAGTACTGCTTCTCAGTTGAGTCCTGAAAGGAACGAGGAGAACCAGTATCAGAAATCTGATACCTGTCTGGAGCCTTGATTTGTGTGTGGTCACACAAATTATAGCGCCTTTCAGAGGGCTCCGGTTGCAGAGAACCTCCTCGAGGTTTACCTTTCTGTTTTTGTTGAGATTTGCCCATAGTTTTTAAACAAACTTAGGGCCATATTATCAAGAACGGCGCAAACATTATCGCCGCTTTAGAATTCCAATAGAAGCCCAGGTTTGAAGTCCTTGACACCAGAACCTGGGCTTCTATTGGAATTCTCTAGGGCATATTATCAAGCCCCTTATCGCCGCTTTAGCAGCAGTTTCCTGCCGCTAAAGCGGCGATAATGTTTGCGCCATTCTTGATAATCTGGCCCTGAGGGTTCTGCTTGGTTTCCTTGTCGGAACTAGTGGTGGTTTAGAAGGTCTGGTTCCCAAATAATTGCATCCTAATGAAGTATATGTATCTGCAATTAGTATAGGTAGCTCAGATTCCCGGTTGGCTTGTGCAACCCCAGTCAGCCGCAGGCTTATAGCCAGAGATGCTGCTTCGGTCTTAATGTTGGACAGAATTATTGCGGACACCATGGGAAAAATTCCATTAGTTTTATCCCCAAAACCAGGGCAGCAGCTGCACCGTCTTCATTCTGTATTTGTTTTAACATCTCTGGTAAGACTGACATCGACAGAGTGCCATGATGTATGGTATAGACTGTGGCAAAGACTGTGCCCCAAGTGTTACAGTCACCTATTGCATGGGCTAAGCACATAGTCAATATTCTGTGAGTATCTTGTAGTCCTGTAACAGGAAGCACAGTTTCAATTTGGTTGATCTTTTAGGCAATCCAAAATAGAATTTCCTCATGACTGGTGGAAATTTTGCCCATAACTGAATGAACAATTACCGGGCTTATTCTAGGCACTGCAGGCAACTGGGCTTAACACTGGCAGGCCAACTCTTGCTGGTGCAGCCAACAAGGTGCACAAAACATATTGAGTTAAGCATTTGTATAGTCCAACTAGACCAGTATATAACTGATGTGGCTCCTGAGCAGTGAGATTCGCCATATTAGAGAATGGTGTATAACCAGCTAATGCTGACCAGGTAGTCCAGTTATTACTAAGAGTACCTGTGCATACTGGTGCCAGTACTTGTGGAAGGGAACCTTGGAACCAAGTTTGATGTTCCCAATGTGATAGTGGTATTTGTAAGAGCACATACATTCGATATTGTGGTGGTGGTGGTGCAACAACTGTGTATTCATGAAATGTATTGCTATTAGCATCCGCAGCCGGAAAGTTGACCCAAGAATAAAATACTTCAAAGTAATTGCCATTGTGGGCTTCAGCCACAAAAAAAAGTCACCACCTGTATTAGTAAGGCCATGTGCATGGACAGCAGGTCTGAAATTGACTACTATTCGAATAGGCTATGGCTGCACTTTGGTCAGAACAGCAATGGAAGCAAAGCGCAAACACAAAAGAGTTATTCGTTTAAAATTTCAAGCTTGAAAAACCAACGGTTAAAATTAGGTGCTTCCTAAAATACTGTGGAGGATTAATCTCCAACACCACAGATGTCTCCACTGGTAGGTGTAAGGAGAATTATGGACATGCACAAGTACTACTCAGGAGACCTGTGAATAAGTAAAAGACCATTGTTGGTAGCGCCATGTTGCTGGGATTCTGTTTGGAAACAGAACTGTGCCTGGGATCACAGGACGCCAGAATGTAAGAACTAAGTCACCATACCACATCAGTACCTATTGACCCAAATCTGACTAGCTCATAGTGCCTTACCTGCCGTCCCAACCTTCCCAGAGTAACAGGTAAATTGGCAACCTAGAACTCAACCCTCTAGTCCCCAAGGGGACTGTGGAAACAGATCATCACCTTTCGTTTTCTCACTAAGGCATGTCCACATTAAACAAAAAGAGAGACATGAGGAAAGTTTACAATATTTATTGAAACTATCATGCTCTATTATGGAGCAACTGTGCTGCGACTAGAAAACATATACAACTGAGCAAAGCAATCAGCATTACAAGCAAACTGTACACAATAAAAAGCCCTACCATGATGAATGATATATCTGTCTAAGCCTACCCTCACTTCGTGATATATATCATTGATCTCTGGGATTAGAACCGGACACCATACCTGGCATTTGTAGTTAGGTGGTCCGCAACTCAGGTTGCGCAAGGCTGGTGCACTCGTTCCAGCTCCTTTCACCTTTGCTTGAATTCTCCTCTCTGTTTTGAAAAGGGCAAGTTTAAGTTTATATGGTAAGAAGTGCTGTTTTGAAAAACAGCAGCTGTGCTCCTTGTGTTGTATCTAAATGTTAGGACATGTTGCTGACTGATCACAAAAAACAGGGCACTATGTTGTTTTACCTGGTACAAAATGTTCAGACAGAACTCCAAGAAGACAACTGAATAATAAATGCATATGCTGTGCATTTCTAAAATAATATCATGGCACAATAATACAACATGTTATTTGTGGCTGTGCAAAGGAAAGCGGCCTATAATGTGCAGTTATGCTAAAATAAGGGAGAACCATAGTGGGCCCCAGAGGGAACTTACTGCAACCATTAAAGAGAATTTATCACCACAATTCCAAAGATATTAAACATGAAGTAGCTACTCCTTTCCAATCAGGCATTACAGCTAAAAGGAATTTTAAGGAATCCACAAAGCTAGCCTATTCATTAGTGAAAAATGAATGTAGCTGTTTGTCACTGTCGGAAATGTAAAACTTAAACGTACATGTCCTGTCTTTTAGTTACACAGCACCCTGCCCTTAGGGTCCTTAGGGTCTAACTTAGGGGAAACTTATATTTAATAAAAGGGGAGTTTCAGGCTTGGCAAGTTTTTTTAAATGCCAAGTCGATGTGGCAGTAAACTGCACACACAGGCACTGCAGTAGAAGGCCTTGGACAGGTTTGAAAGGCTGCTTGTTTGGGTGGCACAACCAGTGCTGCATGCCCACTAGTAGCATTTAGATTAAAGGCCAAGGGTACATGATGTACAACTTTACAAGGGACTTACAGATAAATTAAATATGCCAATCAGGAATACAACGTCAACATGTTTTAGGGGAGAAGCGCATGCTCTTTGGCACTGTTTATCAGTGGTAAAGGGCTCAGAGTCCTAAGGCCAACAAAAAATAAATCAAAAAGTGGTGGGAAGCAGGAAAAAATGTAGAAGAAGAACATCGTAAGGATGACAGGCCCAACAATGGAGCTGAACCACAATGGCAAAAAGGGGCTGGCAAAAGTATTTTTTTTGTATGCTTATTTGATGAGCTTTGGTAAACAGCTAAAGATCCGCAACCGGACAGCAAAAACTAGGGGCCTCATTTATGAGACTCCTTGCGCCTCCGGAACGTCACTTTTTGTGACGTTCCGTGGCGCAGAAGCCTGCGTGATATTTATCAGGCAGCACTAAGCCACTTTTTTTGGCTTAATGCTGCCTGATAAATATCAGTCCCTTTAACGCAGTGTTCTGCGTTAAAGGGGCGTGCAATGGGTGTTGCAGGGGGCGTTCCCAGCAACATCCATGGCCTTTTGACACTGCCCCAGATTTACGAGAAATCGTAAATCTGAGGCAGCGCCAAAAGCTTACGCCTCCCCAGGGGTGGCGTAAGGAAGGCACAACGAGGAGAAATATCTTTATTTCTCCTCGGTTTTCCTTTTTCTATGTGTGCTGCATTCTGCAACACACATAGAAAGAGGAAAAAGCCTCTTGGGATTATTTTTGTACAGAAAGGTTTCCCTTCCTGTACAAAAATAATCATCCCTGCAACGCAGGCACCCTTGCACCATGGTGCAATTGGGCCTGCGTTGGCACACGGCAGCCCATTGTGCGCCGGCGCAGGGGAAAAGGACAGGAATGCGCCGTATCTTATAGATACGGCACATTCCTGCCCTTTTCTTTTGCCGTAGGGAAGCGCAGCAGGATGGCCTGCTGCGCTTCTCTAAGGCAAAACCTCATAAATGAGGCCCTAGGTTTGTACATCTAAATAGTCAAAGATGTTGTTTACTCAGAGATGATGATAGAAGGTGACAATGTTGTGGACAGAACTGCAATTTCAGGGCTGGTAGAACACCCCTCCAGACTTGAAAGCAGCATGCCCAACCTCCAGCAAATTGGGAAGTCCCCAGGTATCTTGATAGCAAAGTCCAGTTTTATGATACTTAGTCACACAAGTTTGGTTTAATATATAATCTCTTATCACGAAGGGGCAGATTTACGAGCCCCCTGCGCTACCAGTACGTCACTTTTCGTGACGTACTGGTGGCGCAGGGGGCTGCTCCATATTTACAAGGAGAGGAAAAGCCACCCTGCGTGACTTTTCCTCTCCTTGTAAATACGGCCCCTTCACACGCAGCACTTTGCGGTGAAGGGGCGTTCCATGGGTGTTGCTGTGGGTGTTCCCACGCAACACTCATGGAACAAGACACATCTCCAGAATTACGAGAAATCGTAACTCTGGAGATGCGTCTGAAGCTACGCCACCCTAGAGGTGGCGTAGCGAGGCGCACCGAGGAGAAATGTTTTAATTTCTCCTCGTTTTTTCCTCTTTCAATGCGTGCTGCATTCTGCAGCGCGCATTGAAAGAGGAAAATGGTTGTAGTGATTGTTTACAATCTCCCCACGACGCAGGCATCCTTGCACCATGGTGCAAGGGTGCCTGCGCCGGCGAATGGCTGCAGTTTGTGCGCCAGCGCAGGGGGAAGCACAAGGATGCGACATATTCTTGTAAATATGTCGCATCCCTGTGCTTCAAAACTAACGCAGCGCGGCGCAGCAAAATGACTTGCTGTACCCCGCTGCGTTAGTTCAACGTAAATCTGCCCCTGAGTATTTATTTCAAAGTATGCGGGAAACTTGAACACTGGGTTTCTAGATTTCCATTACCAGATGCTTGAACATGTGTTTTTCTGTTGATTGCAGCAATACAATGACACCACTCCCCAATTACTGTGCTAATTTTTAAACCTACTTTTTCCAACAGAAAACTTTGCATTTCTTAAATGTCATGTGGATAAATAGCGGTTGTTCGAGACGCCTCCGGTTTTTTTCATAATAATAAGCAGTAAATTGCACAAATGATCCGTGGGTGTTTCTATAGCAACTCCTTCACTTCTCAGTCTTCCACGTGTTTTAATATGAACTAACACATGGTGCTTCTAAACTCGTTGGCTGAAACAAAAGAATTCTATAGTCGCAAGTTGCAGAATCAGATAGTGAGGCTGTGCAATATTTCACGAAATGAGAACCTTAACAAACGAAGACATTTCTCGCTCAGACAAGCCTTGTCTGCCAAGATTAATTTACCTTGCCACGAGGGTTGAACAATGAGGCATACTTTACTATAGGCATTTATAGGCCAGTGTATAGTGTGTTTATATAGTGTATTCCCTGAGCGTTTCAGTCTTGAATTTCAACAAATATGTGTTAGCAGTGCTCAGATTTGCAAGTTATTGATCGTATTTCTTTAAAACGATTAGCAAAGATCTATGTATGTGTATCACATCCAGTTCATGCCTTTTGTTTGCATTCTGGTACATGTAGTCCTGTTATGGCTTTATGAAGTAAGAGCTACAATTCTTCGGAAACTGAAGAGACGTAAATCAGTTTTTACGTGAATACGTGCTTTATTTTAGGTTCCATGGTAGAATTCCAAGTAGTTTTGTAGCTACGGGCATGTGGACATCAATGAATGGGTCTGGTCTTTCCGTAGAGATCGGGACAAGAATATGATCTGGTAGTAGCTGTGGAAATCATGTTTAAACAAGCATCCACGTATGATTATATGTAACACACAGACTGTTAAAAAAGTATCAGTCTTTCACATGTTCCTCTTCCTCACTCCAATCATTAGTTATGAGATGAATCCCTCCTTGAGACAGGAAGCTACTGAAGCAAGCACACTGGAAATAGGTTTTTCTGTCTGTAACAAACATGAGGAGTTTCATGACACAGAGGTCCCTGCCATTGTGTGAGCCTTCAACAACCAGCTATGGGATGATATCTTCCTGGAGGGGAGTGGAATTCATCTGATGCACTTGCATGTTATTGTCACTTGTGCACTGAGCATGTTGTGCACAGGTGCAGGAATTTGTTTTGATGTCAATGGGCCTCCATCTCTGCTTATGTAGCCATCCACCAGCCGGGTAATGTGTGCGACCTTTACCTGTCTATGGAACAACGTGCTTTTTCTGACCTGTGAAGTGTAGAGTGTTGCGATGTAAGACACAGAAGACTGTTGTTTCGGTGTCCAATTCTTTTAATGCTTGAACTCAAGTACAGCGTCGAGGAGAACCAGCAGGACCCTCCTCTCATAATGATGCTCTGTCTTCTCATGACCTCACCGGGTTCCACCGCTCGAGAGCAACTCAAGCACTGGAACTCCGTGAGCTCATCAGTAGGCACGAGCTTACAACACAACACTTCCCCTTCCCCACAAATTTTCCACAAAACAAGCAGAATCATTACAAAACTTTTAAATGTAAGGAAAATTAAAATTAAAAAAAAATAAGATAAGTGCTACCATAGTACCGAAACAATGTATGTAACGCCTAAGACATAAATACTGAGGGGCAGATTTACGTTGAACTAACGCAGTGGGGTACAGCAAGTCATTTTGCTGCGCCGCGCTGCGTTAGTTTTGAAGCACAGGGATGCAACATATTTACAAGAATATGTCGCATCCTTGTGCTTCCCTCTGCGCTGGCACACAAACTGCAGCCATGCGCCGGCGCAGGCACCCTTGCACCATGGTGCAAGGATGCCTGCGTCGTGGGGAGATTGTTTTTGTGCAGGAAGGGGAACCTTCCTGCACAAAAACAATCACTACAACCATTTTCCTGCAACACGCATTGAAAGAGGAAAAAACGAGGAGAAATGAAAACATTTCTCCTCGGTGCGCCTCGCTACACCACCTCTAGGGTGGCGTAGCTTTCAGACGCATCTCCAGAGTTACGATTTCTCGTAATTCTGGAGATGTGTCTTGTTCCATGAGTGTTGCGTGGGAACACCCACAGCAACACCCATGGAACGCCCCTTCACCGCAAAGTGCTGCTTGTGAAGGGGCCGTATTTACAAGGAGAGGAAAAGTCACGCAGGGTGGCTTTTCCTCTCCTTGTAAATATGGAGCAGCCCCCTGCGCCACCAGTACGTCACGAAAAGTGACGTAATGGTGGCGTCGGGGGCTCATAAATCTGCCCCTAAGTTCGACAAATGTGTGTAATATAATCTTCCATATGCTTGGGTTTGACACATGTCCTCCCAGCTCTAGTGACCTCCACACTTTTAGTGCTACAATTCCCTAGACCCACACAACTCTCCTTCTCTGTAACTTTGGAATTAGCACAACTAGTAGAGGTAGTGTTGGAAAACATGAGACTTGCAGGAATAGTAGACTCACGAAATGAATCACTAGGAAATGACGAAACATCAGCACCTGTACCCAAATGTGGTCCCCTGTCCCTGGCAACAATAGATGACTCAGAACAATAAGTACTTCCAGAGCAGGGACTATCCTCAATCCAATCGTACTTCAACGGTTGAGCCTTGACCTCCACCTCACGCCCAACACCTCTGACATTCACAGTTGTTTCCTTGCCCTTAAACACTGCTATTCTATTTGCATGCCATACTTTGCCGTCACTAAGCAAGGCAGAATTACACATGACTTTGACAACTTTAAGAGGAGCAGAAAACGTATTTTCACCCTTACGTGTCAACCTAACTTTTTTTACTTGTGTGCAGCTCCTGTACTCAAGTGCCCTGCCTTCGCCAAAGAATTTATTATGCAGACAGATGCTTTAGATCATGACATAGGGGCTGTGCTCTCATAGCTAAATGAGGAGAGCCTAACCCAACCTGTAGCCTTCATAAGTAGGAGGTTACAGAGGTGGAGTGCTATTGAAAGAAAAGCTTTTACTGTGATATGGGCAGTAGAAAAAGCTGAGACAGTACCTGTTTGGGACTCACTTGGGAGTTCAGACAGACCACATGACCCTCAAACGACTCATGTAGATGAGGGGTGATAATCCCAAATAGATGAGGTGGTCCATCTCCCTACAGGGAATGGACTTTACGGTGAAACGCCACCCTAGGTCTGATCACTCCAATGCTGATAATCTACCAAGGTTTTTCTGTCTTAGTAATGAGAACACCCATGAGGGTGGATAGTTCTCCCTAACTTTCAGCTGAGGTGGACACAAGTTACATCGGACATTCCCCAAACATTTTGCCTCCTCCCTCCTGTTTGCTGAAATATGTTTTTGTAGGCTTTTGGACTCTGTGGACTACTGCTAATTAGAGCTAAAGTGTGTGTGCTCTCTCCTTTAAACATGGTAAATTGGATTACACCTGATTGACACATTTAATTTACATATGAGTCCCTAGTAAAGTGGTCCTACTTGTAGCCAGGGCCTGTAAATTAAATGCTCTTTAACATGTCTCATGCTTACCATTGCAGCCTGTGTGCAGTTTTAAACTACCAACTCCACTTGACGTAATCAAATTTTTACCAGACCCAAACCTCCCTTTTTAATACATATGTCACCCCTAGAGTCGGCCCTAAACAGCCCATAGGCCAGGGTGCATTTTATATAAGAGGTAGGACATATGTTTTTAAATTTTACATGTCCTGTTAATGAAAAATTCCAAATTCATCTTTCACTACTATGAGGCCTACCTCTCCATAGGATAACATTGGGTTCCCTTATTACATTTAATAAGTGCTAATTTTTTGTTGACAACAGGTAGAAATGTCATGTTTTGTCTCAAAAGAATTGGAATTTAAAATCCTTTTTAATGGCAAAGCCAAATTTTAAGTCACAATACTGAAAATGCCACTTTTAGAAAGTTTGCATTTTCTTGTCCTAACCGTTTGGTGCCTGCAGCCTGTGTCCTGAGGCCTACCTCTCCCATCGGATAGCACTGGGTTACCTTATTACATTTAATAAGTGCTAACTTATTATTGGTAACTGGTAGAAATGTAATGTTTGATCTCAAAAGAATTGTAGTTTAAAATACTCTGTAATGGCAAAGTTGGATTTTAAGTCACAATTCTGAAAATGATACTTTTAAACTGCTACTTTTAAAAGCTGGCATTTTCTCGTCCTAATTATTTGGTACCTGCAGCCTATGTCCTGAGGCATACTTCTCCCATAGGTTAACTTTGGGTTGCCTTATTGCATTTAATATGTGCTAACTTTTTTATTGGTAGGAGGTATTGGTAGCAGGTAGTGTCCTGGGTCACATGAGTGTAATTAGAGCGGAATTTGGCCTTTATGCCTTTCTCCCAGACAGTGAGAGAAAGGAGGACTAGATATTGGCAGGATGGGCCATCCTGCCAGGATGAGTGGGGCTGACCTGTTCCCTGTGGGACCGATCATACTTGTCCTTATATTTGGATTGACTAGCCTCCAGGGAATCCTTTACTTTCTTGACAGACCATAAAACAGTTTTGGTACTCCGTCCTTAGCCACCCCATGTTGTCCTTAGTATGCGGGGATCTCCTTCTCATTAATTCAAACGGAGGATGTCCCATAGACTCACAACGTGTGACCCTGTAGGCACACAGAGTTTTCCTTAACTCATCCTCCCAATCTATGTGATTGCTGAACAAAAGTTAAATTAAAACTTTTATGACTCTATTAAAGCGTTCAATGTTAATTCCCTTCTGGGTGGTAGAGAGAAGTAGTCCTGTGCGTAATGCCAGCTTCTTTAATGAATTTTTTAAAAATGTCACTAAAAAATTGCCCTCCATTATCAGAGATGATATCTTTGGGTAATCCCTCACAACCAAAAACGTCAGCTAAAAAAAACAATACTGATTCTGCTTTTTCAACAACTTTGATCTCTGGCCACTTAGAAAAGTGGTCAACTAAAACTACAATGTATTTTTGATGTCCATTAATGTTTCTCACAAGACCAAAAATATCAGTACCAACTCTCTCCCAAGACATGTCAGGAATAACAATAGGGTGTAAAAAAGGTCTACAGGTACCTAAGCTCTTGTCAGAATTGATACACTGCACACAATTCCTTATAATTCTTTCAATATCTTTGTCCACCCTGGGCCACCAGTAGGACTTTATTAACCCTGCACTTACTCTTTACAATGCCAAGATGTGCCTCATGGCATAAGTTGATAATCTTGTTCCGCAAATCCAGTGGTGGAATTAATCTGCCACTCCTAAGTAATAGACCATCTTCTACTGACAGTTCATTTCTGACCTCCCAAAAGGCTAGTAAGTCACTACTTAATCGAGCCTTCTCAGGCCAACCTTCACGAATGTAGTCAACAACTGACACCAAAATCTTGTAATGTAGTAAACCATGGGACCATTCATTGTGAGAGATACTGTGCAGTTCTTCACCAAAAATTGTCGCCACTAGCCAATCATCCCATTCGTTCTTTGTATCACCTGTGACAGGTAAAGGACATCTGATGAGGAAATCGGCAATTCTGTTGCAAACTCCAGGTACATACATAATCTCATATACAAAATCTAACAGTTCTACAGACATGCGTGAAATCCTAGGTGAAACATTGCAGAGGCCCTTGGAGGTGGGCACCATTGTGAGGGGTTTATGATCCGTTCTCACTGTAACACACGTGCCCCAAATGTACTGTCTGAAGTGTTTTAGGGCCCAAACACATCCCAACGCCTCCCTCTCAATAACGGAGTACCTCTCTGTGGGAATGAGGGTTCTAGAGGCGAACGCCACCACAGACTCCTTACCATTCTCCTGTACTTGGGATAATATTGCACCAAGACCTTTTCCACTAGCTTCAGTTGTGATGAAACTTTTGAGACCCGGTTGAAAGCCCTTAAGTGCAGGAGCTGAGCAAACATCTTTTTGATACTGTCAAAACTTGTTTGACACTCTTCAGACCAAGCAAATTTACAACCTTTCTTTAGTAGTTGCCTTATACAGAACAACTTACCAGAAAAGTTATGTACAAACTTCGAATAGAATTTAGCCAGACCTAGAAAGGATCTAACCTCCTCTTTAGTCTGGGAAATAGGTGCCCCTTTGATAGCATCCACCAATTCAGATTAAGGACAGAAACCTGCTGAGCTAATTTCATGTCCTAGGTATGTTACACTTTTTCTGGCAAAATGCATTTTGATTCCTCTGCAGTCAACCCATTCCGTTCCAGAGTTTGAAGTACTTCAACAAGGACCCTGTCGTGTTCGGCTCTATATGAACCCATGACAAAGATGTCATCTTGGAAGAATACTACATTCTTCATGTCCTTAAAGATCAAGTGCATGAGTCTTTGAAACATGGCAGCGGCAGATGCTAATCCAAACGGAACACGTTTGAATTGAAAAATGCCAACGGCGTGACAAAAGCCATAAGGTGTCTGCTGCTCCTATGCAGGGGTATCTGATGGTAAGCAGAGGTAAGGTCTATAGTAGAAACCCACTGCATGTTTCTTGTAACAGACAATAATTCTGAAATCCGGGGAAGAGGTAAAATATCCACAAAAATGTTCTTATTGAGCTCCTTCAAGTCCACACAAAGATGAATACGGCCATTGGCCTTACGGGCAAACACCAAGGTGTCGACCCAGTCCGAAGACTCAACATGCTCAATAAGTTTGTTATCTACTAACTTCTGAATTTCATTAATGACTTCCTCCTTAACACGCATTGGGATATTCCTCACTTTATGTATGCAAGGGCAAGTGTTTTCTTTTAAAATTACTTTGTGAGAAAATCCTTTCAATTCACCCACACCCCCAGAGAAAACTTTGGAGAATTTGGAAACAATCACACCACAATCATCTACCTTCGTTTCACTAACACCTAAAACAGGATCAGGGCTGTTGGGATCAAGTAAGATGCCTAATTCACCTTGATCCCACCACCCAAGGACGCACAGTCCTGAAGCTGAAACATAAAGTTTACAGTCGGCACGCCTTCCTATGAATTTAAAAGGAAGTTTGCAAAATCCTAGTAAATCAATGGGTTCCCCAGTGTTGCTCACAGGGTGGATATCAGGGATTTCCAACATCTCTCCCAATTTCTGTTCAAATGACTCAATCCAGGTATCACAATTAATAATGGAGTAGGGTGAACCAGAGTCAGCCATGAGAGTAACAGACACACCCCCAGCCACTATTTTACATACTGGTTTTTTTCCTCAGTTTGCCTTCACTTCCATGAGACTCCTCCCTTATACATAGGATTTTGGACTCCTCAACATCAGACTCCGTACTGTCTTCACCCTGCTCCAGTTCGTCTACCACACACCTCACTAATTTAGTCTTGTGGCAGACCCTTACATAATGCCCAGTTAGTTTACACTTAGCACACTTCTGTCCCAACGCAGGGCACCTTTTGTCATGCGCAAGGTGAGATGAGCTCTCACATCTGGAACACTTCCCTTTTAAGTCAGAAAATGTGTCCTTTGGGGCGGGTCTGACCCTCCCCTTCTCTTTTCCTAGATCCTTATCATACTTCTTCTTCCCTTGTTCATTGACACAAGAGTGACTTCCTTCCACTAGTTTGATTATGTCATTGTTGTGAACAGCCTTGCTTGAGGTGATAACTGTCTTGACGCACCTGGACGTAAGTTCAGCCTTGGCAATGATAGCAGTAATTTCTCGAAGACTAGCATCCACATTGATCCAAAGCTTGTCCTGTAAGTGGGGGTTGTTGCAATGCATAACTAACTGATCCAGAATCAACTCTTTTTCAATGACACCAAACTTAGCAGAAAGAGCTAAATTCTTTAAAGGAGGTACGTAATCCTCAATTTTTTCATCGGAGCCTTGTTTGCGATGATAGAAATTGAAATGGTGTACCACTTTGTAAACTGTGGGTGCGAAATAAGCGTCTAAAGCTGCTATGGCTTGTGTAAAGATGTTACCCTCATCACCAGCCATGGTTTTTTTTCAATACGATTGTAAACCCGTAACCCACCTGACCCCAAACAGTGCAAGAGGATTTTTTTTTCCTTTCAGGAGACAACTCCTCACTTTCAAAGGCATCAATGTAATTAATTAAATAATCCTTCCACTCTTCCCACTTAAGGCTAGACACTTCACCATCCTTAACCATAAAAGATTGCTGAGGAGGTAAATTCATTGTGGCCATAGCTGCACAAATGTCCACTATAGAAGTGATAATTAAAAAAAACTGCACAAAAAAATCCCAATGTGTAGTATATAGTTACTGAATAACCACTGGAAAAAGAGAGTACTTTGTCGTTTTGCACACCTTTTAAGAGTGTTTGGCGTGTATATATAGTTGGTGTGACAGTCAAGGTGTGTCTGTCACTGTCTAGCAAGAATGGTTGGTATAGGTAGAAAACGATACACCAGGTGTGCGTATTACCATAGGAAATGACACACACAGTGTGCCTGTAACTGTGTAGAAAGCATAAGGCTCCAAATGTAAATGATACACCAGGTGTGTGTTTCACCGTATAGAAAACTGTCCTTGCCTGGCTTGTACTTGAAGAGAAGAGTGCTCGATAAGAGACACGCAAGGTGTGCGTGTCACCGCAGGCAAATCCATTTTGGAAAGATAGGAAATCGGAGGTCGAAAATCAGAAAACACTCGCTGGACGTCGGTACAGCCACTTACTCAAGATGGCCGCCACGCTCAGGACGTTGCGTGCGCAGCGTGCACACGTCACCACGTTCCACGATGCTTCTGTTTTGAAGACGTCACCAGCTGTAGAGAGGAGCTGCCTCATGTTGTAGAGAGGAGATGCCTCACGCATGTGCAAGGTGTTCCACGTGAGCCCACATGAGCCAACTGTCAACGGCCAGCCTGAAGTAGGTACCTGAAAAATTATTACGAACCTAGTTTAAAGATTGAAGTAACCAGGTTCATACAGACTTGTAGGAAGGTTGCATAGAGAATTTCTTCAAACAGTTGCAGGTTAAAACGGCACCTCACGCTGTCACGGATATTCACCATTGATTGCCCAAGTAAAAAGTGGCTTCAGCAGAGTTCAAGTTGCTCGTCGCCAGTGCTGCGATGTAAGACACAGGAGACTGTTGTTTCGGTGTCCAATTCTTTTAATGCTTGAACTCAAGTACAGCGTCAAGGAGAACCAGCAGGACCCTCCTCTCATATCAATTTTCTATCTTCTCATGACCTCACTGGATTCCACCGCTCGAGTGCAACTCAAGCACTGAAACACTGTGAGCTCATCAGTAGGCACGAGCTTACAACACAACATAAAGCTACCATGGGTAAACACTCCTCGATGTGCCAGCATGTTGAGACATCATTGTTATCGTTTCTTTCGCACACTTCTGTGCCCTATCTTCTCAATGAAAACAGGCCAGCAATAAGCAGGCAGAGGGACAGGTGAATTCTGGAAAGTTATTAGACCACATGGTGGTGAAAGCCATTGTGCTCCCCCACAAAGAAGCCATAGGATCCCTCAAGCAGAGGCTCCTGCCACTGTGTCTTATACATTTTTGGATGATTCTAAGCTGTGATATGAGGAAGTGACGCAGGGGTATCCACATTGGATTTGCTCTCTTTGGTACTTTTGCAGATTCAAATTTATATGTGTTTTTCTCCTGCTGATGTTTCAGGTATTTTATTTGCCACGGTGCTCATGTAGCTTAAGCACACACCCCATGTTGGACTCTCTATCATCCAGCATCACCGGCAGGAAATACAAGAACACAGATAAGTTAAGTTCTCACACATTGCCTAGATTTGACATGACACTGCCTGACTCAGTTACTGTAAGATAGCTGGTGGGAAGGACTTCAGTGAGTGAAGAAGCTATTGTCAGTGATGCTACTAATAGGAAAGGAGACTCATCCCTCCAAGAGGTATAACTGGAGACCATATGGGTTTTGGGGCAAGGCTTCATGGGCCCATATAGCTCTGTTTTTCATTTCAGACTCAAACGATCTTTTCAGGGTTGTGGAGGAGGGGACTGGCAGTTCTGCCTTTCTTGTAGATATGGAATGAATAGCTGTGTTCCTCTCAGATGCTTCCTTTGATGTGGTGTGTGTGTGCTTCCACCTTGACTTTGGCAACTCAGAGCTAGCTGGAAAGACTGGATTCTACTTTGGTTTTAGGTGAATGAATCTGTTTGGAGTCAAGATGCATGATAATATTTATAGCAAATTCATTTGTTCTGCATGGTCACCCCAGACATTTTGTCCTATTTTCCGGCCTCTATTTTCATGGTATTATGCACTGTGCTTTCAGGTATACAGTGAGTGTATTCTGGTCCTAAAATGAGATTGGTAAATTTGCTTCACCCAACTCATTTATTTATTTAACTGTCCTAAAAAACTATAGTTTTTAGATAGTACAGAACTGCTGAATTTAAAACAAGGGAGTAAAGATCGATTGATGTATTTGACCTTTTTTAATCGCTTAATAGTGGAATCTGCATGGCCTGAGCAGAAGAGGGTCCCTTTGTTTTAAAGGAGACTTTGTGACGATCTAAAAGACTTACTAGCACGAATGGTAAATCCACCTGATACCTGTGAGGAGCTAATCTTACTAAGAAGGAGAAAGGAAGTGTAAGCACCCAGGAGTATTTGACTAGTTTTGAGACCAAACCCCTGGATAGAGATGAAACATTAGCCTCCCACCAACTAGCTAACACTTTCTAAAACAAAAGGCGCTCTCACTTTCAAGTAGCCGGAGGTCTTTCATGGACAGCTGAGGCAAGAATCACACTGGTAGAAGTGTTGTTGGACTCCTGGGCTATGCACGATTTCATGGATATCAAATTTGTCCAATCCTTGGGTGTTCCCGTAGTCAATAAAAGCAAACTTGAAATCATTTGGACTATCAATGTGATTGAAATCTCATCAGTGCCTGTGGTCACTTAAACAGTCTTTGTGACCATGATTATTTCCTTCAACCATAAGGAAACTCTCAGTTTCAACCTGATTTTTGCACCCCATTTTAAGATTATTTTAGGAATTCTATGGCTTCTAAAGCACAACCCTGCAATAGATTGGGTTCAATGAACATTGACTTTTCAGTCTTCTTACTGCCAAAAACTCTGTAGTCAAGTACAAGAGAATGTGACTGAATGCTCCTTGGGAAGTGCAGACAAAAATAAATCTTCAACCCAAAAACGGTATCAAGATTTGATGATGTTTTCGGCCATTCGACTGCCGGGTGACCTTCAGCTGGAAGTTCAACTCCCTTGCAGTTGTATTTACGTGCTGGAAGGGAAATTCTTCATTTGAGTGGTGATCTCATCGAGATGCTAGAAATTGGTTTAATCCGACCTTCCAGATCACCAGTTTCATTGCCTCTGCTTTTCATCCTGAAAGAAGGTGAACTCTGAACGTACATAGATTACAAAGCACTTAATCAGGTAGCCATCAAAAACCAGTATCCGTTACCCCTGATTTGTATATTACTGGATCAAGTCAAGGAGGCCGTAATCTATAGCAAAATGGGCCTTAGAGGGGTGTACCACCTAGTGCGAGTCCGAGAGGGTGATGAGTGCAAGCCCGCATTTCATACTAAATTCGGTCTCTACGAATATGTTGTCATGCTTTTCAGTCTCTGGAATGCTAGAGCCGCATTGCAGTACCTTGCCAACAAAATTGTTCTTGAAATCTGGGCTACATTGGTGGTGGTCTGTATAGACAACATCCTTATTTATTTGATCTCCCTGGCAGAACGTGTGTCCCATGTACGAGCTGTGTTATTAAAATTACAGGAAAACAAGCTATTTAAGAAACTTGAGAAATGCCTCTTCCACACCACAACAGTATAATTTCTAAGTTTTATCATCACCCCATCAGTAATTCAAATGGATCCATAGAAGGTTGAGGATGTAATCCAGTGGAAGGCTTCACAAAACATCAAAGAAACACAGAGTTTTCTTGGATTTGCCAATTTTTAAAGCTGTTACATCGATCAATTTTCAACTACTGTAGTGCCAATTACGAAATTGCTCAAAAAAGGAGTTAAGTATCTCCGGGATGCTTATGCTCAAAAGGCTTTTGATCATTTAAAAGACATATTCACCTCTGTTCTGATTTTAAATCATCCTGATCCTTCACGTCTTTTGTGGGTTGAAGCTGACACTTCCTAAATGGCTGTTGGGGGTGTGCTGTCTTAAAGGGAGTCCACCACAGGTCAGCTGCACCCAGTGGTGTATTTATCCAGAAAACTAAGTCTGGCAGGACTGCTGGCTAATAAGTTAGTCTTTGAGGAGTGGCATCACTCCCTGTTTGGGCCTCGTCCTACTATCACAGTCTTAACTGATCACCAGAATTTGCTGTTCTTAAAATAGATCCGAGCCCTTTCAGCCAGACAGTTGTGATGGTCACACTTTTTCAGCGATTACGACTTTGTCATTACCTTCTGGCCAGGAAAAAAGAATGGGAAAGAGGATGCTCCCTCCCAATATGGGAATCAGATCCTCTGCTGATTATCACAGCTGACAAGGTGGCAGGACTCATGTCTGTGGAAGACTTCATGATGCAAGTGAACCAAGACCAAAACACAAAAGAAGCAAAGGAAGTGGTGGAACGACATCAAGGAATACAAAAGGACTGTCTCAGTTATGTCCAAGGTAAGTTAGATCTCCCACCAACAACCTTACAGGACAGAGCATTGAATTGGTACCATACAAACCCTTTGGCAGGACATCTCAGAGAGAAAAAAACTCTAGAGAATCTTTGATGACATTTCTGGTGGCCCATCTTAGGAAATTACTCAAAACCTCTCGCTACTATCTGTGCTATATGTGCTCAAGGGCAAATTCACATTTACCTCCTGCAGGCCTGTTACAACCATTTTCTTTGCTCCTAAATCCCTGGCACATGGTATCCTTGGATTTTATTGTCGAATTACCTTGGACAACTGAGGGTGACAACACCATACTGTTCACTGTCTACCAATTAACTAAAATGGCACATTTTACACCATTGAAAAGTTTACCCTCAGCTCAAAAACTGGCTAAAGTGTTTATTCAAGCATTGGTACATTTACATGGTGTACCATCTATTTTAATTTCTGACCGGTTATCCTAATGTATTTCTCATTTTTGGAAAGCTCTCTGTGAAGTGATGATAATTGAAATCAGGTTGTCTTCCAGCCATCATCCCCAAACCGACAACCAAACTGAAAGGGTGAACCAGTGTTTGGAGCAGTTCTTGCATTGCCAAATGTTACAGGATGGATCTTTTTGGGGGGAGTCATTATGGAGTTTGCCTATAACAACGTCACCAACAAGTCTTTAGGATATTCACCATTTTACTGTGCCACTGGTGTCCACCCAAAAATGCTCAATCTCGAAACTGAAATCCCAACATCTGTACCACCAGTACATGACTTTCAGGAGCACCTAGCACACATTCACAAAACAGCACAAACCAACCTTACACAAGCAAAAGCAAAGTGCAAAATGCATTCTGACAAACACAGACACCCAAGCAAACGATACCACATAGGGGACTTAGTTTGATTGTCCATTAAGTACTTTTGTTTTAAAGGTCAAAAACAATTTCAACCAAATTCATCTAACCTTTTTTGATAGTAAAAATTATCGACCCATTGCTGTTAAGGTAAAATTGCCAACTACCCTATGAGTCCGCCCAGTGTTTCATGTATTCCTAGTAAAACATGCAAAAGAAAACACTTGTCTAACAACACCAGCTCCACCCACTTTAGTAGATGACCACCCAGAATATGAGGTAAGGATGATCCTGGATTCAAAGCAGATCAGGGGGCGCCTTCACGACTTTATATCCTGGAAGGGGTATGGACCAGAGAATAAACACTGGGAACCGGTAGGACATGTCCAAGCTGCACAGTTTCACCTCTGACACCCAGACAAACCTAAAATGGTGGGGAGTTTTCTGGGACGGGTGTCCTATCACGACTGACCTCAGGGACACATGACATGAGGCCAGAACACACCAGGCCATAATTCTCATTCCAAAGACCGTAGAAATCACCAAGCCCTCATGCCAGGAATGAACAAGCATTCCAAAGACCCCTAATGTCCCCAAACCCTCATGACACAAAGAAACAAGGGAGACTAACACTTCAGGATGGGCACAGAACACCACCAGTACAAAAGCACTTCATTGTTAACCAAGAAACATCAGTTAGTGGGATAAGTTCAGGGTCCACAGGCCTGTCTCCTTTTGGCACTAATCTACTACATCAAGTTGAGTGGTTACTGCTCAGCACAAATACTCTCAATTCTGAGATCCAGCTCCCATGAGCGTTGGAAACTCTTGTGGGACCGGGAGTCGCTGCTGGGCACGCTTACTTAGACAAGGTCACGCCCATCTGACGCGTGCCTACTATTCAGACTTACCTGCATGAGTGGTTGTATTGCAGTGGGGCCCCCAGCAATCTTACTTTTTTTCCGACGCAAGTTCTAGTAGGCTTTTTCTCCTGACGCTTCGCCAGTCTTCAAATGCTCACATTATTCTCCTATATACCTGCAGACAAAATGGCAACAGTGACAACGACCAAGTGCACAGCAGAGCAAATGCACTTACCGTCCTTGGGAAGGCTCTCCCCAGCATCATTTTTCTTGTTATTCATGCTGCAATAAGCATTCATTTGGGACAAGCTTTCCAAAAACTGCAAAAAAAGATTAAGTGTAGGAAAGTCATGCTTTTTTCTCTGATCACCCCCATATTGTTGACTGATAGTGATGGTTACTGGCTCTGAAAGTGCCCTGGACTCTGCTAACCAGGCCCAGGGTCAGTGCTCTGTTCTCTAAAGGTATATAGGTTTTTGTTATAATACTAATTGACAAAGACAACCTGTGAGAAGTTGGCCTGGTATATGCTGTTCACTAATTAAAGTGGACACCTTGCACCAGGGCAAATCGACTCTTATGGTAGATAGGTTTAAGACAACCTTTTAAAGAAAGCTATCCTAGTGGTAGCTGTGGAGAGCAGCCTTCAGGCTAAGTCTCGGAGGAATGTAAAGCAGCTTGTTTTACCATATAATCTCTTGAATCACCAAATGAAAAGACACCACACAGGTATATATATCAAATATATATGTATTTATTTCTAAATAACTCTCTACTAATCTCTTTATGAGATTAGAAGACAAACATATGCACAAATCAACGTTTCACAATAAGTTAAGCACAAAATATGGCTGGGGCCCTAGGGGCGTACCAGACCATATACTAAGTAAGAGACTTAGAAACAACGACTTGCAGGGAGACAAGGCCTAGGGCCTTCAGAAGTGCTGGGGCCTCACAAAACCACCCAAGGCAGGTAAGTAAAGGACCCACGGGGGACGCGTGCAGTGTGGATACACAGGCGCGAATCGCCGTTAACTTCAATGGGGCAAGTCGCGGTTGGAAATAAAGAGTTTTAGGATACTTCGGGAGAACCTACAAGCAAGTCACTTACAGGGTAAGTAGTTCTAGGGCCCACACCCACAGGAGCACCATAGTGCTGGAGTTACCTCACCCAGGGAAGCCGGGTGCACAGGTGTCCTTTGGTGTCGGGTCGCGGCGTCGTTTTCAATGGCGAACAAAGAAGACTTGCTGCTTGCGGGAGCTGAAGAAGTGTCCGGTGGAATCCAAGCCTGGATTCTGAAGAAGGATGACCTGAAAGCAGAGGGGACAGTGTTCAAAGTCACTTGGCAGTGACCCGGGGCAAGGAAGATGGATGCCCACCGTCGTCGGTCGCTTCAGGTCGGTTGCAGGTGCCTTGACTCTTCAGCCACGTGGTCCAGGAGGCGTCGACGACGACCAGGAGCTGGATTCGG